>JAQSVV010000237.1:0-600000 GCA_036375495.1 Agrotis segetum
CTCTCTGAGAGGGAGTGGACCACAAGCCACAACGCGGGCCCAGTGCGGATTGCAGGATGTCACTTGTCGTCGAATTTGGTGGTTCTAAGACATGCCGGTTTCCTCACGATGTTTTCCTTCATCGTGTAGCAGTGGTGATGAAATAAATTACACGAAGTAAAGTGCCAGCCTGGGTTCGAACCTACGACCTACAAGTCGAGTTTTCAGTTATTCTGACGTAAAGAAAACTGGAACTTAGACATTTTCAATTTGACTTTCAAAGAAAAAATTAGTTCCTTCTTCATACACCAGAGGCGTTGTTCCATTTTCTATACAAGAAACCCTGTAAATACGGGAATGACGCAAAATAAAGTAAAATAGTGAAAACTCGTGATAAAGGTAACTACTATTAATTTTTAAAGTGGACGTGAATGTCCGAATTCGAAACTGTGAAGAAAAACTACGGTCCGGTAAGTCGGGTCTGATTTCCCACGTTTTTTGATATTTATACAACGTCATTGAAAAGAAAAAGAATATTTCTAGACACCAATTGAAACCATTTATTTTTGTGAAAAAAATCCCACATAATCTGTGGGACATTACAAGCTAATTAATGTTAATTGAAAATTACGCTATCTGACAGTATCTCAATCAAAAAAGTGTTTGTTTGAGATACCGTCAGGGAAATAACGAAAAACAAATGGAAAACCAACTGGGTATAAAGCATTATTAACGATAACCCATATTCTGTCTACGATAAGTACTGCCCCAGAAACCCTAAAAATAGACAAATCAATTTTCATAACTCAAATGTTGAACATTGTTTTCTAGACTGCGAAGTCAGACATGCCAATATTCAAAAATATTTCTCAATACAATGTCAAATAACTAACTACAATGAGAAGACCAACATTTTTTTCTTCACAAAACTTTCAGTGGGCTTGGATGATTGATTTATTGGCTTCCTTCAGTTATATTAGCTTTTTTACTGCCAAGGTCTTTCATATTTTCTTTGTTCTATTCAAAGTTGGTAAACAAAGTTTGATAAAATATAGATCTGAGTAATAAAAAGTTACCTTCGTTTTATGTTGGTTCACCGCCGCTGACATAATTTTTTGTCACGAAATCTTCCTTCAGGTATATATTTTCTGAACTACCATTTGATAAGACAAAAGACAGCGATGTCATTATATCGAAATGTTACTAGTTCTAAAGCTATTGTCAAACATACAGGCGTGGCGAACGCAAAGCGAGGCGTTTTTACGTTTGTAATGTATGGAATTGTTTGAAGCCAGTCATATTGACTATCGGATCGCTTTAGCTTTTCTGTGTGACTGGAACTGGATTCAAACATTTCCATACATTACAAATGAAAATGCTTCGGATCGCATTAACTTCGCCTGTCTGTTTGACAATTATAGCTTTAATGTGTTACTAGTTCTTATCGTGTACTAATAAAACCGATCTACTGACGTACGTACTACTAACGTATCGGGAATCTGAATCATCATAAAGTTTGTCTTTATTTACAGTATCGGTAATGTTATCATTGTTTTTTTGCAGTTAAAGTCATCAAACAACTTTTCCGCTTTGAGGAGAGCGGAGGGTAGTGTCAGACTTGTACCGCCTAAACCCATTCTATTGAGCAGAAAACCCAACAAATATATCATTCTTTACATCACCCGTCGTTTCACAGTGCACCCGTCTAGTGGCCTGTTTCGCCTAGTATTTATGAACGGTGAGAAACAGGGTAAAAATCCTATTCCTTACAGTATGTACAATCGACAAAGTTGAATCATGACCCACCATAAGCTTAATTTCCTGCAGACTTTCAAAAACAATTAGGTCCACATTCGCGTAAACATACATATCCATGGTAACGACTTTGACCTTTGTCAATTTGACGGATTCAAACGATTTATTGTCAAAATGGGTCATGATTCAACTTTGTCGATTGTACTTCACCCCCTATATGCTACTACTAGCTGTGCCCGCGACTTCGTTCGCGTGGATGTCGGAATTTAACAATGTATTTTTTTGTGCGAAGCGCTTAATTCTCGCCAGTATAATCATATCGTTTTCATATAAACCCTATATTTAGAATTTATTTAGATTTTTCAAGAACATTTGACGTGTTTGTAATATACGCCCTATGTCGTTCAAAGGCAGTACTATTCAATTGCTACTGGATTAGAGCACCCATTCCATCCATTCCATTCCATTCCACTCCATCCCACTCCATCCCACTCCATCCCACTCCATCTCTCTCCATCCCACTCCATCCTACTCCATCCTACTCCATCCCATCCCATCCCACTCCATCCCACTCCATCCCACACCATCTCACTCCATCCCACTCCATCCTACTCCATCCCACTCCATCTCACTCCATTCCACTCCATCTCACTCCATCCCACTCCATTCCATTCCATCCCACTCCATCTCACTCCATCCCACTCCATCTCACTCCATCCCACTCCATCCTACTCCATCACATCCCATCCCACTCCATCCCACTCCATCCCGCTCCACTCCTCTCCAAACCACTCCACTCCAGTCCACACCATATTTGAATAGGTTTGTTGTTTTTCTATTCCAAGCTAAATCGCGCTACTGAACTGCGAGCTGCGTGTCTCGGTGTAAACTGACCGTAATTTTACTTCTGGAACACTTTAAATTCAAATATCTTTTGATAGACTGATCCGATTTCAATAAAACAAAAACTAAATGTTACTTCAAGTTACGGTCAGTCGTTATGTAATAAAGTTATCATCATAGCTTTCGTACATTTTACGTGATGCCCGAACAAATAAACATACAAACTGACAAACAGACATACAGACAAACAGACAAAAATTCTACAAATGCTAGAAATGGGTTCTAATGGTTGTCTTTTAACACGCTGACTATATTTTTTGAGTTTTTATTTAATGTACAAAAATTATTTTTCTACAGTTTTATTATATGTATATATATATATATATAGATTTTCAAGAACATTTGACGTGTTTGTAATATACGCCCTATGTCGTTCAAAGGCAGTACTATTCAATTGCTACTGGATTAGAGCACCCATTCCATCTCATTCCATTCCATTCCACTCCATCCCACTCCATCCCACTCCATCCCACTCCATCTCTCTCCATCCCACTCCACCCTACTCCATCCCATCCCATCCCACTCCATCCCACTCCATCCCACACCATCTCACTCCATCCCACTCCATCCTACTCCATCCCACTCCATCTCACTCCATTCCACTCCATTTCACTCCATCCCACTCCATTCCATTCCATCCCACTCCATCTCACTCCATCCCACTCCATCTCACTCCATCCCACTCCATCCTACTCCATCACATCCCATCCCACTCCATCCCACTCCATCCCACTCCATCCCGCTCCATCTCACTCCATCCCACTCCATCTCACTCCATCCCACTCCATCTCACTCCATCCCACTCCATCCTACTCCAACCCATCCTATCCCACTCCATCCCACTCCATCCCACTCCATCCCACTCCATCCCACTCCATCCCACTCCATCCTACTCCATCCCACTCCATCCGCTTCCATCCCATTACATCCCATTCTAGTGTGAGTCAAATAAAAACCTTTTCTTTCTTTCTTTCTTTCCATTCCATCCTATTCTATTCCATTCCACTCTACTCTACTCAACTCAACTCTACTCTACTCCACTCCACTCCACTCCACTCCAAACCACTCCACTCCAGTCCACACCATATTTGAATAGGTTTGTTGTTTTTCTATTCCAAGCTAAATCGCGCTACTGAACTGCGAGCTGCGTGTCTCGGTGTAAACTGACCGTAATTTTACTTCTGGAACACTTTAAATTCAAATATCTTTTGATAGACTGATCCGATTTCAATGAAACAAAAACTAAATGTTACTTCAAGTTACGGTCAGTCGTTATGTAATAAAGTTATCTACATAGCTTTCGTACATTTTACGTGATGCCCGATCAAATAAAGATACAAACAGACAAACAGACAAAAATTCTACAAATGCTAGAAATGGGTTCTAATGGTTGTCTTTTAACACGCTGACTATATTTTTTGAGTTTTTATTTAATGTGCAAAAATTATTTTTCTACAGTTTTATTATATGTATATAGATTTCACATCTAGTTAGTATAGCTAATGTATTAGATATCGATGAGCGAGTTTTCATGAGATTTCAAGGAAATTCAATCAACTGTAAAAAAGGTAATAAATATACAGAAAGTTTCACATTTATGAGTGTGAAGTATAATAACTTGATAACTACGTCTCCGAAAGTCTCAGGAATATCTATCACCATGCTAACAACACCTACGTACAAATTTTCCCGTAAATTAACTCCGTAACCATAGCAACAAAAGGAAATACTCGTACTTCTGTGAAACTCAGGAACACTTCACAAAGCAGATACTCGAATGACTTCACACCCTACAACATACATAGCACATTAAGTGGTCCCATAATCCTTGGGACCACTCTTGGGACTATTTCTGGGAAGGATACAGTTACCAAACAGATGAACAATCAATCTATTGACGGATGCTATCAGATTTCGAAGCGCGTTGTCAGGAAATTCATCTTATTTGTTGATGAAATTTTCCGCCATCTTTGAAAAGGATCGGGTGATAAATCGGTTTAAATAAGTCTACTTCATGCGTTGATCCTAACTATCATTTGAAGATATATAGTCATTATAGAATGTGCCTAGTAGTCTTATCCAGAGGTATCTTTGTTGGAACAAAGATACCTCTGGATAAGACTACTAGGCAGACTTTGTTTCAAGATAGTACTGGAGTACTATCTTGGTTATGGAAATAACTGGTAACTGAGAAGTCATGAGCGTAAAACGCCCTAAAGGAAGAACACAAATTGACGGGGCCCCTTAAGAGGGCCAGAGCCTGCCGGGGTCGCGGGACTGTCTAACTCGGTAACCGTGACCCTGGTACAATTGACAAAGTGGATTTATGACCCACCATAAGCTTATCTTCCTACAAACATTCAAATACAATTAGGTCCACATTCGCATTATACAGACATATACATGGTAACGACTTTGATCTTTGTCAATTTGACGGATTTAAACAATTTATTGTCAAAATGGGTCATGACTCCACTTTGTCGATTGTACAATATAAAGGGCTATTGAACCAACACCGTGGATTTTAGTCAATACAAGTCTGAAGTACAAGTCCCTCCTGTCCCGCCCTGGGCGGGAGACCTCATTTGATAATTTTGCCACGCTAAAAAGAAAAGAGAAGAACACAAAATGCGCAAAAAGATGATAATTATGAAGAGGCTTGTGGGGTCAAATTGGTTACAAAAAGCTCGACGTCGTGAAGGGTAGAACGAGCTGAAAGAGGCAGACCACCTACACCAAGATGGTAGAAAGAGGCTGAAGACTTTTTTGTGTAAAATCATTATTTCAGTCCTTCCGCCCTAGGTGGAGCGACAAGTACTATCCAATTCTTAGGGTGCTTGTACACGGCGCATGTAACCCGCGCAAGTGCCTCAACATGCTCAAGCTACATGGAGCGTGTACAAGCACCCCGCGGGTAGCTTGATCAAGTAGCTTGCGAATGTTACTCGCGTGGGTAAACCGCAAACCTACACCTTTACTTGCGCGAATTTCATGCACCGTGTACAAACACCCTTCTTACTGACTAAAATTCAGTTTGATCTTTCAGTAGCCTTTTGGCTTTCCAGTGTCACGGTTACATTTAAAGACGTCGGCCGACGTTTTTTCTTGGCATACGATGATATTTTTTACCGGCTAATACATGCCAAAAGATACGTATGCAAATTCAATTGGCATGGTAACGACCTATTCACCTAGTACACAAATAGCAAGTCTATTTACTTTTACATGGATATTTTTAGGTCAGAAAATCGCCAATATAGTGAAATCGTTACGGCGATCGAGGCTCGTTTGCCAATCCAAACTAAATGCAAATAGTTCGTCACTTAAGGGGGAGATTTAGTTATGGCATTTTTAATGCTGAAATAAGAGTCATGAAAATATAGCTCTTGCTGAAATGTAATAAGGAAAAATTTAGAGATATGATTCAAACTATCACCGTTCTCAGAAGTGATAAGTCTGTTTTTACTTGAGTATAATTTTGGAAATCATCTTGTGTACAATCTTAAAATCTATATATATAAAAGAACAGGGGTTTTTCTTTTGACACGACTACAGCCGAAACCGCTAAACGCAGAAACTTGAATTTTGGACAGCATTTGCAGTTTACCATGTAGATTGGCAATAAGACGGGATTTTGCGAAAATCCTCCTCTAAGGGGGTGAAAAAGGGTGAAACCGTTTGTATGAAAAATCGTATTCCTTGGGTTTATAAACTTGAAACTTACCACGAATGAGAACACAAGTAAATAAATAAGGTTAGCACCATTATTTTTTTAAAACTACCCTCCATTGGTAATCTAGGGGTTGTTAAAGTTTGTATGGAAAAATCATAACGCGTGAGCTGATGAATTTGAAAATCAGTATTTATATACTAGATAAGAATTAATCAAACACGTGTTTTTGGATTTTTCGAAAATCACCCCCTAAGTTGGTGAAAAGGGGTATTCAAGTTTTAAGGGGAGGATATTAAACCACTAAACGTAGAAACCTGAATTTTGGATGATAGTTCCAGTTTATAATGCAGCTAAGCATTAAGAAAGGATTTTGCGAAAATCTACCTTTAAGGGGGTGAAAAGGGGTGAAACTGAACCTTTGTATGCAAAATCTTATTCTTTGGGTTTATAAACTTGAAACTTGGTACGAATGTGAGTATAAGTAAATAAAAAAGATGGACACTATTCTTTTTTCAAAACTACCCTCCATTTTTGGGTTTTTCGAAAATCACCCCCTGAATTTTGAAAAGGGTTGATGAAGTTTTAAGGGAAGAATTTACTGCTTGCTTCGATAAATTCTAAACTGGGCATAAATCATCTCTCAATCAAATAAAGGATACGTATTTATTATATTATTTAAAAAATCAACCCCTAGCGTGTTTTTGTTTGTTTGTATTGAATAGGCCCTGAAACTACTAGAGCATTTTTAGATCTTCCAAAAGTATCCTATAAGTAGGGTGAGCGGGAATTAAATTCACTGAGTTCGAAGTTAGGAACACGCGCAGACGAAGTCGCGGGCAAAGTGCTAGTAATGTTATATTTTTATACGCAATAACGCCTGTGTCACGCCTTTGGAAAGATATTTTTTAAAGAAACAGCGTTTTAAAAACAAGGGAACGAGAAGTTTCAGCTTTGTGAGTAGTGGTTGCTATGGCCTAGTAGGTTAAGGCGTCTGGAGTACTTATCAAGAAGACGCAGGTTCGAGCCCTGCTCGCAATCTGAATCTTAAAATAACTTTTTTCTACGAAAAATCCTCAGATCTCATATAAGTATAGGTTTTTTTTTTTTTTTTAGCGTGGTAAAATGATCAAATGAGTCCTCCAACCCCGGGCAGGGCGGGAGGGACTGTCAGACTTCTACTGACTAAAATCCACGGTGTCCTTCATAGCCTGTTATGTTCAGGGGTTACGGTAAAGGAATAATCCCGCGACCCCGGCAGGCTTTGGCCCTCTGAGAGGGGGGCCCCGTCATTATGCTGACGCTCTTTGAGGCGCGCGTGGGACACAACGCGCCGTCGACCCGGGTATGGTCCTTGGTCGGGCAGCGAGTTGCCCTTTACTCGCTACCCGCATGCCCGCGCCTACGGTGGCCGGAGATCATCAAGCGACGTCCGTCGCCGTGGGCGTCTACCACTGCGGATGGGGCGGAGGGAGGACGCTGTCCTCTCTCGCTCGCGGCCCGCCTCCTCCTTCACGAGCATTACTGCCTCGCAGAAGGAGCTGACCGCTTCCCACTCCTTGTGTAAGTATAGGTTAGGGCGACAATTAATTGAAGACACCGAGGGCAAAGCCCGGTGTCTTCAAAATTTTAGGATAAGCAACACAACTAATACAAAAATGGTTTGTGTTTTCTAATTTTCAGCTCTATTAAAACATAACGTTTTGCCTACCAAGGTCATGGTACTTGACTCGACCTTGGTAGGCCAAATGTAAACATCCGCAGTCGCTACCTCGTACCATCCTTGAATTGCCAGGAAAAAATGGTTAGTTTTTAGTCAGCCTAATCTGAGGGTTCTTTCCGCTCCACTCAAGGAGAAAAGGCCATCATTATCTGCCTAGCCTTTTCCCAACTATATTGGGATCGGCTTCCAGGCAAACCCGATTTAGCTGCATATCAGTATTTTACATGGAGCGATTGCCTATCGGACCTCCACTACCAAGTAACTGGGCAATACGTAATACCCTATGGTAAGACTTATGAACGTCTGACTAACAGTAACGACTGTCAAAGATCTACAAATGACAACCGGGACCAACGTCTTTACGTGCTTTCGAGGGACGGAGGAAACTCGCTATGACAGATGGTCACCCGTCCAAAGACCAACCTTGGCATGCGTGGCTTAACCGTTGTTGTTATTACTTAGCCACAAGCTCCTCCAGGGCCATTTGATAGTATTTCAAAGTTAGAAAACAAACTCCCTTCTTATCGATTTCTTTGTCTTCCTTCACCGTTTTAGAAAAGTTTCTACTTCTAACACAGACATATGCGACGGAACGACGGAACTCCCCTTATAATATTTCCATCCACCTTCCATACCCTTAACACAGTCTATCTGATTTCAAAATTGGCTCTCACACCGCAACAAGTTGCGATCTCCGAACCTCGATAATTGGAGTTTTTTCTGGCGATTCAGCTCGTGTAACTTTACTTGGGCAAAATAATTGCCTACGTTTTATTTTTATTTTGAGTATTGGGTGACTGGGTTTTCATTTGTGGGCAATGCTCGGGGTCGTAATCAATCTCATGCCATACAGTTTTTTTTCCATGTCTGTATTTCCCGACAGCAATAACCTTGGGGTCTTCAAGTCAAGAGTGAAAAGATTACTATAAAGAAGCATGTAAGTAACATAACCACCAAATTAGACTGTCGTGAAAAATAAACGACAATTGGTGAGATTCGAAAGTACTACTGTACTTTCGAATCTCACCAATTGTCGTTCACCAACTCATGATAAGGGTACTCCCTTATCACGAGTTTTCACTGTTTTACTTTACAGCGTCTTTTCAGTACTTACAGCGTTTCTTGTATGGAAAATGGAACAGCGCCTCTGGTTTGCGAAGACGGAACTATTTTTTTCCTTGAAATTTGAAAATGCCAAAGTTCCAGTTTACTTTACGTCAGAATATCTAAAAACTCATGATACGGCCTCAGTACTGTCAGCATTGAGTGACTTATGGTAGAAAGAAAAAGATTGAGAAAAAATGAATAGACGGTAAGAATGTATGGAGGAAAGAATTCCTAACTTTTGCCGATAGTAAATTCCATCAGGCATGCTTATCTTAAACTTTATCTATTAACGCAGCATAAATTAATAATGGTGCGCAAATAGTGTTCAATTCACATGCCTGCATCAAATTCCCACACACAACATAGCTCACATAACTCAACACATAAGTACAATAAGTTTATATTGCATTATAATATCAATATTCATAGTATACGGCTCGCTTTGAGTAGACATCTCCTATTATTGCCGGAGTACTGAACATTTTCACGCATGACTTCTTCTATCATTTTTGATAGAAACATCAAGGATTAGCTTGACTTGTTTCCTGATCTAGATTAGTTCCTCTGTTAATCCGTGGTTCATGATCATCAACATCGACCTAATAATGTATCCACTGCTGGGACACAGACCTCTCCTCTATGAGTGGACGATAATCCACCTTTCGGGCTCAGCGCGTGTTGTTAGATTTCACATCTCTTTGAATTTTTAGTTCTAGGGCGTTAGGACATGCCGGTTTTCGCACGATGTTTTCCTTCTCCGTTTTGAGAGCAGCGTTGCTCTTCGTAGATAATTATGTGACTTGAGATTTAATCTATAACATTAAATCTGCTTTTTAGGTACATAAACCACGCCTTCTTCCCATGCTGCCTGGTACTACGAGTATAGTACTTCAAAATAATATGTGAATAAAATCACATCCTAATCCATCCAAACTAATTACAATGCATAACTGAGATGCGAAAATGCTGAACCTAATAATTACCTATTAAGAAATTGAAACAGAGATGAAGACTCTGTTATAAACTAGAGACGGGAGGCGAGAGAAGTCGCAGGAAAAAGCTAGTAGTTTATAATTCCAAAAGTATAATTCATAGGTTAAGACATTAAGGTTACCAACTTTGTTACCCTCGGGACTTCTTTACAACGTAAGACAGTGGAGGCATCGCCATCGGTGCGTTTCATCGAACTCGAATCTTTCCCGAATTCCCTCTTAGCTCTTATGAGCAAGTGTGGATGTAGTCGTTAAGGATCTGTTTTATATCGCTAGGAGAGAAGGGATCTGATATACCCCATATCAGACACCTCCTCTGCTCTCCTAGCAGGACGTAAAGAATACATTGGTCTTCCATCTTATACCTATGATGATATATCTATGATACTTACCTTTTTTTGAACAAACAACAAACTTGAAACAAATTTTCAAGTAGGCCAGTTACACTACCTGTAGTTTGCAACAAGAAACAGTAAGCGACAGTCGCATCGTAGGGCATTCACCTGTAAGGTGTGCAAACATTCTGAAAGAGGTTTTTTTTTTGTTTTCGATGACCGGGTCTGGGGACGATAAACCAAACAAGTACTTGTCCAGCAGGACGCAGGGTCGAATCTTCGCAGTTATATATTAATTTTCATTCCGCAAAAATAGTTTTATTATTCGCGATGTCAATGCGCTTAAAAAAACTTGAGAGGTGTCAAGGGACACCCGGATGGAACGAAGTTACTGTATACACTCAACAAAAATAATCATCGCGACTCCACTCCAGTCCAGTCCGGTCCGGTCCGGACCGGTCCGGTCCGATCCGGTCCTGTCCGGTCCTGTCCGGTCCGGTCCTGTCCGGTCCAGTCCAGTCCAGTCCAGTCTAGTCCAGTCCACTCCACTCCACTCCACTCCACTCCACTCCACTCCACTCTACTCCATTCCATTCCATTCCATGGTAATAAACACATTACCCTCCTTTTGCGTCGCGCAGTCGGAAAAAGTGTCGTGACAACTTTTAAGATTTTTTTCCGTCCAGCCCCCTTTCATAACGAGCGATAAGGAACTTCGTTCCAAAAAAAAAACTTACCTTATTTTGTACGAGTTTTGCTTTTATATAATATTTTAAGCCATTTCGGACAATTTTCTCGTAAGTAATTACGATAATCCTACGTGTATAATCAAATGAATAGAATGCTAGTCCTGTAGAATCAGTGCGTCGCATCGGCGCAGTCTAAGCACGTAATTCACAGTTGAATGTATTACGGGACGTGCTGTCGACATCTGGGCGATTGCGTTATATGTGAGAGTTTACTATAGATTTTCAATATTCTTCAATTTGGCTGTTTGACACCCACTGCAGATTTGGATGAGGTTATCAAATTGAATGTTGTTTGTGAAAATCGTTTCGTATTCCGGAATAACAAAATTGAGATTGGTTGCAGTGGAAGTTCTTAAAATATTTATATAATACCTACTTTACATGCGGAAATTAATAACGATATTATTCATTGTTTTGCGATATACCATAAAAATGCCTGCAGAAACACTTGTCTTGAATAGTTTTAGCACAACACTGAATTAACTATATTTTCACCAAGATTTATAATTAAAATTTAATTTAGATGTAGCGAAAGAGGGCTAGAATGGACTTTAATGCTAGAATTGATCCAACTTTTCTGTGAGCAGAAGCAAATAAATGAGACATAGTAAGAGCCAAGACTGTGGTCCTTTTGACGCGACGTTGGTGTCTGTGATACCTACAGACATCAACATGCATTAAAAAAATGTAGTACCTACCACAAATTACCCGCAAACCCGCTTTCGTAGCACGCACTCTAGATGAACATTGCCAAAAAAACAAGACCTTACTGCTATCGTGTCTAAAACAATTGACGATCACGTCAAACGTCGCTCAATCATGCCTCGTTCAAACTAGCAAGCCAGACTCGCCTACTCCACTGTTTACGTGCGAGTTAAAACCGGCGATGTATCAACAAGTCGGCAAGCAGTGAGGCGAGGGACGCACTCGTCCGTGAACATTGAATGAACGGGTGACCGCTTGTGAATCAACTGAAACTTGCTGTAGTTCTAGTACGGATTACACGTCACTGGTTTTTAGTAAAGAGGGTAGTTTTACATTGGCATAAACTGTCAATCTGCTGCAGTGATCGTATCTTTAAACTGGGTTCGCGGTATCTTTAAGGCAGTCTTAAATTTTTTTTAATTATGACAGTTTTCAAAGAACCCATGTGATGAAGAGAGTGATGAGTATGAATGTTGATGGATGGAGAGAAAGGGGAAGGCCAAAGAAAAGATGGATGGATTGTCTAAGGAATGGTATGAAAGATAAAGGAGTAAATGATACTATTACGTCTGATAGAGGAGAATGGAATAAGAAAACGGGTTGCTCCGACCCCAAGTAAAATGGGATAGGTAAGGGAAGGAAGAAGATGACAATATTCAAAGAAATTCACTAGGATTGACGATCCATTTACTCTAGTGTATTTATCACTTTTAGGAAAGAGTGAACTGTCATCGTATTACATAAACTTTTAATTGGTTGTTGTTGACTGCCAAATTCAGTCTTTGATCCTGAGGAAAACAAACTTAAAACAATACTAAATTACTAACTAGTGGTTACAAAAGTTACTCGTCATTATATTCTGCATTAAGTATCTTATAATATTCCCACTGTTGGGACACAGACCTTCTGAGGATGGTGACATCTACTGCTTCTACCAGATCGCACCGGGCCCGCTTGATGGATTACAGTAACTTCCCTTTCACAGAGAGAGACCTGTGTCCCTTAGAGCCATTACGCACTATCGACTGGTCGCCAGCGACTCAGTTCCTCGGCAACCGAAACATAGGTGAGCGACCGGCGAACAAGTGTGTAAACACTTATTTGAAGTAATGAAAGTCACAGTCACTGTCGACCGAAACGCCGGCGACCAGTCGACATTGCGTTATGAGCTTAACACTTTTACTGTCCGCGCAGCAGACACAATACCTAAACAATAGTCGTGAGTCACATGTGATTCATCGGACAGGGAAGTGGTTAATTCACAATAAAAAAAAAAAAGGTTGCACTCCAGGAGTGCCGGTAGAAGTGAAAACTTTTTTGTTACTATGTTTTATTTTTAATTTGAATGACGTCTTACTCATTTTCGATCAGGGTCACGTGACCCTGACGCGAGTTTTGGTCACGTGACCCTGACGCGAGTTTTAAATTTTTTACCCATTACAGAAAAAGTGTACAACGCCGCTAAAGAAGTTTTCACTTCAAAAAAAAATTTGTAATTTAAACAGTTAAATGTTAGTTTTTCAAATATCATATTATACTTACACAACTACATCAGGAATCTTACTTTTGACAAAATTCCACGAAATAATTAGACATTTCGAAGCGAACTTGAAGTCTCGACAATTCTCTCTACTCGCTAATTTGTCTACCAAATTATTACAGTTTTGAAATTGTAAAGACTTTTGAAGTTGTTTCTACGTTCTTTGATGTCTCTTGAAAGAAGATTGTATGTTGTTTGAGTCTTGTAGAAATAGTTAATTAAAGGCAATTTGTTATAGGAGAACTACAACATCATTATTTTATAATTTTAGAGAAAATGCCGTATGGAAATGAGAATTAAAATAAAAGGTTATAGTTATATAGGAAGACCAAAAACGATCGAAGGATCAGAATGGTGCTATACAAAAAACGTTTCTTCTCTCGAGTGAAAATGGGGTTCCAACCACGCAACGAAACCGCCATTGTACCTACATCCACTGCACTGACCGTGCGTTACTCGTTTCAACACAACTTGTATCTCCATGAGAATGATGAGTTTATTTCATTTTCGTTTATTTGACTTTGTCTTGGTCTCTGAACCTCGGAACTAGACTAATAGTCAAGAGAAAATCCATTTCGAACTAAAAAGAAATAAAATATATGTTTTCATGACGACTTCTTACTAACTCCATTTTTATTATAAAATAACTTTTATTTTGTTTATTAATATATTAACGTATGAGTTGCGAATTTCAAATCTTTTCCATGGAAAGAAAAATACTTTGTCTAGTAAAATATTTATATTTTAAGCTTTTCACGAACAATGTTACGTAAATGTCTATAAGTTCTCATAGCTACCCCGACATGAATGTAAGCTATTGGAAAAACGTTGCGACGTCAGATTAACAGACTGCATTCACACCGAAGCGAACCAAATATGATAAATCTCATAAGTTAATAGAGAAAAATGTCTTTAATTTTCAACGACAATTTTTTTTTGTACTACGACGTTTATTTTAAACTAGCTGTGCCCGCGTGGATGTCGGAACTCGGGGTATAATTAATCAAAATCCTTTCTTAGCGGATGCCTACGTCATAACATCTACCTGCCAAATTTCAGCCCTTATGAAGCTAAATAAAGACACACTATTACTTTTTACTAAGCCTTTTTTGAGAAGCCCATTCATTTCAAATTAAATCATTTATGGCATAACAAAAATTCAGAGGATGTTACGGAATTTCTTGATTCGGTCGCAGCGCTCAGAACCCGCGATAAAAGTTATAAAATAGCTTAAAATCTCTCTAATGTTACGGCTTCTGTGTGAAACACGGCCATATAAGCTGACCGTCGTATATTACCGCCGACCACGCGAGCGGCGCGTGTTTACACCGCCATTTTAATCTAAGCTTCACGCTATTTACTGAAAGGAGGTGGGTGGAATTACAGGCTGGCTATTTTAAGGCAATCTTGTTTGAGAAGAAAACTTGGATTTAATCAGCTTACGTTGGCTCTAAAGGTTTGATTGGGGTATTGGTTTTATGCAGAGTTTTACAGGTTCGATACCTACATTGTATGGTTATAACGACTGTCTCATCAGGTAACCATGACCCTGGAGCGTAAAGAGCTATTGAAGGATCACCGTGGATTTTAGTCACTACAAGTCTGACAGTCCTTCCCGCTCTGCCCTGGAGGACTCATTTCACCACGCTGAAAAAAGTGAGTCGACGGGGACTGTCAGACTTGGTCAGACTCGTACTGACTAAAATCCACAGTGTGCTTCAATAGCCCTTTATGTTCCGGGGTCACGGTAATCAGATAAGTCCCGCGAGCACGGCAGGCTTTGGCCTTCTAGAGGGGGGCCCCGTCATTATGCTGACGTTCTTTGAGGCGCGCGGAACACAACGCGCCGTCTACTACAAATCTGACAGTCCTTCCCGCTCTGCTCTGGTGGGAGGACTCATATCACCACGCTAAAAAAAATGAGTCGACGGGGACTGTCAGACTCGTACTGACTAAAATCCACAGAGTGCTTCAATAGCCCTTTATGTTCCGGGGTCACGGTAATCAGATAAGTCCCGCGACCCCGGCAGGCTTTGACCCTCTAGAGGGGGGCCCCGTCATTATGCTGACGTTCTTTGAGGCGCCCGGAACACAACGCGTCGTCGACCCGGACATGGTCCATGTTCGGACAGCGAGTTGCCCTTTACTCGCCGTCCGCATGCCCGCGCCTACGGTGGCCCGAGATGCGGCGTCCGTCACTGTGGGCGTCCACTTCTGCTCTATACTTAGTGTAGATTTTATAGCTTTGATCTTCAACTCTCTTATCTATCTATCTACTCCTATCCTTACGCAAAACCTACAATAAACCTTTATACATCAAACTGATATCACTTTCCTTAGCGGTACTTACAAAAGCCACCTGACACCTCACAGTATTGGGTAATAAGAAAATGTTGAAAAAAATGTTAAGAACAGGGAGGTACGTATCATTTTGTTCGACATCACACCACAATACATCAGGCCAAATAGTAAACGTCATCAACTACTTATTACACAATATGAATATTTTTTTAAAGTGCTTACTTTAGACCATGGACCATGTCCGGGTCGACGGCGCGTTGTGTTGTTTCACGCGCGCCTCTAAGAGCGTCAGCATATTGACGGGGCCCCCCTCTAGAGGGCAAAGCCCGCCGGGGTTGCGGGACTTATCTCATTACCGTGACCCCGAAACATAAAGGGCTATTAAAGGACACCGTCAATTTTAGTCAGTAAGAGTCTGATAGTCCCTCCCGCCCTGCCCGGGGAGGGTGGACTCATTTGATGATGTTACCATTCTAAAAAAAAAAGCATAATACAGATCGGCCCGATATTACCATTTCTGAACGCGCGTGTGGAAAAATTGGTTCTAGTTATCATAACAGGCAAAAGGTAATTTGTGAATGTCTTGGAAAACATGTAGCTTACATTTAAAATGTCGCTTTGAGTTAAAACACTGTGATTAGTTAATGAATATTATTATTTTTAATAATAGCAAGAGTGACTGCTCACACGAACTTTTGTTCACGCGATATTTTAGTTGCATCGCCATTGGCTATCGAACAATCTGTCTTTGCCTTAAAATAAAATGCCTGTTTTAAAATAATGTAACGTGTGAAATATCAAAGCTGGACTCTTAAATAATATGCTCTTGAAAGAGGAACTCGTGGCTAAATAATAACAGCCGCACAAGCCGATTTTCTGGGTTAAGCCACGCTTGCCGAGTTTGGTCTGAAGATTGGTGACCATCTGTCATAGCGAGTTTTCTCCGTGCCTCAGAAAGCACGTAAAACTGTTGTGTGAACACACACAAATAATAGCCGTGTCCCGGCTGTCATTTGTAGATCTTTGACAGTCGTTACTGTTAGTCAGAATCTCTAAAATCTGACAACCAGTCTTACCATGGGGTAGTGTATTACCTACCTAGTTACTGGATTGTGGAGGTCTGATAGGCAGTCGCTCCATGTAAAATACTGATATTCAGCTGGATCTGGTTTGACTGGAAGCCGACCCCAATATAGTTGGGAAAAGACTAGGCAGATGATGATGATGACTCTAAGATAGTAATATTTTATGCTCTTCAACGAGACTGCTTTGAGATCGTCCAATCGCAGCAGTGCCAGTATTCACCGTTTACCCTGCATGATTTGATAGTTTCGCTGTCAGTAGCTTAGTGCATAGCACAAAAAAAGTAACAGACATGGTGCATTACCGTTTGAATATGCCGTTTCAAACATGGAATGCCGATAAGGAATTGCTTTGCTGCATCAAGCATAAACAAAGTTGCGAAAAAGTATCTGGGCAGATTGATGGTAGATTTCCTATATCTTGGAAATCTTAGTTCAAATAAAACCACCCTTCTCACTATAATATAAAACAGTGGCTACCACATATTTGTATGATAAGGAATTCAATTTCCAAGTCGTGATTTTTTATAGAACCGAGGAAAAAAGGACCAGGAAGATATGTTTTAAGAATAAAACCCTGGGTTATGGAAACACCTCAAAAGATCGAAGTATAACCCATCACGCACACTACTGTAATCCTTTCGTGACGTGTTAGGTAAAACACATGACAATAGTCCCTGGCTTAAACATACGGAAGAGCATTGCAGACGTAAAAAACGTAAAGGTAAAATTGAAAAATAATAGCAATAAAAATCATGCATGCCATACGACATAATCATTAATATTGAAATTTTTGTATAATTTAATTTTAGGCACAGGTATTTTTTATATGACTTAATATGACTTTGTTTAATTTATTTATTTAATTCCAAAAAGGAAGACTTTTTATATTATTGATGAGTCCTTTGCTATTTGAATGCGTTATTGTATCAAAAATAATTATTAGATTTTCTGAGTAGAAGGTAGATTGTATAAGGATCTGTACCCTTAGCACGAATTTTCAGTATTTGAGACGTAAAGTAAACTGGAACTTTGGCAATTTCAAACTGTTACTTTTCAAGGAAAAAATTAGTTCCTTCTTCGCACAACAGAGGCACTGTTCCATTTTTTCATGCAAGAAACGCTGTAAATACTGTATAGTAAAAGAGTGAAAATTCGTGCTAAGGGTATTTTTGAACTGTGAGATCTTATGAATTGTACTTGCAATATATACAAATACGTACGGTATCAAAGATTACACTATTTTGATGAAAAGTTTCCTTTATTCCTCGACTTGAATATACTGGTACACAACCAGTTTATTGAAAAACCCACTCAGTAACTGACAGACCGGCTATAAAATCAAAAACAAACATAAAACCAAATAATAATACAGAAATAACTACATACGGACTAAATACGTGTTTAGTCTTGGAAAGCAATTCCATTAAAACGACAAACAATTTAATTTCTCAATATATTTTTAAGACCCACTTTCAAAGTGGCAAACACCACTTGTGACGCCATTTAAACATTCTCCACAGTATCTGTTGTTGAAAGCAACAAGTGAGTTGACACTTCTTAGTTGTTTCAAAAATACTATATGGTACTTAATTTCTTCCTAATGCTCGTGAAGGTGGAGGCGGGCGGCGAGAGAGAGAGGACAGCGTCCTCCCTCCGCCCCAACCGCAGTGGTAGGCGCCCGCGGCGTCGGACGTCAGCAGACGATCTCCGGCCACCGTAGGCGCGGGCATACGGGCAGCGAGTAAAGGGCAATTACTCCCTGCCCGACCATGTACCATGCCCGGGTCCACGGCGGCGGCGCGTTATGTCCCACACGCGCCTCAAAGAGCGTCAGCATAATGACGGGGCCCCCTCTTAGAGGGCCAAAGCCTGCCGGTATCGCGGGTTTATTTCCTTACCGTGACCCCGGAACATAAAGGGTTATTGAAGGACACCGTGGATTTTAGTCAGTACAAGTCTGGCAGTCCCTCCCGCCGTGCCCGGGGTGGGAGGACTGATTTGATGATTTAACCACGCTAAAAAAAGAAGTGGTACTTAATTTATCAACTTTTATGTTAAAGGAGTTTACTACTTTAGCAATATTGTTAAAGAGCTGTTTGGTGCTGCTATAATTGACTGTATCAACTTAGATATACTGTATCTGTATCTGTGCCGTATATTTTTTATATATAAAAATATACGGCACATTTTTGTATCACACCTGTCTTCTTTATTTCAGGCGTATTCGTACAAAAATATCCCCCCGTATATTTCCAAGTTAACCCAGTCTTCATATTTGCATACAAAGTACGGACTCGGAAGGGACACGCATTCTTCAGAACCGAATAATGGCCGCTAAATATTTTAACGGGGCTCTTTTCCCTTGAAAAATAGTGTCGATATTCTTTTATTTATAACGCCATCTAGCGGTGTAACGAGGTACTGAATTATTATTTATGTTTACCTTATTGTATTTATGGTGACACTAGCTGTTGCCAGCGGCTTCACCCGCTACAACTCGAAAATTATCCCACGGGAACATAAAATCGGTATAAAAGCTATCCTATGTGTTAATCCAGGTTATAAACTATCTGTGTACCAAATTTTAGCCAAATCCGTTCAGTGGTTTTTGCGTGAAAGAGTAACAAACATCCATACATACAAACTTTCGCCTTTATAATAGTAGTAGGATTAATAGGATGATTATGGTAATAGAGGTTAGTTCTGTTAGTAGTTTGTAAGGGATACCAGCATACTGTCAAAATACGTGAGGAGAATCAAATAAGTGTCTTTTGGCGAAAAATCGGGGGATCGCGAAAGAGTATAAGGAAAAGGATACGCCACAAAAATAATTCCCCATGAAAAAAAGTAATATTATGTATAAAATAGCCAAAAGTTAAGTTTTTTTTTTAATTTTGATTATTGTGCACTCGACCCATTTATTTTCCGCACGGGGATAGTGACACAAAATCCAGCACAAAACAATGAAGACGAGAACACAATGTAGAATCTGAACAGAAAGTGCAAGGAAAATAGGATCAAAACTTTTTTTTTGACGGGAATAACTTATGTGGCAAACTGACAATAACCCATAAAAATATGAATGTGGATAAACAATAAACATAATTATTATTTACATACTGTTGTCAAGCATAGGGATTTTAACAACACCATGTATCAACCATCATTACAAAATGCTGGTTCCTTCTCACATATAGATTTTGAGGTATTTAACCATAGCGATCGCCATGAAAAAACTCTGAATTGGCTGATATCCCAAGCCACGATAGCGAGTACTTTACAAATTTTATTCCTCAAATTAATGGCACGTTAATTTTACGTCACAAAAACATTAAAATTCTTTGCCGGTCAGAAACGTCACACCAATACCCTTAGCACGAGTTTTCACTTTTACTTCACAGCGTCTTTCCAGTATTTACAGCGTTTCTTGTATGAAAAATGGAACAGCGCCTCTGGCGTGCGAAGTAGGAACTATTTTTTCCTTGAAAATTGTCAATTTGAAATTGTCAGAGTTCCAGTTTACTTTACGTCTCAATTACTGAAAACTCGTGCTAAGGGTACAGGAACCGTAGCCCACTACATTAAAGTCAAACGACGTCATCAAAACTCACAATTTCAACAGCGTAGCATAACTGAAAAGTTAGCTAGCTCAGCTTAACACCAATTATGTTAGTTACACCCGCCGGGATCAGCGTATAATTGGATGAGCTGGCCGGCCACTTCGTTAGCGCACCTAATAATGATCGAGGTTTATTAAAGCACCGCTTCGAATGGATTTTGGATTTGGATCATTAATACTATTGATATAGATCTGAAGGGTCGGGAAATGATAGGATTGCTTTAGTCTCCTGTTATCGGATTGGTGAATGAATTTGGCCCAAAGTCTATTCTTAAGCTATTGTCAAACAGACAGTTGTGGCGAACGCGAAGCGAGGCGTTTTTGTTTGTGATGTATGGAATTGTTTGAAGCCAGTCACATAGTGTATCGGATCGTTTTCGCTATTCTATGTAACTGTATTTAAACAATGCCATACATACAAATAAAAACGCTTCGGATCGCATTCGCTTCGCCTGTCTGTTTGACAAATAGCTTTACTATTTCTCTTCTTCGCATATAATATACAGTTTTTTTAAGTGACAATTTTATGTATGAGACGTTTTGTTTCAATTTCCTTTGCTCAGATTAGGGAAATGTGTCATTTCTGAAATTTTAGTTAAGCAATTGTGTTAAAACAGTTTTGTCTACGCCTGCGCTCAATGGTGTCATAATTTTTATAGTACTATACGAGGAGACGGAATTTTTAGAAGGATTCCTTTTCGCTTCATAGTACTTGGGTCCAACAGACGGTCACGTTTTTGCTGTATCGTTTTGTCCAGTTAACTGTTGGTGTTGGAACACTTTGGACACTTGGTAAATTCTGGCCAAGCGGACCATGCTCGGGCACGCCGCAATTGCGGCGGTAAGACCCCTCTTTGAGGAGTGGCTGGAGAGAAGTCATGGCGTCCTGACCTACCGCTTGACGCAGGTCCTCACCGGACACGTAAGTTTCGGGAGGTACCTGTGGCTGATGCGAAAGGAGGAGACGCCTGGGTGTCACCACTGCGAAGATCGCCCGGAGGACACGGTGGAGCATACGGTGCAAGACTGCCCGGCTTGGGCGGAGCACCGACGTGTCCTCACGGCTGCGATAGGCGGAGACCTCTCGCGCCCGGCATTGGTTGCGGCCATGCTGCGGGGCGAGACGGAGTGGGAAGCGGTCAGCTCCTTCTGCGAGGCAGTAATGCTCGTAAAGGAGGAGGCAGGCCGCGAGCGAGAGAGGACAGCGTCCTCCCTCCGCCCCAGCCGCAGTGGTAGGCGCCCACGGCGACGGACGTCGCTTGATGATCTCCGGCCACCGTAGGCGCGGGCATGCGGGCAGCGAGTAAAGGGCAACTCGCTGCCCGACCAAGGACCATGCCCGGGTCGACGGCGATTGTGTCCCACGCGCGCCTCAAAGAGCGTCAGCATAATGACGGGGCCCCCTCTCAGAGGGCCAAAGCCTGCCGGGGTTGCGGGATTATTTCCTCACCGTGACCCCGGTACATAAAGGGCTACTGAAGGACACCGTGGATTTTAGTTAGTACAAGTCTGACAGTCCCTCCCGCCCTGCCCGGGGTGGGAGGACTCATTTGATGATTTTACCACGTTAAAAAAAAAAAAAAAGGTTGCACTCCAGGAGTGCCGGTAGAAGTGAAAACTTTTTTGTTACTATGTTTTATTTTTAATTTGAATGACGTCTTACTCATTTTCGATCAGGGTCACGTGACCCTGACGCGAGTTTTAAATTTTTTACCCATTACAGAAAAAGTGTACAACGCCGCTAAAGAAGTTTTCACTTCAAAAAAAAAAAAAAGCGGACCATGCTTTTTTCAAATCACTGTTGCTCCATTCTCGGAGTTCTTCTGTCACGGATGCATTTACAAACCAGAATAACTACTTAAATTTACCCTCAGAAAGTCATAAAGAGAACTGGTTGGAGGCAGAGGGTTAATTAACGCATTTAATCATGATTAATTAAGACACCGCTGTTCCATGGCTTAGAAGGGATTTCGGATCTATTGATTATTTGAAGTTCTATGGAGAGGGTCGGCTTTGAAAGTGATTGCTTTTAGAAGTAAGTAAATGCAATCTTAGCAATGGGGATGGCAACTGGGGAACTAATGGCGCTAGTATAGCTTGTTCCAAGCATCGTCATTGGTTCAAAACAGTTCAAATCTTAAAGGTACTTCAAAATACTACGTCATTGGTCGGATTAGGACTAAGCTATGGTGGCGCCCCATTTAAAATTAGCTTTGACTTGCCTTCCCCATTGTTGAAGTATACTTTTAACCAAGCTTCTGTTCTGTTTAAATCATTCAGAGTGTCGCATTTCCATCTAAGGCCCGGATTCCACCAAAGCGGAGAGGAGAGGAGATGTGTTTGAATAACCAATCAGATGTCCACATCTCCTTTCTGCGTAGCTTCAGTGGACATCTGATTGGTTATTCAAACACATCCCCTCTCGTCTCCGCTTTGATGAAGTCCGGACCTTATGCTCTTTTCACAAAACGGCGATTTATTGTCGTCTCGTCGTGGTCATTTGTATCATTCAATAAATAGTTAAGTTTCATAACTTTTGCGCTTAGCACCCAGATCAAGAACTAATACAATACTTTACTAGACTAATTTCAAATTAATCTAAGTTCCTGCGGCTATGACTTGACTAGTGTTTGTAGACTGAAACAGTTGAATGATCGTGGGCTTGGTAGGTAAAATTTAATGTCCAATATTATTAGAATCTTATTATGGTCTCCACAACCAAGTCAGTACTGGATAAGGCTCTGTTCAAACTAATGTTTTAATGCGAGAGCATCAGTACCTTTTTTTTAGCGTGTTAAAATCATCAAATGAGTCCTCCCACCCCGGGCAGGGCGAGAGGGACTGTCAGACTTCTACTGACTAAAATCCACGGCGTCCTTCAATAGCCCTTTCTGTTCCGGGGTCACGGTAAGGAAATAATCCCGCGACCTCGGCAGGCTTTGGCCCTCTGAGAGGGGGGCCCTGTCATTATGCTGACGCTCTTCAAAGCGCGCGTGCGTCCCTGTGTGTGACCATGGGGTCGGGCAGCGAGTTGCCCTTTACTCGCTGCCCGCATGCCCGAGAGCAGTACCCTTAGCACGATTTTTCACTCTTTTACTTTGCAGCGTCTTTCCAGTATTTACAGCGTTTATTGTATGAAAAATGGAACAGCGCCTCTGGTGTGCGAAGAAGGAACAATTTTTTCGTTCAAAATTGTCAATTTGAAATTGTCAAAGTTCCAGTTTATTTTACGTCTGAAATACCTACTGAAAGTTCGTGCTAAGGGTACTGAATTTTATTTATAACAACATAAAATGTATTTCTTCTTATTGTAGCTTAATTTTTGACTTGTCTAGTTCTCATATACGTATTATATTATAGCTAGATAGTGTGGAACTTTATTGATTTTCCCCAATGCAGATTGTAAATACAATCAAATTGTTAACAATATCGTAGTTCAAAGCTTCCTCGATAGCTTTTGTTGCTTTGATCCGAACGATCAGATAAATTGGCAATAGCCCGCATCACTGAGCTATATTATATATTGTGAAGATATCGTATAACTATGCTATCATTTTAAATGTGATACTAAACTTGCATTTCGTACTGTAAAGCACGATACACGATGATATAAATATGATGAAAGAAACCGATTTTGATGATTGTTTCATTGGTTGTGTCTGTTAGGCAAGAAGCCTTTTTAAGCTTGGTAATATCATCAAATGAGTCTCACTTCGGGCAGGGCGGGAGGGACTGTCAGACTCGTACTGACTAAAATCCACGGTGTCCTTCAATAGCTTAAGAATAACAACAAATCAGTCTTCACAAAGTACACGTACGTTCAACATTTTTTTCCTGGGGATCCTTCAAAAGCCTACTATTATTTCGGGATAAAACCGACGAAGGTGGGATTTTTACCCCACCACAACCACAACGGTATCGCCATCATCACATGGGAGGACGACCTTCGGACCCTTTTCCCTTTTTGAAGACCTTCTGGAGTCCACGATTGCGTATCTCGGTGTCTATAGGGTGATCATTAAATTGCTGTCAAATGGTAAATTTCGTATTGGTTTTTGCATTTCCAATGAAACTGTTCTTGAGGCACTCCACTCCTCAACTTAGCCTCATAACAGGTATCAAGCCATCCACGTTTATTGGACAACCGCTGTTCAGTGACTATCAAGTTAGCCAATAGCTCTTCTGATTGTCTTTATAACCTAGAACTAGCTTTTACTCTTAACAAGCCTATCCATCAAAATAATTCCAATAAAATCTAGCAAATAAGGTAGCTTTAAACTAAAGCCAGTATGTTACCTGTAAAAGATGTAATAAAAAGAAACTTTGTTTAATAATAATCAGAACTTCTCACACAAGCAAAGCTTGTACCGTGACCGCATGCAGTTAGCAGGTTATGATCGTGCTGTAATAAGAAGTGATGTGCCGACTCGCTCGATTAAGCAGTCGGCCATATTATTTACTACAAAAACACCGAGATAAAAATTAAACGGCTGTAATACAGCATAATTTTTCGTAGTTTTAATTATTATCTAATTAGCCTTTTTCCAAATAGTTTGGGGTCGGCTTCCAGTCAAACCGGATGCATCTGAATATCAATACTTTACATGGAGCAACTGCTTATTGGACCTCCACCTACAACCCAGTAACTGGGAAATATGATAACCATGGTAAGACTGGTTTTCAAACTTTAGAATTTCAGACTAACAGTAACGACTGTCAAAGATCTACAAATGACAGCCGTGATCAGCGGCTTTTTGTGCATCAGGAAGAGCGTGCGTGAGGAAACTCGCTATTAAATATAGTCACCCATCCACAGACCAACCTCAGCAAGCGCAGCTTAATATCGGCCTGTGCAGCTGTAGCTATTTAGCTACGAGCACCTCATAATTTTGCATAGTTAACATTCAAATATTAGCAACCACAAAGCTTAATATACACT
Source organism: Agrotis segetum (assembly GCA_036375495.1). NCBI lineage: Eukaryota > Metazoa > Arthropoda > Insecta > Lepidoptera > Noctuidae > Agrotis > Agrotis segetum. Next base: position 25,403 of record JAQSVV010000237.1, read on the forward strand.
CATGGCAAAAAAATCTCACAAAACACTAACTTTTCTGCTGTCTGTAGCTACAATTAACTAAAGCAGCTTATGTTCAATGAGGCTCGTATTATCGCACATATGACATACAAACGATAGTGAACCCTTTGAGATTGTAATTAGATTCATTTCGGGACGTGAGCGATGTGAATATTTCATAAAGGTAGGGCTACACGGTGTACAAACCTCATTATGTGATGTAGTAATGAGCACAGCGATGCAGATTCCGTTCTGTGACAGTTTGTATGTACCTGGTACCTTTGTTTGGTTGTGGCGCAAGTGATAGGTGTATTGCGGTTTAATTTATTGAGAGCGAGTTGTTTGATACGAAGCTTTTTTCACCTGGGGCAGGGCAGGAGGAATTGTCAGACGTGTACAGACTTTTGGCTGAAGGATGCAGTGTTCCGTCGCTTCCGCGTATAAGTACCACCAAAACGCACAATCACGTAGTGCCAAGAGAAGTGAAGTTTTTACTAATTAAATAATAATTAATACTATAGGCTTAAGTTTCTATGAACATGTTGTTTTTATAAGTAAAGTATGTTAGTTTGTAAGGTTTATATCTATGGGCCAAAGTAGTCTGAACATAAATAAATAAATAATTTTTAAAAATCCTTCAGTAGCCCTTTACGTTCTGGGATCACGGTAATTCGTTTGTCCCGCGACCATGATTAGTAAACATTTACTAATGCATTTTTGCGAATAGTTTTCCTAACTACTGATCAAACAAGTCTTAATTTTAGAGGAGAGTGTGTATCGCTGGATGGACCGACCACGTGAAGAAGCAAGTTGGGTTAAACTGGGTGTGTAAGACACAGGATAAGGTTTTTGTCCGTTGCTTATCACAAGTTTTTTTTGTCAATCCTGAAATTACAAGCTATATTTTTATGTTCACTCTTACCATTATGTAATACCTACGTTTTACAAATAAATATATTGTTGTCCTGATTCTGATTCACTAAAGGCTCTCTTCACAAATTATTTCATTACTTAATATAGCTGTCATAAATACAGTTATGATTACAAAAAAACATTTTAGTTATCTCTGATTTGATAGTTTGTGGATGTATTGAAACGCACCCACGATACGCTACAAAATTAATGCTGAGATAACTCACTTTTCGCTCAGAGACGACATCATAAGAGACTTACACATAGTGTTTTAGTAAGTAAGATTCGCTTTCTTCTCATGACACCTACCACACATAGATCTTGTGCTAAGTTTCAGTGTGCCTTGTGAATAATATGCAACTCACGAATATTGAGCTCTTGGTTTAGACAGTTCATAACTTTGAGTGAATCTTCTAACAACTATTAAATAATTACGGACTTATTTTTTTGCACTTTACTTTATAAAACATATTTGGTTTATTAATATATCTTCCTAACCAATTATCACTTTCGCGTTCACGACGTATGGATACGTCAAAAAACCGAGATACGATGTCGCAGAACGTATCGATACGTCAAATTTTATATTTCTCTATCAGCCAGAACGTAAAGAATCGTCCGTTTCTCCTATAATATTCGTATAGTGACGTCACAGTGCCACAACATATCAAAATCTTGATTTTGTAGTGTCACGCAGCACTGACATTTTAAGGGTTTTGTGGGTGCTTTTCACACCTAAAAAGACACCTACCCACTAACGCAGAACGTCCATAGTCGTCAACTGGAGTACGCGTCGCCATACTGTCAGTCGGACTGTGCTCCGTTACGCGACGCGCGCGTACGCGCGAGTTACGAAACTTCTAAATCGTTAGTTATGACATATTTTTTACTGGATTTAAATAATAGAGTACGTATTATATTGAATACAATAACTGTTTTCATATTTGAGCGACATATTTTAGGTCTAATATAGAAATTCCATTGTTTTAGATGAACAAAACAAAACGAGCGAGATGAAAGAAAAGTAATAAAAAAGGTGACTGATAATTCAGCGTGTGACCAAAAAAGGACCAACCATCAACCAACAACCAACAAAAATACGTTTTTAAGGATATTTTTTTTCCCGTAACTGCACGTCGACGTATGGAGACGTTTGTTTTTTTTTTTTTAAATACATTAAAGACGTTAGGGGTCACTGACTAAAAATGGCAGTAAAGCACCCACGAACACGAATCGTTATTTCAGGGCAAATTTACTATTAGCACAAAAATGTAGAATCTTTAAACGCAATTTCTTCTAACTTGTACCAACCATACATGAGTCTTTGAGCATTGCACTAACTTGAGAAGGTCTGACGACTGCGTAATAACAGCCAAGTGACACGTGTCATTTCTAACAATTACACAATAAAGAATTATTATGATTAACTTACAGTATATACGTGTTTCATTAATCAAGATGTACAATCATAATGTTTTGGCCCAGTGGTATCGGTCCCGACTTACGAGTTGTTGGTCGTGGGTTCCAACCGTTGCAGGCGCATTACTTAGTGTAATTTATTTCATCACCACTGCTTTCAAAACGGTGAAGGAAAACGTCGTGAGGAAACCGGCATGTCTTAGAATCCAACATTCGAAGACCTGTGACATCTACTAATCCGCACTGTGCTCGTGAGATATATTATGGCCCACTCCCTCTTACAGAGAGGAGGCCTGTGTCCCAGCAGTGGGAACATTATAGACAATAATTATGTTGCTGCGCGCGCGCACCGCATGACAAACGCAACACGAGCGGCTGACGTGACGTTACCGCTTCGTGGACACAGATTTCATTGTTTCTACGCAAAATGCAAGCATTCGTCTTGCAATCGTCAATTGACGAAAGCGTGCGTATGACGTGCGGTTACGTGGACAATGGGCCTTACCGATTAAGCTACCGCAATTACACTCAGAACGATTCTTCTCTGGTTTGAACATTTTACGGTAACATGGCGCCATCTCTTGGACAGGTTTCATTAAAATAATTACTTATATGCATTTAGCTCATTTTAACATCTCCATGGTCTCAAAACACGTATTATAATTCCCACTAACGCGCTAACGTCTGTTTGCGGTACTACATTACTGTATTGACTAGTCTGGTTTGCGTTTGACTTGATTGTTGAAATTGTGAGCAGTTTCTATGCGGTAATGGTTGGTAGTTAATGCTGTCACTGTGATTGTACTTTTGTGTGCAATTAAGATGTTAGGTTAATAATTACTCTCTCACTATTGGTCTTATGGATACTATTGCACTGCGTGGAACACACACACACATGTGTGGTTGTACATTCGTACAAGTTTTTAAACTGTAGAAAACTATATTCATCATCAGGCTGTATTCTTCTATTACTGGACATAGACCTCTCCTAATATAAGCCACTGAGCCTCGTCTTGAGCATTCCTCATCCAGTTTCTGCCGGCTGCCTTTCACAAGTCTTCGCTCCAACTGGCTGGCACAGGCAGGTCTGTCCTGAGGGAGATATGGCCATGGCCAGACCTTGCCACTTCAGTTTACTGATTCATTAAATTATGTCAGCAACTTTCAGCTCTACTACAACTCCGATCATGACACGAAACTACTCAAACTTATATTTACCTCAAAACCATCCCTTATTACAGAAAAATATAAAAATACGTACTTGTATAATACCTACTGCCCACCGGTCTGTAACCGTAACTTTAACCGCCGGCTGCCCACGATTATTCGTAGATAGGTTTTGGTTGGCAAGCTGTCGGTATTTACTGCGGTTTTATCACCTTTTAATCCACTGCTGCTGTGCCAAATGCGGTTTTAATATATTATTTGGCACTAATTATAAATGGACTCTATACTATAGGGGCCATTATTGGGGTGTTATTTAAAATTCGGACTGCATTTCACTTGAATAATACTTTTTTATACCAAGCTAGTTTTACGCACTCAGCTGTATCCCAGCAATGCAAACATTGTAGGCTGATACTGATTACATTGATAAATAAACAAATAAAAATACTCAAATAGAGGCCTTACCACGAGCTCTTAACGCGATCCAGTTTAGGCTGTGCGAAAGAGACAGAGCTATACAAGTCGTCTAGTGCCATCTCTTTCCCACAGCCTAAACTGGATCGCGTTTTTAAGAGTTCATGGTAGGTTGAAGATAAAGATCGATAGGATCAAAATAACGAAAAACAAAGTTTGCTGAAAACAACTTACATTCATGCAAAAATGAAGAAGACACAACTAATAGACGCTTTATATCGCTATTGACGATAAGACCACTATAGTAACTATACAATTAGTAGTATTATAAAACAGTTTTGTAACAATTTTGGTGTAAAATGAAGTACCTATATTCCAATAAATATGAAACAAAAACATTGACATCATCGAAACTTCACAACAAAAAAAACTACTAAACTAAATACACCACGCTAGTCCAAAACACTCTGCCATCGACCGTCATCTGTCACATCCAGTAACATGTCCAGTCAAGGCGGAAAACACAGCCGATTGGCCTTATTAATGAGCATCGTACATTACTGGCCCGCAGTGATAGATGAGAGTGGATGCAGACTGTATTAGTCGAGCAATTTCACAATATTTGTGCCCGTCGAAATTTTGACGTAGTTCAATTTGCACGTCTACGTTTCACAATATTCTGCAGTCATTGTTTCTATTGATATCGGGTCACGTGACATGTCTTCTTCTCCTCTTCTGAATTATCGATGTTATAGATGATATCTATTAATCATTGAAATTAAATAAAGATAGAAACTACAAAATTTTAAATAGTGGTATCCTGCAGCCTGCAGTCCTGAAATACACGCTACTAGCCTAGCTTAGGCACCAGTCTCCCAACCAAACCAAATACTTTTCTGAATTTTGTCTCATTGTATCATCATCATCATCATCATATCAGCCGTAAGACGTCCACTGCTGAACATAGGCCTCCCCTTTAGACTTCCAGTAGGACCGCGGACCAGTTGTAAGCGGCCTGCATCCAGCGTGATCCTGTGGCCTTCATAAGATCGTCTGCCCATCTAGTGGGTGGACGTCCTACGCTGCGCTTGCCGGTGCTCTCATTGTATATTGTGGTGAAAAGAAAAAAAATGATTTGATTTGATCTAAGTAAATATAAAATCTTTGTATTCGTTCCATGCTACAACAAAATCTTCAAACCTTTCTTTATTAAAATTTGTAGATGCTGTGGGTGAAATTGGCAAGATGGCATCATTACCTGATGATGCTGAATTCAGTGATTGTGAAGAATGATTCGTACACTTCTACGGACACACGACCCCGGCAGGTGATTGGCATCCACGTCAGATTTGCTGACACAAAGTAACGGTTGAGAGCGGGAGCTGTCAGAGTCTTGCTGACAACTTGATTCCTCGTTTGCCTTTTGTTCCACTTATTCAGCCCTGCGAACCCAGCAGAAAATTGAACCCATGTTTTCATTCATAAAAACAAAAGGACAGTCAACAGTATTTCTCAGTTACACTAATACTAAGTAATAAGTCTGAAATGAACCAGAATTAAGCAATATTACCGCTAACGTATAGATTTTGCTCAAAGGCATATTTAGAGGCTGCGTATTGAGCGTGAAATTCACTTCATGAATGAGTAATGGGCACAAAAGCGACGGAACACTGAAAATGTTGAATGGACAAAATACAGACAGATCGATTAGGGCCTAAGCCTATATTTTGTCCACGTGAGCAATGTTTGCCTTGGATCGTGAAAATTTGAGATGCCTTTGCCCAGCAGTGGGATAAAGTAGAGTAACTGTAGCACTACCAGTACGATTCTTCTATACGTGTGCTCGTCGTGAAATTGGTTCAACCTTTTAAAAGAGGGTGAACGGGCATTTAAATTCACTGAGTTAGAAAGTGAGAAACACGCGCAGACGAAGTCGCGGGCGAAGTGTTAGTGTAAATATAATGTTGCGGAAATGTCTTAAGAGCTTACTGCGCCCCTGGAATGTAAAGGTAACAGAATCGAGGCGAATTTGCGCTTCAAAAATACAATACAATACAATTGTCAGAAATTTAAAATATCATTAATTCATCGTTTGTCATTGAAATTGTGAAAACTTTTTTGGTTAATGAGTGTGATCTAGATGTCTTTCTTAGTTACACCCGTTAAGTGGCGCGCTGTTCTACACAAATGGAGAGGATTATATTATGACTGTATAAGAAACGTCCGTTGAAACAGAAAGTCATTTTGCGGATATAGAAATTTTTAACTGTGGTAAAATCATCAAAATACTCGTAGTTCTGCCGCGCCGTGTGGAGCAGAAGGGACTTATTATTGAGTCAAACCCACCACACTATTCTCAAACCACTGCAACTCCTGAAAGCCAGAATCAACAATGGCAAGCGCAAGCAGAAGGGACTGTTAGACTCATAATATTGACTATAATCCACCATGTTCTTCCAACTCCCAGCCAAAACACTAGTAAATGTCGAAGACAGTCCCCTAAAGCGCCCCCGCTTTAGGAGACTGTCTATATGTAAAAATGGACCTTCAAAAACTGCTGATAAATTAGCCTTATATTTGAATAAAAGACTTTTGATTTTGACTCTACGTAGACAGAACCGAAACTTTATAATATAATTCGTATTTAATTTGAAACTATAATTGTTATAAGCGTATTTTTTTCAAAATATTAATATAGTGCTACCTCAATCTACCACAATGCTTGAATTTTAAGCCTTCTTTTATCGGTTTCGCAGTGTACATACTTCTTGTATATATTTAAGACCATTAATAATTATGCAAATATTTAAGTAAGCAAGCATGTACAAAATCAACGCCCAAAATACTTTACGAGTTTAGCACACAGTTAAAGCTAAAGCTTCACTTAATAACACGTTTGACATACTTTCGATGGATAAAATTGTTCATAATACCTTTTATCTGGGGCAGGTTGTAAACATATCCATTTAACTGTTTGTAAACATGGTAAATAGTAATCTGTTTTGTATTTTATTTTACACGGAACTTACTTTACTCTGGTTGTCATTTAGTTACTTCAGCTGATTCTCGCCATAGTTCAAATATTCCTGAAATATTTTGAGATACAATGTTTTGAAAAGCCTTTTCAGCTTTGGGTGAAAAATTGACTTTTGTCCAGCAAATGCTGAGTTGTTAACTTTTTCAGTGTGGACATGCAAGCGCAATTTTAAGTTTTTTTTTTTTGATTTTTTTTTTTCATTTCATTTTTATTACATTTGATTTCGCTTTTCTTTTTTGACTTGCGTAATAACTACTTTTTTATTTTAAATGTCTTTGTGCTTTTCGTTGTGTGTGCAGTCTCACCGACAATCTCGCTTGAATAAATGTGTTTCTTTACCATAATATTCTATACATATAATGAAAGTAGATGTGACCAATTTCCATACAATTTCTTAGATCTATCCCGCATGACATTATACCCAAGATTACCACCAATCAGGAATGCTCGCCACTTTAAGTACATAACACCATTGAACAGGCAAGTTCAGAAGTCCAGGCCTCCTCTCTGTGAGAGGGAGTGGGCCAAAATCCACCACGCGGCCCAGTGCGGATTGGTGGATGTCACATGTCTTCGAATTTTTCATTTTAGGACATACCGGTTTCCTCACAATGTTATCCTTCACCATTTTGCGAGCAGTGGTGATGTAATAAATTACACAAAGTAATGCGCCTGCCCGGGTGCCAACCCACGACCTACAACTCGTAAGTCGGGGCCGATACCACTGGGCCACCAATGCTCATCATTTCACTTATTTAATGGAGCGGAACTTCTGTGCCTACATTTTCCAGTGACCAGACTAGGAACACGTCTCAACTTGACAGCTGTTAGCGTTCACTTAGTTAAGTCGTCTAGTTATGTTCAGGCACGTTCTTATAGGTTATACGACGGCATAACTTTGACACCGGGGTTCGCTTGAGTTATGGTTCTCGAATGGAAGTTATTACTGAGACAAGTGAGCGATATGTGTTGTTTTAAGTGGTTTGAAAAAATACCATGGTTTTTGGTTTTGAGGTGTTAGAACGAATAAGCTAAAATGAAATATATACCTGCCGTCATTAACTGTCATATTTTTTTTAACTTTAACATAATTACATTACTTTATTCAGCGAAAAAAATTGAACACTTGCAATCGTCCAAAAACTCTACAAATACTGCTCAAAGAAGTTTTTCGATACCAGTCCCAAGTCATAAACTTAACTAAGCCGTTTACATACCAGAACATCTTTTCTTCGAATAGAAACTGCGAACAAAGCGACATCCATTTAAATTTAAAAATAAATCCAATAAACACATAGAACCAACATCAAAGCACAAAAGTGCGGTGGCACCGTTTTAACATAATTCCCAACTATAAAATTTGCATGTATTACAATAAAATCTTCTAACGAACTCGCAACGCAAAGGTTTCCCACAAACTCGCATAGTGGGCTAACGAGCCCAAAAATGTCGCCACAAAAATGTATGGGAGCGCGGTAAATCTTATTTTACCCTAAACATTGAGAAAAATGCTCGCAGCGAACTTAATGAAAATATAATTTGTTCAGCTAGTTTAAAACACGGTGCTCGGACTTTGTTCAACATTTTTGCTGGAGATTAAAGCCGTTATTTATTGTTAAAGAAGTTCCTTGTTGAGTTTTAGATGGTTTTGTAAATGAGAAAGTTAAGGTTTGATCAAACAGGCTTTTACGGATATATTGTAAAAGGGGCTACCTAAAAAAATTACATAAGATGTGCCATTTGATATGGAATTATAACCATACAAATAAATTGGTGTTCCAAAAGTTAGCTCGATTCGAGGGATGTATTTGTATAGTAATGAATTTTATCAAAAGAATCCACGGCCGTACAGGGGGTGCGAACAACCATACTCATACATTGCCGAAAGCGTCTGCAATTTCACATAGAAGAATGATCGACTTGTCCAGTAGATCAGTTGGTCTAAGTCGGTCTTAAAAAAAAAAAAGACATTTGATCGGCTAAAGACTTGATGTTATACTTTTCTAAACAGATTTCTCAAAGCTCACATTCTATTCTATTCAACCTATAAACAAAATAATCAAAACGCTTCAAACGTCGCTTTGAAAACCTCATTATGGACAAAAAAGAAATCTCAATGTCATTATTCTCTTTTTCAATACACATTATTATTGTCATTAAATGTCATTTATTTCTCTTCCGTCAACGAAAGGGAATTTATTAAATTACGCCCAGTAAGCTCATAACACCGAAATGACAGAACACTTTTAACGGAATGAAAAGAAATTACTGGTTTAACAAACGCTGGCTGTAAATTGAGAAGGATTTCTTGAGGACTCTCAGGGAAATTAAATCTTTTGTGATTTTCTGTACCGGCTGGATTGTATATTGAAAAAGAAATGGACATTACTTTTGTTGTTAGAAAAACGGAATGATTTTCCCCCTTTAGGGTTATGGATGTCTGAAAAGTGGTCTTTCGTGTCGGTAATAATCTTTAATTTTTTATTTTTTGGAATCTTCAGATGAGTCCTTCAACCCAAGGCAGGGCAGGAAGGACTGTCAGACTTGTACTGAATAAAATCCACGATGTCCTTCAAAAGACCTTTATGTTGGAGCCACGGTTTCTGGCTTTGGCCCTCTAAGGGGGAGGCCCGTCATTTTGCTGACAGCTCTTTGAGGTGCGTGTAGAACACGACATACCGTCGACCCGGGCATGGTCCGGGAGCGAGTCGCTCATTACTTGCCGTCCGCATGCCCGCGCCTATACGCTGCCGGGGTCCCGGGACTGTTTTATCAGAAAACCGTGACCCTTGAACGTGAAGGGCTATTGAAGGTTCACCGTGGATTTCAGTCAGTACAAGTCTGACAGTACCTCCTGCCTCGGAAGAAAGGAGAACTCATTTGATGAATTTATCACGATAAAAAAATGACTGTAATCCGATAGAGAGAGTGTACATGACCAACATTTTTGTGAATCTGCTGATCCCTACCACAACTACAGAACAATCATCATTATAATAATCAAAAGGCTTTTCCCTAAATTAGGGAAAAAACCGTCATCATTATCATTAGCCTGCGGGAGTTTATTTTTGGACAAAGTCTTCAGTAAGCAATCGGAAGGTTATAAAGTGGGGTTTTTATTTATTGATTGAATAACGAGATTTAAACTCAGCGTCCTAAAAAAGCGAAGAAGAAACCGTCGCGTTCACTTTTTCTGCAAATCTAAAAGCACTTTCTACGTTTCAGTGAATGTGACGATCAAAGATACCTGGAATGATGAGGGCTTCAGGTCACTGGACTGCTTAACCAGTAACCGAGACCCTGGAACGTAAAGGGCTATTGAAGAAAAAAAATGGATTTTAGTTAGTACGTGTCCTTCTTTTCCTGCTAAAATCCTGACTCATTTGATGAATGTACCTAGCTAAAAAAGATGTGGGAGCCCCATTTCTTGCATTCGGAAAACACATATTCCAGCAGAACGCGTAGCATGGCGATTCTATCTCTATTCTACCAAGAAAAGACAAAGTTATTTCATCGCTATTCCTATAACTGTTTTTTTGCACAAGTATAAAAGGACTCATACACCAATAGAGGATAGAAACATATCATTCTCTTCTATATTTTAAACATTGATGCTTAAATCGATAAAATCTTTTACGTTCTGTCATTTTGTCTATTCTCGCGTCGACAAAACCCTTTTCTACGGCGCCATGCTACGCGTGCTGACTATTCTATACGTTATAGCCTAATTCCACTTATACTAAAAGACTCGAACGATGCACTTTTACAGTAGGTAGATTAAGTAGGTACACTGGTTGAGTGCTCCCGGAGACATTTCAGCTTTAAGTTAAATCTAAATTGAATTTCAAAATTGAACCAACAAGCGTCGTTGTAATAAAAAAACAACTTTTTTTATTCGTAATGCAACTCGAGGTTCTGGAATCAGCATGGAGGAACGAATATTTTTTTTAGATGTGGTATAATGACTGTGTTTCTTAGAAGAAGAAAGATCAAATTAAAACCTATATTCTTAAGGTGATGTATGCCCAAAAACTGCTCACTTCGGATCAAATCTAATAATTATGGAGCCTGCTATACCAGGTACATAGACGTTTTTCTTTCTATGTTTAAGTCCCGAGTAGTGGAGCTACAACCAATTACCATTCACCCAAATCTAATAGATGACTCAAATCCAAGTGTCGTATGACAGTTTTACATGGTTGGCATCTGAAGCAACTGGTTGGTCTTCAGTCAGTTAAGTTTGACAGTCCCTTTCTCTGCACCCAGGGCAAAGTAAGTTGTCTTTGTAATAAAAGATAACTATTTCAAAGTTTATAGTTGGAAAAATATCGGTCTGAATATTATTCTTGTTTTATACTTTTTAGTGGCCAATGTTTTCATAGTCGGGTTTAAGTAATAAAAGAAAAAATGGGAAGTTCCTTCTCCCAAACCAAAGATGAGACCTAGCCTCATCTTTGGTTAGGCTGTGGCTAAGAGCAAACCAAAAAAAAGCTTCAAATCTTATGTGACTTGCTGTGTCTTAGCTCTTACTCTTTTGCAGTCTGCATAGTCCCCAACACTGTCTGCATAGTTCCAAAACACTGATCTTTCGGGCCAGCAACATTATACCTATAGTTAATATGCCATATCCACATTACTCCAACATCCTCAATAGTAGATTGCACCCGCAAGCGGCGAGTTGCTTCACATAATTAGATTGCACTCCGCCACACCGCGGAAGGAAGGTGTAAAGAAAATTGCATAATTTATTTTATTTCAACGCAGTCTTATATAAAAAGTGCTGTTATTTAATAACGAAGACAGTAAAGTTAAAAGTTTCATGAGTATTGTTGAAGAAATTATTATGAAAGATGAAGAAAACTGGAAATTGCAGAGCCTTTAGTGAAGATTTTTTTTTGCGAAAAAATTCAATTCAAACTACGCTCCCCGTAACTTTATAAACAACTAGCTGTTGCCAGCAGTTTCACCCGCTATAACCCAAAAAATATCCCACAAGAAGATAAGAACGGGGTAAAAACTATCCTATGTGTTAATCCAGGTTATAAACTGTCTAACTAATTTCATGCAAATCCGTTCAGTCGTTTTGCGTGAAAACGTATCAAACATCTATCCAAACAAAAAACTTTCACGTATACAACGTGTAACGTTAATAGCACAAAACCTCTCGTGGGGTAACTCAGCCCATGTTACTAAACAATATATGTTCCAAGAATTTTGGAAACTCGTAAAAAAAATTGGTTTTTTCATACAAAATGAGAAATTGATTGGGCCCATTTATATGAAAAATCATTTTTTTTTGCGAATTTCCAATAGTCTTAGAACAAAAATTGTTTAGTAACATGGGCTGAGTTACCCCACGAGAGGTTTTGAGCTATTAACGTTACACGTTGTATTATAAATAATATTATTGGACTCTAAAACACGAACAATCACCCATGTTTGTACATCATTTCAACCTATTGCAGTCCACTACTGGACATAGGTCTCTCCCATGTTTGTACACAATGAGCTAACGATAAAAACTACTGAACCAAACCAAATTAAATTAGATGAAAATTTTATGGGACCAAATGGCAGGCATACTGTATCGAACAAAACAGAATCATCAAAATCGGACGAAAACCTCGTAGAAAAAATTGATAACTTTTTAGCTTTGTTGATTTTATGTTTTTTTTTTTTCTTCAAAAAGCGCTTATCCAATTTCGATAAAATTGTAATTGGACTATTCGGAAATTATACCCTTTCTAACAAAAGAAGAATGTTTAAAATCGGTTTTTAAGCGACGGAATTAGCCCTAGCAAACATTGAATTGGTTAAAACTATGTTACTTGTAACCTGCAGAACCTTTGTTTGTGACGTGTGGTTCACGGCAATTCATACACTTCCTGTAAATCCGACTACGTTTTAGTGTTCCCCTTAACTGTGTAAACCATTCCTTGAACTAGCAACAAAATACGAACAATATATTATGTATGTGTGTATTTCTAGGTATTAACAGAACAGTGTTAGCTGTAACCAACAGAACCTTTGTTTAGGTTTAGTTCAAGGCAATTTTGAGAATATTGTGTAGTATATAATAAAAGTATATTTAATTTCAGGCTGTGCGCTGTGCGCGTGTAACAATACCTCCTAGTGGGAACATTAGTGGGGGCATTAAGATCTGCCTATTCAATATTTTGACAAACATGTCCGGCTTGATTATCATTATAAATATGGTGAGAAATTCGTGGCTAAATAACTACAGCCGCACAGGCCCATCTTCTGGGTTAAGCCGCGCGGTCCTCCGTGCCTTGGAAGCTGTTGGTCCCAGCTGTCATTTGTAGATCTTTGACAGTAGTTACTCTTGGTTAGAAGCTCTAAAGTCTGATAACCAGTCTTAGGGTGCCTTTCCACCAGATATGTGCCATGAGCTGTGCTGCAAGGATGTAAAAGTTGAGCTACGAAATTGTGTAACAGTTTCCACTGATGCTACGGAATGTAGCTGTGCGAGTATGAAAATGCAAATCTGCGCTACGAAGATGCGTAACTACGATACGAAGATACGTAGCTGTGCTACGAAGAAGCGTAGCTGTGCTACTAAGAAGCGTAGCTGTGCTACGAAGACGCGTAGCTGCGCTGCGAAAATGCGTAGCTGCACTACGAAGATACGTAGAAGCGCTACGAAGATGCGCGACTCTAGCTATACGAGTATCGAGACGACCCATCGTACGCAGCCATATCACGCATCCTTCCATATAAAAACACATATTAGTTGAATCCATTTCCACCAGTGCTGTGATAATTATGTAAACTAATGAATATGATTGGTGGATATCAAACGCATCCGCAGCAACGTAGGATAGCGCATCTATGGTGGAAAAGCAGCCTTTATGGGGTATCGTATTACCCTATAGTCAGCTGCATCCAATTTGACTGAAAGCCAATACCAATATATTTTGAAAAATGCAGGACAGATGATGATGATTTTCATTAAAAATATTATTAAAAATTAAATAAAACCTAAAGTTCTTAAAAACGTAGTTTCAAATGTAAAATAACCAATACTTAGCCAATAGTTTATAGATCTGTACAGCTGATCCAAAAAACAATCCTATATAAATATTACATAATAATAAGATATTCAAAAGGTATTTTATCTGTCTACATCTCACTAAATAACATTCAAATCGACATTGAATGACGTGAACATGAACAAGATATTAGGCTTAGGATCTCCCAAAGACGGTATTAGGCACTTTGGCACACGTGATGCATAGCATGATCAGAACCTAAAGGGAATTGTATAGACGTTTCCTTTAGTAATAGGCACTTAGGCCGTATTCAAGTAAACCGACAGTTACGTCTTTACTCATATTGCGATTGATTTATTGATGACTAGAAATGAATTATGTTCAGAGAGTCTCAGGAATATAAAGAACGCTAACGTTTAATTTACAAATAATCGAACTTATTATAGACTTATTATAATGTGAAAGTTTAGATGTTTCATTCTCTATTATTAAGAATTATTAGGTACTGCTGAAAAAAGTTGGTGATATACATTTTTAATTTTCTCTTAAAACACACTTTTATCTAATTTTTCGTGTTTCTTGAGAACGTTTACAAATAATAAATAAAACACAAATACTCAAATACCCAGACCCGCAACAACTACTAGCAGTTCATACGAAATTAACGTCAACCCTTTTCCCAACTTTTGGAAAAAACAGGCGTGACATTATGTATCTCTCTATATTTTTTCAAAGGATGAAAGATCTCTTTTCCTAACAAAACCCTAGAACAAAAAACAGTACAAAAAATACGTCCAACAATCACAATAACAGTTATATAATATCTGCAGAACTCATTTTATTAAAGAAAATAAATAACACCTTCCGTCACTCATTTGAACTCCTTCAAAAGTACTAGCGGCGAAATTCCCTCAAGACTATCTTAGCACCTTGACTGATCGTTTGGTAACATAAACAGTAGGATACAGCGAACATTACCGCTTTTAGTCACGAGCCGTTGACACCAAAGTAACTGGTTGACTGTACCGGGGTACTGCGGATATTATATGAAGAGAGATTGGTGTAAAATGGAAGCAGTTTGGTCTTGTAAGGTAAATGCAGTTTGTCGATGCAGTTAGAGTCAATTGACACCGAGATGCGACGCCGCGCGCACATTTGAATAGCGACTCAAAATTTCACTTTATTTACCACACGAAAAGATATCAAAAACTATACAAATATTATAATGATTGATGATTATAGGCTCTTAATCACTGCAGGTTAATGAAATGAAATGGGGGTTGAGCGATTGGCTGTTGCACGTTCGGTGTTTGTGTCCGGGTTCAATTCCCACACAATACGAATTATAACTCCGGCCTACAAGTTGTTGTTTATGTTTAACATGTGAATTTTAATGTTTGCTAATGTGTGTGGATGACACGATACAGAAAGAATAACAAAAATGGGAAAAAAAGCAGAAAAAAACAAAATTGCTCTGAAAATAAGAACTTTTTGAACGTCAAACTGGCAATAAGAAGTCTCTAATTGGGTAATAAAACTTGCCAGTTTCTGAAATAGTAGGAGCCAAATTTTTGCCAAAATGTAGACACTTCTCCTCAAGGTGGTCGACCAAACTCTCCACACACAACATTTTAAATTTCGTCGATGTCAAGTTTCAAAACCGCACACTTGCGTTACCTCACCACCCGCTCCGTATACTTACATAATATATCACCCTTTATATTTCATGTAACACACCTTATAAGTTCTTCATATTTATGCTCAGCCACGCCAAAAATATATGTTCGTATATTTTCAACGTGCCGCAGAAATATGTGATCTTTCGTAGTTTATACATAGCTTCATAAGTCTTCAGACTAGGCAACAATGAGGTGATCTGTAGGCCCACTTTGTGGTCTATGTAAGGCAGAATATATTTTAGGGCGAATACATTTGTTGAGCCGTAATATTTTAAGGTACTAAAGGGATATTTTATCCTGACGCGTAAAAAATATGCGTGAAGTTTTGGTGTTGAATTTTTGGTTAAAATTTTATTTTAAAGATCTCCTCGGATGATAAAAGACTGAGTTGTTAATAAAATAATAGCCAGCTATAACTAATTGAGCACCTATAAAATATCAAACCAGACTGACTGGAAGAATTCTGTAGGACATGCCGCTGCCGCAATCACGGTGGTAAGACGGGCGGACACCATGGCTCTTCTCCAACCACTACTCAATGATGGATCTTTGAGTAGTGTATGGCTGGGCAATAGCCATGGCTTCATAGCGAAGGTCAGTTTTATTTTATTTTTATTTAACGTGGCAAAATGATCAAACGAGTCCTCCCACCGGGGCAGGCGGGAGGGACTGTCAGACTTGTACTGACTAAAATCCACGGTGTCCATCAATAGCCGTTTATGTTCCGGGGTCACGGTGATGGAATAAGTCCCGCGACCCCGGCAGGCTTTGGCCCTCTGAGAGGCGGCCCCGTCAGCGAAGGTCAGCTTTGAATGGTTTAGCTTTGTGCAAAGCAGTGTACTTACATACAGCAGACATGCGTGGCGGTGTATTCATAGCACATAATTCGCTCCGCAACATAGCTAAGCATCAATGGCGGTCAAATACTTGCATAGTTTAGCTTTTACATTCTCAGAGCACATCCGTATGGCACATCTCTATTGGAAAGGCACCCTAATCCTGTTAAAGTATACGTAATACTTGTTAAAGCAACCGCTACTTTTCTAAGCTCCCATATCGTCAAACGTATCAGTCAAAAACTCCAAAGAACTTATGGTAGAACTGATCAAAAGATACAAAAAACTTTGTGTGTTATCAAGGGCTCCGTCTAAAACCTTTTACAAAGCCTTTCAAGCCATTATCTCAAATAACTTTTTTACAAAGATCTTGGTCGCGATAAGAATTTGGTTTCGTAGCAATTAAGGAGTTATCTGCTTCGTTTTAACGACCAATTCTTAGGACCCTCGCCCATCCCGAGGTTTTACAGCGATGCAAACGCAAAATGTCTGCGTTACTCGCTACTATCTCGCTAGTCCTATTGGAGTCTGCTTAATAATGTTACTCTTAGTTTTCGGAATGTACCCATTTTTTGTCAAAAATGTTTAACTCCTATGTTTTCGGGTCAGGCTTAGTAACATCAATCGAGCTTCAAAAGACTCATACTCAAGAAAAAATGTCGTGAGAATTGATCTCTAGAAACCAACCAGGTTGCCATGAATGTAATTAGTTCAAATCAATAACTATAATTCTTTATCCGCTGCTTTGATTGCTTTGATAACGCAGCCTCGTCAGTGGTCAGAAACAATCGCGAGTTTACATACATTAGCTTAGCTGACGCGAGTTTTCATTACTTCTGTCGCGAGTTTCAAATGTGAATGGTCAAGACAAGACAATATTATAGAGATACAGAAAATCATTTACAAAACGAGCGTTTAAAAGTCACCGTGGGCGAAAGCCTTAATAGGCCTTTAGGTTCGCCGTCTTTAATAACAATAGGCTATATGAAGGAGAATGTAGCAGGCGTTTCCTTTCCAAAGTAAATAGAGAATTGTCGTTTCGAACCTAAATGAGACATTTCCTTTACATCTTACTAGTCTTTAGGAAGAATTTTTTTCTTTTTTTTTTAGGTTTTCATTTGATCTTCGTAAGAATCACCTTTTTGTTCATTAACTGAAATTCTTAGTCTTTAACAAAATGCCTATGTTGGTAACGGAGGTCTTTTTCCCGATCTTAAAAATAAAATCAGTCTCCATTTTGTTCCCAATGTAAGCCACAATCCATTTTCTCTTTGGAAACCATTATTATTACCGTCTTTCAGAAATACCGCTTATTATTGAAAACATTTTAGTTTTAGTCTCTCAATTTTTTCTGTTGTGTTTTTTTGCTCGATCTTTTAAATTAAACAGTTCCGTGTTTTTGCAAAGTAAAATAGACCGGTGCTCTGAGATAATTAACTGTATTTTAGATAATTGTCAAATATCTCCCCCTATTAACTAAATAAAAACGACCAAAGTATATCCATTGTCTTGGGGTGTAGGTAAGTGAGAAGTTACTATTATCGCCATTATGTGGGGCGGAAAGAACTATCAGACTCGTACTAACTAAAACACACCGTGTTCCCTGAATTGACCTTTATGTTCTAGGTTCAAAAATACCTCTTAGGTCAGTCTCGTGACCGTGGCAGGCGTTTTGCTCAATAATTTGCATCGTCAGTAAGGTGACAGCTCCTTGAAGCGCACGTACCAGGTTCCTTAAAGAACGGCGAGCTACATCATCTCATCTGCCTAGCCTTTTCCCAACTACATATATTAGGGTCGGCTTCCAGATGCAGCTGAATATCAGTATTTTACATGAATCGACTGCGGATCTCGGACCTCCACAGCCCAGTAAATGGGTTATTATGATACCCCATGGTAAGACTGGTTGTCAGACTTTCGATCTTCTGACGACTGTCAAAGATCTACAAATGACAGCCGAGATCAACGGCTTTCCGAGTTACGGAGAAAACTCGCTTTGACAGATGGTCACCCATCCACAGACCAACCTCGGTAACCGCGGCTTAACCTGGAAGATCGGCCTGTGCGGCTGTAATTAATAAGACACGAGCTACACTAAAACAAAATACTTCTGAAATACACAACGATCAGTCGTCCTCACTAAAATATCTACCAATCGAGTGCCCTCAATCATTTCCCCCCTGCTTAAAAGCAGATAGAAGCCGTCCTCTAATGATAATGTATTAATTAGTTCTACGTAAACAGTATCCAATTAAGTTGAGAGTTAAAGCGGCGCCATGTTTTTGCTGAGTCGGAAACGGATGGGGAATGTTTGCACGATCTTTTGCAGTTGTGTGAAGATGTTTGTGCTTGTTTTTATAAAATAGAGTTTATTTATGTTTGAAATTATTTTAATGCGTTGGTAATATTAAGTTAACATGCGTAAAAAAAAAACACTTGCTCCATACTTTGACAGGCCTGTTGGTCTAGTGGCTAGTGACCCTGACTGCTATTCCGCAGGTCAGTTTGATTCCCACCCAGGACAAAATTTTTTGTGTGATGAGCACGATCATTTTGTTCTGTGTCTGGGTGTAATTCATCTATAATATGTATGTATTTAGAAACATATAAGTATGTTTATCAGTTGTCTAGTACCCATAACACAAGCTCTGCTTAGCTTGGGACTAGATGGCGTTCTGTGTTATGTGGAATATTATTATACTTCGAATTTTCCAGTGTCATGAGCGTCGCAGTGGTATTATAGACGCCCACGGCGTCGGACGTCGGCAGACGAACTCCGGCCACCGTAGGCACGGGCATGTGGACAGCGAGTAAAGGGCACCACGCTGTCCGACCATGGACCATGCCCGGGTCGACGGTCAAAGATCGTCATCAAAAATGACGGGGCTCCCCTCACAGAAGGCCAAAGCCTGCGGGGATCGTGGGACTTTTGTCCTTAACGTGACCCCGGAACATAAAGGGCTATTGAAGGACACCGTAGATTTTAGTCAGTACAAGCCTGACAGACCCTTTCGCCCTGCCTGGGGCGGAAAGACTCATTTGATGACTTAAATCGCTGTTACTGAAAAATTCAGAACCAGACCTGGAAATCAAACTGGAGACCCTCAAGTCAACCGCTTGAGTAATAAGGCAGCCAAGTTTCTCCTACTTAAAATGCTGCTATAAACCCCACAAATTGCATCACCCAACAAGATAAATACTAAGTATTTGTTGCAAGTCTATTTTTTGCCTTATTTTGTCTTCCCTGAGGCAAAGAAGTTTCCAGGAAACTCGGACAAAAACTTAGCTCTAACATAAATAGATTCAGCTTATCCGGACCTTGTTAAGCTAAAAGCTGGCAGTAAGTTTAATAGCAAACAATGCGGTATCTAGACGTATCTTTATAAGAATCACCTCTAAAAAACTGTATCGAAATACTTGTTACATAATAATCTATCTAGAAAATATATCATCATCATCATTAGCCTATAAATGTTCCCACTGCTGGGACACAGGCTTCCTCTGGGAGAGAGATTGGCCCATAATCCACCACGCGGGCCCAGTGCGTGTTGGTGGATGTCACGTCTTCGAATTTTTTGGTTCTAGGACATGCCAGTTTTCTCACGATGTTTTCCTTCACCGTTTTGAGAGCAGTGATGATGAAATTAACTTACACAAAAAAATGCGCCAGGCTGGGTTCAAACCCGTGACCTGCAACTTGTAAGTCGGGGCAAATGGTATCGACCTTTGGGCCACAACTGCCATCAGAAAATATATTTTATATCTAGAAAAAAAAAAAAACATATTTTGTACATTTTAGTAGTACCAATCAAACAAAAATGCAAACGGCAGTTTTTTTTTACCCTGGATAGAAACACCCACTGTAGTCCTAAAACATTACCCCCGTACCACTCACATACTACTTGTACCAACCAGTAATGACTTTGATATTATAACTCGCTCCCAGCAACAGAAACTCTCAACTGCAAAGAACAGTTAGGTCTCCAATAAGTCAATATACAAATGAACGCGTTAAGTTTCAGGAGCGCTGTCCCTTTTCAAAAGTTTTGATCAAAAAACTTATCGCGATCTACTGCAAAAGGAAGGTCTTTTGCCAGTTGAAAATGAATTCATTTCAGCACATGGCTATAATCATGCGAAGTCTTCAGACACTCTATTTTTTTTTTTTTTCAAAACTTCAGTTCTGATAAAGTGTAGTGGAGTTTTTAGGCGATACATGCACTGTAATGCATGGTTGAGCTGAATGGTGCTGATGCATGTGTCATGTTCGTGAACGGGCGCTGTCAGTTGGGACTGGTCATCTCTTAGCTGCCACGGTTTATTTTAATAATTATTGATCACTTTGTTTTTTGAATTGTCTTTGTTTAATTGTTACTATGGACACTTTAATTAAAAACTTGCTACATCGTTCTCACATAGTGTACCACCTCAAAATGAATGATGTAACAAAGGTTCTGTAATAATTCTGGCGATCTGAAAAGAGTGTCCATGGAGTTTCTTGCACGTTCTTCTCCATAGAGATCTACTTCTTGGAACGTGCATACGGTACTTTCACAGTCTTTATGTCTTGTGTCTGGGACCGTAGCACCATAACTATTTTTATACTTGTTTTATTTTATGTCTTTTGACAATTCATAAGTGCCTGTAATTGGCCTAGTTAAAATAAACGATTTGATTTGATTTGATTTGATTTGTAACTATTGCCATCAGAGTTGAGCCCGCGTTTCAACTATAGAGCACCATTGATGTCATCTGTGTTGCAACAATGAATAAGGTACAACGTACAGTTTTGGTTTGATTTAGATAACATGGACACTCACAATTTTTGGTCGTAAGCTACCACCTTTTTTGGCACGCGAAGTAGTTGCTCTTGCGTTAGTTATCTCGGTCTATCTATATCTGTGTTCCAGCACCTATTCCTCAATTACGGAACGATCCAGATACTTAGATAGGCACCTGCCCAAATCGACAGTCAATTTTTAAACCATGACATCATAATCATAACGTTACACCATCCCATTTTATGACATACTTCAAAGTATAACTACCGATGCGAGCCTCATTCCTCGAGGAGGAAACCTACTCAAAATGCTAATATCTTGATATGCTTTTATGGTATAACTTCAGTTCATTAGCATCGGAATCTTGGTGCAGCAGCTGCGGCTTCTGAAGTTCGACTCTCTGGTTGTATACCATACGAGAAATTAGCGTTCTATAACATTGTACTGAAGATAATTTTAGAACAAAGATCTTATTCAAATTGCTTTGAATATTTAGGTTGAGTTTGAGCTTGAATAACGAAAATTAGCATGTGGAATTGTAGACGTTGTTTTGAAAACGGGAATTAGATATTTC
Source organism: Agrotis segetum (assembly GCA_036375495.1). Classification (NCBI taxonomy): domain Eukaryota; kingdom Metazoa; phylum Arthropoda; class Insecta; order Lepidoptera; family Noctuidae; genus Agrotis; species Agrotis segetum. Next base: position 47,229 of record JAQSVV010000237.1, read on the forward strand.
ATTACCTTTATGATCTGGCTGTGTGCTTTTGGCACCGTGGTATCGGTCCCGACTTACAAATTGTAGGTCGTGGTTTCGAACCCCGCCAGGCGCATTACTTTGTGTAATTTATTTCATTACCAAACATCGTGAGGAAACCGGCGTGTCCTTGAACCAAAAATCGAATACATGTGTCATCTCGTATCGTAGGCTCAGTTGAAAACCAGCGTCGCGCACTAGTTGTCCGACATTTGCTGAACTGGGTCTATTTGGCGCAGCCGTGAGTCACACAATAGTTTAGCGTTTTTACTTTTTCTTTTATATATTTTCTTTATGTTTATGTTGTGTGTACTTATGGCATGTGTCAATAAACGTTTTTTCTTTCTTTTTTTCTTTACATCTACCAACCCACTTCCACCCCTTTGATTATATCACCCTCAGCACCTTTGGTCCACTACCGTTCTGCATTCACCCAAAAACTATTTACAATATTATTCTACTAACTACCTAACAATTACAACTCTAACTGTATAACCATTAAGACCACGACTATCAATTTAATTGCTTCACAGATCGCTCTAACAGATCTATTGTTTCAGTAATTGTAATTATTCGGTATAATGGATGTAAACGTCAGGATTAGCTAACTATTACAGCTAATAATATACTTATTACATCCCTCATATTCGTTATGAAGGTCCTTATTAACCCCAAATGGGGCTTGTAGGTAACCAATTAGCGCTCTAGGGTAATAATGTAGCTAGAAAAGCCCTAGGGCGGTAAGTGTTTAAAAAGAAAACTCTTTCAAAAAGTTCGCGTACATCATATTATCATACTGGCAATAGACATCATGCATTCAGCCCAATGACAATAGAGGTCGCTTCGCTATTCTGCCTTGTTTTCGTATGAGTAAATGTCATCAATTGTAAATATCGAACGGCGAAGATCAATTTCGTTCAAACATATTTAAAATCGCTTATTATTATATGTAATGCCGGTATTTGTTTCTACTCGCCCTCACTATCGAGATGTAAAGCAGAGTAGTTAGCTCGGATGTAAGCATCAATACAGCCTTTGACTACTTATCTACTACTGATGCTACTTCGTAAAACGTTGAGCATAAGACATACTTATGTAATAATTATGGCAAATCATAAAGACGCTGTTGCAAGCGCCATGTTCTTTCTTCTGTCTTTCAGTAACAATTACGTTGAACATATCCCGTAAGTGACATTTTAGACTCATGAAAATAACCATGATAGCCTAAAACAGCGATTGCAAAAAACCGATTCCAACTACCTACAAGTGAAAAAAATTACTATTGTAGTAAAACAAGGTTTTTACTACTTACCTCACAATCGAGATGTAAAGCAGAAAAAAAGCACGGATCGCCACGACGACGTCAAGTCAATCGTTTTGCATCATTCTCTCTTAGAGGCAAGGTTGATTTTCACTTGCAGTTTGCAATCGGCAGAATCGCGTCTCATCGCGCCAAGGCCTTAGGTCTCAATATTAAACTCCAGATAGATAAATGTAGCAACACTACTACCAACAAACGGAAAATTTCCCCTTTGATGTTCATTTGGCATTGTTTAGAGATCAATTTAAAGTTGTTTATCCTGTTTTGATCGGGCTTTTAACTTTACAGGGTCAAGTCAAGCATTGTTTGGATTGCTGAATTGATTTATAAACCGAATGAATAAGTATTGTTATGTTAACACTATTTCGAGAACATTCTAGAATGTGGTTCAGGGGCGTGATACTATCTTCGTTATACTCATAAGGGCTCAATATATTTGAAATATCATATTCCTGTTTTACATTGGATAAAATAAAAGGCGTCGTATTTTATTCCAAACATGATCCATTTTATTTTAGTATCGTGTCCTAATGTTGAACTGGAGTAATGGATACGCTCGCCCGATATAAACCTCTCATCGCCTACATTCAGTACCTAAGTACCATAAAAAGGTAGGCTGGCCTACTTACGATATATCGAATACTGAAAAAAAAACCCGAGACAGAATTAAGTTGGATTTACAAAGTTGATGTTCAAAACCGAACCACACTTTACACTTAGTGGATTTTTTTTTAAGCGTTGTCCCATGCTAAGAATTTCTCCAGCATCATAAGTGCGTTTACAAACAGAAACTCACATGCACAAACACCCACGCTGCGCAGGACTCAAATCGCTAATGATTTAAAACAAAATAAAACTGGCACAACATTACGAAACATTGAAAACAAAATTATGTTATTTTGGTCTTTGGCACACACCACGTAGGTAGTAAATAGATTTTGTGTAGAATCAATCTCATTTTCATGTTACTGTAACTTACGCGTTCAAAAGTGCCTTAAATGGCCTAACTGAAAAAGGTGATTTACCTTTGAAAAAATCCTTTGTGACCGACGAACAAGTTAAATAAAAGTACCTTTTTTCATTGAAGTTTAGAACGTCCCATAAGTGTGGTCCCACAACTGGGCAAATGCCTCTCCCAGAGCAATATACTCTTTCATAAGTTACTCCAGCCAATCTCCAAGAACCTTAAAAAAGGTATTTGACTGAGGATAAATATATAAAGCTACCCAAAACAGAACATAAGTACCCATAAAGTAATGCCCCGACCGTATATACGAGTATACGCATCTATAGACACAAACTAACACCTTTTAACATCCGTAACAGCGAGCCGACCTATCACTGGCTTATTTATTGTAACCAATGGAAACCTAACAGCGAAAAGTTAAATTGAATATAAATCTATTCAAGAGACGTGTGCCAAGTTAACAGTAACAATACAACATTGTAAAATGAACTTAGAGGAGTTTGTAATAAGGACGTAGCTCGGTGTACAGTGAACTTTGCATTGTTCTCGAGAGAGGACCATCAATACGCAAGCAGAGGGCTGAGTGTGTTTAAATAAATAAAATAATGCGCTTTGAAGCAATTAGAGATTCGACGATTTTTGTTTTTTGTGTTCGGAATTGGAAATCCTTGATCGGTTTTTGTTTAATTCGGTTCGCAAATAACTACTGATTCATAAATTATTAGGATAAACTTTGCCGTTTTCTTCAGTAAGGGTCAGCTCAGACCGAGACGTGACGCTGCGCGCACATTTCAATAGAGTTATTCAAAATGTAACTCTATTTTCTACACGAAAAGATACACTTTTCGCAACGCAGCCCGACGTAGCGCGGCGCCGCGTGGCGCCGTGCTGCGTTTTAATAGCGATTCAAAAACTGACTTTGTTTACTACAAGAAAAGATACAAATTTGAAGTATCGTTTCGTCACTTCACGTCGCTTCGCGTCGCGTGTCGGTGTGAACTGACCGTTACAATTACATGTCAACTTTTACATTTTACTGTGATTCATTGTCATTTTTTTTTGTAATGCGGCGTTTCCAGAATAGATAATAGATCAATTTGAGAAATGTAATTTTTTGGAAATTTAAAAAGTTCAGTGAGGTACTGAACTATTTAAATTTCCAACAGTCTTTTGAACTGTCAATAAATATAAACTTACAGTCCATTTACACATTTCAAAGCGTCGAAGATCTCTGTGAGGAAAAATGAAAAATAAACTCTTCTTTTGCCCTCTAAAAGGTGCCCATTTAGATACCTGACAGATCTTTGAGATGCTCGTGGAACATTGCATGGACCATGATTGGACAGCGAGTCACCCATTACTGTCCGTCCGCATGCGTCCACATGAGCGTAGCCAATTGAATCTGAAAGACAATAGAATTCCTGAATATAAACACTCATACTCACGCAATATTCAATATTTCATTCGAGTTTCGTATAGTTCGAGCGATGATTGCTTAAACTAAATCCTGATTCATGAAATACAAGACGCTACTTCAACTATTGGTCGACTGTCCGTATAGTTGGTGTATTGGCACGAAGTTCGAAAGTCCTCTTTCAAATAATTGTTTAGATTTCGAGACTTTTCTTATGCTAGTACTTTCGAACTACCGTTTGTCATTTGTTATGAAATTCTGATGTTTTTCTTAGTATTCTTTTTATGACTGCACGTTTGGCACAATAGCTGAGCGATCAAGTGCTGCGCTGTGTGTCGTTGTTTCGTCAAAATCCGTCGAGTCCTTTTTGTTTCTATAACGGTTATACAGACAGACAGACAATAATTTTACTGATTCCATTTTTGGCATCAGTATCGTATCCCTAATCACCCACTGATAGTTATTTTGTAAATATATTTCATGTACAGAATTTACCTCTCTACAGATTTATTACAAGTATAGATATAGTTATATCAATTCATAAAACTCACTGCCGTCGTCTTTCCAAGTGGCGACACCATATTTATGTTTTATCCTTTCCCTCCGTCCGCTCTATTCCTCAGAATTCCTATTATTCAGAAGCAGTCGGGTAATTTCAAAATCGTACTTCAACAATTATTACAAAGTCCTCTTTCCTTATAAGAAAACACTAAGAATATCAATTGAAAAGCCTCTTCACATAACCTCCCGCCAAAGGCACAGTCCTTCAATCTAAAATACGTAACATAGCACTTAATTAATGATAGCACAAACATAAGCTTTGCAGCTCAGCTGTTTTTAATCAAACGATCTATCTTTAAACCCCTTTAGAGCCAACGCAATCTAATTTGCCGAGCTCATGCGAATTGGGAGATTTGAGCGCCGAAAATTTTCAAAGGAACACTTTTCGATGCAAAACAAAAGAGACACGAGTTTATTTCGTACTGCTATTTTGTGCTAGTAGATGTTGTTTCTCAACTAGAGTACCCTCAATCCCTCATAATAATACATGGGGTGACTGGTAATTAGTGTACGATACTTAAACACGTGATTGTGCTCATGATAACAAACAATTTTTATTATGGGAGCCAAGGCGAAATCGTGAAAAAAATATCAGTTGTTCAGAACATTATGCAAACATAAATGTACTGAACAGCTGATTTTTATTTTCGAATTTTCAGGTATGTTCCCAAGTAAAAGCTGTTGGTTATTATGAGCACAATCACGTGTTTAAGTATCGTACACTAACTACCAGTCACCCTATATAAAAACGGCCATCGGAGCTTTCCAAATCGGAAGGTTTAAAATTTTTTTTTTTTTTTCATGTTCTAAAATAATGCCAGATTTTTTTTGTATGCTAGGCCCGCGGCATCACCCGAGTGAAGTTCTTTAAGGTCTTACGTGATAGTACTATTCATTGGGATCCTTCATAAAAAAAAAAAATATTTCTGTGTGCTAAATTGCGTAACTGGTTCTGCTCAGGGAACGAAATGGCGCTAGACGACTTGTATAGATCTGTCTCTTTCCCACAGCCTAAAGACTCACGCTTTAAGACGTCATGGTAGACCACCTGGTGGCCTTCCATTAACACTTAACACGATCTAGTTTAGGCTGTGGGAAAGAGATGGCGCTAAACGAATAGGTCTGTCTCTTTCCCACAGCCTAAACTGGGCTGCGTTAAGAGCTCGTGGTAAGGCCTCTGTTCTGCACTTTTTGCGTCAAAGAAAAACACTACATTTTTTACCTTTACATGATACGTCCATTTTTACAAACTTTACTTTGTAATAGAAGTAGTTAAGGTTTAAAAACTATATTTATGTTTTCGAATCCAATAGACCATCTCACGTTTGTATTATTTTCATGAACACTAATTATGGTATTTCTTTGCCATCATAAATATTAAACCTCCATCTAATATTTAATCAAAATTGCCTGTACTCAGTCAAAAAAAGGTTGGGAAAAACTGCCCTACTTCAATAATGTAAGAAATAACGGGTTTGAAGTAACGTACGCGGTGCGAAGAGGTAATCAGAGATTTAATTTAAGAAGGCTTATTTAAAATGGCGTTACTAAATTACTCATCGTGTAAGCCGCTAAGAAGATGTAATGAATTTATTTTGAAAAATAACGTGATTACTCTGTTTTTCGAACCATAATAAGTAGACACTTGCCGTGGTACCACAAAATCTTTTAAACGTTTGTTGAACAGTTGTCTAAAAAAATGTCAGATTATGACGTTGAAATGACAGTCACACTACTTATTTTTAGCCAAGTGTTCAACAGCTGTTTAAGTTTTTGTAGTAAGGCTGTTGAAGTTTATAAAGATTTCAGTGTTTTTGCGTGTATTTATTGTATCTATAACAACTACAAATAAAATAAAGTAAAATATAAAGGGACCCCAGTCTATCTAAGAAATATAAATACTTTTGGTGTGCAAATTTGATTATTTAGACATACCGTTCTGAAAAGAAGTAAATCACTAAATCACTTTTTTTAACAAGCTTTTACTGTCCCACTGTTGGACTACGGCCTCACATAAACACAGGAGTCTTAAACCACGATTTTACTCCAGAAAATCATTTTATTCTAAACCTAAAATTTTGGCAAAATTGTGTCACAATTTAAATAAGATTTAGGTTTCTGCATAAATTCTCAGTTTCAAGTTCCGGTCCAGTAAAACAAGAATATCCGCGTGATCTACAGATGTTTGTTCGGATTCAGAATGTTTGTGCAAGTGATTTACGATGTAATGGCACTCAGGGTATTGGTGAGTCTGTAGAACTAGCAGCCTGCTTGGTACGTTCAGAAATGAAAATGTTACTAATTCCTGGAACGATTGCAAATCTTTGTTGCAACAGAGCGTTCGGCAATGAATTTGATACTGTTTTTTTGGTACTGTTACGAGCTGGGTATTGGGATAAATTAATAAACACCAATTAAAACGAAATAATCTTTAATGAGACACAAATGGTCGAATGTTTTGGAAACATCCACAGATTTCGACATAGTCCCATACCTTCTGGAACATTCCAGAACCATCTCGAAACTTCTAGAACAGGGTAGAATTTTCTAGAAACTTTCAGACCAATCTTCAGTAGAATTGTGGAGAACCTTGTGGAATTTTCAATAAGCTTATAGATAGGTCTCGCAATTCGATCGACGTAACAGTACGATCTTTCATGAAATAATTTGACTTAATAATAGTTCGTCACTTAGATTATTTTTTGCCCCTTTTTTTAACAACTGACGATTACGAGGATTTTAAAATTCGCAATAAGTCAGAACGTAGGTTTTGACGTCAGTTTGAATTTGCCTTTATAAATCATTAATATCTGGTTGAGCTTCGCTCGGTTTTTAAAATGTCTATATCTTGGGAACCGAGCTTTTCTCGAACCTGGGACCTTGATAAATCGAGTCTTTGAGCCGAAAAACCCCTAATCTATACCTTTCATGAAAGACCTTGGAGCCGTTTCCGAGATCTTGGTTACATATATAAATATACAAGAATTGCTCGTTTAAAGATATTAGATATTTATGTACATAGTTAGTCCGACTGGTGCAGCCAACATATAATTTGGTACTGACCTTAAAAAAGCCCTTGGGGCACGGGAAACATCAACAACTCTTTTTGAAATCTCTTTGAAGAGGCTCTGAGTACTTGAACCCTACGACCCTTGGGTGTTAACCCACAACGATTTAAATTATTTTAGTAATGTAATATACTTATTTATGTTTCAAGACGATCTGTATTTCAAAATACTTTTGAGCAAAAGGACAAATTAAAAAAGGACATCATTTTTTTTGGGCCTTTTCTGAAAGTGCCGGCCAACGAAAAAAATTGGTACCTATGGGTAGTACTAGTCATTTGGAGCAATAGTTACTATGGCACAAAAGTTGTAGGATTGCTCTCGGCCAAGTTATACAACTTCAAAGATTCGTAATTCTCATACATTTTTTAATTTCTGAAAGTGCCGAGAATCACCAAATAATGATAATTATTGCAAGCACTAGCGACCTCAAGTAATTTAACGCAACGCCTGTAATCCCTGAGGGGTTGGGCAGAGGAGTACCGAATAAAAATGAATAATAATCTGTTTATTTTTTGATAAAAACATTTCATCATCATCATTTCAGCCTATTGCAGTCCACTGCTGGACATAGGCCTCTCCCAGGGAGCGCCACAGCGCACGATCTCCAGCTTTTTTCATCCAGCCACTGCCAGCCACCTTCTTCAGGTCATCGGTCCATCTTGCCGGGGGGCGTCTCACCCTACGCTTACCTACACGCGGTCTCCATTTGAGAACCTTCCTACTCCACCTATCGTCGGTTCTGCGGCAGACATGACCAGCCCATTGCCACTTCAGCTTGCTACAGATTTGGACAATATCTGTAACTTTGGTCTAATGCCGTAAGACATCATTCCGGATTTTATCCCTTAGTGAGACCCCAAGCATAGATCTTTCCATACCACGCTGCGTGACATGTTGTCGGTGGGCCAGCTTGACAGACATGTTCCACGTTTCGGCTCCGTAGGTTAGGACTGGAAGGACGCACTGATTGAACACCCGGCTTTTTAGGCACTGCGGCAGTGGCGACGTGAGGGGATGACGCATTTTTCCAAATGCTGCCCGCATTACTTGCCGTACGCGACTGGATTGAGATTTCGAGGGCGTCCTCTTACGCGTGTTCTGCCTCTTCCTTCGCTGTCATTACTGCTGCAGAAGAAGTGGCAGGCTTCTTTCCGGATTGCCACCGTGTGATCTGGAAGCAGATTCTCCAGCATCTATGTATTTGAGTGGATCTCCCGAATAGCCATGATCCCCTAGTGCGATTAGCTTGTGCGTTCGCTTTCTTATGGAAATGACAGGGGCTTTACCCGTACCACTTCCACGTAGAGCCTTCAGAAAGCAGCGTTTGCCTCGCAAGGTTGGGTGACAGCTTGAAGGCAGCCCCGGCTCGATCCTGAATTTAATCCAAACGTCGGAAATGTTTCTGGAAGTTCTACGGGATGTCAAGGACGAGTATCAGTCGAGTCTCGTTGACTGGACGGTGAGGCAAAACCGTCTCACCGCTAATTGCGAACCCGACAGTATCGCGTTCCAAAAGCTATGAGGCTCTTTGAGAAAACAACAAATGTATGAATGAAATGTAGGTACCGGCTCGTCGACTATCTTAGTATCTGGAACGCAAAGAGTCTGACAGTCTCTACAGCTTAGCCTAGAGCGAGATAACTCATTTGATGATTTTATTTCCCCCAAAAAAGGGTTGATTCAAAAAGCAGCAGTGCGGATCACGTCTCGTATTGTTAGGAGATTCCTCTCCCAAGACCCCTAACCACAGGCAACCTCGGTTCTGTTCCCGATGCTGATTGATTTGTATACGAGTATTTTAAAAGTTTAAACCTCGGATGGCAGAATTGTTGCATCTCATATCATCCAAATCGAAGACTTCTATGGTCAACTCTACACCTCGCATTCCCCGCTTACACGCCACTACACAGACGATCTCCCAGACGTAGAAATGGATGAGATTGAGACGGCCCTTGAGCAGCTTAGTAATGGGAAGGCTCCCGGCGAAGACGGAATCACCTCCGAGCTTCTAAAAACTGCGGGCCAACCTGGAAACTTGGAATCCTTGCAGCGATGCTAAGTCGATTGGCGGTACATAAAGGTGCTGAGGAGCCTATACAGGGTGTTAGTGTAAACAGTCTTATCCTTGAAACCAGTGGTTTGGTATCACTTATAGAACGTAAATTCATTAAAAAAATGTATCATTTTTTTTTTTTAATAAAGTCTCCATTTTCCCCCAAAATTATTTCACCTTATTCGCAAGGCGCGGCACGGGAACACAGCATAGATCAAACAGGCCGCGAGCGAGCCGCGTGCGACGGGGAGCGACCCCGCCCACACCGTCCGTCGTCCCACACCCCTACCCCTCAGTCTGTGCGCAGCCTTGCTATCGATCGCTTGCGTCACGGTTGCTCGCAGCGCAGCGCCCGCGTCTGCGCCGCCGCCGCCGCGCCCGCCGCCCGCGTACCACCGTGTATTTGTGTTCAAGTTTTGGTGTCTAGTGATAATTATGTCGTACACAAACGAACAGTGGACCGAAATGGTTCGGGTTTACGCGGCATCGGGTGATAACCTGAACGAGGCCCGCAGAATGTACTCTGAGTTATTTCCTGGGCAACCTGTACCAAGTCGAGAAACGATGTTGGCGGCTACTCAAAGGTTACGTACCTATGGCCAGTTCACCGTGCCGGCTCATGCTCAGGGGCGTGGCAACCAGCAGCTGCCAGTTGACCTACAGGAACGCATACTGGATTTCTTCGCGGAGAACCCAGAGGAGAGTACGAGGCGGGCAGCCTGTATTTTTAATGTTTCCCACTGGACAGTTTGGAAAATCTTACACATCGATGGTCAACATCCTTATCATTTTCGGCCAGTACAAGAGTTAAATGAAAATGACCACATACCGCGGATGGTATTCGCAGAATGGTTAATCCAAAATTTTGACAACGTTTCCATTTTATTTACGGATGAAGCAATGTTTACGAGGTCGGGAATTTACAATGTTCACAATGAACATTACTGGAGCCGGGTAAACGAACACCGCGTCATACAAAATAGCTATCAACACCGTTTTTCAGTAAACGTGTGGGCGGGAATTGTGGATGGAAAACTTTTAGGCCCTTATTTTATTGACGGACATTTAAATGCACAGTCGTACATGGAAATTTTAAGGCATGTGTTCGACATCATGTTAGACAATGTGCCTCTTCGTTCCCTGAGAAACCTTTTGTACCAACATGACGGTGCCCCTGCACATTTTCAACTGCAAGTCAGGGCTATGCTAGATGAACAATTCCCTGGGCGATGGATTGGTCGTGGAGGGCCAGTGGCGTGGCCTGCGCGCTCGCCAGATCTTACACCGCTGGACTTCTATCTGTGGGGTGAAGTGAAGCGCAGGGTGTATGCCACTGAGTTCCGTAATACGGCAGAACTCAAAAGACGGATTCGTAGTGCGTTCAGAGACATAAGAAATGACACTTTTGTGCTTTCGCGAGTGAAAAACAATTTGAAAAAACGTGCGGAGGCATGTGTGGCCGTAAATGGGTCCCATTTTGAACAGCTGTTGAGGTTAATGTAAGCGTAAATTCAATCAGTGTAAATAAAACCAGTAAGTAAACCTACTGTAGAGATTAACTTTTAAATACGCCAAAAAAACCCAGTTGTTTGTATTCTTTAAATTTCTTTGTTGTTAAATCTAACAAGACTGTCACGCAACAGAGGTACTTCTAAGTCAGGAAAAGTATGAAGGAAAAGTTAAATCACAGGTTACGTGTATGTGTTTTTATACAATGATCTAGATAGTTTAAATGGACTGCTAGTGCGGCAGGTCACTTTGCAGTGATACGTAACTCCGCAAGTGTCCATGAATTTACGGACGGAGGCAAAAACATTTTTGATTTTTCTAAAGAAAAAATCGTTTATTTAATTCAGCTAAAAAGTTTTATAATTAAATCAACTCTATGGTTTTGTGACAAGACTGGTACCCTTACAGCCCATGGCGTCGATGTTCCAGTAAAAAACCAAAACAAAACGCATCCAGCTGCTAAGATCGCACTGGGAGATGTTATATCCCCTAAATACCAACGCGCTGGAGGATTTGTTTCGGGAGATCACGGACTGGGCATCAATGTCAACACCTAACGCACCTTCGTTTTGCCGACAACATAGGACGGAATCGCTGCAGGGCCTTCAAAAAATGCACACTCTCAATGCTGCCTCGAGACGTGAGGATCTTGGGAAAGACAAGACCAAGGTCTTGTTCAATTACCCACATTCTTCTCGAAGGCAGTAACACTCGAAGTTGGAATACCTCGGACAGGTATTACAGCTAGGCAGAGACAACTTCGAGCGTAATGAGGAACTGAGGGTTCGCGGGGCTCGTGGTTGTGAATACTCAATCACATTCAGCGTTCCTACGGAATTGCCAGAAGAGTAGCTTGGCTGGACAGCATTTGGAAAAATGCGTCATACCCTCACGTCGCCACTGCCGCAGTGCCTAAAAAGCCGGGTGTTCAATCAGTGCGTCCTTCTAGTCCTAACCTACGGAGCCGAAACGTGGAACATGTCTGTCAAGCTGGCCCACCGACTTCATGTCACGCAGCGTGGTATGGAAAGATCTATGCTTGGGGTCTCACTAAGGGATAAAATCCGGAATGATGTCTTACGGCATTCGACCAAAGTTACAGATATTGTCCAAATCTGTAGCAAGCTGAAGTGGCAATGGGCTGGTCATGTCTGCCGCAGAACCGACGACAGGTGGAGTAGGAAGGTTCTCGAATGGAGACCGCGTGTAGGAGAGCGTAGGGTGGGACGCCCCCCAGCAAGATGGACCGATGACCTGAAGAAGGTGGCTGGCAGTGGCTGGATGAAAAAAGCTGGAGATCGTGCGCTGTGGCGCTCCCTGGGAGAGGCCTATGTCCAGCAGTGGACTGCAATAGGCTGAAATGATGATGATGAAATGTTTTTATCAAAAAATAAACAGATTATTATTCATTTTTATTCGGTACTCCTCTGCCCAACCCCTCAGGGATTACAGGCGTTGCGTTAAATTACTTGAGGTCGCTAGTGCTTGCAATAATTATCATTATTTGGTGATTCTCGGCACTTTCAGTAATTAAAAAATGTATGAGAATTACGAATCTTTGAAGTTGTATAACTTGGCCGAGAGCAATCCTACAACTTTTGTGCCATAGTAACTATTGCTCCAAATGACTAGTACTACCCATAGGTACCAATTTTTTTCGTTGGCCGGCACTTTCAGAAAAGGCCCAAAAATGTATGGAGCCTGAATGTTCTCCTTTAACCAACATTAGTTCTGAAATCTTATCTACGCTCTACAGTACAAAAGTAAAATAACGCAAACTGTTTTCTTAGTCAATACAATCGTACACCATACATACTCCAAGTTATTATTTGACTTTGGTTCTCATAAATACTTTCCGAATCAAACCAAAGGGCTAACCAAAAAGACGCACAGAGTAGAACACAAAGAGCCTTTCCAGCAATTTCTTCAAGCAGTCCAATAACCATTAGTAGAACAAAAAGGGCCAACTCAAAGACACATCTAATTAGAAGGAGAAGCAAATCGCACGCACCGCCGACATCAAAGGGAACAACAAACAAAGCCGACATAGACTTGGAGTTGGGGTTATGTCCCATGTGAGTGATGAGGGCGAAGATACTCGTATTAGGGTTTTGATTGACTTTGTGTATCTTGAAGGTTTCTTGTTATTGTCTTTGGTAAGAACTGTGGAACTGTGGAAATTACACAGTTAAATCCATATTCTATGGATTTTTAAACTTTTTAACTATAAAAAAAAGGACTGTAGTAATGTACAAACACATTACATTATTTTAACGAGGATCTAATTTTTATCCATCAAATTAACCGTAAAAGTCCCAGTTAGCTTTACGTCATGTAAACGTGAAAACTCGTGAAAAGGCCTGTCTCAGATAGGTCGCGGGACTAACGAATACCGTGACCCCGGAACGTAAAGGGCTATTGAAGGATACCGTCGATTTTAGTCAGTACAAGTCTGACAGGCCTTCCTACCCTGCCCTGGGTGGGAGGACTCATTTGATGATTTTACCACGATAAAAAGAAGGGAAGAAAAGTTCTCGAAAGGCGACCACGGACCGGAAAACGCAGCGTAGGCAGACCTCCCACTAGGTGGACCGACGATGAACCGATGGATGCAAGTGGCGAATTGTCGTTCAGCGTGGCGGTCTAAGGGGGTCTTCCGACTGATGATGATGATGATGAAAAGAAGCGTCTTAGATATGCAGATGCTCCATGTGAAATACTGATATTCAGCTGCATCCGATTCGACTGGAAACCGACCCCAACTTAGTTGGGAATAAGCTAGGCAAATGATGTAAGTCTGTTGCTATTTTGAAAACAGAAATAATGTACAGAAACGTAATTTATAACGCCTCATCACTTCAGTCAGTCACCCGAGACGATGAAAAACCTTAGTGTCTAGTTCACACATGAAGTAATCATTTCTAGAGCGCTCGTAAGGCTTAGCATAATGAGCAATTGTGGAGCTCGTTGTAAGAACTTTGTCATTACTTAGAAGTTTCTAAGACGTATGATTGCCTGGTAACTTAAAACGAAACAATTTAACTGGCGGATGAATTTTAAGGTAACGTAATAAGTCTGTGATATAAAATGAAATATTCCAACAAGTTCAAAGAAACATAATTAATTAGAACAATTTCTGTATATATTTTGGCGTAGGTTACTATGGTTTTACCTAACTTTTTTTTGTGTGATGAGCACGATCATTTGTTCTGTGTCTGGGTGTAATTTATCTATAATATGTATGTATTTAGAAATATATAAGTATGTTTATCAGTTGTCTAGTACCCATAACACAAGCTCTGCTTAGCTTGGGACTAGATGGCGTTGTGTGATAGTTGTGGAATATTATATTATTTTTGTATTATATATTATAACTTCTAAGCTTTGTATTGTAAATGCGATTTTTTGAGGATGAATGGATGGATGTTTGTTACTCTATCACGCAAAAATTCGATGGATTCGGATGTTAGCTACACAGAAAAAGAAAATAGTTTTTTTGTGCTTATCTGACGCCCAGAACCCATTAACTGGGAACCCAGTAACTTAGTAAAATTGATTTTCAGACTTGCAGCTTAATTGGTAATTGAAGATTAAACTCTGCGGTTTGCTTTTACTTACGGTAGGGGTAGGAAAGGGGTAAGGAATAGAGAAGCAATAAAACGAGAAGTACTTTTCAGGCCTAGATAATTTACCTATTTATAAGAAGAAAAATGGTGTAACTTACTACTTCAAGCAACTCGCCATCGCTACTCCTTCACAAAATACCACATTACATATACAACTGATTTTAGCTTGTAAGACACGATATCTTACAAACTAGAATCAAACAAACACGTTTACAAAACATTGTTTTGACGCCTTGCATGTCTGGCAACACCGCAATAGCAGGAAACGGAAGGCGGACCAAACGAGACTCGCGATGACAGCGCGGCCTCTCACGCACTTCACTTCATCCACGACACCGGCACAGGCCGGCCACCAACACCTCTCTTGTCATTTTGCATTTTCTTTACAAACCCAAATTGACTGGCCTGTTGGTCTAGTGGTTAGTGACCCTGACTGCTATGCTGGAGGTCGTGGGTTCGATTCCCACCCAGGACAAATGTTTGTGTGATGAGCACGATCATTTGTTCTGTGTCTGGGTGTAATTTATCTATAATTTATGTATGTATTTAGAAACATATAAGTATGTTTATCAGTTGTCTAGAACCCATAACACAAGCTCTGCTTAGCTTGGGACTAGATGGCGTTGTGTGTGATAGTCATGGAAATTATTATATTATATTAAACTTAGTTTCCGCATTTACTTTGTAACTTCATAAAGTATCAGCAATACAGTACATATTGTGAAATTCAAAAGTTGTCGTTATTAAAGAATAATTCCTATCCACCTGCCATCAAGTCACGCAGCACCCGTGTCACCACATTGAAAACAGTTACCTCAGAGACTCGTACTGCTCACTTTTATATTTATCAAGAAGAAGACAGATGAAACCTTATAAAACCGATACTAAAGTTAGTCCTTAACTTTTTATCAGCACTCCAGCTACTCAAGTATATGACCGTGGTGGTCTATAACTGGTCACTACTGCTGCTCAAGGGCGACGAAGTAGCTGGTCGCAAACCAAGCACTTAAACGGCTGGTCGCTAAAAGTTTCAATGTTATTTTTCCATCTGATAACACTTATGTTGGAGCCTTGAATGGAGCGGTTTAAGAAAAAAGTTTTGGTTTCGGATTTTCCACTGCAGAAGTCGCGGGACATTTGTGACCCTCAAGAGCCTAAAGTGAAAGGCCAACTGAACGAACAGGATGTATTTTTAGTCGGGGTTTGAAAGCTCCTTCCGCTCTACTTATGAGAGAAGGAAATTTTTACAAAAAAAATGTTTCTGATGTATGTCTACAGTAACAATAACAAATTATTACAGTACACCTTAACATCAGGGCAAAGGTTGCTCAATGATTACGAACAAGATTTGCGTGTATATTCAAACAGACACTTACGTTTTTATATTTCTTTAGATAATCATTTCTCTTAAAAATAATTTTTAGTCATCATTTTATAGACGTTTGTGTTAATACTCATATCAAACAAGTACGATGGATTCTCCCCACTCGAAAAGACTGACTCACGAGTCTCAAGGCGCCTGACTCAGCGGTGGTAATGAATAATAATAATTGTGCTTTGCTATTATACAAACAATGCCTTTATGAAGCTTTTTTGTGGAAAAATAAACCGTTTAATTCAGTACAGCTAACCTAGCTTTAACCGATCTCAGTAATACTCAACAAGGTAGCAATCTTCATTCTATACGTAATGTCTTATGGTGACTTTAGTGTCATCTTTATCAATTTGTCCACAAAAAGCTCTTAATAAAATTCAGGCGTTCATGCGTAATTATATTAATGTGTTAAGGCGATCTCTCACCATTCACGTTCTCACGTGAGCATACACCTGTAATGTAACAATACCTGGTTGACCGAGCTTCGCTCGGTTTTTAAAATGTCTATATCTTGAGAACCGAGCTTTTCTCGCACCTGGGACCTTGATATAAATTGATTCCTTGAGCCGTAAAACCCCTAATCTGTAACTTTCATGAAAATCCTTGGAGCCGTTTCCGAGATCCTGATTATATATATAAATAAATGTACAAGAATTGCTCGTTTAAAGATATTAGATAAAAGTGCGCAATTTGATGCTCCATGTCTTCGAATGTTCGAATCTGTAACGTTACATTACAGGTGAATGCTCGCGGTGAGGAAGCGCCCTAAAACAAAAATCAAGCAAATTGATTTATTTCCCCGCTAGTTTCATTGCCCTCCTTCAACTTGGCCATCCAGTTTGCTAAGTAACACATAAATTGTACCGCGTCTAAGTGCGGGCCACACTTAGCACGAGTGTGCCGATAGTTACTGTCTTCCTGGTTCTCAGCCAAACGTTCTTATTCAAGTTATTGTAATTTGTATACTAGTACTTAGCGTTTTTTAGGTTATTCGTTCCGGAAGGAATTATTGAAAAAATGTTAATCTGTTCATATTTTAAAGCGATAGGCTCTTGTCGTATTTGTGAGGAATCGCTATTATTTGTAAACGTTGTCTAAACAATGTAATAAAACAGTGGGTAAAACGCCCTAGTTGACAAAATCCATGGACTGTTATTGTCAATTAGGGCATATTACCTGTTAGCGTACAATTTGGCCTCCAGCCTCAGCCATATTATACGCCATCAGCGGCTTCAACCCTTTGTGATTTCGAGCAGTAAGTTGGAGTACTTGAATGATGGGGCGTTTTTTCAACAAGGGCGTATTACCTAGTTTCATATATTACTAGTTGTGCCCTCGATTTCGTTAGCGTGGATGTCGGAACACAACAATGTATGTTTTTGTTAATCAAAGGACTTTTCTAAAATAAAAGTACCCTCAGTTACATACATAATATTATATTATTACATAGACACTCCAATTTTATTTATATTATGTAATATAATAAATGAGACAATAATACACTGATTTTTCTCAGAAACAGCATTGTACCAGGTTACTACCGCCATCTTCCTAACTCTTTATTAAAAGCTAATATTGCTATTGCAATGTTCTACAATTCAAATACAATTCAAATGTTTTGCAATTTCTATTTGGTAGAATGTTTTTAAAATGGGGTTTTAAAGTTAATCGAAAATCGATAAGAGATTTCTGTATATTATAATTTTTATACATACACCCGTTTTTTGTCTTATAGGAGACACGGAAACTACAGACATTCACAGTTATTTTAGAATAGTGTAATTTTTTTAAGCGTGGTAAAGTCATCCTCCCACCCAGGGCAGGGCGGGAGGGACTGTCAGACTTGTACTGCTAAAATCCACGGTGTCCTTCATTAGCCCTTCACGTTTCAGGGTCACGGTAATGGAATAAATCCCGCGACCCCGGCAGGCTTTGGCCCTCTAGAGGGGGGGTCCCGTCATCTTGCTGACGCTCTTTGAGGCGCGCGTAGAACACAATGCGCCACGCCATCTCCGTCGACCCAAGAGAATAGTGACATTTAGAAGATAGTAAGTAAGACTTGGTTTTGATTCGTGCATACGAGGGAAGAAAATGACAAAAAAACGAGAAAGCCCACAAACACATTAAAATTAAATGGAGGCATTGTCAAAGAACGACGTCAACTACTTCTTATACCATTTTTATCACACTACATCATTCCTACTTCTTTTTCAAGAAATGGAAATTGTTTGATGTATATTGCTTAGCAAATAAACTTCCTGTAATTGAGTAGAAACTGAAAAAAACATGTTATTCAAATGCCATTGAAACTAAAGACACCTACTTTATTAAGTGGTCATAATAGTGTTACGAGTAATACTTAGATCAAAATATGGACACTTTAATTACACATACAAATTGAATCTAATAATAATTTAATAATAATAATTAATTAGTGATCCTGACTGCTATGCCGGAGGTCGTGGGTTCGATTCCCACCCAGGACAAATGTTTGTGTGATGATCACGATCATTTATTCTGTGTCTGAGTGTAATTTATCTATAATATGTATGTATTTAGAAATATATGAAAGCTTTGACACTGACATTTGACATTCTTGTGCCCTAAGATAAAAACTAGTAATTTTGTTAAATAATTTAATTCATTTTAAATACTTACGTAGGACATTGCTAAAGGTCCTGTTTGTACCATTAATAATAAAAGAATGGAAAGCATTCAATGAACATTTAATTGTTGATTCTCTTTGTTTTTAGGTAAGTAGATCCCTAAGCATTTCGTTGGTTCTGATTGTGTTTCTAAAACTAATAATTGTATTTAATAAATAAATCTCTTTGTTTTTTAGACGAATCAAATTGTTGTTAATCTTTGAAGAAGAAACACAAATCTTATATAATTATATAAGTATGTTTATCAGTTGTCTAGTACTCATAACACAAGCTCTGCTTAGCTTGGGACTAGATGGCGTTGATCATTGTTGTGAACTGTTCAGTCTATTGATGTCAAAATAGTAAAAATTAATACAAATTAAACATCAGCTACAGGCTGTTTAAATTTATACAGCGTGTGTCGATACGTCGAATCGCTAAAACATTGGTTGCACTATCGATATTAGTTTTTAATTATGGGTTAGAGATGTATTATATACATGTATTTGATGATGAATCGTACGTTTTGTTGTATCAATAAAAGCTTTCAGCTTTAGCACTAGAACGATTGGACTTTTCTTCGTTATTTGTTATCAGCACCGGGGTGATTCCGTCGTTTCGTGCAAATAGCGGAGATACGCGGAATAAAAAAAAAATATTTAATTTTTTTTTTATTTGAGTTAAAATCTCTGTATTGTGAGAAGTAGAAGGCACTTTTTATATCATTTACTTTTTAAGGTCCCTCTAAGATCATTTTACGCGAAATCAGATGAATGGATTTAAACGAAATCTGCTATTAAATGAAAAAACAAATAGTTTACAATGTTTTTTTATACTGCTAAAATCATCAAATGAGTCCTCCCACCCAGGCCAAGAATGGCTGTCATTTATTTTACTAAGTAAAATCCACAGTGCCCTTCAATATAGCCCTTAACGTTCCGGGGCCACGGTATTCGTTAGTCCCGCGACCAAACATGATGAATATGGATACTTTTTGGATATCTTGAGATAAGATAAACCCGGACCAAGCCACGGTCAAAATCTAGTTGCGCTACCTATTTTTTTATGGGACAAACCCACCACACTATTCCCAAACCACTGCAACTCCTGAGAGCCAGAATCAACAGTGGCAACCACCAGAAAAGAATCCCGGCAAAGTCCCGGAGAATGAATATAGGTACCTGTCTTGGATCCTCAAGCGAAATTTATCAGAAAATAAAAGTGGAGGAGTAGGAAAAATGCGCTGCCTACATAAAAGTATAATGTTAAATTAGTTCATTTCAAACATTTTCGAAGTACAAAAAGTATAGGTACCTACTACAGAAATGTGACGAAAAGGCACACTAGTATCAAAAGCACATTTTAAAAGCACTGTCAAACGAAGAAAGTAAACCACGCCGGATTTCCACAATGCTGTCAACACAGCAAGTTTAAAACATCTTCTATTCTTTACAAGCCAAAACAAAGGAGCAACCCCACAGAAACAGAGGACTTCATAAATAATTATTCAGAGCTTGCAAAACATGAGAAAACAAACTAAAAACATACATTGTCCCGGGGCACAAATGTTTATGTGCACTTCGGAGATTCTGGTATAAGTATAATGTGGGGTATGAATTGGACAAGCCATAGAAGTAGAAGTAATTTAATCTATTTTTCAAAGTGAATTATAATGCTGATCATGTTTTGCGCCACTGGTAGGTTCATATTGATGCAAGGCTATTCAACAACAAACTGATACAAAATCAACTAGAGGTGACTCTGGCCGGAGGTTAATGGTGTTGCTGAATGTCGCAGTTTCGATTCTTGCACGGTACAAATATTTTAAAAGACTTTCAGCTAGATAATTCGGATCTTGCTGAGATTATTATAAAACTTAGCTGAATAAAAAAAGAACCTACTTCAAAAACAACCACAAAAAAGTGTAAAACAACTTTTATTTTGGATGTCTGTGGAAAAAAATCAATGAAATAAAAAACAAAGCCTAAAACTTTCGAAATATGTAGTTTTTTTTTCAATTTTTTTTTTTTTTTGGAACTTGATTATTATATTTTAAGTATGTAACTTAAAATAAAAAGTCACCCTTTTTGTTTCAAGCATTCAACCCATTGTACATAACATAACTACTTAGTTTACTGAAATGCGACCCAGAATTTTGTCTTAAATACTACTTGTCCTTTAATTTAGATGACTGTGGTGGACATTAACCGCTTTAATGCTAATCTATAATTACTTTGGAGACATTTTGATGCATCTTTCCACGGGAGCCTGACTCCATACCTACCACTATTGACTTTCACCGTACTATTGAAAAATTTTAGTACATCTGACTCTACTTTCTTATGACATTCATTAAAAAAAAACATTAGCTCTGTTCCTCAATACCTTGTCTCATCTATAATTAAATACCCAAGAGAAAAATCTTCCGAAGAAAAAACTCGCTAGCATGAATATTGACACATTTAATTCCCCAGAGGTTCTACGGGGCAAGACTAGAAAATAGAAAAAATATCATTTCATATTCTATTCCGCCATTCTGTAAAGAGGGTATGTATAGTATACGTATTTTATGATTTTTATCTCTCTTTAATACTAGGAATTTCGTAGAATATATGAGTATTATGGAATCGATTTTCTAGGAATTGCTTGCAATGTTTTGGATATGAAATTGAATAAATAAGTTTTGTTATCTATACTTCTATACTAATAATATTAACAAGAGGTATTTTTTTTATTGGTGGTAATCTCCGGAGATAATGAACCGGTTTTAAAAATAGTTTTACAGGTCGAAAGTTACATTATTCGTGAGTGCTATCCTACTACTATTATAAAAGCGAAAGTTTGTAAGTATGGATGTATGGATGTTTGTTACTCTTTCACGCAAAAACCACTGAACGGATTTGGCTAAAATTTGGTATACAGATAGTTTATAACCTAGATTAAGAGGAAACAGCAAGGTCTGGAGAATTGAAAAATAGGTAGGGTAAAACACCCAACTATTGACCCCTTAAGCGGTTTTCCTTGCTTCTTTCGCAAAATAAACTAATGTACGAGTTGCAAGTGGAAATGAATGTTTTTGGAAGATAAAATAAACATTGGAGAATGTAACTAAAACATTATTTCCAGTCATACAAAGGTAAAAAGTGTTTTTTTTTTCTCGAGTTTAGCAAGAACAGGCCATTTGACCAGTTATTAACATGCTTGTACCAAATTTTCATCATGCAAATGACCAATTTTTGACCTCCTGTAGTATAAGAATAAACTCAAATAATTTTTATTATGAATGTGATACGAGGTTTTATTTGACAAAAAAACAAACAAAGCTAGTCATAAAGCCCTTCTCATTTTCTTTTTTCACACTATTTAGGTCTTCAGTCTTCAAACGCCGTTAATAATATTCTTGCACTTTTTGTTGTAGTTTTTATCACTTTTTGTCCAATTTTTCTTCTTTATTAGTAATTATTAATTTCACTGTTCTGTATTATGCAGCAGATATAAAAATACTCGCCGGCAAAATATAAATTGAAAGAACACGGCTTTAGTTCTACAAAGTGAGTTTCAAAACCTTTGAATTAATATTTTCCTAATTACATAAGACGGTTTTAACTTTTTAAACTTATGTAAAAGACCTCACAAATGAAGAGAACATAGATACAAATAAAAAACCAGCTCACACTTTGCCTAAACATGCAGGTTAGGGTATATTTTGTCATTTTATGCATTAAACCAAACTGTGGCTGAAGCATTGCTCGTGTTATATTCTGCAATTGTCCCACGGGACCATACACCGACATAAAAAGTATCCTGCGTCCAGGTACACCCACTTAACCAGATTTTAAAATAATTTGCTTGCCAAATTGTGTCAAAATCCATTCAGCCGTTCACTTTTCCTATAATATTAGTAAGTCTAAAATATTCAGGAGGATCCAGAATGTGACAGTAGACCGAAAATTTAAGTACCTCACTCAAATTATGCTAGGTAGTCAGGTTACTACGTAAAGTATTTTTTATGTTTGTGATTATGCAGATACACACCTTTAGGGGTGCCAACGCCCATGGGCTTAATACAGATGCATTAAAGTTAAGCTACCTCACCTTAAAAATGAACCATACGTACACACCGTGGTGTCAGTAACTGGTATTCTCATACATTTGGTAAATTACCAGCTATTGACATGTCATGTTAATAAAATGGTTATTCATACATTTGAGTGTACCAGATATTGACCTCATCATTTTAACAAGTTAACGCTCATTAAAACTTGAAAATCATGTGGAAAAGCATTGTATCTGTCTTAAATAACCAAAAAATACCAAACTCAAAGGAATCTATCGTGTAAAACTGAAATAAAATGACATTGAAAACAACCGTCAGCTTAGAAAATTGTTAAATTTCTTGATGATTTTAGGAGGGTATTTTGTTATCATAGGTTTACGGACGCATTATTGCTTTATTTAAATTTTCTGTGACGCCAATATATTACAAGATAAATTCTATTTCATTTTCTGTATTCTTTATGCAGCACTGCAAGAAGATTTATTATTATTTTTGATAAAAACTGTTATGCGGTCAATAGTTGGTGGGAGGTCAGCAGTTGGGTACTTTACCCTATTTGTAAAATGTATTGCTGTCGCGCAGTGCCCACAACAGAGTTACAGAGCGCGATAGAGACAACAGCAGCTTGGACCGAAAATACCTTGTTAAATGGCACAAAATCAACGATTCGTAGTCCCCTGATTACTCCTCCAAAACTTAACCGATTTCACTACTTTTTTCTTTAAAAAATAAAGAAAGGCATTGACCGTGTTCCTATGTTTTCTTTTTTTTATATAACCCCGTCAAAAGTTGTTTTCTGGATATTTGAACACAGCGGAAAATCTGGCTATTTTTTTAGGATTTTGAATGTTCATATCTCTTTCAATAATTAATTTATGGAAAAAAGGAAAACATAGAGACATGCCAATAGTGGTCATAGATTTTTTGTAAAAAAAATTATTGCTCTACTGGCATTATCCAGGAAGAAAACAGGGGACTACGTTTGTATGGAAAAACGACCGTGCTGTTTCCTCTTAACACATAGGATAGTTTTTATCCCGATTTTATGTTCCCGTGGGATAATTTTCAAGTTGTAGCGGGTGAAGCCGCTGGTAACAGCTAGTAGGCTATATTATAAAAATAATAATTATCATGTACTTACTTCATGACCGCCCAATGAAGTGGGCACGGGTCAGCTAGTAGGCTATATAACATCACGCTACGACCGACGGGTGCCACCCCTGCCTGTAAGCCTTAAGTCATCTATTATGGCAACCACAGGAAAGTCCGGTTAAGCAGCACACAAACTCTTCTAGGTTGACCTGCGAGATATCATTGCCAAAAAAATCGGGAGCCAAACAGCGGGGTTGAAACCGTATCGAACAGCTAGTGTCGAATATTTTCGACGTGATTTTCTGCATTGACATAACTTTTTATTTGTAGCTGATTTAAATCAAACATTATTTTACATATTTTACGTTCATCTGCACTATCAGAAATAGATAGATGTTGAGCAGTTGGTAAACATCGTGAGGAAACTGGCATGTCCTCGAATCAAAAATTCGAAGATATGTGACATCCATCAACCCGCACTGGGCCTGCGTGGTGATTATGGCCCACTCTCTCTCACAGAGAGGAGGCCTGTGTCCCAACAGTGGGAACATTATAGGCTGCTGATGATCATGAGTATCAGAAAGACCTCTAGAAATAAACATTATAAAAGAAAAAAACATAAGCACTATGAAAACCATTTCAATTTACTCCACAATTTTAATGCTCCGGTGTAGTACATTCCCAGACAAAATCTGCTGCGTAACCTGTCTCTTTTATTGGGTCCAAAAAAGAAAAAAACACGCACGCGAGACAAACAAAGAATATTGTGTAACTTTGGCAACACTGGGCAAACACTAAAAATATCTTATACGTAAGGTAAAGACTACATTGGTTTAGTTGTAAAACAATTTTATTGTTATCGGGGCATGGGCTCTTAGGCATGATTCCGACCAACCGGTTCGCATCGCGCCGCACGAGGCTTACGGATGGCACTCCACTCCAACGATGGACATGGACAAAAATTGCATTCCATCACAATTCCATGTACACGTACCTAATAAATGCCATTAAAAAATAAAAATAAGAAAATAAATTATTGCGTAAGTTTTAGCCTCCCTGAACTTGTCAGTTTTTAACCAACTTCAAAAGAAAAGTAGGTTCTCAGTTCAACCTGTATGTATGTTTGTCCGCGATTATTTCGCGTTTGGCTAAACCGATTTTGATGCGGTTTCCAGGAAAGTGTTCACTACATTTTGGAGAAAGTTTTAATATATAACACTAATGGATATTCCGTGACGTTGCCCGCGTAGATCCGTTTTTGCTCACTTGGATTGTAGATTTTTATCGACCATTGCATGTTCGTCCGCGATTATCTCGCGTTTGGCTGAACCGATTTTGATGATGTTTTCAGGAAAGTATTTACTACATTCTTAGAAAGGTTTTAGTATATAACACACATGTATATCCCGTGACGTCGCCCGCGGGGATCCGTTTTTGCTTACTTTGGATAGTAGATTTTCAGTGTCCATTGCACGTTTGTCAGCAATTATCTCGTGTTTGGCTGAACCGATTTTGATGTGGTTTTCAGGAAAGTGTTTACTACATTTTGAAAAAAGTTTTAATATATAACACTAATGGATATCCCGTGATTTTGCCCGCCTGGATCCGTTTTTGCTTACTTGGATTGTAGATTTTTACCGACCATTGCATGTTCGTCCGCGATTATCTCGCGTTTGGCTGAACCGATTTTGATGATGTTTTCAGGAAAGTGTTCATTACATTCTTAGAAAGGTATTAGTATATAACACACATGTATATCCCGTGACGTCGCCCGCGTGGATCCGTTTTTGCTTACTTTGGATAGTAGATTTTCAGTGTCCATTGCACGTTTGTCAGCAATTATCTCGTGTTTGGCTGAACCGATTTTGATGTGGTTTTCAGGAAAGTGTTTATTACATTTTGAAAAAAGTTTTAATATATAACACTAATGGATATCCCGTGATTTTGCCCGCCTGGATCCGTTTTTGCTTACTTGGATTGTAGATTTTCAGCGAACATTGCATGTTTATCTGCGATTATCTCGCGTTTGTCGGAACCGATTTTGATGCGGTTTTCAGGAAAGTGTTCACTACATTTTGAAAAGGTTTTAATATATACATAACACTAATGGATATCCCATGACGTTGCCCGCGTGGCTTACTTCGATTGTAGATTTTCAGTGACCATTGCATGTTTGTCCGCTATTATCTCGCGTTTGGCTGAACGGATTTTGATGCGGTTTTCAGAAAAGTATTTTGTAATTATTATTATATAACATTAATGGATATCTCGTGAAGTGCCCCGTTTTTTTTTGCTTACTAGGATCGTAGATTTTCAAAGACGCTGATAAGTGTGAATTGAATATCTAAACTAAAAAGGGTAAAATAAAAAACTTAAAAAAAAAGGAACCGACTTCAAAACGAAACACAGAAAAGTATAAAATAACTTTTCTTTCGGAAGTCGGTGGCTTGGTTTTTTATTTCATCGATAATGGTCGCGGACTTCCGTGTGCGTTATATTAGGAACATTTCATTCATAATGTATTCATTTGTAGAAACTATATTCATTGGTATTTGTTATGTTTTATAAAATACGTATCATAATAATTGCATTTTATCCAATTCACCCAAAAAAGCTTTAAAACGGAACGAGTTTACTGGTTTGATAGTGTGGTTTTGTTAACGTCAAATGTCAATTTAATTTTAATATCAGTGCAGACGCTCTTTGATTGCAGATTCAATGTCTATTGTGTTTGTATTTTGCGGCTATATTCTGATATTTTTGACCCCCTACGGACTGACACCTTCTACTAAACGATTACCTTGCTAATGATACTGGACTCTGATTTGCTTTGCGTTTTGGATTTGTTTTGTGGATTATTATGAGGTGCATCAACTGCGGAATAGCCATACAAAGGCTGCAGAGGCATCTCATATCCTCGCTTTCTGCACACCATCAAACAAAACTTTCGCGTTGGTTACCCAATGCTCAAACCCAGGTATGAAGTTGGAATAATAAAATACTTAATCTGTTTTTATTATGTTTTTTCATGGTATGCGATTTTAATTAGTGCATTTTTTTTCAGTTACCTGTAGATATAATATTCATTTGTCAACCATGCTTCTTATTATTGAATACTAAAAGTCGTGAACATGAGACTGAGTGAGAAAAATAAGACAACATAATGTCAGTATGGAGTGTCCATTGCTCGCTGTCCTAATTTCACAAAATACCATTAATGTGGTAAGCATTTTGATTTTAATTCATTTAAATATGTAGTTAACCTCCCTCCGAGGAAAATGTTTTTCCACTAAATACTGATTGATTTTAAGACTTATTTTTCCAAAAAAAAGGATTAATATCGGTCTGTGGTTTGGTGGCACAAAAACGTGCCACTGGGGATCGGGCGGTTAAGTACATATTTATCTATAAAAATGATTTTTCATAGTATGTTTGTGTGATTATCATATTAATCGTTATGTTTTACATGTACTTCTTTAAAGTAGGCATAATACTTCTCATTGTACAAAAACATAAAACTTGAAAACAAGCTTTTATATGTGTTTATTCTAACTGGGGTTTATTTTCAGCCCTCAAGAAACAACTATGTTTGTTATGTGTGTTGGATGCGAGCAAATAGACAAGCAGTGCATGACCCATCACGAAATTAGCTTCGGACAAGGTACAGGAATTGGTTTTATACTGGTTTTATTCTCTGTAATAAATAAATAATTAATTATACCTACTATTTTGTTTAATTTGTGTTTTCCTTGTTAATTGTCCAATAAACCGTTTTCGGTCAATAATTCTTAAAATAATGTTTTTAAGGCAACCTCTAAAAATACAATTTAAAGAAAAACATGAAATTCTGTTATAGGTACTTGGTTATTATTGTCAGATTTTAATAAATAATTCATTAAAGCGCCTTTTAGTATAGCAAATCCTATTCTATGCACTTATTGCCAGCAATCTGACTAAAGGTTTAGTGAAACTGTTTTGGTTTAGTCTGTTGTAATGACAAGTTCTTTAAGTGTTTTATTTACTGCAATTTAATGTACTAATATTCACGAATATAAAACACCAAAAATCATTGGTGTACATTGAATTTAATTTGGTACACACATAGTTTATAATCTGGATTAACACATAGGATAGTTTTTATCCCGATTTTATGTTCTCGTGGGATAACTTTCGAGTAGTAGCGGGTGAAGCCGCTGGCAACAGCTAGTACATAATAATTATTTTGAACGCATTAACGCATGCGACGCGCATCGTAAAGATGATTTTTGAGGAAAGAAAAATTTCAGATTGCAAGTGGGATACGAACCCGCGTCTTCTGGATAGGTGCTCCAGACGCCTTAACCAACTAGCAATCTTAAATTTTTCTTTCCTCAAAAATCGAGTTCCATACACTTCATAATGATTTAATACAATTAAAGTAGTTGCTGCATCGTAATATCCGTTCGTATACCACGCGGACAGTCTCCGAACGGACTAGTACATAATAATTATTTTGAACGCATTAACGCATGCGACGCGCATCGTAAAGATGATTTTTGAGGAAAGAAAAATTTCGATTGCAAGTGGGATACGAATCTTCTGGATATCCAACGCCTTAACCAACTAGCAATCTTAAACCGAGTTCCATACACTTCATAATGATTTAATACAATTAAAGTAGTTGCTGCATCGTAATATCCGTTCGTATACCACGACACACAGGCGACAGTCTCCGAACGGACCCGACGGCAGCCGATTCAATCTCAATCAATTTCACCAGTTATAAAACTAGTTGGAAATGCAGGCGTCATGTCATGTTATCTTTGACTCCAGGAAACATTGAGCATGATACGAGTAGGATAACTTTGACAAGGGTTTATGATATGATTGGCATTTCATGATTTGACTGACGTCGAATCTATTGTTCGAACAAACAAGGATGTGAGAGGACTGATTGACCGGGAGCATTGATATCGGTTCGTATATTGTTGGGCAATCACAAGCTACATTATAAATAGATAATGAACTTTTGTTGATATCAGCAATGCATACAATATTTAAAGTTTTATTCACAGCATTACGATCTCATCCAATAATTTCCGAGCAATGCCTCGCGCTAAAACCAGTTAACAAAAATAATGTTGAAAAAATTATTCGTACACACAAATGTTTGTGTTTTCGGGCACGCCGCATTTGCGGCGGTAAGACCCCTCTTTGAGGAGTGGCTGGAGAGAAGTCATGGCGTCCTGACCTACGGCTTGACGCAGGTCCTCACCGGACACGGAAGTTTCGGGAAGTACCTGTGTCTGATGCGAAAGGAGGAGACGCCTGGGTGTCACCACTGCGAAGATCGCCCGGAGGACACGGTGGAGCATACGGTGCAAGACTGCCCAGCTTGGGCGGAGCACCGACGTGTCCTCACGGCTGCGATAGGCGGAGACCTCTCGCGCCCAGCATTGGTCGCGGCCATGCTGCGGGGCGAGACGGAGTGGGAAGCGGTCGCCTCCTTCTGCGAAGCAGTAATGCTCGCGAAGGAGGAGGCGGGCCGCGAGCGAGAGAGGGCAGAGTCCCTCCCTCCGCCCCATCCGCGGTAGTAGACGCACACGGCAACGGACGTCGCTAGATGATCTCCGGCCACCGTAGGCGCGGGCATGCGGGCAGCGAGTAAAGGGCAACTCGCTGCCCAAGGACCATGCCCGGGTCGACGGCGCGTTGTGTCCCACGCGCGCCTCAAAGAGCGTCAGCATAATGATGGGGCCCCCCTCTCAGAGGGCCAAAGCCTGACGGGGTCGCGTGATTATTTCCTTACTGTGACCCTGGAACAGAAAGGGCTATTGAAGGACACCGTGGATTTTAGTCAGTAGAAGTCTGACAGTCCCTCCCGCCCTGCCCGGGGTTGGAGGACTCATTTGATGATTTTACCACGCTAAAAAAAAAACACAAATGTTCAGTTCAACAGCGTTTTCTTGATATGAGGAAGTACATTAAAATTTATGTATTGTACCATTGTTGTTTACTCAATTAAAATTTCCAAGAAAAATGATATTTTGCGGTAGACTTTACACGAACACTGAATTTGAACAGTCGTGGCACAGTGGTATCGAACCAAGATAGGCGCATAAAACGATGAAAGAAAACATCATGAGGAAACTTGCATGTCCTAGAAATGTGACATCTAAAACCCCACACTATAGGGTCGCGTGGTTAATAAAATTATGGCCACTCACTATAACAGAGAGGAGGCATGTATTCCAGCCAGTTGGAAAATTTTAGGCTGATAATGAAAACACTTGTTGGTTTTTTGTTCTTTTTTTTTAACTAAACAAGAAACGAATTAGAAAATTGAAATGGTAGTGGGCAGAACATATAGCATGCAGAACTGATGGTCGATGGGGCCGTAAGATTTTCGAATGAAGACCACGCCACATCGGCAAGCGCAGCAAATAACACAGGGTCACGCTGTATGTAAGCCACTTCCAACCGGTCCTATTGGAAGTCTATAGAGAAGGCCTATGTTCAGCAATGAACGTCTTACGGCTGATATGATGATGATGAAAAAAAACATCTCTTAAATCGCAAGTGCGCACAACACGGAGACCTCTCGCGCCCGGCATTGGTCGAGGCCATGCTGCGGGGCGAGACGGAATGGGAGGCGGTCGCCTCCTTCTGCGTAGCAGTAATGCTCGAGAAGGAGGACGCGTGAGGGTGAATACAGCGTCCATCCTCCGCCCCAACCGCAGACTTATATCATTACCGTGGCCCCGGAATCTAAAGGGCTATTGAAGGACGCCGTGGATTTTAGTCAGTGCAAGTCTGACATTCCCTTCTGCCCTGCCCGGGGCGGGAGGACTCATTCCGCGCTAAAAAAAAAGTGCACACAACAGCCACTGGCCAACGCCAACCGTCCCGTCTCGTCGATGTACTTGATGCCTCATAGTAAATATACAGCTATATTGTACACGCATCCTAAATCCAGCGTCACAACAAAGCTACGTCTAAGCCAGACAGGTGTTCAAGCTGACAGTAATGAAAATCAGCTGCCAACAAAAGTGTAGCACAACCCTCTTCACGGACGACACATATTACTTTCACGCGTCATGCCCTGAGATTTTGCGGTCACTATTACGAATTACTTTTTATTGTTATTTTAAGTGATTGGGCGGCGAGAAAAACTAAGAGAACAATATTTATATCGATTCCATCTTTTCAAAAGATGTTATCATCTATGAAAATTTGAGAAAAACGGTTGTCTTAAAAAAAACAATTTAAAAAGTTCGTAGGTAGTATATATTAAATTGCGTTATTTTCTCCATAACAATAATGAATCCTACTAAATGTGAAAGCTTTTTGTACGACCATTGCTTTCCAATGCGAGACGCCATAAATCGTGTATAACCCACAAAGTTGGTTTCGCCGGGAGATATCATTGGCTACTGTCACTATCATATCAACACCCTATGGCAGTCCACTCCTGGACAAAGGCCTCTCTAATCGTACGCCATTCTCACTCTCATCCAGCTGCTATTGATCATCCTACCAATATCTTCCTATCTAAAGGTGACCCGCTCTCAGTTTGCCGATTCGCGGTCTCCACTCAAGAATACCTTCGTACACTAGACGACGCAAATCTCTGATACCTTACGACTTTGGTATGAAGCGACCATCGCAATACAAATCCATAGAGGTTCGTACACAGGCAGGCGTCAATGGATTCCAAAGTCCGCCTTGTGTACAGTCACGAGCAATAGTATGTTAACACTAAGCAGTATTCAAAAGCGATGTTCTGCTAACATATTGATTAAAGTTTTGCCTTTTCATTAGACTTCTATTTTTGGAAGCCATACTATTACGAAATATGTCTTATTTCAAAGTGGAAATCAGTATTTTACCAGTAAATTGCGTTTGAATTTTCTTAAGTGTATACATGTTATTGTTCGTGACTGTACGATGGGGCTACGGGTTATTCACACTTCGTCCCATTCACACTGGGTCCACATCTACCCTCCTGGTTATCCAGTCACTATTCAATCACCTAAAATAAAATCCTTTATTAACTCTTTGACAAAAAGTTCAAAAATTATTACACTCTTATGATATGCTCTTCTGGTCTTTATTTTCTGAGCCACACGTTATATCTTTCATCTTACAAGCTCACAAGCATGAAAATACATTACATAAGGCACTTACATCTGAACGTTGAAGTTTTAAGCCGAAACAGATTAAATGAAAGTTGTATGGAGATAAAAATGTAACCTGAAACTTGGCTGGAACGAAGCCAAGTTAAGTTGTTCAACAAAAATAAGTTTTATACTCCAATCAAATTGGTTTCCGTACTTTTGTTGGAGCTTCTGTATTTATTTTTGGAAAAGGTATTAATTAGCGATCGTTACTGGTGCTATCTTTAAAAGCGGTTTAAGGCCCGGAATTTTCTTTCGAAGTATTTTCTTGGGTGCGTATCATCCAACCCTTTAAAACTACTAAAGGTAGTTTATTTACAATTAAATACAACATTAAACAAATCTTCGTAGGAGAGAGAAGAGTACCTAGAAGAAATTCAAACTTCACTTAAACTTCGAGGTCCAGGCACGCCGCAATCGCGGCTGTAAGACAGCTCTTTGAGAAATGGCTGGATAGGTCCCACGGCGTCCTCACCTACCGCATGCCACAAGTCCTCACCGGACATGGCAGCTTCGGGAGGTAACTGTGTCTGATAAAAAAGGAGTAAACGCCTGGGTGTCACCACTGCGAACCACTGTCCACAAAAAAAAGAGTTTCATGTCATGTTCGATTCTGAAGTGAAAAATTTGGATAGGTGGATATGTTTGGCTTCATAACTACCTATGTCAAATGTCCTAAAAAAACGGTAATTGTCAGAAATCACATCGTTCAGTAATTCCAATACCCTTTTCCATTATCATCTTCTTCTTCTTCTTCTTTATCATAATTCCTTTTGTCCTTCTGCCATAGTAGCAGGAAACCTTTCTTTGTTGTATTTATACTATGATCAATTCATCACAAAGACTGTCCCTATCTTACATGTTAACAACTTCGTGCTCTATGTCAACATACACGAGTTCTTTATCAGTTTCTGTTTTCACAACATTATTAATGACTGTCAACAGATAGTGACTGTTTTGGTCATCATTTTTGTTTTGATCATCTTACAATTGACCAGAATATCGAAGTTATTGGTATCGAAAATTGGGATCTGCACCGAACTAATAAAATAACCGGTATCGCTTAAGTATTCAGATTTTCTCCATCATGGTTAACTTAAAATAAAATCATTTTTCAGTCATACACGATACAAAGTAAAAACAAATAGTCTGTGCGCTTCTATTGAGATAAAAACTTTTAAAATTGTTTATTACTCATAAGCAGCATACATAGACGTACATAAGTCAAAAAAGTTAACAGAGAACATTCTACAAAATACGAGTAATCTGGAAAGTTTTAAAAATCTTATCATACAATCACAATTTGTAATTTGACAAAATTCCATGCGATCAAATTCCACTACTTAATGGGTGAGCTTCACTACATACTTAGAGAAACTCTCTGCTATACTAACAGATAACAAGCAATCATTAACGCTGTAACTAGAACCAAAATTATTAGAAAATTAAATGACGATCGTTACGGGAACAGGCAGATTAAACAAACAACTTCATGTATTTACACACATAAGTGTGAATATATAAATTAAATAAAGGTTCCAAGTAATGTAACCTAGCAGTCGGTTTTGTGACTTTTGCGAGTGCATACTTTATTAATAATGTTGTTCATATTATTTTTAATAACAATTGTGTTGTGCATAGTGCTTTATTTCAAGTCAACACGCAAGAATTACTGGTCGGACCAAAATGTAGTGCAAACCAGTGATTTGATGATAAAGTTTCTGTTTGGTAAACAGTCAATACCAGAGATAGTGAGGAAGATATACAATGACTACGACGAACCTTATGTTGGTATGACTTCGGGAACCATTCCTACGCTGATGGTGAAGAATCCTGAAGACATCCAAGCCGTGTTAGCTGGTGACTTCCAAAGCTTCCACAGCCGTGGTATCATAGCAAACCCAAACGATCTTCTAGCTGATAACCTTTTGTTCATCAACGACTTCCAAAGATGGAAGATCATAAGGCAAAAACTCAGCCCTGTTTTCACGAGTGCAAAACTTAAGAACATGTTCTACATCTTAGATAAATGTGCTCAAGATTTCGTGGATTATCTCGAAGATAACATTCATAAGAGGCAGAAACCATTTAACGCTCTATACACGTACACTACGTCATCTATTGGTGCAGCAGTATTCGGTATAGACACTCAGCAGAAGAACACTATGGACTCATTCTTAGATATGGCATGGAAAACTCTAGAACCGTCAATGCTTCATAATATTGTGATTTTAATGGCAAATGTATTCCCTTCTCTGTACAAACTCTTAAAACTTAAAATATTCGCAGACTATGAGGAGTTTTTTGTTGGTGCTGTGAAATCTGTGTTAAATGATAGAAGACAACAGACTGGGAAGAGACACGATTTTATAGATATTTGTTTGGAGCTACAGAACCATGGAATGATGCAAGACTTTAGTACAGGTTATGAATTGGAACCTACTGATGAGATAATGGCTGCTCAGGCATTTTTCTTTTTCATTGCCGGCACAGACATATCTGCTAACACGATGCATTACACCTTACTGGAATTGTCAAACAATCCAGAAATATTAATGAAAGTGCACGAAGAAATAGACAAGGTTTTCGAAGGTGATGTTGAAAAACTTACTTACAATGACATTGAGAAAATGCAGTATTTGGATAAAGTGCTTAATGAAGCTATGAGGAAGTATCCCCCAATAGGAAGACTTCAAAGATTATGTACTAAAGATACATATTTGCCGTCTGGAATAGCGATAACGAAGGGCAATGTAGTATTGATACCAGTTTTTGCCCTTCACCGGGATGAAAAGTATTTCCCTAACCCAGATGTATTTGACCCGGAGAGATTCTCGGCGCAGAACAGTTCGAAAATAAACAATTATGTTTATTTACCTTTTGGAGAAGGGAACCGTATTTGTATTGGTGAGTTATCTAAATTATTTGTATTAACTTATTTATCTTTACATTAACCTTATTTTCCGAACGTTGCATTCCGTTTAACGTGGATTCTGTTGTCCGATCATGCACAAAATTGTACAGCGTCTTGTGCGTTGAATATAAATAATTCATTCAAGATATTGAGAGGGTTCTTCAGATGCAGTGCGGCATGAATGTTTGCTAAAGCTTGAGTTACTACTTTTTTTTACATAAAAAATGCGCTTTCAATTCCCTAGTTACACTCTTGCTGCGGAAGAACTTTCTTAGGAAACTTAAAGTGTGAGTCACTCTAATTATTAATTGTTTACTTATTGTTAAAATTAGTGAAGCAGGACTTCGTCTCAGTTTCATGTAATGTTGATTTTTTGTATGTAAGAACAATTTCAGTGTACGGGAAGTAATATCTGGGCTGCACAAGTAAATGTATGTGTATTGGTTTAATATGATTACTTATTGTTATTAATGGGCTCATTGGCACCTTGAAAATTAATAACATTAAATAAATTAACACAATCGTGACTCACTTTTTTTCTTTTTTTTTAGCGTGGTAAAATCATCAAATGAGTCCTCCAAACCCGGGCAGGGCGGGAGGGACTGTCAGACTTCTACTGACTAAAATCCACGGTGTCCTTCATAGCCTGTTACGTTCCGGGGTTACGGTAAGGGAATAATCCCGCGACCCCGGCAGGCTTTGGCCCTCTGAGAGGGGGGCCCCGTCATTATGCTGACGCTCTTTGAGGCGCGCGTGGGACACAACGCGCCGTCGACCCGGGCATGGTCCTTGGTCGGGCAGCGAGTTGCCCTTTACTCGCTGCCCGCATGCCCGCGCCTACGGTGGCCGGAGATCATCTAGCGACGTCCGTCGCCGTGGGCGCCTACCACTGCGGCTGGGGCGGAGGGAGGACGCTGTCCTCTCTCGCTCGCGGCCTGCCTCCTCCTTTACGAGCATTACTGCCTCGCAGAAGGAGCTGACCGCTTCCCACTCCGTCTCGCCCCGCAGCATGGCCGCAACCAGTGCCGGGCGCGAGAGGTCTCCGCCTATCGCAGCCGTGAGGACACGTCGGTGCTCCGCCCAAGCTGGGCAGTCTTGCACCGTATGCTCCACCGTGTCCTCCGGGCGATCTTCGCAGTGGTGACACCCAGGCGTCTCCTCCTTTCGCATCAGACACAGGTAC
The DNA here is from genome assembly GCA_036375495.1 of Agrotis segetum. Classification (NCBI taxonomy): domain Eukaryota; kingdom Metazoa; phylum Arthropoda; class Insecta; order Lepidoptera; family Noctuidae; genus Agrotis; species Agrotis segetum. The sequence continues at coordinate 83,188 of JAQSVV010000237.1, forward strand.
CTCCCGAAACTTCCGTGTCCGGTGAGGACCTGCGTCAAGCGGTAGGTCAGGACGCCATGACTTCTCTCCAGCCACTCCTCAAAGAGGGGTCTTACCGCCGCAATTGCGGCGTGCCCGGAATCCTGACTCACTTAGTGATAATTTTTCTGAATATCATCCAATTTTAGAATAGTATTCTCGATCACTGTATTACATCATTATTTTACTTTTTGTCATCACTATGACTGTGATTACCAGTCAGTGTATTTATACCGCATAGTAGCATTAAAAGATGCTTCTTTAAAAAACAACTTCGCTACTCTATTTATGTACTAATTTCTTTTCTAATAGCCTTTACCGTTTTTCTTTCCCTCTCTCATACTTACTCTCTTTATCTTCCAGGTAATCGGTTTGCTCGTCTTCAAGTGAAGGTAGGACTTGCCTGGCTGCTGCGTCGATTCACTCTGAGTGAACAAAAGTGTACACCAACTTTTGAGCGAAGCCCCTTCGGTCTACGAAGCCCTACTGCGTACTATGAATTGAAGTTACGAGATTAGTTATAGTCTGGTTTTACTCATATCACGGTAACTTCTATTCGAGTCGGCAATGCGTAGCCGATAACGCCGGTGCTGCAAGCATCAACAGGGCGGGTCGTATGCCTTCTTGTTATCATTAAAAAAAAAGTGTGGCACTGAGACGGAAACTGCCGCAGTAAAACTATTGCATAGCATTTAATAAGAAGACAGGAAACTGTTATCGCCTGCCGCAAATATTTAACGAGAATGACGTGATTTATTAAAAAAAAAAAATTATGCACTTCTGTAATAAAGAACTGCTTTGTTGTTTAATTGTGAAAACCTCCTTTTATAGCTGGCCGTTTAGAATTAGTAAGAAAAAGGAAATTATCTTTATGACGGATGTTTTAATGATCGCCGAAGTCTCCCGAACTGAAACGACGTTAGAAGAGTGTCAAAATATTTTCGTCAGAGAATTTCTTGATTGGGTCTCCGCGCTCAGGGCTGCGTTTAAATCCTTTATCCAGTTTAAATTTATACTGACTAAATGTCAAACACCCCGTTCAAGCACACCGAGAGGTGAAAAATGAAGCTAACTAAAATTTAATCTGCCCCGTTTACGGTCGTCCGCTGGTATAAGTTTTTACTAAATGGAATAAATATTTGCGACCTTTTTACCACGCAAAATTTTATCCTGCTGTCAGATTGACATTAAGTTTTGTTGTTTTGCTCGATTCGCGCCGTAAAAACGATTATTATTTTTATTTTATAGAGTAAATATTATTTGTGGATTATGGATTTATATTAAAACCGGCAAATTGATTATTTGTTCAATAAACTGAGCTGTCAATTGAATTTGACAGCTAACATCGACAGAAACTTGTGACTCCGTTCAGCGAACCCTCGCTAGTTTAACTTTTTTTCCGGCGAAACATCGACGGAAGATTTAAACGCACCCCTGGGGTGCGTTTAAATCCTTCGGCGGTATTTATTAATTCAATTGACAGCTCAGTTTTTGAAACAAATAATCAATTTGCCGGTGTAATATTAATTAAATCCATAATCCACAAATAATATTCACTCTCTAAAATAAAAATATTCGTTTTACGGCGCGAATGCAGCAAAACAACAAAACTTAATGTCAATCTGACAGCAGGATAAAATTTTGCGTGGTAAAAAGGTCGCAAATATTTATTCCTTTCAGTAAAAACTTATGCCAGCGGACGACCGTAAACGGGGCAGATTAAATTTAAATTGGTATCATTTTTCACCTCCCGGTGAACTTAAACGGGATGTTTGACATTTAGTCAGTATAAATTTAAACTGGATAAAGGATTTAAACGCAGCCCAGAGCCCGCGATAAAAGCTATGCAATAGCTTTTAAAAAAAGATTATTGTCTTCAGTCCCATATGTAGCCAAGTTGCTTTGAGACTTTACTGCGCGTTTTTTAAACCAAGTATTGTGATGTCTTGGGATTATTTCAGTAGTATAAGAGCTTCTATTTTAGAATAAGCTTTTAAGGAAAGTCAAAATTCAACAGTGTTTAACATTCTATTGAGAAGCACCTTTCTTTTGTTTTCCATCATCATCATCAGCCTACAATTTTCCCACTGTTGGGACACAGGTCTCCTCTCTGTGAGAGGGAGTGGGCCATAATCCACCACGTGGGCCTAGTGCGGGTTGGTAGATGGCACATGTCTTCGAATTTTTGGTTCTAGGACATGCCGGTTTCCTTACGATGTTTTCCTTCACCGTTTTGAGAGCAGTGGTGAAGAAATAAATTACACAAAGTAATGCGCCTCGCAGCGGCTAGCTTAAGTCGGGACCGGTACCACTGGGCCACCACTGCTCACTGCACTGCTTTTGATTTTGCCACCTGAATTGAAAGTGAAACTCATAATAAAAATAAAGTTTATATTCAGAGTACTGTTTATTTATTTTGTTGTATAAATATATCTAATAAAAAATGATGAATTTTTGTACTTTTTAAATAAATATTTTTTCACACTGATTTATTTCGTTTTCTTCCTCATCCCAGAGGTCGGAATTAGGTAAAGTTATTTTAGTACTTGAATGGAAATGTTGATATTATCTTCCCGGAATTTTTTTCTCTTTGTTTTTTTTTTTCTTTCTTTGACAGGCCGTTGGTCTACTAGTAAGTTTCACTGTCTGCTATCTATAATATAATATAGAAATATATAAGTATGTTTATTAGTTGTCTAGTACCCATAAAATAAGTTCTGCTTAGTTTGGGACTAGATGGCGGTGTGTGATAGAATATTACTATTATTATTACCTCCCATCTGAAAACTTGTTTATATCGAAGCTTACCAAATATCATGAAAAAAAAATCAATGAGCTGATTACATAACACTGATGAACACATCATCAAGGTGATCAAGTCAAGCGCCTAGTAAATATTTTATAGCAATGTTACGTATAATAGAATGTGTATAAATTCTTTCAACTAATATCAGGTGCTCTGGAAGGGGCTTTTTTTTTTAGCGTGGTAAAATCATCAAATGAATCCTCCAACCCCGGGCAGGGCGGGAGGGACTGTCAGACTTCTACTGACTACGGGTTTTTCGCACTTCGTCCCATTCACACTGGGTCTACATCAACCCTAGTGGTTATCCAGTCACTATTCAATCACCTAAAATAAAATCTACTTTTTGATTAACACAATATTAAACAAATTTTCGAAGGAGAGAGAAGAATACCTAGAAGAAATCCAAACTTTACTTAAACTTCGAGGTCCAGGCACGCCGCAATCACGGCTGTAAGACCCCTCTTTGAGGAGTGGCTGGATAGGACCCACGGCATCCTCACCTACCGCTTGATGCAGGTCCTCACCGGACATTGATGTTTCGGGAGGTACCTGTGTCTGATAAAGAAGGAGTAAACGAGTGGGTGTCACTACTGCGAGAACCACCCGGAGGACACGGTGGAGCATACGGATCAGGACTGCCCTGCTTGGGCGGAGCACCGCCATGTCCTCACGCAGGCGATAGGCCGAGACCTCTCGCGCCCGGCATTTGCACACAATTTTTCTGAAGAACCACGGAAAAGATCTCTTTAATTATTTTTATTAATTCCTAAAACTCAAGATTGAAACGAAATTAGAAACGGGATCCATTAACTCAAAATGTAACACAGCAATTTACTATTAATAACATACCAATTGACAATTACTGATAGCCAATTATAAAATACTTTCATTTAGGTAATGATAATAGCTGCTAATGCTAGTAGCTATTACTATTTACGTCAATGTTCTAATGATGATGATTTTGATATGGTACCATACATTCACTTTTTGATAAAATGACAGATCAATTTTGAATATCCAGAATCTAGATCCAGATTGAGGATCTGTCCACAAAAAAAGAGTTTCTGGTCATGTTCGATTGTGATTTGAAAAATTTGGATAGGTGGATATGCTTGGCTTCATAAATATGACAAATGTCCTAAAAAGCCGATAATTGTCAGAAATCACAATCGTTCAATAAGTTCCAATACCCTTTTCCACTATCATCGCTTTCTTCTTTATCATAATTTCTTTTGTTATTCTGCCACATTAGCAGGAACCCTTTCTTTATTAATTATTTTGTACTGTGATCAATTCATCACAAATACTGTCCTTATCTTACATGTTAACAACTTCGTGCTCTATGTCAACATACACGTGTTCTTTATCAGTTTCTGTTTTCACAACATTATTAATGACTGTCAACAGATAGTGACTGTTATTAAAAACAACAAAGGTATTATCAATTTCACAATTTTTGTTTTGGTCATCTTACAATTGACAAGAATACCAAAGTTATTGGTGTCAAAAAGATTTTTTGGGAACTGCAACGAACTAATAAAAGAACCGGTATCGCTTATGGATTCAAACCTCCATTTTAACTTACAACAAAATTATTCGTAGTCAAGGAGATACACAAAATAATCGTAAAACAAATGGCCTGTACGCTTCTATTAAAGTTAAAATCTTTTCAAATTAAAACTTATACGCATAAGCAGTTTACATAATACAGTATACATCGACGTATGTAAGTCACAAAAGTTATCAGAGGACATTCTACAAAATACGAGTAAGATTTGAGAATCTTATCATGGCATCACAATTTGGTAATTTGACAAAATTCCATGGGTTCAAATTCCACTACTTAATGGGTGAGCTTAACTAGGTACATAATTAGAGAAACCCCCTGCTATACTTACAGATAATAAGCAGTCATTAACGCTGTAACCTAGAACCATAAGTATTAGTAAATTAAATGACAATAGTTACGGGAATACGCAGATTAAACAAACAACTTCATGTATTTACACACTTAAGTGTGAATATATAAATTAAATATAAGAGCCGAGTAATGTTATCTAGCAGTCGGTTAAGTGACCTTTGCGAGTGCGTACCTTATTCATAATGCTGTTCACAATATTTTTAATAACCATTGTTTTGTGCATAGTGCTTTATTTCAAGTCAACGCGCAAGAATTACTGGTCGGATCAAAATGTAGTGCAAACCAGTGATTTGATGATAAAGTTTCTGTTTGGTAAACAGTCAATACCAGAGATAGTGAGGAAGATATACAATGAATACGACGAACCTTATGTTGGTATGACTTCGGGAACCATTCCTACGCTGATGGTGAAGAATCCTGAAGACATCCAAGCCGTGTTAGCTGGTGACTTCCAAAGCTTCCACAGCCGTGGTATCATAGCAAACCCAAACGATCTTCTAGCTGATAACCTTTTGTTCATCAACGACTTCCAAAGATGGAAGATTATAAGGCAGAAACTCAGCCCTGTTTTCACGAGTGCAAAACTTAAGAACATGTTCTACATCTTAGACAAGTGTGCTCAAGATTTCGTGGATTTTCTCGAAGATAACATTCATAAGAGGCAGAAACCATTTAACGCTCTATACACGTACACTACTTCATCTATTGGTGCAGCAGTTTTCGGTATAGACACTCAGACAAAGAACACTATGGACTCACCGTTCTTAGATATGGCATGGAAAACTCTAGAACCATCGATGCGTCAAAATATTGTGATTTTAATGGCAAATGTATTCCCTTCTCTGTACAAACTCTTAAAACTTAAAATATTCGCAGACTATGAGGAGTTTTTTGTTGGTGCTGTGAAATCTGTGTTAAAAGATAGAAGACAACAGACTGGGAAGAGACACGATTTTATAGATATTTGTTTGGAGCTACAGAACCATGGAATGATGCAAGACTTCAGTACAGGTTATGAATTGGAACCTACTGATGAGATAATGGCTGCACAGGCATTTTTCTTCTTCATTGCCGGCACAGACACGTCTGCTAACACGATGCATTACACCTTACTAGAATTGTCAAACAATCCAGAAATATTAATGAAATTGCACGAAGAAATAGACAAGGTTTTTGAAGGTGATGTTGAAAAACTTACTTACAATGACATTGAGAATATGCAGTATTTGGATAAAGTGCTTAATGAAGCTATGAGGAAGTATCCCCCAATAGGAATAATTCAAAGATTATGTACTAAAGATACATACTTGCCGTCTGGAATAGAGATAACTAAGGACAATGTAGTACTGATACCAGTTTTTGCCCTTCACCGGGATGAAAAGTATTTCCCTAACCCAGATGTATTTGATCCGGAGAGATTCTCGGCGCAGAACAGTTCGAAAATAAACAATTATGTTTATTTACCTTTTGGAGAAGGGAACCGTATTTGTATTGGTGAGTTACCTAAATTATTATTAGTATTAACTTGTTTATTTTTACAATAACCTTGTTTTATTAATGTTGTATTCCGTTTAACGTGGATTCTATTGACCGATCATGCACAAAATTGTACAGCGTCTTGTGCGTTTAATATAAATAATGCATTCAAGATATTGATAGGGTTCTCCATATGCAGTGCGGCATGAATAGAATAGAATAGAATATCTTTATTTGCGTGAAATATGGTACATTGATAACATAAATAAAGTTCAACATATTCGCTTCCCTTACTACTCTTCAGCATGCAAATTGTTTTAAAAACTCTATTATAATACCCCCTTACAAAGAGAATAATATTTGTTATTGCCCGTACCTAAGTTAAAATATTAAACATTTAATAAGAACTAACACTTGGCATCTAAACGTTGATTAACCAAAATTTATGAAGTGGATAAACATTTATAACAAAATAACAAATATAATATAACATCAAGAGTAATAATAATAATTAACACTATATGTTGGTACATCGTTAGGTACGATTGGGCTTATAATTATGTTTTCACTTATATTGTAAAAAACATTGTCTGATGAATTTTTTAAGCCGACTTTTAAATAAATTAAATGGGAGTTCTCTAATCTGTTTAGGTATCTGGTTGTAGACTTTGACAGACATACTATAGCAGTTATTTGGAATAACGTGCTCCTGCACCTTGTGACGCTAGACGAGTAGGATCTCGTGAGAGAAATCTTTTATTTTCTGTGGCTTTTGTAATAGGTCTGCGTATTTTCTGACGAAGATTCCTACTTCAAGTATGTACAGATTAATGAGAGTGAGTAGCCCTAATGTTTTAAATAGAGGTCTAATGAGTCGATTGGCCGCACCCCACAGATGGCTCTCACTCATTTCTTTGTGAAATGAATACTCTTTTGAAAAGAGGAATTACCCCATATGAGCAAACCATATCTGATGATAGACCCTACGTAGCCGTGATACGCTGTCATTGCAGTTTTAAAGCATGATAATTTCTAAGTCTTTAATGCAAAAAACGAATTTATTAAGCTGGAGCAGATGCGATTTGTGTGATGCTTTCCAATTACAATGTTCATCTAAGGTTATTCCTAGGTTAGTGTGGTCGACTTCTTCGATTTTGATACTATTATAGTGCAAGTCTATGGGTGTGGTGGAGGAGTTATACAATAATTAGAGAATTGGAGAATTTTAGTTTTTGATATACTACTGTGAGGTTGTTATCTTTTAGCCATTTCATTATTTCATCATAGCGTTTCTTAGGGAATCCTCGAACTTTATGTTAGGTTCAGTCATAACGATATGTTTGCTAAACCATGTAGGTTACTACGCTCCACTACATAAAAAGAAAACTTAAAGTGAGAGTTGCTCTAATTACTAAATGTTAGTCTCAGTTTCATGTAAGGTTGATTTCTATCACTCACATACACAATACATTCCAGTGTACGGGAAGGAAACTGGGCCAGTGAATGTATGGAATATACGAGTACATGTGCCCTGCGATACGCAGCGCTGCAATCACTCGCTCAGTCACTACATACACCATGCCGTCAAAAATCATAGTCTTCTTAGTCTTTACCGTTTTTTCTCTCCCTCTCTCATACATACTCTCTTTAACTTCCAGGTAATCGGTTTGCTCGTCTTCAAGTGAAGGTAGGACTTGCCTGGCTGCTGCGTCGATTCACTCTGAGTGAACAAAAGTGTACACCAACCTTTGAGCGAAGCCCCTTCGGTCTACGAAGCCCTACTGCGCACTATGAATTGAAGTTACGAGATTAGTTATAGTGTGGTTTTACTCGTATCAGGGTAACTTATGTTTGAGTCGGCAATGCGTAGCCGATAACGCCGGTGTTGCAAGCATCCACAGGGCGGGCCGTATGCTTTCTTGTTATCATTAAAAAAAAGTGTGGCACTGAGACGGAAACTGTTAAGGTTAAAAGAAAAAAAAAGGGTTACTTAAACGTTCCATTTGAGAAGCACCCTTGTTTTCTTTTTTTGCCACCTGTTAAATGTGAATTAAAAGTTCATAATAAAAATAGAGTTTATATTTAGATTAACTTTTTTTTTGTATAAATATAATACAATATTGACTGAACCTTGGTAAAGGCAATCTGTAAATATTTATTTTGTACTTTTTAAATAAATATAGTTTTTCACATTGATTTATTTCATTTTCTTTCTCATCCCAGATGTCGGAAATAGATAGTTATTTTAGTACTTGAATCGAAATGTTGATATTAATAATTATGGATCTTCCCGGGATTTTTTGCTCTTTGTTTTTTTTCTTTCTTTGACAGTCCTGTTGGTCTAGTGGTAAGTGACCCTGACTGCTTTTGCCGGAGATCGTGGGTTCGATTCCCACCCAGGACAAAATAATGTTTGTGTAATGAGCACGATCATTAATGTTCTGTGTCTGGGTGTAATTTATCTATAATATTTATGTATTTAGAAACTCGTATAATTATAAGTATGTTTATCAGTTGTCTAGTACCCATAACACAAGTTCTGCTTAGCTTGGGACTAGATGCCGTTGTGTGATAGTTGTGGATTATTATTATTATTATCTGTTTCCTCCCATCAAAAACAACGAGCAGATTACATCACATTGATGAACAATTTGAACACCATCATCAAGGTGATCTAGTCAAGCGCCTCGTTAATATTTTATAGCAATGTTACGTACTAAAGAAATATTGTCTATAAAAAATGTAAGTTACAATGACGTCATGTTCGAGAGACAAGCAGCAAATAAAATCTTTCTTTCTTTCTTTCCTACCGATGCTTATCCCACCAACGAAACTGCAGCTGACGTCCACGAATCTTTATAATACACTTAAATTCTCTTATGTAGTACAGTCACTATCGCTTGAGAGGAAATCACCGATTGAATTTGGGCAGTCTACTTTTTGGCAGGAAGAACACACGGCTGCTTACACATCAAACTAATCAAAACCAATTTATCGTGGTTCTGCTTTGTATCATCTGTCCGCACATTCAATGATCAGCTTAGCCAGCTGGTTTTATTTCTTTTTTATGCAGTTTTAATCGGTAAATTATATCTAAGTATGAAAAAATGGGAAACGAGTATCGAGAATACTTGAAACGAGTATCGAGAGTACTTGAAACGAATATCGAAAATACTTTATATGAGTATCGAGAAGTATTTACTTGACTGTTATTTCATGAATCACCGTCTCGTCTTTGTTAATAGACGATGTCATTTGCCTTGAGGCCAATTCCATCCAATTACGAGGATTCACTTTTAGATGGGTCTTTCAATGTAGTAAACTGAGTTGAATTGAAAAGAAGTAAAGAATGGTTATTTTTATATTAGGTACATAAATATTCTTTAATTACATACCTACATAACTAAAAAATATTTACAAAAAATACTAAAATAAATATAAATCTAAAAATATAAAAAAAAATTAACAAAAAAGAAATAAAAAAGATTGGTTCTGATATTTATTGAGCATTGTTCTAAAGTAATAATTAAGATTCTAAAGGCAAAAACAAGATAAAATACAGAATTTGCTGATTTAAAATAAATGCTTAATTACCTTTTGACTAAATTATTATTTTGTTTTTGTGATGAAATCATAATGTAGTTCAACAGCGGTCAAAGTCAACGGACTATTTCAATGATAATAAATTGAGAGGCCCAAATATGTCCACTTGACTATGACCATGACATAATACGAGTATACGTTCTCAATGTCAGTTGACACAAACCACAAATCGCTTTGTCTATTGGTTGAATAATAATAAAATCAAAGTTGACACAGAAAAGTAAATACAAATATTTTGGTAAAGACACGTTGTTCGGTTTTTTTACAAAATTCGATGTCACACTAACAAATAAACTCATAGGTAAGCTAAACTAAATAATTAGGGTTATCCTCGGCTATGTAATTAAGTCTGTAAGTACAAATAAACAATTACTAACACCTCAACTATAAAGAGATTAAAGTAATGCGTAGATTCATATGAAAAACAACTCTTTTCTTTTGTAAATAAGTGCGAATTATAGACTGATTAAATGTAGGAGCTGAGTAGTGTTATCTAACACTTCTAGCAGTCGGCTCTATAACCTTCGCGAGTGCGTACCTTATTCACAATGTTGTTAATAATATTTTTAGTGGCAATAGTTTTGTGCATAGTGTATTATTTTAAGTCAATAAACAGAAATTACTGGACGAAACAAAATGTGGTACAAACTAGTGATTTGATGATAAAGTTTATATTTGGTAAACAGTCAATGCCAGAGATAGTAAAGAAGATATATGATGACTACGCTGAGCCTTGCGTTGGTATGACGTCAGGAACCATTCCGACGCTGATGGTGAAGAATCCTGAAGATATCCAATCAGTGTTAGCTGGTGACTTCCAAAGCTTCCATAGCCGTGGTATAATAGCAAACCCAAACCTTCTAGACCTTCTAGCTGATAACATTTTGTTTACCAACGATTTTCAAAGATGGAAGCTCATGAGGCAGAAACTCAGTCCAGTTTTCACGAGTGCAAAACTTAAGAACATATTCTATATTTTAGACAAATGTGCTCAAGATTTTGTAGATATGCTTGAAAATAATATCGCTAAGAGGCAGAAACCATTTAACGCTCTATACACGTACACTACAGCATCTATTGGTGCAGCAGTATTCGGTATAGACACTCAGACGAAGAACACTATGGACTCACCGTTCTTAGATATGGCATGGAAAACTCTAGAACCATCGATGCGTCAAAATATCGTGATTTTAATTGCAAATATATTTCCTTCTCTGTACAAACTCTTAAAACTTAAAATATTTGGAGAATATGAGGAATTTTTTGTTGGTGCTGTAAAAACTGTGTTAAAAGATAGAAGACAACAGACTGGGAAGAGACACGATTTTATAGATATTTGTTTGGAGTTACAGAAACAAGGAGTGATGCAAGACTTAAGTACAGGTTATGAATTGCAACCTACTGATGAGATCCTGGCTGCTCAAGCATTTTTCTTCTTCATTGCCGGTGCAGACACTTCAGCTAACACGATGCATTACACCTTACTAGAACTGTCAAACAATCCAGAAATATTAAAGAAATTGCACGAAGAAATAGACAAGGCTTTCGAAGGTGATGTTGAAGAAATCACTTACAATCACATAGAGAAGATGCAGTATATGGACAAAGTGCTCAATGAAGCTATGAGGAAATATCCTCCGATAGGAGTAATTCAAAGATTATGTAGTAAAGATACATATTTGCCATCCGGACTAGCGATAGCAAAGGGCAATGTTGTGACGGTACCAATTTTTGCCCTTCACCGGGATAAAAAATATTTTCCCAACCCTGATGTTTTGATCCGGAGAGGTTTTCAGCACAGAATATTTCGAAAATAAACAATTATGTTTATTTACCTTTTGGCGAGGGAAACCGTATTTGTATTGGTGAGTTATCTCAATTACTTTTGCCTTATCGTTACAAATCGTAATTGTAAGTATCGTACTCAAGATTGAAAACAATTCAAAATAATCAATTTTAAATAGGTGTTTTCGTGATTTTATATCAGTGAAATTATGATAACATTACTTAGTATCAAAGGCGTCATTGGCATCTTGAAAATTAACAATAATCTCACATTATGATAATTTATCTAAATTACATCCAGATTTTGAACAGAATAGTTAATGTTCGATCATTGAGTTTAAATTATTCTCTTTTCCGGATTACAAAATCTTATCGTTACAAAATCAATGTATACGGTACAGGACCAAGCATAAATAATATAATATGAATAACTGTGTCTTTATCTGTAGTACCTTCAGAATTATTGTGAATTCATTTCTTTTTATTTGTTTTAATACACATGATGTGAAAAAAAAAATAGTAGCCTTTAGGTAACATAAAACGGCGTTAACGCTATTGACGTAATCTCTTAAAAATACGTGCCATGCATCATTTCACTTAAACGTTAATCCTATATTATACATTTATATTTTACCTTCTTTCTTTTTTTGTCTTCTTTCTCTTTACCTATTTCTCTCTCTCTCTCTCTTACTCTCACAACCCAGCCTTCTATCGCTATAATATGACTTACTTATCATTACTTCTCTTTCTCTTCTAGGTAATCGGTTTGCTCGTCTTCAAGTGAAGGTAGGGCTTGCCTGGCTGTTGCATCGGTTCACTCTGGGTGAACAAAAGTGTACACCAACCTTTGATCGCAGCCCCTTCGGTCTACGAAGCCCTACATCGCACTATGAATTGAAGTTGCGAAATTAGTTTAAGTCTGTGTTTTAACTCGTATTTTAAGGCGAGCTGTTGATTTCGTGTAAAAAATGTAATCTGTTGATAAATAATAATTTACGTGAACAAGTGATTATCTATATGGGCATTCTTTTGAAGTTTCTTTTTTTATCAAATCTTATCCCCAAATAATTAAAAAATATGCTTGCCATACCTTATTTCATGGCTTTATTGTGAGACGAAATATTACAAAAAAAAATGCCTCTCCAGATATCTTTTTCTTGCCTGAACGATGTGTCTGTGTGCCATTTCACAATTAATACTGAATGTGACTGTGTTTGTAAATATTTTACGAATTTAATCGTAATATTAATATTATGATTCTGTTATGAGACCGTTTTAAGCCAGATTGCAGTCAATGGAAGGAGGCCGATGTATTTATTTGTACGATTGTGATTTAAAAACCATAGTATTGTTTGCCTTTTAATACGTATGTCAGTAGTTAGGTTTATTTGCTTTGTTTTTTTTATAGTATTCTACTGTTGTTTCCGCCTGTGTGTCATTTTTATCGTTTATTTATTATGTTAAACTATAATATCATGCCTAACTCTGAAATGTATTTTTTTATTTAAGACAGTAATTTCATGTTAATGTTCAAGTTAAGAAGCCTTTTTTCTGTAATACGTACTCGTACCTACTTAGTTTTTTTTGTTCCATATTTAATTTTCCTTGTCCTTCACATTTTATTTATTTATTCGTGTTTTTTTAAAATTTTCATCAGCAAGCCAAAATGAACAGTAATGCCAAACATACATAAAGACCGCATTCTATGATTGGTTTGAGAAATAACATACTAACGTCTCGTTGATCTAGCTAGTGGTCGCAAGAGCAACAACTGTGGAGCATACGAGGTCTCGGGTTCTATGTCCAGTTCAGGCAGTGTTATTTTCCATTAGAAATTTGTTGGAACCAACCACGAACTCTGAATTCAAACCCATGATTGATGGCAATCTTGGACTAAATTACCCAATAAGTAAACTTGGACTGGTGATTTTGGAATTTACTTATTCTACCAACTAACCCTTTTTTAGCCGATTTTTAAAAAACGAGGAGGTTCTCAATACGTTCAATATGTGGTAAAATTATCAAATGAGTCCTCTTACCCAAACTGTCTGTTATATCTATGTATCTGTTTATCGTTACGAAACCAACACATATAAAAAAACACCGGTGTACTTACAAAAATGTAGAATATTATATTTTTCCAGTACGTAGGCTACAACAAGAAGGCAAGTCGTAAGGAACTTGGAGACTTGTCTCCAAGATACCTTACGACTTTGGTGTATACGTAATGTGTACTTATACGTATAAATGCTAATCAGCACACATACATCACTGTTTTTAAATAGTTGCAAGTGCGCTACCTGTATACAAATTGCCTGTTTTACATACATAAGATGCATCATTTATCAGTTACCTCTTCTATTGAATAGCAAGTTTTCCTCGTCATATAAACCGCATTCATTATTTTGTATCGTGGGTAATCATTCATACAAAATCGTAATACTTATAATTTTTTCTTAGGCATGTTTCTTTTTTCTTTGTATTGTCGACATTCCGTAAATTATTGTAAGACCAATTTTGACGGGGCCCCCCTCTAGAAGGTCAAAGCCTGGGGGATCGCGGGATTTATCGAATAACGGTAACCGTGGAACTCAAACGGCTATTGAAGGATACCGTGGATTTTAGTCAGTACGAGTCTGTCAGTTCCCGCCCTGCCCTGGGTGGGAGGACTCATTTGATGATTTTAGCACAATAAAAAAAGACCAATTTCGAAAATGAGTTTCGCTGTATATCCTCTTCTGTAGTAGTAGTAACTGCTTATCGGTCTTTTTTTATTGGCATCTCGTTAGTGAACTTAGAGAAGGTTGTGACCTGCACTTTAAGGCCTCTAGTCAGGGGGTTGCATCTAAAATACTAGAAATTAGATCACACGCTAAGCGCACCCCCTATGGGGTACGGACCTCAGCTAAGAGCGTCACTGAGGGAGGACAGCAAGGGATGGTTGGATCTAAATCATCATCATCATCAGCCTATAATGTTACCACTGCTGGGACACAGACCTCCTCTCTGTGAGAGGGAGTGGGCCATAATCCACCAAGAGGGCCCAGTGCGGGTTGGCAGATGTAACATTTCTTCGAATTTTTGGTTCTAGGACATGCCGGTTTCCTCACGATGTTTTCCTTCACCGTTTTGAGAGCAGTGGTGATGAAATAAATTACACAAAATACAAATACGAATTGTATGTAGGTCGTGGGTTCGAACCCACGACCTACAATTCGTAAGTCGGGACCAACACCACTGGACCACCACTGCTCTAATGTATTTAATGGATCTGAATGATATCATTATTCAGGGGTTAATTTAAAACTACAGGCTCAGCATCGCGGGCTAGCTCTTGCAAGGGTCGGGAAAGGACTGCTTACCTATATATTTTTTTTCTTTTGATACTTGCATCTCGCAGGTCAACATATTTAAGAGGTTGTGACCTGCTTAACCGGACTTTCCTGTGACTGTCAAAGATGACTCTAGACTGCTTATCTATCCGACGCCTGCTATACTTATAGGTACGTTCAATTCGCCATTTTATTTTTTACGCGTTTCATCCGTGATATTTACGTCACTTGAATGTAAAAATTTCACAATATTATCAAATAGACTCTCAATAACAAATGTCATAATCAGCATGTTTACGCAGCATTATAAATATTTTTTTATAAATGATCAGTATCGGAGTTATTAAGTAAATTATTGTGAAATGCTAATGTTATCTCACTGAACTCAACCATACCTACAAGCGTGTCGGTACCTGTCCCGTGATGCATGTTTATACAATTACTAGCTGTTTCCAGCGGCTTCACCCGCTACAACTCGGTAAAATCGGTATAAAAACTATCCAATGTGTTAATCCAGGTTATAAACTATCTGTGTGCCAAATTTCAGGCAAATCCATTCAGTGATTTTTGCGTGAAAGAGTAACAAACATACCTACCTACATAAACATACATACATCCTCACAAACTTTCGCATTTATAATATTAGTAGGATTTAGTGCCCACACTTTAGTACTTTTGCTAGGCAAAGACCTCTTCCATTTTTTCCAAGTACAATAGCGTTCATAATGTGAATAATAGATGGCGCTATAGGCGCTACAGGCACGATTCGAGATACGCTAGCGAAGCATGAGCTTGCTTTGTGAGGAGGTACCTGGCTCAAAAAAAACCCATAACAAACCGGACCCTGCTACCGACGCCGGTGGACGGCAGTATTTTAAATGTTTTTTTACCCGACTACACGACGCAAAAAAGGGTAATGTGTTTATCAGTCTATGTATGGATGTATGTTTGTTTCTATGTGGCATTCTAGAGACCAAATGCGTAGGCCGATTTTGATAATTTTTACGTCAATCGATTCGTCTTAACTATGATAAACTATGTCAAGTGTCGTTGAATAGGTGTTTTAAAATCATCTATAAGTTTTTTTTTTTCATTTTAAATAAGAGTTTAGGTTATATAACGATTTAAAGTTGTTTAACAAAACAATCATTCTCGCTAATATTATCTTACTTATTGATTTGTGTAGTTATTTAGTATTACATAACAGGATTCTAAACTACTGGGCTTGTTTATTTCTTTTTAGTTTTATTTAAGTTAATTTATTCACGTAGTTCTTTTAAGAACATAGTTTTTCCGCAGTTGGGTGTTTTGTTTTCTGTTTTTGAAGCATCATCATCATCAGCCGGAAGAAGTCCACTGCTGAACACAGGCCTCCCCGTTTTTGAAGTATACATAATATTAAAGGGAATAATAAGAAAAAAAAACAAGAAATAATAATTACTCTTTTCATTTATCTCCATGGATACCCAAAAACTTTTAAGTGGAAATCTAAGCTTCTTACTTAAATTATAAATAACTTCATAAGTAAATCTTTCAAACATTAATTCTGTTTGACTTGTCGTAACTTCTGGAATATGGCGTCTTGTTACTAAATTAGGGAATAAATTAGTTGAAAACTGTGTTTATATTGAGGAAAATCTACTGAAAATTGCTCCTTTTATTTGCTTGGATTCAGCTAAAGAAAGTTTTAAGGAGTGTTATTCATTAAAATAACTCCTCCCTTTCTCCTTTAACGAAGTGGAAGGGAGTGTCAAAATCGTTTTCAATAAAATCCTTAGTCATGATCTTTCTTTCTTTTTCTTTTATTTTTAAGTGTTACAAACAGTTAAACTCACTTATACAAACATTAGGCCCGGAATAGCTACTTGTAGATCAAACAAATATTTTTTCAAATGGAAATCAAACCTGCCAAGCACAGCGCAGAAGACAATAGTTCAGTTCTCTCTCTTTCTCCAATCCTGCCACAAAGAGGTCTCTTTTAATCTATCTTTTTTTTAACGTGGTAAAATCATCAAATGAGTCCTCCCACCCCGGGCAGGGCGGGAGGGACTGTCAGACTTCTACTGACTAGAATCCACGGTGTCCTTCAATAGCCCTTTATGTTCCAGGGTCACGGTAAGGAAATAATCCAGCGACCCCGGTAGGCTTTGGCCTTCTGAGAGGGGGTCCCGTCATTATGCTGACGCTCTTTGAGGCCCGCGTGGGACACAACGCGCCGTCGACCCGGGCATGGTCCATGGTCGGGCAGCGAGTTGCCCTATGGTGGATATACTTAGAGGATAAAGTCAAATTTATTCTGTGCCATCCACCCCGGTAATGCCGATGCTAACAATTTTTCCCATTTTCCCCGTTGACGGGGCCTACCCTTTCAACTAGTGTGGGGCTAGTGCACAAGTTGCAAACAGTATCCTGAGCCTGTAGCCAAACGGCAAGCGACAATCGTTAACGTTCAGCAATCGCTAATACATTTTCAACTTTATACCCCATCGCCTAAAGTTGCAAATCTAGTAAAGACTGCTGAGCGATAGCGAACGAAACAAACGAAAACGATCTGTAATCATTGATAGATTTTCAACTTTATGCAATGGCGAATAAAGTTGAAAATGTATTAGCGACTGCTGAACGTTACCGAATGTCGCTTGCGATTTGGGTATAGGGCCTGCTCACCCGGGCTTCCACAATGCTCGTCGTGTGCGTGCCAGGCGGTGGCGCGTGCTCACTTACGTCACTGATCTAACGTTATTATTCTTATTTTTATTTCTGTGTCTAGATGACATTCTATTCGCTTCACGAACGACGAACACACACAACCAATATTCAGGGTTGTGTGTGTTCGTCGTTCAGAGTTAGAGTGAACAGGCGTCTTCTGGGTAAGCCAACCAGAGCCTTATCCACAATTTTATTTTGTCATATAGATACTCATCCAACCCGTTAACGCTAAAGCTTTTATACTTCAATCATTTTTTATCGTCACAGCCGCTCCAATATGCGGCTGTCAGTTGAATCTTCATGATCCGGGTATGCACCGTGTGTCACCGTTTAAGAGGCTTACCCGGGTAACGCAGCGGATATAGGATTACAAGTGGAGTGATGAGATTACCGAGGAATGATCGCTGCTTCCATTCGCGAAGTGTAATTTTACTATAGAAGGTAAAGTTTCGTGAATAGGCACTTTATAGATGTTTTCAATTTTATTCCCAGGCACAATCAAAATATACAAAATATGACAACATTTTGAACATAGTCTAGCATAGCTTCTGTCTGAGCATAGTCTCTTTTGCAGCTACACTGCACTGTGCCCAAAAAATTGCCCGTGGGCGGAAATCGTCACACGACGTCCGTCGCCAACCACTACGCTGGGTAGTGAAGTGGACGCTGTCCTCTGCCTAACGCGTCCTGCCTCCTCCTTCACTTGCATGACTGCTTCGCAGAAGGAGGCGACCGCTTCCCATTCCGTCTCGCTCCGCAACTTGCCCTCGACCAATACCGGGTGCGAGATGTCGACGCAAAATTTACAAGATAGTGTTACTTCCTAATTTCGTCATAAAACAATAATCTATATATATAAAAGAACAGTGGTTTTTCTTTTGACACGACTACAGCCGAAACCGCTTAACGCAGAAACTTGAATTTTGGACAACATTTGCAGTCTACCATGTAGATTGGCAATAAGACGGGATTTTGCGAAAATCCTCCTCTAAGGGGGTGAAAAGGGGTGAAAACTTTTGTATGAAAAATCTTATTCCTTGGGTTTATAAACTTGAAACTTACCACGAATAAGAACAATAGTAAATAAATAAGATTAGCAACACTATTTTTTTTAAAACTACCCTCCGTTGGTATTCTAGGGGTTGTTAAAGTTTGTATGGGAAAATCATAACGCGTGAGCTGATGAATTTGAAAATCAGTATTTATATACTACATAAGAATTAATCAAACAAATGTTTTTGGATTTTTCGAAAATCACCCCCCAAGTTGGTGAAAAGGGATGATAAAGTTTTAGGGGAAGGATTTTATTGCTTGCTTCGGTGAACTCAAAACTTGACATATTAATTATCTCTCAATCGAATAAAGGATACGAAGTTTTATTTATATTTCATAAATCAACCCCTAACAGGGTGAAAATCGGAAAATCAGTTTGTCTAATATGATTGTTTGTTTGTATTGAGTTTTTAGATTTTCTTATAAGAAGGGTGAGCGGGAATTAAATTCACTGAGTTTAAAATTAGGAACACGCGCAGACGAAGTCGTGGGCAAAGTGCTAGTTGATATATAGGTCTCGAAACGGTTCAAATATTGTAAAGATTTATGTGAAACTTTGTAGCGAAATGGCACTCTTCTTCAATTGTTTTAAGATGTAGCTAATTGTGGACATGCCAGGTTAGTTTTAAGATATGCCAGTTTGAACAAAACTTTTTCCTTCACCGTTTTGAGAGCAGCTAATAATTAATAACACAAAGTAATGCGCCTGCTTGTGTTGGAACCCACGATATACAAATTCGAAAATCAGGGCTGCTGATGGGTCACCACTAAGGTGAACTTTGTTCACACAACGAAACAAAACTGACGCTAAACCAATAATATCTTTTGCAAAATATATCACAAAGTTCGTTAACCCGAGAACGTTATGTAACTGATACCAAAACAAAATGAAACGCTTACTGCGTAGGTTATGTTTTGTTAACCGACTTCTTTTTTATCCAACGCGACTACGACTCCCGTTACCGACCACATTATTACACCGCTAATAGCCAATACAATATCGATTGTGTTGACGCTTCCAAAAACCGGCTCAGCTCAAAATGCTTTAATGAAATTGCCATTTTCATCAGTAGATTTTAATTAACTATGTGGTTTTACAGAGACATACATTGGGAGTAACTAAAGGACCAGTGGCCTTACCACGAGCTCTTAACGCGATCCAGTTTAGGCTGTGGGAAAGAGACAGAGCTATACAAGTCGTCTAGCGCTATCTCTTTCTCACAGCCTAAACTGGATCGCGTTAAGAGTTCATGGCAGGCCACCTGCTCCACAGTCATTTAAATATCCTTACCGCGAATGTAAATATCGTGAGGTTTGATGTTAAGTAAGTTTCCCCAAAGTCTTGACTAATAGAGTTGTCTTAAACTTATGATGAGGCTTAAATTAATATGGATAGGGATACCAGGTTATTGATTTAAAGTTTGTCAGGATTGGCAGGCGAATATGACATTTCCATAAAAGCAAAAGATTTTAGATCTTGATGCTTCACAGTATAAAAAATGATCTCCACACAGTCCATACACCGAAGTTAGGGTATGTCAACAACTGTGGTACTCGTTTAGTTGAAATACCACTTGCACATCAGCGCCTTATTGGTATAGAACCTTTAAGAATTAAGAATATGTGACACATTTAAAACTTTTATAATCTTAAACCTACTTATAAACTTTAATAAAAATTCTCTATTCTTATTTTTGCCTTAGTTTTGTTATTATTGCGTAGGTGTTTTATCTAAGTTGTCTTTGAAAACATAGATACCTACAGTCTGAAATAGTATCGTAATTAACTGTTCAAGCCAAACAGTGGGAGTTCTACAAATTAATCAAGATCCTATCTAAAGCCCAAAGTCTCTACAGATTAGGACACAATGTCCCACCGTGTGTGAAATTGTAAATTCACAGAAAAACATTACTTTGTGCTCGGTTTTGGGGCAGCCAACCGAGTTTGTACGCGATACTTTTTGGCTAGTAGCCACAAACGGGATGACAGACGACTGTATGTTTATCCGGGTGTCGGGTGTGGCCACGCTTCAGAGAGTCGAACGCTTGTGCAAAATCTATACTATAAGATGTTTTTGTTCTTGGAATTCTTCAGGTGGATTTGATTGTGAGTGCACTTGACTTGCGTTGAGTTGGGTTGGGTTTTTTTGAGAGATATACAAGGATGTGTGTGGAAAAAAAAAAAGTACTGCCCTT
The DNA here is from genome assembly GCA_036375495.1 of Agrotis segetum. NCBI lineage: Eukaryota > Metazoa > Arthropoda > Insecta > Lepidoptera > Noctuidae > Agrotis > Agrotis segetum. The sequence continues at coordinate 104,086 of JAQSVV010000237.1, forward strand.
TTCACAAGTTGAGCTAAGCTAGCTATGTCATTAGTTACTTCTTCTGATATCCACTACTACTGCTGACATCACTCTACTCAAATACAAGGTGAAGCAGTGGCGCATACAAGTGTGCACTGAACTGAGCGTATATTAATGAGACGTAAGTGTCTGAAGCAGTTTCTAGAAAATATGAATACATTTTGTGTTCAACGTTTTAAAGCGTGCTAATGAACAAGTCGCTGTACCCGAAGATGTGCTGACGCTCTTTGAGGCGCGTGGATCACGACGCGCCGTCGACCCAGGTATGATGTATGGTCGGACCACTCCGTCTCGCCCAATGCCGCAACCAATGCCGGGCGCGAAAGGTCTCCGCCTATCGCCGCCGTGAGGACACGTCGGTGCTCTGCCCAAGCGGGGCAGTCTTGCACCGTATGCTCTACTGTGTCTTCCGGGCGATCTTCGCAGTGGTGACACCCGGGCGTGTCTTCCCTCCCTATCCGATACAGGTACCTCCCGAAACTTCCGGCGACACGTAAGCTTCCAGCAGTCGTATGCTCAGCCACTGCGCCAATCATGCCCTACTGGAATAATTTGATTTTATTTTAGTAACAAAAATCTGTTTCATAAACTGAACTTGAAACAATTACCTCGGTAGTAAACGAAATCAAACCAAGAGTAGCACTCAAACAGCACACCGAATTACGACCTAATAACACTAAGCGACAATTACCCAGGTACCTTCCTAATCCAATAAAAGCAAACTGTAATGACCGAAAAAAGTCGAATTAACCCTCAAATGCAAGGTCAATGTTACCCCGTACTTGAGCATACTGATTAGCCCGTATATACCCGGTTGGTCCGTTCGTTAGCCGGGCATATAACGCCCGGGGCGCCAATTTATTCGTCTAACCTAATTACTGCGCGAACGAGCACTATTTATTTTCCAGTAGTTAACCGGGTATGTGAGGCCTGGTGAAAAATGATGATGCGCGAGGTACCGATTTTTTTTGTAAGTTAATTTTGTTGGATCCTGTTGCGTACCCGATATAACAAAAAACATAACGTATGTAAAAAAATAATTAGGACAGCGTCTTCCCTCCACCCCATCTGCAGTAGTGGACGCCCACGGCGTCGGACGTCATCGTCAGCAGACGATCTCCGGCCACCACAGGTGCGCATGCGGGCAGGTAAAGGGCAACTCGCTGTCCGACCATGTCCGGGTCGACGGCGCGTTGTGTTCCACAGGCGCCTGAAAGAGCTTCAGCAAAATAACGTGGCGCCCCCTCTAGAGGGCCAGAGCGGAAAGATTGCCGGGGTCGCGGGACTTATCTCATTACCGTGACCCCGAAACATAAAGAGCTATTGAAGGACACCGCGGATTTTAGTCAGTACAAGTATGACAGTCCCTCCCGCCCTGCCCTGGGTCCGTACTAGATATGAGCGCCGCGCCGGCGCGCCGCCGTCGCCGTGAATCTGGTCGGCGCGCCGCCGCCGAAAAAAACGCGCGGCGCGCCGCCACGACGTGTCGCCACTTGCTTTCTCGCTCGCACGCGCGTCCTGATGGCATTCGGCGTTTGTTCGCTCTATCCTCTTTGCTACACTCTCTACGTAGCTTATGCCAGACACGTTAGTGCCTTTTCACACGTTCCGGTTGCCGGGTAGCTGGCGGCTGGTAGCCGGCAGCGCAGTGTATGGCATGTACTATAGCTTTGACACGTACCGGCGTAATTTGCCATACCGGCACCGGCTACCCGGCAACCGGAACGTGTGAAAAGGCACTTACACTATACTTGCGGTAATCCAGACTTGCGCAAGTATACTGAAAGTTCGGCCGCAATCAAACAGAGAGCGCAAAGAAACTGCAGATCCCAGAACCTAAGGTCTCTGCATTACTACAGCAGAGGGACACTGGTAGGGCAGGAGTGGGTTTTAGTGGGTTCGAGTCCCACACTACCTCGACTGTCTCATGGTCCCCGTGAGACGGTGAGACAGCCGAGGTGTCCGTGGGGATTTCCCACTCCTGCCTCAACAATAAAAAAAGAAAGTATACTGAAACGTGTGTGGGAAGATACTTGCACAAATTTCTAAGGAAAGACACAGCGACGTCAAGTCAATCGAATTGCATCATTATTTCTTAGTGGCAAAGTTCATTTTCACTTGTGGTTGGAATCGATCAAATCGCGTCATATCACGCCATGGTTAGAGTCCCTTACATGGTCTCTGTCCTATGTTTGTGCAAGTCTCGATGTACGTGCATAGTCGGCTCTACACAGTCAAGTGTATAAATTACCGGCCAAACTCGATTTCAGGATGGGGTCCTAAGGACGGGAAACCTCCACGAGTGCCCGGGGACTGGAAGTTCCTTTCCGGATACGTCCGGGGGGAAGCCCAGTTTCTCGGGACGGTGCGCCCCGGGGTACGGGCAAGAACTCACCGTAAGGGGTTTCATTGCCCGTATGCCAATGTCCCGTCACACCGCTCCACCACGTGTCCCTCTGTTTAGCAGAGGACACAGTGGTTGGAGTAAGAGCGGGCCCGGCGTGCATTAACCCTGCCGCCGGGCAGGCAAGAGGAGCGTCAACATAATGACGGGGCCCCCCTATAGAGGGCCACAGTCCTGCCGGGGTTGCGGGACATACGTATACCGCGACTCCGGCACAAGAGGGGCTGCCGAGGGATACCGTGATTTTAGTCAGTACGAGTCTGACAGTCCCTCCCGCCCTGCCCGGGGTGGGAGGACTCATTTGATGATTTTGCCACGTAAAAAAAAAACTCGATTTCAGGATAAACTAGTCTGGCCTAGGCAAAACTAGTTCTTCCTTCACAAGAGTAATCGACGGCGGCTCGCTTAGCGGGGCTCTTACTTCTGGGTATCGTCAACCTTGCCTAAGTCATTCGTGAACTAGACTAGGGTCAACGGGCTCGCCGCAATCGCGGCGGTAAGATTCCTCTTTAAGGAGTGGCTGGATAGGTCCCACGGCGTCCTCACCTGCCGCTTGAAGGTCCTCACTGGACAGTGGACACGGATGCTTCGGGAGGTACCTGTGTCGGATAAGGAGGGAGGAAACGTCTGGGTGTCATCACTGCGAGGACCGCCCGAAGGATACGGTGGAGCATACGATGCAGAACTGCCCCGCTTGGGCAGAGCACCGCCGTGTCCTGACGCAGGCGATAGGCGACGATCTCGACATTGGTCCCCGCCATGCTGCGGGGCGAGACGGAGTGGGAAGCAGTCTCCTCGTTCTGCGAAGCAGTCATGCTCGCGAAGGAGGAGGGGGGACGCGCGAGGGAGAACCCTCACCCACGGCGCAGTGGTAGACGCCCACGGCGTCGGACGTCGCGGGACGACCTCCGGCCACCGTAGCCACGGGCATGCGGGTGGCGAGTAATGGGAGACTCGCTGTCGGACCATGGACCATGCCCGGGTCACGCGCGCTTTAAAGAGCGTTAGTGCAATGACGCCTCCCATTTAGAGGGCCAAAGCCTGCCGGGGTCGTGGGACACCCTTATACCGCAACTCCGGTACAGAAAGGGCTACTGAAGGACACCGTGGATTTTAGTCAGTACGAGTCTGACAGTCCCTCTCGCCCTGCCCTGGGTAGCAAGACTCATTTGATGATTTTACCACGATAAAAGGGTCAAGAGCAAACCCATTTCACATAAAAAAAATAGATAGTGCTTTGATTAAAAACTCTGTCTCGCATCTTAAAATACTGAAACAATTATTGTTTTCAGTAAACGTGATCTGTAATAAAATTATAGAAGACTAAAATTTTAATTAGCAAATACGTTTCTTTATAAAACTTTTTTTGGTTACTAATAACATGATTTTCTTCATTTTTCTTCTTAAGAAATCTCTCCCTAATAAAAAAAAACTAAGGCGCACGGCCGGACGCGACGCGCCGCCGCGACGCCGCCGCCGCCGTGAAAATATGCAGGCCACGCCGCCGCCGTGGAATTGGCCATCGGCGCTCATATCTAGTCCGTACACATTTGATGACCTTACCACGCAAAAAAAATGTTATAAAAGAATAGATCAATTCTATGTTATTAGGCTTCAATCTCGAAATCAATTGATGCAACTTTAGTCGAGTCGCAAGTCAAACTTACTTCATTTTCGTTGTTCTTGCACCAACTTCTACTCATTGTTTAATTTTCATATTTTTCTTTGTTTTCCTAGCAACGGTTATAACAATAGAGTGTCTAGCCCCAAGCCAAGCAATAACGAACTCTATTTATATTCATCATTAAAATTAAATAATGTTAGAGAGAGATTAGACACGAACTCTCAAAAATTCAATTACACAGCGTTACAAAGTCCTCACAAAAGATTGACGGTTTTAACTATCGAATAAATTTTAATTAACGCCTTAACCTTATCAAACCGGCCACTTCTTAAGCGCAAGTCAAACAAAAGCTCCAACAATTTAATTTTCTAAACCAACATCCAAAAATAGTAGACCTTTTACTTTGAGAAAGATCCAGAGAAAGAGGCAGCATTATATACTGTTTACCTAACATCATGGTAGAATCTCCTATCTCTACTATTTTAGCTTTAGGGGGCCTCCGAGACCCCTAACGTATCTAGCTTGGATCTCAGCCCGCTCATTGGTCCAGCCCGTATCACGTATTTTAACAACAAAGAGGTCTTGTATATGGCCGTATCTTGCCGGTTTTATTTTCTAGCAAGCAGGTGAAAATAAAGTGGGAACAGTATTAACAAATTATTTGCTTGGAGATACGTGGAAGTGGATACTGCATAATAGAATATTTAGACTGGTTTTAATAAAATGCAATGTGCCTGGAAGTGGAATTCAAAGAGATAAAATAATTTTTGAGGGAAGCCTGTAGTAGTAACAACGCGGCTTTATTAGTTTAAAACTTTATATACTACCTATCGTAATTCGAAGACAGTAGTTATGTTAATTACGATCGTTCAAAACCCATGAATAAAATATAACACAAATTCTACAAAGAGCTATAATATCACACAGCAGTTTAATCAATCTCAAGATATCTGGTACCCCACTAACCATCTATGAATATTAAAGGCACCCTCGGTTACACATTAGCATATTGACCCACAATCCGTACTATTATTTTCAAGAATTTACGGCACACCAAAAAGGGGCTGGATACTGGTAAAAACACTATACAACGACTCTTACCTAGCCTAGCACTCAGATCGAAGAAATAGGCAGATAGAGCGCTGAGAACACGCGAGTGTGTCCACCAAAGCAAATACAAAATCAAAAACAAATATCAACTCGCGACAGGTACCAAGCTACGCAACATACTAAGCTACGCATCGTTGTTGTTGTTTGCCAAAATATGCGGCTCTCGTGTCTTTAAAGTTGTTCTCAATAACAAAGAAACCAATATGGAATATAATTCGATTTGATTTTGTATTTACTTTGGTGGACACACTCGCGTGTTCGGAGCGTTCTATCTGCCTACTTTTTTGATGTGAGACCTAGCACTACAAAAATGAGAACACGGATTAAGAAAGTAGAACCAACATAAAGGTTCAGAAATTCACAGCAATTCCGTTATTCCATTTACCTATTTCAGTCATTGAAAAAACTCAATCATTCAAGCAGATACAGGACAGTATAGCAGTAGAACGGCAAAGTCCATTAGTACTAGATAGGCTAAGCAATTCATGAATGGATAACACGGAACCGAACATGCTTTCATCGTTTTTCAGATATAGCAGGAAAGTTCAGAAGTACTAGTGTGGTCGAAATGATTAAATAAAGTAATATTGACATTGAGTTACTGAAACTAAATTATAAATACCATCGAGTAGAAAAAAGCGTAACCAGAAAAGTCATTGATACTCGTATAAACAGTTGTATTTCCAATGGCAGTTTCCTATTTTTGGGTATGCGTCTATAATGTGTGTCTCACTACTTTAAACAGGCGAATTTTTCATACAAAGTATAAGCAATGGCTGTGAATTGCCTTTTAAATCCTTCAAATCAGGTTTCAAATAATTCTCTGCGAGAATATGCGCCTACCTTTTTTTATTTTCTACGATTATACAATTTGAATCTTATTTAGATGGTTTGATTAATGCGATGAAGATTCGTCTACTACACTGTGATTTTCAGACTTGTTTTAATAACGAGTTCTTTAATATAAACTATTGGCACTGCCTAAATTAACAAAAAAAAAAAACAGAAAACACGAGGGTGAAATATTTTTCACAAAGTAATGGGCCCGACAACGTTCAAACCCAGTAAGTAGGCCGTACCTCCAACTCGTAGCTCAGGGCCGTTGCTTTTGGATCACTCCCGCTCCAAAACTGCCTTAAACCTTCTAGAACCTACCTGTTTAACCAAACCGTACAATTTTATTCTTTTTGGCACTCCTAAAGTGGGGTAAAATGGCGGATAAATCGTGTTTCGCTTTTACAGTTCGAGTATTAGCAAAGCATTAAGGGTCTGAATAATTAATGCGCTAGCTTCGGCAATTGAAATCGTGTGTTGGATATTTGAATAGGAAACACCGATTTGGGATTAGACATTCATGGAGATTTACTCGCCGTTGTGTTTGGATTGCATCCTTGTATGTTTCAAAATGTTAGAGCAGTGGTGGCCCAGTGGTATCGGTCCCGACTTACGAGTCGGGACCGATACCACTGGGCGTCGTGACGTCGGTCGTGGTTCGACCCCGCCAGGCGGCATTACTTTGTATAATTTATTTCATCACCACTGCTCTCAAAACGGTGAAGGAAAACATCATGAGGAAACCGGCATGTCCTAGAACAAAAAATTCGAAGGCATGTGACATCTACCCACCCGCACTGGACCCTCGTTGTGAATTGTGGCCCATTCCCTCTCACTGAGAGGAGGCCTGTGTCCCAGCAGTAGGAACTATATAGGCTGATGATGATGTTGATGGTTCAGCATGTCGCGCGTACGAAGACAGCAGTAAAGTTGAACTATACGTATATCGGCCAGTTCACGCCTTCGGTCGTAGCGTGTATGGCTTACGTTACGTAAGCCATGCACACTACGTTTTACCGAGAAGCTACCTAAGCAGGTTTGCTTGCACAGGACGTCAGCATGTATGGGGACATTCCAGTGTATGGGAGCTGTCTTCAGTACTTTTAGGTACACCATACGGCACGACGTACGAAATTAGAAAGAATTGATTTTCAATCTTGCGCTAGGTAAAAAAAAATCTACACAAGTGAATTCCCAATTTCCTATACACGCTTCGGTCTACCAGTGCAAGTATATACCTGCTCACTTGCACAGGTAGGCTTAACCGGTGCACCGTAGTGTGTATGTCTATTAGCTGTGCGCAGCCTGGACAAAAGAAAAAGACCTATTAATTTGTTAAACGAACTTTGATCATAAATAAAATTGCTTTAAAACAAACCTTTCGATCCTCTAAACCGAATCAAGAATAAAAAAATAAATTTATTGGTAATAAGTTGTATTCAAAGAATACTATGTATTACATTACCTGGAAAAAACTTCCAATACCTCGTTCAATTATGTAGCAGGTAACCTATTTCTTCCAGACCATCCTTGGGGATATTATAGCGGATCTGGTAAACAGAAACAAATTATAGTTCTAGGGTATTTGTATGTCTTTACGAACACTACTCGGTATATTTTTGAGTTATTTTCACAAGCAATTTCTGTATAAAAGTAGTCAGCGAAGTTAACAGTTAGGCAAAATTGACTTTACTTAGGAAAGTACTTTCGTTGACACTTGCCATATAACAGAACTACTCCTACAATAATTAACACTATAATAACGATGATAAGAGCAGGAGAACAATGGTTACGATGGTGATAGCCTTTTCATGTACCCTTTTGTTTTTTATTTTATTTTAGCATTGAAAAATCATTAAATGAATCCACCCACCCAGAGCAGGGCAGGAAGGACTGTCAGACTTGTACTGACTAAAATCCACAGTCCTTAAATAGCCGTTCCAGCCTCACGGTAGCTCATTAGTCTCGCCACCCTGGCTGCCTTTTCACTTGGCAGTTTTGAATATACAAACAGTTGAATTTAAAAGTTTGACACTCAACAACTTATTTTTCTGAATATCACGTAAATCATTATCATTGAACAACAAAAAATGCAACCTCAAAATAAACGCGAAATGACCCGCAAACTTACCGAATACACTACACACTTAATTTCACACTGTTTTTGCCTCAATAATAATTAAGATGCGGAAGAAATTCCGGATAAAGTGTACACAGAAAAAACCTAACGACCCGGGTAACCGGGTCAATTACTTGTGTTAACGTTACTCCGCACGTTTATAGGGTATCTATAAACATTTTGAAGATTAACTTTTTATGATCTTCTAGCTACCTGTACCGTCTTTCATTGGTCGTTGCATGAATGACGGTTGGAAAATACAGGAGCACTTTATTATAGTCCATTTATAAATACATGATTACTACTTTTCCTAATACTGCCACAATTACTTAATTTTGCCAACATACTTAACATTCTCGCGCCTGGCATTGGTTGAGGCCATGCTGCGGGGCGAGATGGAGTGGGAAGCGGTCGCCTCCTTCAGCGAAGCAGTCATGCTCGTGAAGGAGGAGGCAGGCCGCGTGTAGGAGAGGACAGCGTCCTCCCTCCACTCCAGCCGCAGTGGTGGACGCCCACGGCGACGGACGTCGCAAGACGAGCTCCGGCCACCGTAGGCGCGGGCATGCGGGCGGCGAGTAAAGAGCATCTCGCTGTCTGACCATGGACCATGCCTGTGTCGACGGCACGTTGTGTTCCACGCGCGCAAAGAAAAGAGCGTCAGCATAATTACGGGGCCCCTCTCTAGAGGGCCAAAGCCTGCCGGGGTCGCGGGACTTATCTCTTTACCGTGACCCCAGGGTCACGTGTGCAGTGTCCTTCAATAGCCCTTTATGTTCCAGAACATAAAGTCCACAGTGTCCTTCAATAGCTGAAGGACACTGTGGATTTTATTCAGTACGAGTCTGACAGTCAGTTGTAATCATCAAATGAGTCCTCCCACCATTTGCATAGCGGGAGGACTCATTTGATGATTACAACACGCTAAAAAAAAGACTCCATTCCGTTTTGTGGTACTAGTAGAACCAATCGTAAACACAAAAATATGTCAGCTACTCAACGATAATGCCAGCTATAACCTTGTATGCACTTAACGACAAAAACAGAACTGTTTTATCAAAATCACCTCAAAATTTTAAACACGCCGCGTTGTCAGCTAATGGATTTCAATTAGCGTACTTTACTGGAGTAAATCCAAGGATTAATGCGTTACAGAAGGTAAGGTCCATACAGAGATTGGAATCGGACATCTGAATACCTACGTCCCTGTCATTTTCCCACGTTTTTATACACTCGCTTTTATTGTTTGTTTGTCGTTACGGTTGGATTTTTGCAACTCAATTTTGAGGCACTTCCCGATAAACTAGCAAGCTGAAATTTTCAGGGTAGCTTCAAACCCGATGACAAAAAAATATGAAAAGATTGTAAGGTTATTTTCTTTAGGACATTTAAAAATGTGGGTTTTTAGATTTTTTAAATCCGGCATCGCTATTACAAAGTGACCTGCCATGATAGACGTCTTAAAGCGAGACTAGTTCCAATGTGGAAACGAGATGGCGCTAGACTACTTGTATAGCTCTGTCTCTTTCTACAGTAGAATTACTCTCGGTTTGAGACGCTATGGTAAGCCCTTAGATCTTTATTTCTTGCACGATACGGCCGCTGTTATGTAGAACGGGTGGCCACGGGTAGTGGATATGGACAGAACACTAGGCAAGACAGTAATGGCAGCTGAAGTCAACACTGAATAATTACCGAGAAGCGGTTGAAGTGTCGGTTGAATAACGGCTAGATGGATGTATGGTATTTTGAAAATAATAATAATAAAACTTGAGAGGTGTCAAGGGACACCCGGATGGAACGAAGTTACTGTTTACACTCAACAAAAATAAGTGAAGTCTTCAGTCTAATGATGATGAAAGGTAAAACATGGACATGAATCGATCAAGTTTAGGGAAATATGCTACGTTATATTTGTCAGTATAATTATAGACAGTCAGCTAATGAAAAAAAAACTTGAGAGGTGTCAAGGGACACCCGGATGGAACGAAGTTAAGAAAAATAATCGTCGCAACACCACACTGTTCAATGCGAAATAGAAAGACGGAACGGAAATATCTGGCTTGCTTTTAGAGAGAGAGAGAGACAGAGAAACATGTGCACGCCGCAATACGACAAGAGTCACGAGGAACGGGGGTTGAGTGAGGGGTACCTGGCGCGGGGTGCAGGCGCGAGGTGCGGGGCGAGGCAAAAAGGTGTCGTGCCAACTTTTCGTAAGAATTTTTTCCGTCTAGCCCCCTTTCACAACGCGCGATAAAGAACTTCGTTCCAAAAAAATAACAATGTTTTCCTATCGAACCATACACACGACAGTTTTTTTTTGTGTGTAACGATTCTAGTCTTAAAACAAACGCCTACAAAGAACCAACCTTCTGACTCTTAATTTCAGTACCAAACATTTATTAGATAATGAAATCAGTATGATAACCATATAGGTTTGCAATAACGCGTCCAATAACAAAGGTTACGCACAACGATAATGTCAGGCAAACCAAATGACAAGAACAAATTAATTATTATTTTGCAATTACGTTGTGTTGTTCTGATTATTTTGTACGAGTATTATTGGTTTCAAAAACAGGTATAGGATTGTAATGTTTATTTCTCGTATATAAAAGATACTATTGTGGTGAACGTGTAATTACAAAGAACTTATACAACTGGAGCAGTGGTGCCCCAGTGGTATCGGTCCCTACTTACGAATTGTAGGTCGTGGGTTCGATCCCCGCGAGGCGCATTACTTTGTGTAATTTATTTCATCACCACTGCTCTCAAATCATTCAAATATTATAAATATTCAATGGTCGCGGTCCGAAATACCGTGACCCTGCAACGTAAAGGGCTATTGAGGGACACCGTGGATTTTAGTCAGTACGAGTCTGATAGTCTAGCCCTGCCCTGGATGGGAGGACTCATTTACTATACTTTAATTTTTGAGCCCAGTAGGTTTCCACTTTTATAACGGCGCGGCGTCGGAAGTCTTGTTCAAACCATTGAGGGTGCAGGTGAAGTCACATTTGGGTCACTCCAGCAAATGAGACATTGTCTTATCAGCAGCACCGTGTTAGCTGTGTTTTTTATAGATCGGTGATCATCGACTTCGCCAAATTGTTTTTGCGGGGGCCTACTTGGGTATGCAAATGATTCAGAGCTTTCCATGCAGGCCACTACAGTTCCCGATCAGGGAGCAACTGCTCTGCTCCAAGGAGTCAATTAGAATCTTTGTACCACTATCACTATAGCCTGAAAACAATTCTGACCCGTTAATTCATCAATTTAAACTCGTCACGAGTGATTTACGTAGTTCGATGGCACCGCGTTGATAATAATTATATCGGCGAAGCCACTGTCTGTACACATTTAATTACAATACGATTTTATTTCAACTGCATTGCGGTTGGCTTTCAAATACAGTTGAAACTTGGCAAATGAGTATCTATTTTTGAATGGTAACTTTACGCTACTGTGAAAAAAACGCAAAGTAGTAACATTAAAGTGGGTTGCGGGACTGTCTAAGCAGGTTATCGTCACCCTGGAATGTAAAGGGCAATCGAAGGAGCATGATGGATTTTACTAAGAGTCTGAAAGTCCCTTTAGCTCGACAAAGCGCAGGAGGACTCATTTGGTACTTTTCCACCTAGCATCAATGTAAAAAGTTACAATTAAGGTCTGAAATTGACTTCAGTTTTTGACATAATTTCAGCTTGATGCTCAAAAGCGGTTTTGCGAAAAAACAGACCGACAGACAGACAACCAGACAACAAAGTGATTCGGGTTTCGTTTTTCCATAATTATTGACAGATTAGAACCATAAAAATATTGTAACGACTGGACTGTCACATAATACAAGTTGGTAAACATAAACAGTTAATTAATACGACAGTGGCTGCGAACTACAACCTCCCTTCAAAATAACTCCCATACAAAACTTTGTTAAAACTTTACCTAGTAAACGGATTCGTTTCGGAGACGTTATTTAATTCCCTCGAAAAACTTTTAATGAGACCTTCATTGTAAAGTTTTGGTCCTTTTTCTCTTGTTAGGAACACCTTTGGTCCTCGTGTTCGCATAAAGATGAAAGAGATTTGATAATCGTTTATTTTATCCGGGTTCGAGTTCAAGGGTATCTCTGGGTGAGTGTCCATGAAATTATGCTTAAGTGCCATGCAAAGTTATATAATTTAAGTTGAATTTTCCAGAATCAGTTCTCGAGATATTATCATATAAAAGCTTTAACGTCAGACGTGGAACATCTTCATGTAGATCATAAAAATATTTGTTCCGAACAGGATTCGAATCCGCGACAACAGTCAGTCGCTCAGCAACTGCGCCAACCGTGCCATCAATTACCTTAAAAAGACAAGATATCAATAAAAAACATTATGACTAACAACGTCCCATGAAGCTAACACCCTCCATAATTAGGTAATTGCAAGAATAAATAAAAAATAATTAAATAAACCTATAAAGGGAGGGTAACATTTTCTTGAACGACCTCGTAAAAAGACGTCATGAAAAAAATAACGTCAAAGGTAGTAAAGAGTTTATAACTTTAAAGACTACCTTAAAATTAGTTAATGACCTTTTAAGTACAACTTAAGGCTTTAATGTAGACAGTTTTTTGGGAAAAAAGGTCTGTTTTATTTTAGTGTTAAGGGCAAAGTAGGTTATTTGGTAGGCTTTTACTTTTAAAGCCGGTTCCAGGTTTAAAGACTCACGTTCACAGCTTGGGTTTATGATCGGTTCTAGTCATTTGGTCCTATCGCCCGTTTTCTTAATGCCTTGTTATTTAAAGTTTTAATCTGAGGTATCTAGATTTCGAATTCCCTTTTCCAACGGCAGCTATTCTAATTTTTTTTTGCCCTGACCTTTTAAGAGTTGTTGGAGTATTCGATTTGCTTAAAAGGATCAATTTCTAAGATTTATACGCTTTTATTAAATTGATACTTTTGACTGGCCTGTTGGTCTAGTGGTTAGTGACCCTGACTGCTATGCCGGAGGTCGTGGGATCGATTCCCACCCAGGACAAATGTTTGTGTGATGAGCACGATCATTTGTTCTGTGTCTGGGTGTAATTTATCTATAATATGTATGTATTTAGAAATATATAAGTATGTTTATCAGTTGTCTAGTACCCATAACACAAGCTCTGCTTAGCTTGGGACTAGATGGCGTTGTGTGATAGTTGTGAGATATTATTATTATTATATTGAGTTCTTGGTTTTTCTTCTCTTTCGAGAGAGTTTAACCTCACACGCGGGCCGGAGCCAAGGATGTAAGGGGGCGTTTAGATTGAGAAGGTGGATGACACTATTATTATTATTATTATACTCTGCTAATTTTCGATCTTCCATATTCATAATGATTTTGACACCACCGACTATACCTTTACCCACTTGTTGGTGAACTCTATAGCAGGTCAGGTAGTTATGAAATTCTCTTGAATGAGTGAGTACAAGAGTGATAAATTCCTCCTCCTCCTAAAATGGAGGTGTACTTAGAACTCCACGTACTCACGCATTTCAGAGAACTTTGTAACTGAACTTAAATTTTACGCAAAACATTATATTAAAAAAATTACACTCTAAATCATTCCATCGATACAAAAGTGAAAGAAGAAAATTGTCTTCAGTTAAAGAAGAAATAATATTGATTCACCGAACAATACCCTCAAGAAAACCCCTCATCAAAACATTCATCACTCAAAATAAAAACCTCAAGACCCACATCTAAATTCACAAAGCTGAAACTCGCCATACTTCTTACCGGCTTTAGCGACAATAGAGTAGCCGTATTTATATTCTGTGGACGTACGAGAGTCGCCTATTAGTGATAAACAAAATTTATATATGTACGTTGCCTTACACTTAAGGCCCAGCTACATGACAAAGCCTCGGGAAATCTCAAACATTACGACAAAGTTAGGATCTCTGAAGTTTTCGTGACGTGTTTATAAGCAGTCGATTTTAAACGAAAAATTTGTTTAAAAGGAGAAATAGCTTCTTGGGTACCGGTTAGTACCCGAAGAGGAATCATAATGTGGATGTGGGTGACATGGGTTGTTTTTGGAGTAAATCAATAAGTATATAATTTACATTAGCATTCGTCGCAGACACTGCACAAACTACGGTGGCTGCCCTGCAGTGGGGGTGAACGTACTTGGCAAGTCACTGTGAAGGCAGGCAGAGTCTGATTATAGCTCTCACTGAATTTTCTACCGAGAGGCTGTAGAAGGAGTGTCCGCAGATTTGACTGGGATGAGCGGAAGATATCCAGAAGATAAGATGGCGGGTAAAACTTGGTTTAGTCATACGCAGGTCAGGGAAGCTGGCATAAGAGGGAGAAAGCCTTATAATCAGCAAAGGATAGAACAGGGCTCCCGATGTTAATAATGATGATTTGATCAGGATTAAAACTGTAATCAAACTGGATCTGGGAACACAAATAAAGAAACTTTAAACGCAAAGCCAGAATTAAATACTAAAATAAATTGAAAACCAGAGTTGAAACAAATTAAAAGCTCATGCCAACAGCTGCCTTAACAACAAAACATCCCTTCAATTTACAATACAAAGCGATAATAATACTAACAGATCCACCCCGCATTTGAATTATTCCACAGGTATTTAATACCGATACACACACAAAATCCGCACCCACATAAGCTCAGGCCCAGCAGTGGGCTCGTCGTTATTAATAAAACACGAAGCCTGATATGCAATTCAGTTACAAAAGTACAATAAAACATTTATATCGCTTTGTCGGCGTTTCCTTCCATTTTTTGTGGTACAAACGCTAGTAGCATTAGCGGTTTGATGTTGAAAACATGATATTTACGTATGCGGACGATTTCGTTAAAGTGGCCGGAAGAAAGTGACACAAAATTGCCAGTATTGTTAAGATTTGTAGATTACACTAAAGTTGAAGAAGCCAAAACTAGAGCTGGGTCAAAATGGTCATGGTTTCATTACAAAAAGACTCATCATCATCTGCCTAGCCCTTTCCCAACTATATTGGGGTCGGCTTCCAGTCGAACCAGATGCAGCTGAATACCAGTATTTTACGTGGAGTGACTGCCTATCGGACCTCCACAACCCAGTAACTGAGTAATACGATACCCCATGGTAAGACTGGTTGTCAGACTTTAGAGCTTCTGACTAACAGTAACGCCTGTCAAAGATCTACAAATGAGAGCCGGGACCAACGACTTTACGTGATTTCCGAGGCACGGAGGAAACTCGCTATGGACAGATGGTCACCTTTCCACAGACCAACCTCGGCAAGCGTGGCTGAACCGGGAAGATCGGCCTGTGCAGCTGTAATTATTTAGCCACGAGCTCCTCTCATTAAGGAACGTACTCAATCATTCCGATCTAGCACTCGACTTTGAGAACTCTGAGACACCGGATCGAGCTACTGGATCTATGTAAATCAACATTTACTAGCAGTTTTCTTTGAAGTTTCACGTGTAGACGTCTAAAAACTTTTTGTTATATTACTACAGAATCTGAAAATCAGGACATAAACTCGAAATATTCATCAGACCTTTGAACAACACACCACATCAATTTAACAATCCTAATCAAATTCAAACTAATACATAACTGCAATATTGTAAACAATCTGCTTCCGTGAACGTTGCGCCAAACAATTTCAATATGTTCAATAGTTAAAGTTAATTAATCAGGAACGGAAGGTAGTAACTTTGATCTAATATTGGAGAAGGTGAACCTCTTGTATCTAAAACTATATCCAGTAAGAGTTATAATTAAGATCCTTTGTGAAGTTCTACTACCATTGGTGACGACAAATTGTGTGTAAATCGATTGGCAAGGCACTTTTGCCTTTAAATTTTAGAAATTCCTACTAATATAATAATAAATGCAAAAGTTTGTGAGGGTGTATGTATGTGTATGTAAGGTATGTATGTTTGTATTCTTCTACACAAAAACCACTGAACGGATTTGGCAAAAATTTGGTACGCAGATAGTTTATAACCTGGATTAACACATAGGATAGTTTTTATCCCAATTTTATGTTCCCGTGGGATAATTTTTGAGTTGTAGCGGGTGAAGCCACTGGCAACAGCTAGTTAAGGAATATTTTGAAGAAAAGTAGCAGTTGCTACGTATAGAAGACAAGACATTTTTCCCGCTGCCAAGTTGACTAATAGGTAGAAGAAAAAAGTAAAATTGTTTAACTTTCTTGATTATCATTCTGTCTAGCTTTTTACCAACTATTTTGGGGTCAGATCCCTGTCGAACCAGATGTAACTGAATATAATTTACCCACATGGAGCAATTACTGCCTATCTGAATACTGCAGTACGATGCCTTTTAGTAAAACTGGTTGTCAGAGGTAAATAAGGTACAGACGCCAGCACATCAACCTACCTCAATCTGTCAAAATAATAAAAATTCTTCAATAGATTTTCAACCTTATCACTATAGTCAAATAGTGGAAGGTTAATATAGTGAACTTCCAATCAATCACCTAAAAATTGACAAATCGGGATAGATTGGCTTGCTGGCGTCTGTACAAAACTAACAGAAAAAACAACAAAATCTGTACTCTCTCATTGCTTGGACCAAAAATTTCCTCAACGGATTTATTAGGCGGGGATCAGGTAAAAGGGTTGGAAAAAAATAAAAGTCCCGTCCTTTTCGGCCAGGCTTTAATTGTTTTGCTGATTGCGTATTATCCGCAGAAACCATCCGGAATTGGAAAAAAGTGTTTTTTTTTATTCAAATTATTGACTGCTGTGACTTGTTACTTCTATGAATGGGGTTTGTTTTACGGAAATGTTCTGTTTTTGTTGTCATTGAAGATTTGTAAGGGTTCAAATTAAAACAACCTCTAGCATTTTAACAAAAAAATATACGGAAGCACTCTCAACAATTTAGTTACCGGATCCATCAAGAATTATATAATAATATACGTATGTTGTAAAGCTAAATGGGAATAGGATTGATACCTTAATATTCTGATAAGTTTTTATAACTCAGGGCTTAGCGTCCTCCAAGCTATTTAACCACTTAATTATATTTCTTAGGTCCCTAAAATTAACTACAGTATCATATTTCTCATAAAACGTTTACCCAAAGCTCTGGAACAATTAATTCTAAACCCTTTTGTTCTTTTTTTTCTTAATCAACTTAAAATTATTACGTGCCCTCAAATTACAGCAATTTTCTTCATAAAGCTGTCTAAGCGAAGGTCTACGGTATCGTTTACTGAGATCAAGCCTGAAGTATTCCCTTTTTTCAAATTCAAGATTAGTTTTACTTTTTCTTGAGATGAATATCATTCAGGGACTTTTTAACTTTTTTTATCCCTGAAATTGTATAGAAAGATATTGATAAATAAAATAAGTTGAAAGATTGTACACAAACTGTACCAAATATTAAAACGCAAATTACATACATTTACATGTATTTAATTAACGTTTCTACCTTCTCTCACAAAACCCTTACAAAACACATTTAACAACTCACAAGTAACAGAACATACATTCTTGCCAACTGATAATACTAACGTGTTTTCGAAAATTCAATTTTATGATAAAGTAAAATTCGGGAAATTAATATAATATTTAGAAGTTGAGAGTCGCACGCACACCTCTGAAGACGAAATTAATTAGGAGCTTATTGTTTACCGTCGAAGTTCGGGGAGGAACAAAGAGGAAGCCTTGGGGTACCCCTCTCGCTACGTATGGTTCTGTTTAAGATTATAATATTTAAAACTTGTTAGAAGGGCTGAATATTTTTGTGGGGTACCAAACCGAGTTTTGAGTCTTTAATAAGGTTGCAAATTATTATAGAAAGCTCAAGCTACCTATTGTCAAGTGTATCAGAAGCTTATTCAAAAACTATTTCTTCAATTGAATTCAAACCTAAAGCTAAAACAACTAGCAGTTAGTTTCAAAGTAATTGCTTGTACGATAACCTGTTATAAAAGGACTGAATTCTCGGCAGCATTAACTAATCTAATATGTATTTACTATTTACCTTTTGCATCTTCGTAACCTTTAATAATATGTCAGTTCTATTACCTAGATTTTTAGGTGTTCTGCTATAAACATGCGGAATTATAGATACGATTAGAGAGTATTCCATACATTTATGTAAATTTATTGTTACTGAGGTCTTTAAAAGTCAAACAATCTCAACCCAAAGGATCCCAAAAGCTGTAATAAAATATCGCGAGCAAGGTTTTAATAAATTCGCTAACAAAAGTCGAACGATACGATACCACGACGGCTTAATTGTGAAACTTTACCGGCGACTCCGCTTTTGTCGAAATTTTTATATCAGCCTTAAATACGTCAAGATTTGATGAGTTTTCGGTTTGAGTTCAGATATTTTGAGCGCGGTTAAGACGAAGTTTGTCGGCTTTTAACTTGTGAGTGGGTTCGTTCTTTATTAATGCTAGGTTTTATTCATGATTAATTTGCAAAAGGGTGTTAACTTTATTAAAATTCTTGGGAAAGTAGTTTACCTGGTGAAGTAAGCTGTTTTCTCATAGTTACTTGAGGGTTGGTACATATTTGTTAGATACTGAAATTTTAAACGATATTGAGGGTAAAAAAAACTTACAATTCACCAATGATAGCACTTTAAGACAAGATTAATATTTTAATGATTCCAGGTTGTTTAAATTTGCCATTTTTATTTAACTTTTATTTGTGAACTTTTGTCTACAGTTCGGTATCATTTATTGGAAAATTTGACAACAGTAGATACTAATAACAACTTTATTTGGAAACTTTTCTTTAAACTTAAAAATAATACGCTACGTGTATATTACGCAGTTTACAACAGAAGCCTGTAACAATAGCGCAAAATATAACGGTACATTTTAGCCGAATATGAGCCTTCAGCAACAAATAGCCAGGGCTCTAATAGTCAAAAATCCCATACACACAACATGGCAGCATACAAAATGTTCCCATGAACGTAAAAAATCACTAAGCGACTGTTGGCCTATATTGCCATGCGCCATAATACCTCGTCCATCATGTCGGTTAGAATAGAATTTTTATTTGGATGGTGCTGGTTTTAAATATTTTTAAGTCCTTTTTTAATATTTTCACTATAATGTAGTTGTAGGTACGCAGTATATTAGATGTTAATCTATACATCTAAGCTATAAATGTAAATAAAATGGGAGTGTCTCGTTTTTTTAACCCCCGACGGAAAAAGAGGGATTTTGTTTGCACTCATTTGTTTAAGCTAAAATTGCATTTTACTGATGTAGTTCAGTATTTTTTTTCTTTCAATACAATGTTATTGACCAAAATAAGTTGCTTACTTCAAATCTATCAACAGCTCTTAAGAAACCTTGACTTTCCTCAATAATGCTACAAGAAGCTCATATTATTCCACCCTACATACTGTTATTCATGGTGATACAAAAGACAAGCCGTCGTATCTCATTAGTGGTACATTAACCAATTATACCTATTTGTTCCACACTCCCGGTCCAATATGGCTGTCTTCTTTCACCACCATTAATCTGGCTATATGTGTAATATTTCTCGGTAACTGATGTTTTATTCACCTCACACAACATATAAATTGTTTTCTTTGCTACCATTCTGTCTACTTAAAGATATATTAGCGGTCAACACGATAATCTCGTGTGTTTAATATGTTTTGATATTGTTAATAATGATTTATGATGATTTGGTTTTTGTGTTTTATGAGACTGATTATTAATTATTACGCTCTATATAATTAATTGTCTGTATTCCCATTGTCCCGTAATCTGTGTCCCATTTTTTTAATGTGGGATATTTAGCGCTGAAAGACTAAAACAAACTGTACATAATAGATTTTCATTCAAAATATCTGTGCTTTTGTTCTGCGGCTGCATTGCCACTCGGTGAACACCTTTTTCCATGAAAGTTGTATGAGTTTATGCTTCTATAACATTTTGTTTAGACAAGATAGGTAATATTTGCATAGTGTTCACGATCTCGTATTATAAAACGATATCTGGTTGACCGAGCTTTGCTCGGTTTTTTGTTTTTGGCCCTCATCGGTCATGGCGTTATAAATGGCGCTTCTTAAAACGCGGTTTTTAAAATGTCTTTATCTTGGGAACCGAGCTTTTCTCTAACCTGAGACCTTGATAAATAGATTCCTTGAGCCGAAAATCCCTAATCTGTAACTTTCATGAAAATCCTTGGAGCCGTTTCCGAGATTCTGATTACATATAAATAAATATACAAGAATTATAGATATTAGATTTATAGAATAAACCTGTGCAAATCATAGTCAGAATCAATACTATAGTAAGGTACTCGTATACTATAGTAAGGTATTTTAATGAGTAATAAATAAAATGTCTATTGGATTGACACATGGGTGAAGTAACCGCAAGCAAAATACCCGTTATACAATACCTACAATCCTACTTATGATTCTGTGTCATTTGACTTTTGAGTAGAACAGAGTCGTGGACTATGGGCATTACGAAGTCCGTCTACTTCTACGTCTATTTGCAGTTTTAACTATTCTGTTAGATAAAATATTTACACTAGTCATAGCCAAAGGTGACGAGTTGACGTGAGACATAAAGCAAAATGGGCGTAAAGGAGTTGTCCCACCGCACAGTGGGCTGAAAATCGATCTTCATAGACTTAGGAATCAACTTCGCAAATCTGTAATTTTTTTTGCAGAAATGAGTTTAGGTATAGTGTATTGATCAATATAATGCTATCTCGCCTTTTGAATAAACGTTTTTCGTTACTTTATAGCACTTGGTTGAAAAAAATGTATGGAGAAATATGTTAAAAAGGGTCTATTTCAAATTTGGTACGAGTGCCCCTAATTTCCTTCGGCACGATTATAGCCCTTATTTTTCCGCATTTTTTGACATATCACACTATGCGCGCACGGTGAGAGTTTGGGCGAAAAAAAATAAAATGTGTTTTAAAATTAAAAAAGCAGATTTGGGGCACTCGTGCCCGTGATTTCCTTCGGCACGATTATAGTCCTTATTTTTCCGCATTTTTTGACATATCACACTATGCGCGCACGGGTGAGAGTTTGGGCGAAAAAAAATAAAATGTGTTTTAAAATTAAAAAAGCAGATTTGGGGCACTCGTGCCCCTAATTTCCTTCAGCACGATTATAGTCCTTATTTTTCCGCATTTTTTGACATATCACACTATGCGCGCAAGGGGGAGAGTTTGGGCGAAAAAAAATAAAATGTGTTTTTAAAATTAAAAAAGCAGAATTGGAGCACTCGTGCCCCTAATTTCCTTCGGCACGATTATAGTCCTTATTTTTCCGCATTTTTTGACATATCACACTATGCGCGCACGGGTGAGAGTTAGGGCGAAAAAAAAAATTGTTTTTAAAATTAAAAAAGGTTTTAAATCTGTTTAAATTGACACTAGATACATAATGATTATAAATTAATTAATTTATGAACAAAAATTTAATATTATACCGATTAAGAATTACAAATTTCGTTGAAATTAATGCTTTTGTCCAAACTCTCACCCGTGCGCGCATAGTGTGATATGTCAAAAAATGCGGAAAAATAAGGACTATAATCGTGCCGAAGGAAATTAGGGGCACGAGTGCCCCTAATCTGCTTTTTAATTTTAAAAACACATTTTATTTTTTTTTCGCCCAAACTCTCACCCGTGCGCGCATAGTGTGATATGTCAAAAAATGAGGAATAATAAGGACTATAATCGTGCCGAAGGAAATTAGGGGCACGAGTGCTCCAAATCTGCTTTTTTAATTTTAAAAACACATTTTATTTTTTTTCGCCCAAACTCTCACCCGTGCGCGCATAGTGTGATATGTCAAAAAATGCGGAAAAATAAGGACTATAATCGTGCCGAAGAAAATTAGGGGCACGAGTGCCCCAAATCTGCTTTTTTAATTTTAAAACACATTTTTTTTTTCGCCCAAACTCTCACCCGTGCGCGCATAGTGTGATATGTCAAAAAATGCGGAAAAATAAGGACTATAATCGTGCCGAAGGAAATTAGGGGCACGAGTGCTCCAAATCTGCTTTTTTAATTTTAAAAACACATTTTATTTTTTTTCGCCCAAACTCTCCCCCTTGCGCGCATAGTGTGATATGTCAAAAAATGCGGAAAAATAAGGACTATAATCGTGCCGAAGTAAATTAGGGGCACGAGTGCCCCAAATCTGCTTTTTTAATTTTAAAACACATTTTATTTTTTTTCGCCCAAACTCTCACCCGTGCGCGCATAGTGTGATATGTCAAAAAATGCGGAAAAATAAGGACTATAATCGTGCCGAAGGAAATCACGGGCACGAGTGCCCCAAATCTGCTTTTTTAATTTTAAAACACATTTTATTTTTTTTCGCCCAAACTCTCACCCGTGCGCGCATAGTGTGATATGTCAAAAAATGCGGAAAAATAAGGGCTATAATCGTGCCGAAGGAAATTAGGGGCACTCGTACCAAATTTGAAATAGACCCTTTTTAACATATTTCTCCATACATTTTTTTCAACCAAGTGCTATAAAGTAACGAAAAACGTTTATTCAAAAGGCGAGATAGCATTATATTGATCAATACACTATAACTAAACTCATTTCTGCAAAAAAAATTACAGATTTGCGAAGTTGATTCCTAAGTCTATGAAGATCGATTTTCAGCCCACTGTGCACCGCCGCACACGGATAAGCTACACACGTTGAGACACGTGTGTAGCTTATCGTGAGTTTGCTAGAACGGAAGCGAGCAAACCAATAAAAGGTGGTGCGTTGGTTTGTAGTGTTAACTCAGTAAATGTCGTTAATGTTGCGTGCCGATTGTACCGCGTTGCTGCCACGACGGTACTCAGGGTGCTGGTACACGGCGCATGCAACACGCGCAAGTAAAGGTGCGGG
The DNA here is from genome assembly GCA_036375495.1 of Agrotis segetum. Taxonomy (NCBI): domain Eukaryota; kingdom Metazoa; phylum Arthropoda; class Insecta; order Lepidoptera; family Noctuidae; genus Agrotis; species Agrotis segetum. Next base: position 127,079 of record JAQSVV010000237.1, read on the forward strand.
TTTGCGGTTTACCCGCGCAAGTAACATGCGCAAGCTACTTGATCAAGCTACCCGCGGGGAGCTTATACACGGCGCATGTAGCTTGAGCATGTTAAAGCACTTGCGCGGGTTACATACGCCGTGTACATGCTCATATTCCATAATTACTCGAATTTTCAACGTATCCATGATGACGAAAAATATTGAAATGCGATGATTTAACACTAATCAATAAACAAATGACTACTTTTCGAAAATAAAATAAAATTAATTTAAAGGAGATGGCTAAGTTGAAGTATGGACTGCAATTCAGCCGGCTATAGACATGGGACCTAGCACACTATAACGCTGAATAGCTCAATATTAGTATTTCACATAAAAAAAGTTCCAACAACTTGTCAAAAGATAGATATTTAAAGATATTTTTTTTTATTTCACATAATAAATCGTAGTCTTATAGGGTAAGTACAACGCGACGGACTGTGTTTAGTGTCATTTTATTTACGTGATGGAAATCTGGGTATGATGTTGTAAAATTCTTCAACTTTGAATTGTTTCTGTTTACTGCATGGCGTTGTAAACTTCTCGCTGAACGGCCAAGTTATGCACACCATTGCATGACCGAATTTTAACATACGAACTTCACAAGTTGCTCCTGAATTCAGCAGTTCATGACAAGAATGACAAATGTTGGTATTCCCTGGAACCTATAAAAAACGTAATTACTTTAGTAACTACATGAATTAACTTTACTATTTTTTTTTTAGGTAAACACCTACCACTACATCTGAATATTATGCCATCTAAGGCAACCAATCTGTTGGGAAACACAATCGCGGCTGCAGCATCCTCATCTTCCGCCTGACGTTACGGATTGGGTGGAAAATAAAGCCGTGTTGCCACTGCGAGGACACGGTGTGGAGATTGGGTTTGGGCCGAGTATCGCTGTGACCATCTGAAAATATCTTACCTCTATTGTTAACCATCGTGATAAGATGGTGAGTAGAACAGTTTATATTTATTCCATGATTAATTGAATGCAAGTCCGTGTCGAGTGGCGATAGTTCGGTAGGTACCTAAGCAAGCAGAAAGTCCATTAAATAAGAGCACGGGTTGAAGAAAAAGCCAAAATAAAGAATTACAACGAACAAAACTGCAGAGCGTTCAAATGACATTTGACGTTTGTTTTTTTTTCTTAAAGTGGGGACCGAACTAAGTTCGCAGAATCGATAAAAGAATCGATTGGTTAGAAACTACATAGTTTAGGTTGATCACGCTTCAGTTAATATTATTCGACACAAAATATGAACTAAGATTAAACGAAGTAGCATATTCAGAAGATTTTAAAGAAAAAAAAGTTGAGCTTAGTGGACGAATCACTTTTTATTTCCGTTGTAAAATCGTAAAATGAGTCCTCCCTCCCACACAGGGTAAGGCAGGAGGGTCTGTCGGACTTGTACTGACTAAAAACTACGGTGTCCTTCAACAGCCCTTTATGTTCCGGGGTCGCGGTAATTCGTTTTCCGAATCAAAACGTGTAACATAATAACAAAAAACTAAATAGGCCACTAAATTGAACTCTTTCGACTCCCGCCAAAAACTTTCATTTTCAACGCCATTCCCTAATTTCAGAAAAAAAAAATCGTTCTTAATGCCTTTAGTGAAAATCGATAAAGTACAGTTGCGTTTTGACAATCTGGAAAAGCTCTACGACCCTTCACTAGTTTACATTATTTCATCGCGACTTTGTCATGTCAATAAAAAATGCACAAAAAGCAATTCAGATACTTTTTTATGTTTAACAGTTTATATAAGTATTAGGAAATTATTAAACACTCAACAATTCATTAATGATTTTTTAAATACTACGAGTTAGTGTGAAAGTCATAATTATAGTCGACTGGGGCACTCATTTAGCCATCTCCTTTAGAATTCTTCGGGCGACTTTCACCAACGGTTAAACATGTTTAATATTTTAGTTAAGCACAAAATTCAATAGAATTTTGACATTAAATAAAATTTTAAACATGTTTAACTTTTGGTAAAAGTCGCCCTTAGATAAGCAAAAATTATCTTGAAGTACTGCAGAACGGCAATTTCATAGGTAAAGACCTAATAAATAATTATGTGATTGTGTCCACTGCAACCCGCGGACACGCTATGCCACAATCGGCGTCATCTGTATGTGTATAACTTGCTCGAATAAGATGATAACATAGCTCAACTCTGTCTACACCACGCACATGTGGAACAAGCCGTACACCACATACCTAGTATGTGGTGTACGGCTTGTTCCACAAAGCATATCTCATCTTCAGGTCATGCTACAGTTGAACATAGTCATGAGTTAATATTCGTGTATAGAATATGCTGCCATGGAAACGTAGACCCAACGTCTGTACTATATTATAAAGCTGAAGAGTTTGTTTATTTAGTTAATCGCGCTAATATCAGGCAGGAATTACAGGTTCGAATACCAAAATATATATTGTGTTAGATAGTCCATTTATCAAGGAAGGCTGCAAGTCATGCAATTTAATAACATAAGAGAACGCGCGAACCAACAGGATGCGAAAGCGGGCTCAAAAATCACGCAAGAACCAACAGGATGTGAAAGCGGGGTCAAACATCACGCGAGAACCAACAGGATGCAAAAGCGTGGTCAAACCACGGAACAGCTAGTGCCGTCACGTAGCACGCACTGCAGTGGATCCGCGCTTTATAAAACTACGAATTGCCTATCCGTCTGTTCAAATGATACAGTCTAGTGTTGAAAGAAGCCTGCTCAATCATTTCACATTTTCCTTTGAACTCATAACGCTCAAGCGTTATTAATTTGAACAAATGTATTTTTAAATTGAGTATTAACACGCCTCAGCACATTCGTGGATTAATCAGGCGTGTATTAGTCAGTGGAATGGATATTTTTGAATTTCAAAGAGTTCTGTAATTATTCTGTGATTGGTTTTGAAGTGTGGATAATTATTGTATTGAATAGATACGTATGTTTTGATGGTAATCAAATGCTCTAGCTGACATTTAATTCTTAAACAGAAATCTAATATTTGTCCCACACTTTGAATTTGAACAGGAATTACAATGATTTAATTGTGTTATTAGAATAGTCTCTTTATTGGTTTGTATTCATCACGTTATCACGTTTACTATATGAGCTGAATAGCGGGTGAAAAGAGTGAAAAGTATTTCAGCACGTTAAACTCAAATTATCACGAAAACAGATGCTTCTCCAACAATACAATAAAAATAACTATTTTAACCTCTAACAATACACGCCTACATAATATACGATTTGAAATAATAATAAATTATTTTTTCTGATACCGTATATGTCATACCTACGTCATGTCATTGTGCTGCATCGAGGTGACTAGACAACCTCTAAGCCTCTGTTCAGACACGGCGGGAACCGCGCGTTTCCGCGCGGGAATCGCGCGGTTATGTCTGAACGATTACTTAATAACTCATACAAATAAGACTCATGCGATTTCCATGCGATTCTGAAATCGCGCGGTTCCCGCCGTTTCTGAACAGAGGCTAAAGCTGGGTACCAGTGTTGCATGTTGTAACGTATCAGATACGGTATCAAGTAAGTAGGCACGTATGCACACACCCGCTGCGAACCACTCGCTGCTGCCTAGAGTGACACAAAGGCGGCTCGCAGTGTGCTCGGACGAGCCGTACCCATTTGAGGTTGTTACAGTATTTGATAGTTACGTTACATGCAACACTGCTAAGTGAGTACCCAGCTTTAAGTGGTCGCGTTCTATGCTGTATTGAACTTTTAAGCCCAAGTATTGTATGGCCAGTAGAGTTATAAGGCGACGCGGCCCACTCGAATCATGGAACAGGGACCAGTTCCTTCTTTTTTTATCGTAGTCATCATCATCATCAGCCTATAATATTCCCACTGCTGGGACACAGGCCTCCTACACCCTACTGCACTGATAAATTACAAAAATCTCATTGATCAACTACCAAAAAGTTAATTCCCAATAGATAACAGTCGAAGATATCGACGAAAACGCACCAAATTCCTGTTCAATTATACTCGGAATAAATTATGCGACGACGCGCGAATCGAAAATGAAAACCATTGGAATAATCGTTACTCCAATAAGGGAATCCAATTTCTATACTGTGGAATTAATAAGAACGTGAGCCGGGCGCAGGTGCTTCATATACAGGGTGCCTCGTAATTTTTTTGTATGCGGTAGTAAATTGCGGGTATGGATTTCGGGTGTGAATTACGCGAATAGAGCTTTTCTGTTAGATTAAATTGATAGAGAAATGGAATGATGGTGAAATGCAATTTAGGGTACATATTTGAATATCGAAGATTAAAATACCTACGTTTAAAATACCATGTTTAAAACTATCGATTGTAACAATATGTGGAAATTTGTTAAACCTTCGCTTAAAACGTCGAAGATTTAAACTCCGAGTGATTAAAATTTCGAATGATTCAAAATATCGAATGACGTTATGGCTAAGTTCAAAATATCAACTACGCTTCGCTCGCTCTTGCATCCTTGGTCAAATTGCTGATTCCCACCTATCAAAGTAGGTCGACGGAGCCCCGCTTAGCGGGGTTCCTATTTCTGTTTGCAAGGTTTAAAGTAACATAAGAGGGCCAATTGTTTGATCGGTAGTTAAGTTTTCAGATTTTATACTTTTATTATAATTGGATTTTAAATAGTTTGCTGGCCCACTTTATGACGCAGTGGGGACGAAAGAAGTGTCACACTCATACTGACTAAAAACCGCGATATTCCTTCATACCCTGTGCGTTTCAAAACTGTGTTATTCTGCCTATACACCGTGACTTTTTAGTCGTCTTACAAAAGCAGCCCAGTTCATGTATCCAATGACTAGAACACGTTTTTAATAAAAAAAATGGTATTTAAGAGATTTGAAAAATTTTATAATTAAATTTTAATTCGATATTATGACGCAAAGCCTAGTTAGAAACACCCTTGTATCATAGAAAATTGGAATGGAATGATCTGCCCGATTATTGCGTTGGGTAGGTATTCTCTACAGCTTGATACGTAAACATTTTAAGAGGGTGTTTCATATTTCTAATGTACCTATTTATTAAAAATAAAAATAATTATTACGATAAAAAAAAATAAAAAACTCTCCTAGAGGTATTTTAGGTAGGATACATTAAGTGGACCACTTTTGTAAGACGACTAAAAAGTCACGGTGTATAATCAGTATAATGGTTAAAAGGTGGAATAAGTATTTAGATGTTATCTTTACAGCTACTTGAACCATTAATGATACACGTGATAAAACATTGAAGGTGATTGCATTGAATTGATAGTATCATTGAAGTTAAACAATAAACAAACACTTTATACGACTGTAGGTATTCTATTCATGACTTGCAAATTCTGAGCTATACTGCTACTTGGTTTTTCTCTTTTTTTCTTAGTTACTTTTCACGACTTATGTAAACAATTTTTAATACCTTGATTTCAGAAGAAAAGAAGTGTCCGACTCTTACTGACTAAAACCCACCTTGTGTCTTCAATTACCCTTTACATTTCAGGGCCGCGGTATCTCTTTCCAATAATCTCTCAGCCCTGACACTTACATGCCCTTAAATTAAGTCCCCCGTTGAATCAATCACATACACAAATGGCTGTCCGCTAAAGGTTTTTATAGTGTCAAGGAGTTCCTAGAGCATAAAATCGGATAATGAAAGTTGTGTATATTACTGTAAAATTTGCATGCCTAAATACCTAAAAAACAAAACATGTATGTTCTAAAACTGTTTCCGCCATCTTGAGTACAATGTTTTATGCAAATAAATGGATTTGGATTAGTAAATAAACAAGCTTCTTCATATTCCATGCAATTATGAATAAAAAAAACGAAAAATAAGACCACACCCTATAACTTTACAACGAAAACTGAAGATAGTATTTGATCTCCAAATGGAATTGGGATGGATCGGGTCGCGATCACAGTACAGACAGACCTGTGATCAGACGTCTAAAGTACTTCTAGAGTACTACTATTATTACCATAGTTGTGATTAGATTATTATATTTGAGAAGACGTCTCAAGTACTTGGAATATTCTAATGAAAAACCTCTTGTTATCAACCTTTAGACGTAATCATAATAATATTTAGTTTAATGAAAATATATAAAAAAATATAAAGTAATCAAAGTCCGCGAAGAGTTGGGCAGAGGTGGTCGCTAATAGTATACGTGAACTATGTGTCTATACCATAATCAGAAAAAAATTGAGATTATCAATGCATGGTATAAAGACGGTGAATGTTAAATAAGTTAAAAAATATCGTACATTGACACCAATTGATTACAGCCACTTTTTTCATTAAAAGTAGAGAGATAAAATCTAAAATATTTTAATACTAAAATATAATCCAGAAAAAATCCAACATCTTCCAACGTTTGATTTAGGTATCTTACCACGTAAGTCCTTTCTATCTCCGAATTATAATGAAAAGTCTTCAAGCCGTGATCTTTAAGACGTATTCTAGATAAACTTCACTCAGCTTATGCGCGTACAAAGAAAATTAACATACAGATAGTTTGAGAGACGTGGCGCCCGATCGACGACATCTTACATTTAGGTTTTCATAAAAATCTTGTTAAAATGAAGGATCACTTGGGACTGATTAGAAAGTTATTTTAGAAAAATTAGAGTATATTATTATTATTAGAACCGGTGAGCTGTTGTGGACTCCACAACACGTGGTGAGCCATACGCAGGGTGCATAGATCAGAGAAAATATTCAAAAAAAAGTTACAGCTTAATTAGACTGATTTTTTGCATAGATACAGAGAATGACCTCTTTGTGCCTATGGCCTATGTTTTGTGGATGCTTTAGTGATGGATGGAAGTAGAAACTACGTATTTTCCCACTCCTCCAACACTCTATTCTCATTTATTTTCACTAAAGGATCCAAGATAGTTAAATTCGTTTTTCAGGACATGTCGGGGTTCATTGTCTCGACGCTTTTCTAGTGTCGCCACAGTTCATTCAGGGTTTCAGGAGTTGCAGAGGTTAATAGTGTGGTGACATTGTCCGAAAAAAATTGAAACACATAATTATATACATCCAAAAAAAATGGACATTCATTTCCCAAGTCGGTGGGTAGAATTCACAAAGCGCCAACTGCTACGATCCTTATATACGAGTACTCCTTTTAGTTCATCCACATTCATTCTCGATCATACATACAAGCTCGTCGATGGTGAGAACTACGCATCCGAATAAATATTTTTTTAAAGTCTAAAGTTTTTCAGTTTCCTTCAAAACCTTTCGTTTAAAATGAAGTTCGGAGAACACGCTTATAAACATAATTATGCAGTTTTTGTAGGAAACAAAAACTTAAACATCTGCTGAACATTTGTCTAAAAATAGTATGACTGCAAAACAGACCTTATTTCAAAGTTATAATATGACATTTTTTTAGACAAGTATTCAACAGACGTTTAAAAGTTTTTGTGACACCACGGTAACATTTTATAACCTAAGCATACAGTTAAAATTATAACTGCAAGTTTACATTGTATTGAAAACAAACCGTCTTGACAAATGAATGAGATAACCCTACAGATGATAAAATTCTCAGCTATGTTTCCATTTCAAAAGGATAAAGGAAGCTAGCCATTTCAGCTTACTCGCGAGGAAATGTCACAGAGTCGTAACCAGGTTAGAGTCAACACATAAAATACTAGACAATGTCATACAATCGTCCACTGAGGCTCTATACTCTATGCTCTATTGTTATTCTAGCAAGCGTTATGATTGTAGGGTTGGGACACAAAGTGTGGCAGAAAATAATGCGATTCAAAGTGGTGGCAGTTGCTTTATTGTCTAGGATTTGTAGAAAATGTTCACCTAAAGCGTTAGGTACGCGTACGCCTTTGTATATAACTTATTAACTACCTAGGTAGCTATTATTAATTTTTTAAATGTGTTTATTCATTTTTTTAAGCTGTTGCATAGATTTATCACGGGCTCTTAGCGCAGCGACCGAATCAAGAAATTCCCGAACTAAAATCCTAGCACCCCGCATCGTCTAACGTCGTTTCAGTTCGGGAGATTTTGGCAATCATAAAAACACCCGTCATAAAGACAATTTAATTATTCTTACTGATTCTAAACGGCCAGCAACAAAAGGAGGTTTTCAAAATGAAACCTATTTATAAAATTCTCCTACAGCAAAGCAGAGTGGCGCAGTGTAAGCGTGCTGGCTTTGATGTTCTTGTTAAATATTCGCAGTATACGACTTTTTTTAATGCTCCGCAATAGCTTTACCGCGGCAGCCTCCGAGTGCCACACGTATTTTTTTAACATAAACGTTGCGCTACCCTAGGAATTTCTTCTACAATGTGGTTGCGTTTACAAACATAGAAACTCACATGAGACACTCAGACCCGAAAAAAAGTTCATCGTTTCTTTTGTACACTAGAGGCGCTTCGTCATTTATCCATTCAAAACACGCAGTAAATACTGCAATTACGCTATTAGGTAAAAATAAAAATTTCGTGATGAGGCCTCTGAAAAATATAACACTGTTTTTTAAAGTCAAAGTAATTTCATTCATCACTCGTGAACAAGCCACGTGCCAACCCTTACCGCGGCAACCTTCCATTATTTAGACACGTTTGTGAAGTAAGGCGGACGAACGAGGGTTACGGCCAGTTTTTATGGCCCACGGTTCGGCCACGAACCTGCCACGGTCTGCCCACGGCTTTCATTGTCGGCCCATTCGAAGCCGCGATAAACTTTATTAGACGTTATGACCATACGTTCTCAGAAGGTTACCTGAAAAAAGAAAGGCGTTTTGCCTGTTCTCTTTTTTTGCAATTTTGAGGATATACTGTTTGCCTTGTGTGTGGTGTATGGTCGTTGGGTGTGTTGAGATTTTTAATGGTCGGTTACACATAAATATTGGAAATATAAATTTTTAAATATAATAAGGTTTTGTATTTTATTCCGCCAGGATATAGGTAGCAATAAATAATTGACTGGCCTGGTGGTCTAGTGGTTAGTGACCCTGACGACTGCTATGCCGGAGGTCGTGGGTTCCATTCCCACCCAGGACAAATGTTTGTGCGATGAGCACGATCATTTGTTCTGTGTCTGGGTGTAATTTTTCTATAATATGTATGTATTTAGAAATATGTAAGTATGTTTTTCAGTTGTCTAGTGCCCATAAAACAAGCTCTGCTTAGCTTGGGGCTAGATGGCGTTATGTGATAGTTGTGGAATATTATTATTATAATTATGCGTAAGTAAATAAACTCTCATTTTCACAACAGTAAAATGTATAATATAATTATCCATTTAACGCCTTCCTCTCAAAATTTACAAGATTTTCAAGTTTATTCGATATTCTTATTCAACCATAAGTAAATGAAATCAAAACATCGACATCACATTTTAGCCAGTTATGTATAAATCCCATGTAAAAGAGATTGGTCATCAATCGAGCTCAAATCCAGGCGCCATGCTACTGAGAAAAATGGGAAGTATTAATGTTAACCTACTGAGAATCGAACCAACACCTCAAAGCTCAGCAATCACGCCTGTAACCACTAGACATTATTAATTTCAGAAACTAAACAAATAAGCATCAAAACCTCGTCTCCATTTTTGCAAGCAAAAAAAAAATATGGAGAAAAACCAAGGAAGAGACAATAAGAAGAAACAATTGAGTTTTTCAAAAAGGATTTATTATTTACATGCATTTTACAATTTTCAGTCAACAAAGGCTTGCCCGCGAGGGGCGCTGCGGAAGTGACGTCGGTAGGATCGGAAGTCGACGCTCCCGCTTTGCTGGGAACCTAGTAACGCTGGAACCATTTTCACAGTTTTTTTTGCAACCAGTTTTGATTTAGCTTTGTGTGGAAAACAGGCTTTAAATTTTTGAAAATGAAAGTTTGACTGGGATTTTGTCGTAATTATATCATAGCTAAAAAATACGTGAAAAGAGGTTTTTTTAATCGATTCATTTTTTATAGTTTTGTTTATATTTTATTTTAACCATCATTATTAAATAACTGTTACTGTTACTGTCAGCCTGTATCATCCCACTGCTGGGCAAAGGCCTCTCCCCATGAGTTCCAGCTATTTCGATCTAAGGCTAGTGTGAGACACTGGTTGTGAGTTTTGTCCAGCTCGTCCCGCCATCTTCTGCGAAATCTGCGGCGATGCCTTCTTTCTGTGTCAGGGCTCCTCATCGTGGTAATTTAGGCCCACAACTCACTGGCGCATGCCCAGACGTGGCCAGCCCAGTCCCACTTAAACTTAGCGGCCATTTTAGCAACGTCGGTGATCTGTGTTTTGGAACGCAATGTGATGTTACGAAAAATAAAGGATAATTATAATATTCGTGATATCATTTGTGTTTTTTATAAATCTAATCAAAGAGTTTGGACTGATATAATCTAATCTCTAGATCTCCACTTGCCATTCATGAATGAGAAGTATCTTTTGCACACAAAAACATTCAAATCCAAAAGATGTTTAAGAACATTACGTCTCTCTTTTACAAAAGCGTTTTCCTATTATTTCAGATGCTCTTTTAAAGTCTAGTTTTATTACTGTAATTTTAAACAAAAAATATAAAATAATAATCCAATTTTACCAAACTAACTTGTCAGTTCCACTTAAAACTTTGTAATTGTTCAACAAATGACACTTCAGTGTTGCTGACACACAAAACTCTCTCAAACTTTTTTTATTTGAAAAGTTTTTTTTTTTTTTTTTTTTTAGCGTGGTATAATCATCAAATGAGTCCTCCAACCCCGGGCAGGGCGGGAGGGACTGTCAGACTTCTACTGACTAAAATCCACGGTGTCCTTCATAGCCTGTTACGTTCCGGGGTTACGGTTAGGGAATAATCCCGCGACCCCGGCAGGCTTTGGCCCTCTGAGAGGGGGGCCCCGTCATTATGCTGACGCTCTTTGAGGCGCGCGTGGGACACAACGCGCCGTCGCCCCGGGCATGGTCCTTGCTCGGGCAGCGAGTTGCCCTTTACTCGCTGCCCGCATGCCCGCGCCTACGGTGGCCGGAGATCATCTTGCGACGTCCGTCGCCGTGGGCGCCTACCACTGCGGCTAGGGCGGAGGGAGGACGCTGTCCTCTCTCGCTCGCGGCCTGCCTCCTCCTTTACGAGCATTACTGCCTCGCAGAAGGAGCTGACCGCTTCCCACTCCGTCTCGCCCCGCAGCATGGCCGCAACCAATGCCGGGCGCGAGAGGTCTCCGCCTATCGCAGCCGTGAGGACACGTCGGTGCTCCGCCCAAGCTGGGCAGTCTTGCACCGTATGCTCCACCGTGTCCTCCGGGCGATCTTCGCAGTGGTGGCACCCAGGCGTCTCCTCCTTTCGCATCAGACACAGGTACCTCCCGAAACTTCCGTGTCCGGTGAGGACCTGCGTCAAGCGGTAGGTCAGGACGCCATGACTTCTCTCCAGCCACTCCTCAAAGAGGGGTCTTACCGCCGCAATTGCGGCGTGCCCGGCCGTCGGTCGCGACAGTCGTTCCTTCCATACTGCCCTGGGATCGCGCCGGAGGTCTTCGCGCCACTTCGAAGACAAGAGATCGTCGGCGCCCGTCCCGCTGCTCGTCGCTGCTAATCGAAGAAGCGCGGAGCGGAGCGAGGCACCTGGAATCCTCATAACCCGCGCGTTCGCGATCTCAGAGACGCAGAACGCCGACCGGGCATTTGAAAAGTATAAATAGAATTTATGCACTAACAACACTGATTAATGGGAATTCATGATTTTTTGATAAGTAATCACTGTTTTATTTGAAGTAATTTAAAGTAAGTATAATCTTTTAAACGTTAATTTGAAAGCGTATGTGGATCGACACGAATTCACTTTGAAGAATACCAGAAATCTAAATTTGATCTTACTTTTTAAAAGTTTGTGAAGGTGGATGTATGTTTTTTTGTTACTCTATCACACACAAACTGCTGAACGTATTTAAATGTTTGGTACGTAGATAGTTTATAACCTTTTTTTTTGCGTGGTAAAATCATCATCCCTCCCACCCCGGGCAGGGCAGCAGGGACTGTCAGACTTCTACTGACTAAAATTCACGGTGTCCTTCAATAGCCCTTTATGTTCCGGGGTCGCGGTAAGGAAATAATCCCGCGACCCCGGCAGGCTTTAGCCCTCTGAGAGGGGGCCCCGTCATTAGATAGTTTATAACATAGATTAACATTAACATTTTTGAGAAACACTCGAGTGAAGCCGGTGGCAGCAGCTTGTTCATTTATACCCTATCCAAATACCTAACGCAATTCGTGTAAATTACAAAAGTCAAATTTTCCTCAACAGTACTGATTTTAATCTCCCTAAAACAGTTTCCGAAAATAAAACTCTTCAGGGAAAAAAGAAAGGATTTCTATTTAAGGAAATTCCTCGAATTGAAAAAAGCAGAAACATTCCTGTTTCTAACAAAAAGTAAAAAAAAACTGTAATTTATTGAGAACTAACAATCAAAACCTCATTTTCAGCAAACAAAAGAAGGCTGAATATAAAAGAACGCAATCCTTGTTGGCTGTCTGAAAAAAATGTTAATTTCTTTCGGATTGGCGATTTCCAAATAAAGAACTTCTCGGTCGGGCCCCAAAGTTGGGACAACTTGTGACGTAGTACTTTCAGGCATAATTATTTGGGACGAAGACTCTCGAATCCTGAGTGATTCCATTATGACGTTACATTGGTTTTCTCGAATTATTACCGGATTTAAATAATGGATGAAGTTTGTGTTTTGTTTATTAGGTTATGTTTGTTTTTTAAATAAATTGGCGATTCGAGGTGGCGCTTTAAAAAGGTGCTTGTAAAGATATGCCTTTGCAAAATATGGTCATAAAAAAAATACATTGATTACTCGCGCCTTTTTGTAATAGGCACCTTTCTTTTTCCTGTCCTTTCCTTTCGTCTAAGAACAACAACAACAACTATACAAGTTCAAATATCATCACCATCATCCTAAAAATGTTCACATTGCTCATTGCTGGGACACGGCGACACACTCCTCTCAACGAGAGGTATGTCTGTGCATGTACTCTTATGTATGTAGCTGAACTAACCCACACTCGTGAGAGTCCACCATGTTCAATGACACAATGTCTTCGAATTTTTGGTGCTAGTACTTGACGATAAAAAAGGTAGATTATAGACACTTATTTACGTCCCAAACCATTAAGGCCGTAATGGCATTCCGTTTCTTCTTTATGTCTCTAAGTGATCTTACCTTAAGCCTGTTCTTATTCTCGTTTTCAAGCAAAAGGTTCGTTGAAAATGGGTGTCCTAGATCAGCCATACTCAAAGTATGTTCCGCGGAGCCCTAGAGCTCCGTAAAGCCTTTGTCTCCGTAAAGCCTTAGCCTCTTCCGCGAGAATCTTGTAACAAGTCTTGAGATTAAACAACATCTATTGATCAGTGTGTAGATACAGTTTTTTATGCATTATGCAGCTACCAAAACAAAATACCGCATTAAACTGGATATAAAACTTCAATCTACTATTACAGAATGCAATTTTTCTTTAGTTTTGGGGTTCCGTCAAAAAATTCGCACTTCAAAAGGACTCCACCAACGAAACAGTTTGAGAACCGCTGTCCCAGATAAAAGCAATTTGGATAATTATAGCTCAGTTTCAAATTAAATCTTAAGGTGAGGTCACTTCTACGTAGTATATCAAAAAAAACTTTTGTAATGATTTAAATAACAGTTGGTTTCCCTTACCGATAGTGATAAGTGTTTACTACTGTCTAGTTTTAAAGCTTTTCGTACACAACGCAACGCAACTCTCCCATACGTTACGACTTTGGTATCCATTGAGACAACCCGCGTAATGATTGTAGATGTTACCTATGCCAACACTTTGGTAGTCGACCATACATCCTGCACTTATTTCAATTAATTTGAGTTTGGCATAGCATGTCATCTTTTTCCACAGTTTTATCACACTCGTCATCTCATCACACAACACCTTACTAGCTATATCATCCTTCACACAGTCCACTTCGTTTCATACATAAACGCGCTTCCTCACCGCGAACATTCACCTGTAATGTAACGTTACAGAATCATCAGTGACGAAAGACAATCAAGCATCACAATGCGCATCTTGTATCAAATCTATACCAAACGAACGCGAATGCTCGTCAGTCAAGGAGACAGTATTGTAATGAAATGCTCAAAGTCGAATCTATAATGTTACATTACACGCCAATGCTCTCCCGGTGAGAGAGCGCCTTTAAGAATGTATACTCAACACATTATCCTTACTCCTCTGCATCACGTGGCCTTTCCAAGAACCATTGAACATACAATTTGTTCAATCACCGGTACCACTTTCAGATTACCTCAATTCCTCTTACATGCTCATTTCTAATTGTATCCATTCAGTTACACTACACGTCCCCTTTAGCATTCTCATATCAGTCACAAGCAATTCCCTTTCATACATACGTCATTGTTATGAGGGCACTTACAGATCGAATATGCTCTTTACCCCTCTCTCAACTCGTACACAAAAAGAAAATAACAACACAACGAGAAGTGGGCTGTAACAGGTACAATTTCATATCAGTTCCACCTGTTCCAGTTCTAAAAACATGTTACGAAATAGCAGTCTGATATTTTCATGTGGAAACAATTTGACGAATATCTGTTACGAAATAGACAGTAAATAAATCCACTAGGTACTTATTGAAGCTATGAAAAAAAAGAGAAGGCTGAAAACAGAAAATCTTCTATGTAAAAGTTGTGCTGTCATAAAATGAATTTGTTATTTCATGGAACAGGCTGTACTTTTAGTTTGTTAGTCACAATTACAAAGTTACAAAAGTTACATGATACCTGTTATATTTAATAGATAACTGTTACGACAAATACGCCTTACTTCTGAACACAACTCAAAGTCAGTACACAAGCTCGTCCTACATTCAGCTTCATCATTGAAATAATTCACTAACTTTTGATGGGCTCTCATTAGCCGCTGTCATTTATCATTTCTGCGCCCCGTCATTGCGCCGGGGTAAACTTTGAGAATCACAAAGACATTTGACATGTATACTGAGTGGAAAATTCTATGTATCCGCTGTGTCAGGCCGCGGGGTCTAAATTGGAAGAAGTTTGAGTAACGCTGAATTGTTCAATTTGATGCGTAATAAGTTGTGCGTCGCGATGGTAATTTTGTTTTGTGAAAGTTTCTGCTCTGTTCAGAGGTTGTTTTAAAATTAGGTTATTAAGTGTGAGATACTTACTATTTGATCTAGGTGGCTTAGGGAAAGGGACGGATTTCCTGTTAAAGTACGGATGTATTCGCTTGAGCGTATTTTCAATTTGCAAGTAAATACTCTAGGAGTACAATTTTCAAGGTCAATCTTAACAATAAAGGCTGATGATAAAAGAATAATTATATATTAAGGACAGCAGTGATTTTCTGCATGCATTCTACATTATTGTGTTTGAATAAGTTATTAAAATAATGCTTAGATGGTTCAGTGATGTTGAGAGGACGAGGTACGACGACAGACACGTAAAAAAAAAGAATTTATAAGACAGATGTGAGTAGTAGAGCCGGGCTGACCTTAATAGTCACATACTTTTGAAAGGTACGTAGTGCACGCAATCGGCAGAATTGTACGGTACGCCCAAATGTATGAATGAGGCAAACTGATTATTAAGGATCGTAATCATTCTGTGGTTTTTCTTAACCTCCATGGAAAGTGCGGCAGTTTTATCTGTAATTAATTAATAATTTGTCAGAATTAAGACTAGTTATACTATGCGTTTTCATAAGCGAAACATGGAGGATATACCAATTTATATTTAATTTATAACACTCCCACTATGTGAAACTTGACTTATGTTCACAAATAAACAAAACAATACAAAATTACATCAAAGCAAACACAATTTTGGCAGAAAGATTTAAGTGGCCCGTGGTATCTGAAAACGCCTTTTTAGTAAAAATCGCAGTTCTTAGAATTGCGATAAAACTGTTGTTTATCAACATTATCTACTCTATTGCTGGAGCAGAAAAACAGAATATTCCATTTTACGAATTTAATCTTTCTCATAAATTGGCCTTTTATATTATCACTTCAGAATTTCATCCCTCCTCGCAAACACTTCCTTATATTTATCCTCCACTTCTAAACATTTTCTTTTTATATTTCTTATAGGACAACATCACCAACGGCTCGGGATTACGAAAATGTTTTTTATTGACACACACCGACCGATTGGATTGACAAATACGAACCAATAAACAAGTTACTACGCTGTGCGTGGACATATGGACGTGAAGGATGGCGGGAACGAGCTTTGTGATTGACTGGAATGATTTACTGATGCCTGTAGTGATTTCTGAATGAACATTGCCAAACACAGCCATTCTAACTCTTCGAACTGACAATGAATGACGACACTATTTTCGCGGTGTTTGAGTGATCAAATTAAATTATTTATTTCAATTATGCCAATTACAGACACTTTTGAATTGTCAAAAGACATAAAATAAAACTTACCGTAGATGCTGATTCCAAAGCGTAGATCTCTGTGCAGAAGAATGAGTAAGAAACTCCATGGACTCTCTTCGATCGCCAAAATTATAACAGAACTTTTGTTACATCATTCATCATCAGATGGTACATTATGCAAGAACGATTCACGATGTGGCGAGTTAATAGTGTCAATAGGAAATATAAAAAGACAATTCAAAAATAAAGTTTTTAATAATTAAAATACACC
This sequence comes from Agrotis segetum, assembly GCA_036375495.1. Taxonomy (NCBI): domain Eukaryota; kingdom Metazoa; phylum Arthropoda; class Insecta; order Lepidoptera; family Noctuidae; genus Agrotis; species Agrotis segetum. The sequence continues at coordinate 143,852 of JAQSVV010000237.1, forward strand.
TTGGCAACTAAGGGACGACCAAAGGGAACTAAATGATCCGACACAAACGCCACCATCAGCGAGACTTATGAGTGAGCATGACATACTCTCAATGGATATGGATAGCTCTGAAGTAGATGGTACGCACACAATGCGGGCTATAACATTATATAATACTAGATAGAAACACTCTAGAGAGACCTCATTGGTCATATTGGGACCTAGTTATGACATTTACAATGAACTTCGCCAAACTTTTCCTATTGAAGCAAGTAACAGACTGAAAAAACTTCTCCCCGTAATGTTTCAGAGCAGTATGTCCCAAAACACTTGAGCGCGTCCTGCCGCTCTCGGTATATTCAATTCCAAGACTTAATCATAAAAGTTTTTGAATAAACAATGTGCGAATCGAATAACATTCCACTTACTTAAGCCTAAACTTATAAAAGTTACTTTTAGGGCACCAAAAAATGATAAATATTTATGTGATGATTTCTTTTTTATTGTCTTAGAATACGTCTTTTTACAGACTTTAAAAAAAGAGATAATAATGTTATCCCGATGGCCCGTGAAGGTTAGCCATCACATAGGTACGAGTCTTTTAATAAACAAATTCCAGTTTCAATTACCAAAGCACATACTAACTTGTACAAAGGCACATATAGACATACCTGCAAATGCACACATAATTACGTACATTCCCGTAGACAAGTGAACACATACATAGTACTTACAGTCGTGCACTACGTTTTCGTAAACAAGGCTTGGTACAGAACAGCGTCAACAACCGTTGTTGATACTGCCTTAAAGCCACGTACGTGTGTACTAGGCTTAAAGATTGCAGTGCCTAATGCAGAATGCGTAGGTTGGCAGGATAGAAAATGATTATGTAGGTCATACGAGTAGCTGCAACGTGTTTGCACTGGTCGAGTGCGAGTCGGCTTTAGAGAAATGTTCAATGTCAGTCGACGAAGATTTGTGGGAGGACTTTGTGAAGAAAATTGTACTAGTATTTCAGAAGTACTTGAGGAAACCTTGAGTATCATATTCCTACTGTTTTCCTTTCTACTTGTTTTGGGCCTAGCTATTTGTGTATGCGAATATGAATGTCTGTAAGTATAAAAGTAACGATAAACCGGTTCATAAAAAGCTGGCATTATGAATAGTCATCTATCCACTGACAGACCTTACCAAAATCATCATCGTAATGATCAGCCGTAGGTCGTCCACTGCTCAACATAGACCTACCCTACAGATTTTCAATACAACTGGTTGGAAGTGGCATCAATTGATGTAAAGTGGCTTACATCCAGCATGATCCTGTGGTCTTTATTAGATCATCTGACCACCTTATCCGACCTAACCCAGCGTTGCTTGATCTCTTAGACCCAGCTATTGTTATCACTAAGCCTCTCATAAAAACCAAGGCTTCTTCTGAGGGTAATAACAAGCTAGGTTTTACAACAGCAGTCAGTATTATACTATTCACAGAAAATAACGTTTTCGAAGTGAAAGAAACAAAGCTGGTATAAGCTGCTTACGCTGCGATGCCAGCTCAGACTTCCATTTTGCTCTCTAATAGTCGATTGGGGAAAAAGAATCCGATATACGAACGGCTAAAAATGAAGATTCATTTTGAAGTATTGTCTGTTCATAAAATATTTTACTATGATGCTGTACAGAGACCATACCACGAGCTCTTAACGCGATCCTTTTTAAGCTGTGGGAAAGAGACAGAGCTATACAAGTCGGCTAGCGGCATATTATCTTTTCCACACTACCACCTAAACTGGATCGCGTTAAGAGTTCATGGTAGGCGACCAGAATGTCCCCCTGAAGTGTAGATCAAATTGAACAGAAGCCGGGAGAGGTCATTTAAAACCTTTGTATCTCTGAGACATTCCTTGCTATTTTTATAGTTCAAAAGTTATGACCACTTTTCGTATTTAGATAGACGACAATACATGCCTAGGGATTGCAATTAAATTTAATCTTCTAACTCTCTCTAAAGATTATCTATGTTTTGGAAAAATTCTCTAAAACTTTGTCAAATTTCTTTCCTAGAAAACCGAGTTTTTTTTTGCACATAATGTTTTTCTTTATTGAACCAATTATGTTTTCTGTATTACGACAGGAATATGCAACTCTTGTGTGCAATACTAAATATTAACTCCAAAAAATTAACTTCATTTTCATGCATTTCCCTTCAACAGAATACAAATATTTCTCTCAGACTAAATCCATCTTCGATACAATAATGGTGAAAATAATAACAAATCTTGTACCAAAACTAGAACATTTTCAATTAAAGGCAAACCCGCGAGTATACAGTTAACTCGCTTTTAAACTGACGTTCGGCCCGTTGATATGCAAATCGTGCACCCCTGAATATCGACGTCATTTTGTCAACCGTGCTTTGTTAGCCAATGAGATATTACAGCGCTTTTCATCGGTGATGAACCTATTGTTGGCTATTATAAGTGTAGCCTTAGCTTTAGTTCAGTTTAGGCTGCTGGCACATTTGTCAACGCGGAATCGCCTTAAGCCGGTCAAAAAATCCTTTAAGTCAAAGTAATAAGGGTGTTACTAATGCCATTTGCATCGGCTCGTCTCGGACGACGCGAGCCGATGCGAATGGTATTAGTAATGTTCTTATTACATTGACTAGGATTTTTTGACCGGCTTAGGCCGATTCAGCGTCGGTGATGCGACGCATTTCAACCGATGCCAACAACAAGTGTAAATCAACCTTGCTAAGAAATAATGATGCAATTCGATTGTCTTGACGTCGTCGTGGCGATCACGTTTTGTTTTACATCCGATTAAAAAAAAAAGGAGTTTCATCAATTCGAACCATAATTATTATATAATTATGTAATATTTTCAGAACTGCCCAGTTTTCGTATATTTTAGTCTATATCAGCGTCTGAACAAATGCGCCAAACAAAAGTGTATGTTTGCATGTGTTTGGGATCGATCGACGGAACAAATATTTGTATGATCTGCTAGTAGGTGTTTTGGGTCTGGGTGTTTGTGTATGTGAGTTTCTATATTTGTAAACGTGCCCACGATGCAGGAGAAATTTCTGCTTAGGGCAACGTTTTGTTATAAAAAAATATGTTTTTAGTAAACATTGATCCTTAAAAACACGATAATACAAGTATTAGTATGTTTTCTCAAGACAATCGTTTTGATTAGGTCGCAGCCTCACAAATGAACAAGAGTTTATTTTGTGGCTTCTTAGCTAAAGTTTCACGCAACTGGGGTCGCGTGTAATTTACTTTGTAAACAAACCTTGTAAGTAAAAAAGGAACAACGTACTGTAACGTTGCGCCCCACCTTCTTTCACGCAAGATGGCGCAACGTTACAGTACGGGTAAACAAGCTGTCACAACGTACTTGGTGCAGCTACAACGTACTGTAATGTAGCGCACAACGTACTGTAATGATGCGCCACAACGTGGCTTTAACGTTGCGCACAACGTCTGTAATGTAGCGCCACAACGTACTGTTATGCTGCGAGACTTTAACGTTGCGCCACAACGTACTGATGTAGCGCCACAACGTACTGAGTTGCGAACGTACTTTAACGTTGGCCACAACGTACTGCTGCCACAACGTCTGTTATGTTGTGCAACGTACTTTAACGTTGCGCCATAACGTACTGTAATGTAGCGCCACAACGTACTGTAATGTTGCGCCACAACGTACTTTAACGTTGCGCCACAACGTACTGTAATGTAGCGCCACAACGTACTGTAATGTTGCGCCACAACGTACTTTAACGTTGCGTTCTGATATGGTACGGGTAACAGGCTATCCACCTTGGTGATGCTAAACGCTATGCCGGTATGATGATGCTGACGTGGCCTCCGCAAACGTCTTGCCGTGCGCTGAGATGCCGCCCACGGTAATGTCGTTCTCTGAAAGGAAGCCGGACAGGCTGCCAGAGTCGTAATATGTGCTCGACTTGGAGCTGACGTACTTGATGTATACAATTAAAAAATAAACAAGACTGAGAATACTTTATTTTGCTTTTAAATACAAATTAAAATAATAATAAAACATTGTGAAAAAGGAGATTACCGCGGACAAGATGGTAATGAGAAAAAAAAGTTGAAGGTGGCGCAAAATACCTCTCCGTTACAGTACTAACGTGACACAGTTCAAGTAAACTCACATACACAAACAGCCGTATACTATCTTTTAGGCTATTCAAATATTTGTTCCTTACGGAAATCAAACTCAAGAAACGCACAGCGGAAGCCAGTCACACAGCCGCTGTTCAAACGGTGCCATAAAAAGACTACAACAATTATTACAACAATAGAATCTCCTGTAAACTGCAGAACGGTTGTAAGTCACAAGTGACCGCTTAATAGAGTAAAATGAGCGTTCTACTCGTTCCCCACATTAATAAAGTGGTAGTTGAAAATACAGCGCGATTTACGAGGTGTCGGCGACCGGTGTGAATATAAGGGGAGACAATTGTGAACGGTACCGTTCTGACCGAACTTTTAGACTTACGCTACGGTCCATCAGAGAGATTACCTGTGCAGGTTTGCCTAAAGCTCTACATACCAGAGCGTCCTTTCCGCTAGCGAAGTGAAGTCTGCAGTCTTCCAGTACAGAGTCACACAAAACTTCTTCTGAATAGCAAATGCTGTATTCACTGACTACAATAAGTTTTTTTTTTAATTGGAATTTCGCAAATCAACCTAGAGGAGGTTGTGTGCTACTTAACCGAACAATCCTGTAAATCCAAATTAAAAACTAAGCGACCATAAGCTAAGTGCAACCTCGGATTATGGCATCGCTGAGGGAGGACAGCAAAAGCTTACTCTAACAGCCATTCACAAATCACTAATTAAAAAAACAATCATCGAAGACTTACACCCCCATATTAATAAACGTGGACTAAAGTTACAATCAGGATAATCTTCGGATTAACGATTCATTTTTAGGGATTAACCTCTTTTTTTTTAGCGTAGTAAAATCATCAAATGAGTCCTCCCACCCCAAGCAGGGCGGGAGGGACTGTCAGACTTCTACGTACTAAAATCCAATTCAGTAGTTATGTTCCGGGGTCACAGTAAGGAAATAATCCCGCGACCCCGGCAGGCTTTGGGCCTCTGAGAGGGGGGCCCGTCATTATGCTGACTACGGATTAACCTTGGCGTAACTTTACTTCTCGTCGTATTATTATGGGGGACAATGTTCACGTTCAAAATACCCACCCGTATATTCTTCAAGGTTTCCTCGCGACGTCATAACTAAGGTTTAATTGCCGGCGGCGCATCCGAGCCGCAAAGGAGGTGCATTAAATTTTCCTTAATAATAACTTGTGTAGCACTGCGTCCAGAACTACAGGGAAGAGGTGAGTTGAGGTGGCTTCTTACCTTATATGCAGGTAAAAAGTAACTTATACATTATTTAGGTAGGTAAACCTGGAGGCTTTGAACAAGGTTGACTTTCTAACGTGGTGCTGGGCAACTGGGCTTATTTTATTGTAACGTGTTTGTACATTAATTTTACTATCAGCACGCGTAGCACCAATTCTATCTCTATTCTACTAAGTAAAGATAAAGTTCAGGCACGCCGCAATCGCGACGGTCTCGACTCTTTGAGGAGTGGCTCGCTAGGCGTCACGGCGTTCTGACCTACCGCATGACGCAGGTCCTCTGTGTCTGATGAGGAAGGAGAAAACGCCTGGGTGTCCACTACAGCGAGGATCGCCCGGAAGACACAGTAGAGCATACGGTGCAGGACTGCCCCGCTTGGGCAGAGCACCACTGTGCCCTCAGGGTGGCGAAAGACGGAGACCTCTCGCGCCCAGCAATGGTCGAGGCCATGCTGCGGAGCGAGACTGAGTGAGAAGCGGTCGCCTCCTTCTGCGAAGCAGTCAACGCCTCCTTCGCGAGCATGACTGCTTCGCAGAAGGAGGCGGGCCGCTTGAGGGTGAGGACGGCGTCCTCCCTCCACCCCAGCCGCAGCCGCGGACGTCAGAAGACGATCTCCGGCCACCGTAGGTGCGGACATGCGGGCGGCGAGTAATGGGCGACTCGCTGTCCGACCATGGATCTTGCCCAGGTCGACGTTGCAAAAAAATAATAGTAGTAGAGCTTGTTCGTTACAAAAAAAAAATATTATCTAACATATAAACCACACAATGCTAATAAGGCAAATATAATGTCCCTAACAAACGCCGCGGCGATTCATCTTCAAGGATAAGGAAGCATTCGTCTTGCAAATCCTTACGTTTAATCATACGAGGCAATTTAGGGGCCCTTGTAAGGGGAGGGGCGGGTGATTACGTCACGCAGTTCATTTGCGGATCTCGGGCAAAATGATGTGGTGTGCACTGATTTTTTGGGAATGAAAAACAACCCTCTCGTGACTAGTCATGGAAATTATACCGTTGTATTGTCAAGAAATCATGATCAGCCTATAATGTTCCCACTGCTGGGACACAGGCCTCCTCTCTATGAGAGAGAATATATCCATATGGCCATAATCCACCACGCCGACCCAGTGCGGGTTGGTAGATGTCACATGTCTTCCAATTTTCCTTCACCGTTTTGAGAGCAGTGGTGATGAAATAATTTACACAAAGTAATGCGCCTTGCGGGGTTCGAACCCATGACCTACAACTTTTAAGTCGGTATCGATACCACTGGACCACCACTACTCACAAGCTTACTGATCTTGATTCGATCATTATAATCTTACTACTTATAGCAAATGCGAAAATTTTCGAGGACGAATGGATGGTGTTTGTTTTCATACAAAAACGATTAAAAGAATTTGTTAAAACTTCTCGTACATTAATTAACAGAAATAATTATGTATTTTTTCCTAGTGTTATGTTCCATTGGAATAATTTCCAAGTAACAAGCGAGGAAAGCCGCTGGCAAAAGCTAGAACAACCATTTAAATGTCAGATAAAACATTCCCTAACAAGCCCTAATGATTCAAATGACAATTCAATTAAGGAGGAGGCTTAAAACAGCCTTGTTTCAAGAAGCACTGTATTTTTTTCACGTGATTTTTAACCACTGCAACATAATAAATAATAATCCAATCACTTTGTTTTGATATAATCACATAATTTGAACAAATTAAAATCCTCCGAATAAAGCTTGAATTCCCATTTTTCATCAGAAATCCGTAAAACGCAAAAATATTTATCAATTTTTTTACAAAATCTAAATCACACACAACGATTCAAAGTTATTTGTCAATTCCTCTAAACCTTTAACACCAGCTAAAACGCTGTACACAGAATACACAGAAAAAGTACACAGAATACACACCTGTAGTTATATTTATTCAAAGGATAAAATTGTGTGTATTCAGACTCAGAGTGACGGGCTTTGAAATTTAAATCCGAAGTTTTACAAGCCAATCCTGGTATTGTGGTAAAAACTGTAACAATTTTTATCGTGGTATCAACATCAAATGAGTCCTCCTACCCATACTGTCAGACTTGTACTGACTAAAATCCACAGAGCCCTTCAATAGGTAGGCACTGTTCATGGTCGGACAGCGAGTCGCCCTTTACTCGCCGCCCGCATGCTTGCACCTACGGGCTACGGTGGCCGGAGATCGTCTGTCGCCGTGGGTGGGGGAGCAATTAGACCAATCGCGCTAAGTCAACGGGTGACGTGACGTTTGTGTTGCACTTACGTAATATAAATGCACATGTGATTGTATTACGTGTTTGTAAGAGAATAGACATAATTATATCAGAGGCTATTGCATCTTATCTATAATGGCCCCTGTCTCAGGTAAGTGTACCGTACTGAATATTTTGTAAGCTATCCTGTTTATTAATGTTAATTAAACTCTATTCCAAATAATTTTGAAAAAGATTAAGTATGGAATTCCCTGCCCATTCTTCTCCATACGATCCAACCATTTGCAAGAATGAGTGTAAAATCAATACCATTCTATACAATTTTATTAATCGACATCCCAAATTCCCTTTTTGATTGCATAATTGAAATAAATGATTTGATTTCCTGTGAAACATTTCTAAAACGGCGAAACTATTGCTAATATTGGATTAGAGGATTTAGGATTTTCAGTGAAGAAATACTGTATGATTTGCGTATTTGCGGACGTATTGTTATCAAAAGATCTGTTCTGAAAGAATTAATTTCTATCAACACACGTAATCCTACTACTACTAATATTATTAATGCGAAAGTTTGTGACGATGTATGTATGTGTATGTAGGTGTGTTTGTTACTCTTTCACGCAAAAACCACAGAACGGATTTGGCTAAAATTTGGACACAGATATTTTTAACCAGGAGACACATAGGCGTTTTATCCGGATTTTATGTTCCCGTGGGATAATTTTCGAGTTGTAGCGGGTGAAGCCGCTGGCAACAGCTAGTACTAAATAAAGCTTATTCAAATAAGCTGCATATTAAACCATGGCTATTAAGGAATAGCTCCGCGTCTAAGCTGGAAGAGCCGGTTTCAGACAAACTTCATATTAATAATATTGCTATCCTATTATATCTTCTAATGTCTAGCCGCCGCCAGTTTATTAAGCATGCGTGTAGGCATGCAACTAGTTCAGAATCTATTCTAATAATAATGTTATGTATCCCACTGTCCTAGAAGCTTATGTGGAAGTTTGTGAATGAATATTTTTTATTATTAAACGTAGTAGCGAGTTTCAAAAATTTTCTTTGTAAAGAAAAATTCGAATTGATGATTAAATTCAAAATCAACGCGAGCGAAGCTGCGGGTAAAAACTAGTGCCAAAATAAATGAAAGGTAAACCAACTCAGGCAAATGTTACCAGTCCACAGCCACACCGTTTATCGCCATTAGTTTCTATGGCCATACGTATTACGTAATAGCGACCGCAAAGGCTTATTCAAATTAGTTGCACATTTAACTGTGTTCAATTAACGAGTTACGGTCTTGCTTTGTCAGACGATCAGATCTGTTAGTGGTTTGTGTACGTCGTTTACAATTATTTGACACCTTATTTGAATATTTTGACGTCTCTATAATATCTAATCTATTTAAAATACAATATCTTTGTATATTTATTTATATATAATCAAGATCTCGGAAACGGCTCCAAGGATTTTCATGAAAGTTACAGATTAAGGGTTTTTCGGCTCAAGGAATCGATTTATCAAGATCCCAGGCTCGAGACAAGCTCGGTTCCCAAGATATAGACATTTTAAAAACCGAGCGAAACTCGGTCAACCAGATATTAAGTTTTTAATCAGACGTGGTCTATATGCAAATTACTACTTCTTGTATCAGAATTGTGGTGAAAAGTCTCTCTTTGATCACTTATTTTGGACGTTTTTTTATTTAGTTGTCAAATCGGGAAAGTGATAAAACTGTGTGTAGCCCATATTTTATGCCACCAAACTTACAATAATGATTGCTGGTTTATTGGTGTGACTATTGGAAAGTATAAGTAATTCCCTTGCAGTATAATTTATTTGTAGTAATTCATACATTACATTACATGACGTCTCTACTTTCCAAAGGATTAGGCAGAAGTTTACCTATAATAATAATCAATAGGAGGCGAACCTATACCATCAAGTGAATCCAAATCCAAGCTCTGAGGCTTCTCATATTAGAAACCTAGCATTACATTTTTTCATCATGTCTTACAAAAAAGCACCTACATAATTACTCTTAACCCATTACCTGAGTACCTCGTACTCCATACTTCACAAACAGCAGTTTGTGAGACATCAAAGCGCGCACTTATTCACCGTCCGCGTCCGTGAATACTTAGAGGCTCCTAATTCCTTAGACAGCTTAGCTTGCTTTGCAAACACTTCTCACCATCCACCAAGTCATCATCAACCTAGATTTTTTAACCTACAACTTCGAGTTACACGCCATCCATTGGCGGTTTTACACCAAGGAAAATATCATTCGTAGTACAAAACCAGTAATGGTTGTTGCAATTTTCTTTTGTATCAGTTATCAATTTGTGTTTCGTCACCGGCGCGGTATGTTGACGAAGATTTCCTTCAGTACGCAAATCTGTTGTACTTATAATGACTGGTGACGTTTACACCGGTTCGTACTTGTCATAAATATTAAAAGTTTAATTTTATTAAACAATACTGGCAAGGTAATGACCCGTCACTGAGACAAAAGTTTTTATAATGAAGAAAATGTAAATCGGTGTTCAATTAATTATTGGCCTGGGTCCTGGATCGTAGGGCATATCAAGGAGCAGAATGTTTATAGTTCATAAAAGTCTAGCGAATTAAGACTCTATTACTAATTAGTTAAAAGAGGATGTATGGAGTTGGGTTTATGGTCAAGAAGTATTTGAAAAATAAAATAATAGAGTTCCGTGGAGTATCAGACAGAATTGCCATTCTGGAATTGCAAATCCCGGGTTATGAACAACCAGCATCCATTGTCCAAGTGTATGCTCCCACGGATGTTGCCCAGAAGGATATAAAAAATGAATTTTACAATAAACTCCACGAGATTATGTCAAACTTAAACAAAACAGTTATTATAATTGGCGACTTCAATAGCAAAATTGGACAAAGAAATAAAAATGAAAACAATGTTCTTGGACCATACACAAATGGTAAAAGGAATGACAACGGACAAAGGCTAATTAATTTTGCATCAGAATACAACCTATCTATCATGAACAGCTACTACAACAGAAAACACAATAGAAAATGGACATGGACTTCACCGGATGGAAAGACAAGAAATGAAATAGATTACATCCTCACAAATAAACCAAGGTATTTTTTAAATATAGATGTTGTGAATCAACTAAACTACAGCACAGATCATAGAATGCTTCGAGGACAAATGTACACATCAAAACCAAAGATACAGAGGAAAAACTTTCGCAATAGTAAATATTCTATTTCATTACCGATCGCAAAAAATATTCTCGAAACACTGGGAAATAATATAACAAAGAATATCAAAGATGTACAAGGGAAATACGACGCTTTCGAAAAAGAACTAAAAAGAATTGAAACCAAGGCAAAAACAACTAACAAAACCAAAGATAAAATAGGTCCAGAAGCAAGAAATTTGATAACTCAGAGAAAGTACTTATATAAAGACAGGAAAAACAACAGAAAGGAAATAGAAAACTTAAGCAAACAAATTACCTTAGAAATCAGGAAACATAGACAGCAAATAAGAAACAATGTAATAAATTTCTACATAGAAAAATATGGTGGAGTCAAGAAAGCATGGCACGAATTAAGAGAAAGCGCAAGTTGGATAGATAATATTACACATCATAAAGATAAAAGAAAGAGAAGAAAAAGAATCGATATATTAAAAGTTGCCACGGATTATTATCGGGATCTATATAGCGATGACAGGTCACCAGACAAAAATAAACAATTAGTTGAAAACAATAACAGCAATGAAGTAATTCCAAGTATACTGAAAGATGAAGTAAACAAGGCTATCAGAACATTAAAACGAGGTAAAACCTCAGGAGAAGACTGTATATCTAACGAAATACTCATAGGAACATCTGATAAAATACTAGTCACCGTAACAGAACTATTTAATGAAATCATATATACGGAATGTATACCTAGTCAGTGGACCACGTCAACTATAATATTACTTCATAAAAAAGGGAACAAAGACAGCATAGTCAACTACAGGCCCATTAGTCTAATGTCGAATGTTTATAAAATATTTTCTAAAGTAATATTAAACCGCTTAACAAAAATTCTAGATGAAAATCAACCTAGAGAGCAAGCAGGCTTTCGCAGCGACTTCTCAACAATTGATCATATACACACCATAAAACAGGTTATTCAAAAATGTAATGAATACGGCATTACTTACTATTTGGCATTTGTTGATTACAATAAAGCGTTTGACTCGTTAAAACATCCGAAAATATGGGAAGCACTTGCGTTGCAGGGAGTAGAAAGCAAATACATACGAATAATAAACAACATATATGAAAACATGACAGCAAGAATACGAACAGAAAGAGTGGGTGAACTCTTCCCAATAAAAAGAGGAGTCAGACAGGGAGATCCATTGTCACCCAAATTATTCTCAGCAGTGTTGGAATACATATTCAGACGTCTCGAATGGAGCAAATATGGACTCAACATCAACGGACTGAAACTAAACCATCTAAGATTTGCGGACGACCTAATTCTAATATCTGAAAATTCTTCAAACCTACAAGTAATGCTCGAACAGCTTGTATACGAAAGTGATAAAGTCGGACTCTCAATGAACACTGCAAAAACCAAGGTAATGACAAACCTCCTAAAAACTCCCATCATAGTTAATAGCAAAATTATAGAATATGTGGAAGAATATACATACCTGGGACAGATAATATCACCCAAAGACCTTACAACTAAAGAAATAGATAACAGAGTACAGCTAGCGTGGAAGAGATATTGGTCACTCAAAGAAATTGTCAAAAACCCTCGGGTACCGCCCAAATCAAAGAAGAAAATATTTGATTCCTGCATCTTACCTATAATGACGTATGGATGTCAAACTTGGAGCATTACTAAACAAAATATGCGAAAACTAGAGACCTGTCAACATAGCATGGAGCGTAGCATGCTCAACGCCAAGTTAAAAGACAAAATCAAACTAGAAACATTACGTAAACAAACTAAAATCAACGATGTCACATATTGCATAAGGAAATTGAAATGGAGATGGGCAGGTCATATGTTGAGGAGTACTAACAATAAATGGGCTAAGGACGTAACCGAATGGTGTCCAAGATATAACAAAAGAAAGAAAGGAAGGCAACGCATAAGATGGGAAGACGACTTTCGAAAGATGGCTGGTGCTACTTGGAGGAGGGTGACCCATAATCGGAAGGAGTGGCAAGCTCTAGGGGAGGCCTTTGCGAAATCGCAAGACAATCTCATTACCGGTGTCTAAAGTAATAATATATAAATTACATGAAAAAAAAAAAAAAAAAAAAAAAAATGTAAACTTACTTTTAATTTATGTTTTGTAAGATTGTTAAATAAAGGCTAATAATAATAAATAAATGGGTGAAAATGCTAATTTTTTGCGTGACTCTGTCATCAGGTAACCACTGTTACCGCGGTAAAAGGCAATTGAGGGATCTCCATCGATTTTAGTCAGTAGGAGTCTGACAGAGCCTCCTGTCCCGCCCTAGGCGGGAAGACTCATGAGAAGAAAATAACCTTCTGGTCACGTGAAGCGTTAATCAACAGCTTAGCAATATCGCGAATTACATCCGGACCCCAAAGCTCAAGTATTTCAAACCCCGTTACAAACCTTAAAAATATAACAACAGTATTTTCCTTCAACAAATTCCAAGAAAACAAACAGAAACAAGACAAAATACATTCAAAGTAAATCCCGAGGTTTACCACGGTAGCTATTAATATGTTTATTACAACCGTCATTCTTTGCTTGAAGGAAATCTCAAAATGTCTTATTGAAATTCAGGCGCCGTAGTTATTTCGTACGGTGAATAATTACAGCGAATTTCAGGTATTGAGGTCCTAGCACGAACGCGCGATGTAAACGTGGCCTAAATTTAAATGATATTTGCAATGAAAATACGAAAATAGGCACTGGTTTATGTACAGTGAGGCTCAAAAGTCCATGGACAGTATAGAAATAAAATTGTGTGAAGCGGGAATGACGCTGTCTAGCATGTTCGCATTATACTTATTCAAACGTTCACAGGAAAATATGCAATAAGATATCCATGCTGTTTTGTTAGAGAGTGTATCCATTTGTGGATAATTACAATTTGTAGATACAATTTTTCTAGTAATGCCTGATAGGTCATACAAAAAACAGTAATAAAAAATCTGGCACTTAGGGTTATTTTATACGACAATCACAATTAATATTAACCTTTCGCTGGACTGTCTTAAAAGGGGATAGCGGCCCTGGAACGTAAAGGATATGTGAAGGAACAGGATAGTTTTTAGATGGTAATAGTCTGACAATCCCGTCCTTTCCATCCAAGGCCAAGAAAACCAAGAACTTAAGATTATGGCGTTGGTTTTTTATTTTCTTTTCTTGTAATTTTTACCTTTGCGTCGCCAGTTCGTGACAGGCCACTGATACTGAATGTGAGTTTGTGTATAAGGAAGATGTTTTGTAGTTGACATTGTATTAATATTTTTTTGGGTAAGAGAAATTTTATTACTGAGAAATAATGGAAAAGAGAGACAATGAGGAAATCGATAAGGTTAGGTAAGGCTTCAAAAAGTGCTGATAAATCAGCCTAATTTGAATAAATAACTTTTGATTTTGATTTTGGTACCTATAATTATGAAAGGTCGATGTTTAGTCCGTTGCATAATTCGCTGTTTTAAGCAAAATTTAACTTTACTGGAGTGCTATAAAAGTACCTATTTAAAACATTTATAAACGTCTAATAAATAAAAAGCACGCTTAGCTGACTGCTTAGTTGGTGATTCGATTCCCGTACGGAACAAAATATTTGTATGACCAACAATTTCAAAGTTGTTCACAGTCTGGCAGTTTGTGCATATGAGTTATAATGTCTGTAAACCTATCCACGACACAGGAGAAATGCCGAGTGTGGGGCAAAGCTTAACAAAAAAAAATACTAACGTATTTCTGAGCCTCATATGAATCTGTTCAGTAGTTTTTGTGTGAAAGAGTACCAAACATTCATCCATCCATTCATCCTTACACAATTTTGCTTTTATAGTAAGATATTAGATAAGTAATAGTAAAATAGAGAACACTCAAAACAGGAATTACAGTCACAATTAATTATAAAAAAACACCATTTTAATAAAATTACTGCCCCAGGAGGCTTCGATTTCAACTCAGATATTACTCACAATAAAATCGTAACATTTCAAGTCAATTCCCCTTCAATACGCGGCTGCCAGTACCACACACTAACGGTTATCTTTTCCAATAAATTAAACAGATAAAGAATATGTTGCCAACGAATATCCTTCCTTGAGATCAGTCGTTACTGGGTTGCCACATTTTTTAAGGAATTATGGTAGTTTTTTTTTTCGAACAGTACCTAAAATTATAATTAAAAATAAAATGTACTGTTTTAAAGCATTTATCTCACATTTAAGCAGAACAGTGGTGGCCCAGTGGTAACGGAACTGACTTACGACTTGCGCCAGGCTGGGTTCAAACCCAGCCTGGCGCATTACTTTGTGTAATTTATTTCATCACCACTGCTCTCAAAACGGTGAAGGAAAACATCGTGACGAAACCGGCATGTCCTAGAACCAAAAATTCGAAGACATGTGACATCTGCCAACCCGCACTGGGCCTGCGTGGTGGATTATGGCCCACTCCGTCTCACAGAGAGGAGGCCTGTGGCCCAGCAGTGGGAATATTATAATTATGCTGACGATGATGATGATCTTACATTTTTCCATTTGTCTTTTTTTAAGGATAGTAAAACCATTAAATGAGACTTGAACTTTAGTTAGAACTAGACCGAAAGAGACTGTTAGACTCTTTCCGTCTTACTTCAAACATGATAAACATTGGTTGAACACTTGTCTTGTCTAAAAAAGTGTCAAATGCGAAACGGACATTTGACGTTGACATAGGGGTAAGGTTGATATAATCGTTTTGCAGTTAAACTTGTTTTAGGCAAGTGTTTAACAGATGATTAACGCTGTGGTAAGACTGTTTCTGACTAAAATACCACGTATCCTACCCACGAATGGGTGCCAACCCTAAAGTAATGTATTAAAAGATATTTCGAGAGGGCGTTTTCCTGGATGGTCTTTTTCAGGATGAATGTTGATCAGTTTGGGTATGTGATTTTATGAGAAGAAATAGGTGAAGGTATACAGTTATAACTATTTGCGCTAATTGGTATGAGTTCTGGACAAACATCGTTTAAAAATATTCAGGCTCCTGTCAAGACCACTTGCAAACAAAGCTAGCCGTTTTTCCAACCAAAAAATGGTACCTTTAAACCCCTACCTCCCCCGCAGCTCAAGGGCTAGGGGTGGGACTTTTGATCGGTTCACCTCCTACCTAGGCCATACAAAGTTAGAAAGTCAAAAATTGTGTTCCAAGACTTTCCCTCTATAACTGTTCGATGACTGAGCTGATACACAAAATCAAGTCAAAACTTGCGCGCGAAGTCTTCTAAATTACCCATCATACTTCCTTGACATTAGAACGTAAACAAAATTAATAATTCAAAATTTTGCCGAAGTTCAAGTTGATCAGTAAACATTTTGAGGGTTTCAAAGTAGGCATGCAACTCACATCGGTTCGAAAAGTTCTCGAACTTTGTACGTACATAATAATATTGTAATTTATTCACCAGAGAAGAAAAAAGAAGTAGTAACGAAATATTCTATAGTATATTTTTGTTTTGCGTTGGCAAATGTCCTGTTTATCCTCTTGCATTTTTTTTTTCTTAGTTAATTCATCATCCCACACTAGGTAAAGCGAGAGAGAGAGGCAGTCAGTCAGACTCGTATACTGATTTAAATCAACGGATTTGAAAAGTAAGTCCTAAGACAAGAAGGCAAACCTCTTGGGGGGCCTCTCGGGGTCACGGGGCTGTCTTTTAAGGTAACCGTGACGTTGAGCGTAAAGGGCTATAAAAAGAACACCGTTAATTTAAGTCAGTACGAGTCTGACTGTTTCTCTCGCTTCATCTAGTGCAGGAGAACTCAATGAATGATTTTATTGAACTGAAAGTCCCAAACACCAGCGTATGTCAGCCATGATGCAGGACTGACATAAGCCGTTTTGGAAACTTGTAGAAGTATATAAAATGCTTTGCCTTTCTTCTTAGTCAGCATCCTTCATAAACAACAAAGTTACTTTGAGGATACTCTACACTGAAGTAAATCTAGTATCTAATGCTGCCCCAGACATGTTACTTCAAAAGTATCTCAACTACTTACTACTGAACCAACTTGACTCAACTTTGCAGACTTACTTGTGTAGTGTAAATAGAGAACGCTCCTGTCACAATCGATTCACACCTTTACCATGTTCCAGTTGAGATTTGTATAGGACATCATTCGCATTGAGTCGGCTCACTGCTCGAGTACAAGTTACACGCTGAAGCGATACGGAATTTTTTACAACTGTAAGAAAAAAACAGTTTAAGGCCTTTATCCACAGAGCGCGATCCGTTCCGGCGATCCGATATGGCGATAAGATCTAAACCCATGCGATCTCTGTAAATGCTGAACGCGATACGATCTGACGCCAGCTGTGAAAAAGCACATTATATGTTACAGAGATCGCATCGCCAGATCATATCGCAGAAGCGGATCGCGCTCTGTCGGTTAAGGCCTTTAAGCTATTATCAAACAGACAGGCGAAGCGAATGCGATCCGAAGCGTTTTTATTTGTAATGTATGGAATTGTTTGAATCCAGTCACATAGAAAAGCGAAAGCAATTTTAAGAATTCCATTTACAAACAAAAACCGCCACACCTAGGCCAGTCTGTTAACACAGTTCCGCGAGTCCGTTCGCAACTTGCGACACAATGGAATCTTGCGAAATAGTAAAGGTAAAAAGTAGTGACTTGTTAAGAAAACTTTTGAGAATCATAAACATACCACTGTATGCGTATGATTCTTAAAAAGTTTTCTGTCAAAGGATTAGACCGAACATCAGCTATCGAATTTGGATTGACTAATATAAATAACTTGTCAAATTCTGGGGACCGGAGTTAGTACGGACTTACGGAGTCCAGTCCATTCGCGCAACTTGGGGGCTGAAACTGCATTAATTGGACCGTAGCGAATTCCTTCGCAGAAAGAGTTACCGCGGCGTAGCACTTCGCGGTGATTCATGTTCTTAGCAATTTTTTTATCTGCAATTCCTGGTACAACACTTGCAAAACGCTAACGCTTATCGCTTGCCCTTGTGACTAGGGCATCAAAGACACGATCGCAGACGCGACAAACGCAGAAACAAAGTGCGAATGCCTTATTTATAGCTTGCTACTCTATCACTTGTGCTCACTCGTCCCCACGTTCGGAAATGATCATCTGCCGAATGGTCCGTCCGTGGAAATTCATGGAATTGAGAAAGACCTAACAAATGTGGTTGAATCCGTTCATGTTTTGACAGGTTTCAATCGTTCGATAGATTGAATTGTCACCAGCATGTGAACTCATTAGTGCGGACGTGTGGTTATAAGTGTGGGTTAATTTAATTTTCAAAATCCAAATTAGTGGGGATAACCTGTGCATAAACATGTCAGAACGAAATGCAGAATAAATGCATTTTGAATACACGGATTTTGTTACTTACAGATAGGTATCTGTCAGTCTCCTTTCAAATGTGCTAAAGGGCTCATCAACCCTTTTACGGGCGCTGTATTCAATGCCAGATTTGAAATAAAATATAGAAGTACTACCTGGTGCCAGATGCTTGACTCCCGGGTTCATACCCTATCTAGTTTTGATGTGAAAAAACAACATGGAAACCAAAGCTTTCGGTGTACACAATCTGTCCGTATACCTAGTGGTTAAAGCAAACTTAAAACTCAAACTTAAGTTTGGTAGTTGAATTTATTTCCCAACACGAAATAGGTCCCATTCAAGAACCAACTCCTCCCACTCTCCATCTCCACACTCCTAAAGTGGGAACTCAAAGATCACGTAATCGAAAAATTAATTATTCCTTATCCGTACAAAAGATCAATAATGAACGTTTTGTCCAAGTTCGGTTGGAATGCAACTCGGTTCCGAAAGCATCCCGAAGCATTTTACGTACCGGCCAAGTTTGCCCAAGACTTGGAGAGTTTCTTAAAACCAGTTTATTTGTGTAGCGTCCGCATAAAACCACATTTCCCGTGGGCACCCAACGGTTCGGGGTAGTGCTGCGTTTGAATTTCGCTTTGATGTTCAGTTAACGAAATGTTTTAATTATTTAAAAAGAAATTATACTATTCAATACCTTGCTTTGTTCGTTAATCGAGAAAACAAAACAAAACTCGATAAACGAAACGTGTTTAAAAATACAACAATTTGGTAAATTACTCTATATTACTAGCGTCGTCAACTGTAACAGGTTCTTACTGACATAACTAATTCCATACTATTCCATGCAGAAAAGATGAAGGTCACTTTAAACATTCCAAAAGGATGGGTAAGCCACGGTTAGCCAAGCATTAGATAAAATTCTATCAACAAAAATATACCAATGCGAATGTCTTACTCTACTACTAATATTCAAACCAGGCAAGCCAGCTCTCCCGTTCAAAGTGACCTCCACCATCCATGCATGCAGTTTTGATATTCCGTATTCTGTCTACACTTCCCCAGATCTGGGGTTATTTACATTTCTTACTTGCTGATGTATTTCCATTCGCTTTTCAATTACACCGCATGCGATTATTTATAAAATTTTCGTAGTGAAACGAAACGGATGTTGTGTCGGTCGTTTTTCAGTTGAAAGATAGTTTTCATGAGGTTAGGATATTTGAGTATGCTTAAAATGTAACACGAGTATCCATAAATCACGTTTGAAACGAATATTTCACTTTTTAAAATGTTCATGTTCATGCTTTAAAAAGCAAAATATTCGTTTAGGTAATTATGTAGATAACGATTTTTTTATTTCTTTTGAGTTAATATCATAAAATACAAACCAGGCAATCAGGCCAAAATGGGGAAAGTTATGGACATATTTATATAAATCGAACTAAAGGATAAAAGTTTTTCCTAGACATTGAGTGCATATAAATACGTACAAACCACATCACTCAGTCTCTTTAAACCCCCGAGCACTTACATTTCCCGATACCGATACCTCCACCAATTTGTGAGGCGGCCTTATGTTTAAGTAGGTCGGTAGTTGCCAAGTGGGATCCCTAATTAATCCCGTTTGTCCAGTCTAATGGGCCCTGCGAGGATTTAGGGTAATATCCTGTTACATCTATATGTGGGTCTTGATGCCTTAGTTGGAGTAATAGTGGGGACTTAGAGGTTGGGTTCCGTAAGGTTATAAGGAGGAGTTTTGGAGGAAGGAAAGTATCGGTTTGTTTGGCTATTTGAAGGTCAAGTGTTTATAGGTTAAGGGACTTTACTCATGGCAGATGTAACGCGACTCGTGCGATATCGAGTCGATTGCCGATTTATGTCGCACGTATTTACTAATGGAGTGATGAGATGCAATTCGACCGTGCACTTCAAAAATCCGCCTTACTACTACGTACATTAGGGCGCTTGAAACCAAAAACAAAATATGTCGCACGTGACGAGTAGTTGCGCAATCGAATTTAAACAGAGAATCATGTGCATTGTCATTAGGACTTAAATGCAATTCGATATCGAGGAGATCTGTGAACGATTTCGTCTATTCGTGCGACTCAATTATCAAACACTAACGATTGTTATACATTTTCTTCGGCAGGACGCTTAAGTGATATCTGACCGATATCGTCAATCGATGCAATTCGATATCGCGCAATGAGTAAAGTCCCTAAGAATACGGCCTTGGTAGGTTGTTAGTTTTTTGAACAAAGGAAAATTAAGGCGTTGGGAATTACTCCCATATACATGGGTGGGCCGTGTAGGTACGGAAGTAATTCGTAAGACCAATTTTTAGAAGAACATTTTAAGTTTAAATCACACACATAAAGCCCTTAACAGAAGGTAAATGCATTTTTCGTTGCGTGTTTGAATCAAATCCCCAAGTTAAATGGGATGAGGGCAAGAAGCTGATGATGATGAGGATGATGATAATTATGATGAAATGATGATGTAGGAATCAATCTTCGTAACACACAAGTCAATTGTTTAGCCACTGTGCCAAGTAGACTCCTTATAAATTGTTATTTTTTAGACAAAATAAATATTTTTGAACTTCACAAAATATTATGTTTGCTCTATCTGTGAGTAAGAATAAGCTGTTGTATGATTCAAAAAAAAAATGTCATAGATAAAACTCTACAAATAATATATTATGTAAAATTATTACTTTAGCCAGAAAAACACTGGCAAGTACTCCATTATGTTAATATTAAAACGAATCTTATCCTTACGTTCCCGGTAAAATGAAAACACACTCAACTACCACAAATCGTTTCAATTTCCCAAATCTCATAAAAAACATTCCCCGAACGAAATTCGAAGAAAATATGAAAAGGCAACTTCTTGCAATCCTTCCAAAAAACTGCTTAACAAAATTGCTACACGCGAAAAACTTTTTGCTACCCAAGTGGCGTGCCATGAAATAACAGAAATCCGAAAAATAATTCCGAGAGCATCCATTTGAACAGATGGAAATTTTCTTCCCTTTCGATAAAACAAATAAAAGACAAGTTGGGGAAAAGAGAATTTCCGCCCGATAGTGTCTGTCCCATCGCAGGATTTCATGTTGACGACATTTTTCTTAAATTCTGTCATCTAATGGACTGTAAGAGATTTTCATCAAGTTAGGGACGAAACACTCGGCAATTTTACTTGAGACTGTTTCTGAATCTTAATTTGGGAGGAACTTAATAATGGGCAGATTTCAAACGTTTATTTTTCCCTAATCGTAATTAGGTCGCGGAAAAGTATCAATAATATTGACTTTATACTTATTAAAAGATGTGCAGCGCCAGCTGGATTATCTAACCAAGTATATGTTATGCCTTTCATTCTTATTTCATCATCATCAGCCTATAATGTTCCCACTGCTGGGACACAGGCCTCCTCTCTGTGGAAGGAAGTGGGCCATTATCCACCACGCGGGCCCAGTGCGGGTTGGTAGATGTCACTAGTTTACGAATTTTTGTTTCAAGGACATACCAATTTCCTCACGATGTTTTCCTTCAATGTTTTGAGAGCAGTGGTGATGAAATAAATTACACAAAGAAATGCGCCTGGCGGGATTTGAATCTACGACCTACAATTCGTAAGTCGGGACTTATACCACTGGGCCACCACTGCTTCTTCTATTCCTATTTATTAGTATGTATGTATCAAAGTGTAAACTGTTATTTTCATTCCTATTTAAAAAGAAACCTTTCCTTTTGGACTACTCTGCCATTCCCGGGCAAATGTCTTCTTCGTGCGATGCGTCCTTCGCAAATAACTCAAGATGAAAAGAAAAGCAATGAAACTTAATTCAAGACACTTGTGCCACTATGTATCTAGACTACACTAAAAATCGACCATGTATAAACGCGACAGAATGGAAAGAAAATTGCGAACCACAATTGAATGCAATATAGATTCACTTTCAGATTGTAAATCCGACAGCTTCTATATTTGTATGGTAAATCAGTCCTCTATCTATAATCCGATAACTTGGGGCTTCGTCTCTATTATTTGCTTGTTGTTCCCGGTCCAGATCGCCGGAAGCTGCGGCAATACAATTTATATGAAAATCCGGTCTCTGAGGTTTGCATTGACGTTCGTCAGTGCGCATTGACATGCGGATTCACTGGTGAGTTTCGGTTTGAGGGAAACTGCACTTGTATTCCAAAAACCGTCTCAAGCCTATTCACATTTTAACTATAGTATGTACCATTTAACATGGCAATAGCGGTCATTGCTCCGACTTTCATCCCGATATCTCAATATTAGCGATACTTCCTCTTCACCCGTACAAATCTGTCACAAACAGTCGCAAAACTGACATCGCTTGAGTCTCATAATACATGAAAAATGACCACTAAACAAAACACAATGCACAACCCAAAATAATAGAAAATCTAGCAAACGTACCCTACGAAATATTTTTTTTTAAATATTGTATTTTCGTTTTTACACAAATTTATCACACTGAGACAATTTAACAAAAGTAAATATAATATTATGCATCATATAATTTTGCATTAACCTATAATACAATACTGAGTAAATATAAAGTTAGTGCATATTGTATGGATATAAGTATATTAATATTCTTTTGATATCAGGATGGTAAAAACACCTTATTTTTCCTAAAATAAATTACAAAAACTATTTCATCACAGAAAATGCTAATTTTGATCTTATGTCGTTTTTGTTTTACCCTGACGCGATGACGTCATCGCGTCAGGGGTGCAGCACCCCCGGCAGCAACCGCCACTTTGATTTGACATTCCGTGTGGAAGTTCGCTTGCGTTCGGTCTGTGCAAAGACATTAAACTAAATACGAGCAATAGACGGGACATCACGAAGGAAGTTCTGATCCAAAACTTTTTACCACTAGGTAAAAAGTCACTCAGTCTAGACGCTAGATTGTGCTACTGACTCACGGCATCAATAAATTTGTATGTCAATTTTCCCAATGCCAGCTCTATAGGTTCTTTCAAATCTCTTTGGGTATGTGCTATAATTTTTTGCGTTTATTGTTATCGTTGTTGAGTTTGTTACTTTTTTGTTTTTGTGTTGACACGCATCTAATCAACGACTATATAATACTAGACTCCTAATATCAGGCGACCGATGTCTGTCAACACATTAGGCAAAAAAGTATTATATCCGTCTCATTTCGACCACTCCTGTGAGCCGTAAACATACGTTGAAACAGAACAGACCTTGAGTTAGCCAATCACAACGCAGTACCCCGTCCCCCTCGCTTACGTAGTACCTCAGCGAGTTGACAGAATAGTTCTTGTTCCTTATATCGTGCATGAGGAGTCTAGTAGGTAATTATATCGTCGTTGCATCTAATTATTCCTTTTTTTTGAAGTCGGTAAAAATATTGTAAGGCGATTCTCACACTGCCCCGCATGATGCAGCGTAGCGCGTGGATGCGTGTTCTTCCGTTGCTTGTAAGTATCTCCGTTTGTATGGAAAACACGCACAGTCCAACACACTGAAAATGCATCCACGCGCGTTCATGCGGATCACGCGCATACACGCGGAGAAACATGCAACCCTGCGCGTAGGTGCGGGGCGAGACGCAAGGTATGGCACACCGAATCCCGCAGTGCCGCGCGTGATTTTGAATGCTCAGTACTGCACGACCACCACAGAGAACGGTGAATAAATAAATGAGAGCCGCCGTGCATGAATCTACAAAACGCACCTACGCGCGTGAGTGCGCAAAAAACCCGTACGATGATGCAGATCTGCACTCCCGCAGGAACGCGCGTAGGTGCGTTGACACGCAATATGCAGCATGATGCGGGGCAGTGTGAGAATCGCCTAAAACTTGTTTTCATTTTGGTGTACCATAAAGTATATTCTATTCTATAATAATTTCAAATACTTTTACTCAAAAATGCATGTAATGTGGTCATTATTTTGACAACCTTGTTTGAGCAAAGTCGACTTTGCGGGTCTGTTTCAAGGAGCGGCCAGCAATGTTTTTGCTGGCCGCTCTAATAGGTCGGCAAAACATTGCCGGCCGCTATTCTGACGTTTCAACGTTTTAAAAAAACAAATGCAAAAAGATTTTATTTAAAACACAGCTGTTTGTATTTAAAGAGGTAGGCACAAAAAGATTGCATCGGGCACGCCGCAATTGCGGCGGTAAGACCCCTCTTTGAGGAGTGGCTGGAGAGAAGTCATGGCGTCCTGACCTACCGCATGACGCAGGTCCTCACCGGACACGGAAGTTTCGGGAGGTACCTGTGTTTGATGCGAAAGGAGGAGACGCCTGGGTGTCACCACTGCGAAGATCGCCCGGAGGACACGGTGGAGCATACGGTGCAAGACTGCCCAGCTTGGGCGGAGCACCGACGTGTCCTCACGGCTGCGATAGGCGGAGACCTCTCGCGCCCGGCATTGGTTGCGGCCATGCTGCGGGGCGAGACGGAGTGGGAAGCGGTCAGCTCCTTCTGCGAGGCAGTAATGCTCGTAAAGGAGGAGGCAGGCCGCGAGCGAGAGAGGACAGCGTCCTCCCTCCGCCCCAGCCGCAGTGGTAGGCGCCCACGGCGACGGACGTCGCAAGATGATCTCCGGCCACCGTAGGCGCGGGCATGCGGGCAGCGAGTAAAGGGCAACTCGCTGCCCGACCAAGGACCATGCCCGGGTCGACGGCGCGTTGTGTCCCACGCGCGCCTCAAAGAGCGTCAGCATAATGACGGGGCCCCCCTCTCAGAGGGCCAAAGCCTGCCGGGGTCGCGGGATTATTCTTTTACCGCAACCCCGGAACGTAACAGGCTATGAAGGACACCGTGGATTTTAGTCAGTAGAAGTCTGACAGTCCCTCCCGCCCTGCCCGGGGTTGGAGGACTCATTTGATGATTTTACCACGCTAAAAAAAAAAAAAAAAAAAAAAAAAAAAAAAAAAAAAAAATTCAAAGAAGGAACAAAAGCGCGGTTCAGCGAATTTTTTATTTTTATTTAGTGACTTTTTTGCTATAAGTAAATGAAGTAATAAATGAAATGCAGTCAAACATCGCATTAAAATTATCGCAAACTATTAATAAGTAATATGAAACCGGGAAAGTCGGTGTTGAATTTTAGTAACTGTATTTTTCATAATTGTTATTTTAATTAAATTTCTAGTTCATTAATACATATTTTATTTAAATCACTTGCTGGTTTTATGTAGGTTAGGTACTTGCATTTTTGAGTAAAGCACTATACAAGCCTTGGCCCACTATGTCTGCTTCGCTGGTCACGCTATGATTGCCTCCAGCTAGCTTAGCTACGCTCTAGGCCTTCCAGCTTGGCCATCATGCAGCCCTTGCTGTCCTCGCTGTAAAGGCCTCGGCCTTTATCTCAGCTCGTCCATCAAGTGGTGCATGCTGACCGCGCTGTGTCGGCCTGGAGCTGCGCTACGCTGCGCTGTCGGCCATCATCAGCGCGACCAGCAAAGTAGCCATTATAGGCCGCGGCAGTAATGTACTATTACTCAAAAATGCATGTAATGTGGTCATTATTTTGACAACCTTGTTTGAGCAAAGTCGACTTTGCGGGTCTGTTTCAAGGAGCGGCCAGCAATGTTTTTGCTGGCCGCTCTAACAGGTCGGCAAAACATTGCCGGCCGCTATTCTGACGTTTCAACGTTTTAAAAAAACAAATGCAAAAAGATTTTATGTAAAACACAGCTGTTTGTATTTAAAGAGGTAGGCACAAAAAGATTGCATTCCATATTTAAAAAAAAAAAACAAAGAAGGAACAAAAGCGCGGTTCAGCGAATTTTTTATTTTTATTTAGTGACTTTTTTGCTTTATGTAAATGAAGTAATAAATGAAATGCAGTCAAACATCGCATTCAAATTATCGCAAACTATTAATAAGTAATATGAAACCGGGAAAGTCGGTGTTGAATTTTAGTAACTGTATTTTTCATAATTGTTATTTTAATTAAATTTCTAGTTAATTAATAAATATATTTATTTAAATGACTTGCTGGTTTTATGTAGGTTAGGTACTTGCATTTTTGAGTAAAGCACTATACAAGCCTTGGCCCTCTATGTCTGCTTCGCTGGTCACGCTATGATTGCCTCCAGCTGGCTTAGCTACGCTCTAGGCCTTCCAGCTTGGCCATCATGCAGCCCTTGCTGTCCTCGCTGTAAAGGCCTCGGTCTCCGGCCTCGGCCTTTATCTCAGCTCGTCCATCAAGTGGTGCATGCTGACCGCGCTGTGTCGGCCTGGAGCTGCGCTAGGCTGCGCTGTCGGCCATCATCAGTGCGACCAGCAAAGTAGCCATTATAGGCCGCGGCAGTAATGTACTAATAAAAGTAAAGGCCGACCACGAACGGGTATACCATCAGTTGGACTCAAACCCACACTTTCCAGAAATTTGTACACTGATACCTCAACCACTAAGGGCCCTTTTCCAGTCATGCGTATTTTCACCCGCATGCGGATGTGGTCCGCGTGCAGGCTGCCCGCATCCTATCATTTCATACACGTTTTTCCTATGATGCGGGAAGCACGCGAGCGGACCAGATCCGCGCGCGGTCGAAAATACATATGACGGGAAAAGGGCCATTACCTATCACTGTATCCATTAAATCCGTCACAGTAGAACATTTTTTACGTCACGCGTAAATTTATAAGCACACAATTTGATTTCTAGAAATTAAAAATAATTATTTTGAATTAGAGCAACACAAGATTCGCAACCCCTGTATGTCAAACAGGCTGGTACCACGATACTGTAGCGATAGAAGCAACTATCGCTTATTAGTAGTTTTAGGTAACAACAAGTGTCATTATTGCTCAGTGATGAAAAACTTGGTAGGTGGGAGTGAATGACCGCTATTGCCATGTTAAATGGCACATACTATAGACTCAGTAATCATGGCAACCGTACAAAAATCCAAAAAAATGCATTAGCTTCAATTAGTAGATTTCAATTTTGAACGGCGATTCCTTATGAAATCCTGCCATTTTTTTTAGTGTTTCGATGAGCTTGTCAAACTTATCTTGAGCTGAGTGTAGAAAAATGTTAATATGACTCCCCCAAAACCAACTTTATTTGTAAAAGAAATAAATATCACTGTGATTTTAACAGTGCGATGCATTCATTTTGAAGTTGAGAGCTATTTTAGATGGCCCACTATCTGCCTTATGCGAAAAAAAAATTGATAGGGCACACAAACAGTCATCTACTATATCCATCCTATGGACAGAGTTCATCTCCAATTGGTCTGTGTTCTTCCGACTATCTTAAATGAAGTAAGTAATGGCAAGCTTACTTACTTCATTTAAGATAGTCGGAAGAACACAACACATGTCCTGAGAAACGATTTATCCAAAATAGCTTTTTTATCGTGGTATGTCAAATAAGTGAAGGATTGTCAGACTCGTACAAACTAAAATCCACCGTGACCCTTCAATAAAGCCCATTACGTTCCAGGGTCACGGTTTCCTGGTGAGACAGTCCCGCGACCACGGAAGGCATCCAAACTAGTTACAGGCGAAATAAAAAACGAGGTAAGATCCACCTACCGTCATCATCATAATCATCATCAGCCGAAAGACGTCCACTGCTGAACACAGGCCTCCCTCTTAGACCGCCACGCCGAACGACAATTCGCCACTTGCATCCTTCGGTTGCCCGCGACCCTCAAGATGTCTCCGGTCCACCTAGTGGAAGGCCTGTCTACGTTGCGTTTTCCGGTCCGTGATCGCAACTCGAGAACTTTTCTTCCCCATCGGTTGTCAGTTCTACGAGCGATGTGGCCTGCCCATTGCCACTTCAACTTGCAAATTTTATGAGCTATGTCGGTTACTATAGTTTTTCGCCGAATATCCATGTTCCGGATTTTATCCCGCAAAGCAACTCTGAGCATAGCTCTTTCCATTGCTCCTACCGTCCTATCCAGCTGTATATTCCAACACTAACAAAACAGAAAAGTGGATAATTTAATGCCCACTAAAGCTATAAGGAGCAAAAGCACGTAGATGTTTAAAAATTGCAAATGTTTTAAAGAGACAAATCACCCTCTATTGGCACCGAACTGGGCACATTAGCCTACCTTCTTCAATCTAATCGAACTACTCTGGAAGACGGATAACCGATACGTGCTGGCTTTTTGGCCTGAATCTTTATTCTTGTTTCCTTAAGTGGGCAGGTAGTTTCAACTAGTTCCATATCCTATGAAAAACGACAAAAAATCGCGAAAATTGGATGGGGGCCCCCTTAAATATTTATTCAATTCTAATATTTCTAATATTTAGTACTTGGTGTCAAAGCTTCAACAGAAAAACGTCACCTGTGAACATTTTGTTGTGTTGCATGCAACAATGCATACTATATATATACGTACTTCGAATATTTGGTAATTACTCCAATTTGGGCTATTTAACTCAAAATAATAATCAGTCCGAAAAATAAATAACTTAAATTTTTTGACCCATATTTTTTAGGGTTCCGAAGTCAACAAGGAACCCTTATAGTTTCGCCATGTCCGTCCGTCCGTCCGTCCGTCTGTCCGCAGTTTAGCTCAGAGACGCACAGTACTAGAGAGCTGTAATTTGGTGTAAATATACGGATTTGTTGTGCCGAAAAAGTGGTAAAATAAAATCTCGTAAAATATTTTTTTTTAGGGTACCTCCAGTACTTACACGTAAAGTGAGGATTTTTTTTTTCTCGTGTACCCCTTAGTGTGGGGTATCATTAAATAGGCCTTTAAAAAATAATGATAGTTTCCATTAACAATTTTTTGATAAAAAAAATCGTTTGTGAAATATTAAGCTTTAAAGTGCTAAATTTTGCTCGATTCGAGTGTCCCCCCCCTCTACCAGCTAAACGGTTATGTTTGGGGGTATGAAAAAATTCACAATAGTAGTATATATAACGAAGTTTGAAAGAAAATTGTCATGACTAAGTAGGCTTTACAACTTTACGAGTAATAGTCGACCAACTTATAAAATGTACTTGGATATTATATTTTCTTAAACAAAATGTATCGGAGACAACTGCAAATGTAAGTTTGTCAACTTTATTTTTACAGCTTTTAAAGGTTTGTTTTTTGGGGATAGGTAGGTTTTTATCGTCAACTATTTTTAACTAAATTCAAAAAAAGGAGGAGGTTCTAAATTCATCGTAATCTCTTTTCTTATATATTTTCCCCGATTTCTCAAAGACTCCTGGACCGATTTTGAAAATTCTTCTTTTTATAATTAAATTCAGCGAATCAGTTTAGTTAGTTCGCATAAGTATTTTGATGGGCAACTACGGAACCCTACACTGTGCGTGGCCCGACACGCACTTGGCCGGTTTTTCTTAGCCAAGTAAGCCAAACCTGACAAAGATACAACGCTTCTAAAAATCACAAAATGTCTTTAATAAATTGGTTGGTATCATTTTACAGGCTTTATGAAAAAGCCAATATCCATTGTGTAAAAAAAAAAACAAGAAAACTTGTGAGTATTTGACGGTCTAAACAAATTTTCAATTTATTTATGCAGTAAACTACGCCATAACCAGTCAAACTTTGAATAATACAAAAAATAGCGCCTTTAATTTAGTTTTAATATAATTTTATTTCCCAGGTTTTTATACACTCACTTTTCTTGATTGTTTGTTTCTCGTTCCGGTTAGATTTTTGCAACTCAGTTTTAAGGCACTTCTCGATAAGCTAGCAGACTGAAATTTTCAGGGTAGCTTCAAACCCGATGACATGAAAATATGAAATGATTGTAAGTGAATAAATTTCAACAACAAAAATTAAAGTAATTAATAGATTAAAAAAATCTAAAAATCCATGTTTTTAACTGTCTTAAAAAAACGTGGGAATAAGAAAATAACCCGGGAAATAATAATAAGAAAATACGGGGCTGGGCCGGGGCCTAAATAAACCCTCAAATAATATACGTCTCGACGTTCTAAGTTGCCGCTATCTCTCAGCCCCGTAGGGTTATTTATTAATCCAACGTTTTTTTTTTTTTGTATTTTTAATTAAAAATTAATGATACTCTTAAATAAATACCGAATCATGAAAAAAAACTACAGTGTGTTGATATAAATATATTTTAAAATATTCCTCTCCGTTATGAACGAACGCAACATTTTAAAAAGGTTTTAAAAGAGAATTTCGTTGCACAATTTATATGGACGGAAAAAACTTGTTGCTAGATTTTGCAGAATATGATATTTTTATGAGAGAAACATCAGAATTTTACTCATTTCTCATTAACTGCGGCGCAAAATATAATGGAATTTCGTGAGTTTGACGCTCCGGCTTACTCGTATGAGACTCACACTTCTGTAATGAGGATGGAACTAATTTTATGTAGTTTTTGAGTATTTGATTTAGTACTAATTATAAAACGTGTTCACATGATGTTGCGTATGTTTGTTTGTATTCCCACTGATACTATTTGCGACCAAAGTAATGGTAAAGCTGTACCAGCGCCATTATTGTGCTGCATACTTTTGTAGCACTTGCACGCTCCTAAGTAAACAAGTTTGAAAATTTATTTATCGCTGTTGACAGATGGTAGATTCATAATACTGTCACACAGTATACACAAATATCTCTCAGGGATGTGTAGTTCTGATATGATAAAATAAGTACCTATTTGATTCTATTTTGTATTATATATTGTACCTATATAATACGTATTTTGATTCTAAATACATATCAAGCTGCATAAACAGCCTATAATGTTCCCACTGCCAGTCACCAGCCTCCTCGCTGTGAGAAGTATTGTGTTGTAATGCACCACGCGAGCTCAGTCCAAACACGTGCACCTCAGGGAGCTATCGGTAAACTGACGGGGACTATAGGGACATTTGGCCCCTAACAGGCTCACAGGACTTTCTTTAAAGGTCAACGTGGCCCTGAAACGCAAAGGGTAACAAGAGTTTAACAGTCTCTTCCGCTCCACATAGGACGGCTCACTTATCCCGATATGGCTTGGTATTATTCATACTGCCCGGGCATTATGAATACTGCCCGGGCATTACTCATACTGCCCGGGCATTATGAATACTGCCCGCATTAATCACTTGGCCCATGATACACAAACAGTAACGACGCACAGCATTTTATCACAATCCACACCACAACAACCGAGGCACTCTCCCAGCATCCTTCTACCTAAAATCCTTTTAAGAATAAAAGTGCTCTCTCTTTTAAATATTTGTGGCCATCCATCATTGAACAGCGGTACATACAATGGTCCATTATGGGATATTCGGAGCGGCCGGTGACCCGACGTCATTAGAGCTCGACGCTCTCGCGTCTGCAAAAAGTTTTCCTTCATAAAACAGAGGAGGGGGTGGAGTAGTATTTGCTTTTTGTTCAATTTGTAATGATGAACTGGTGTTGGTGATTAATGGCGATTGAACATAGTAATTATGTCACACACAATTTAGTTGCGACTTATTGGACTGGCTATTTATAATTTGCATTCATGGGAGTTTATTGCTTATTAACACCAGAGAAATATATCAGTTTAATAAAAATACTTTTATGTTCATTCACATAGCTTCAATCTTCATAATTATGAAAATTAGTGAGACACCTTTTTACTTTACGAATGTAACCTAACTACTCTCATATTTTTCTATCCATAACTAGACATTTAATTTAAATATCAGTTGAAATATCTTAAATACATTCAGATCGTTGAATAATATTCTCAAACTAACCAAACCTTTAAATATTATTTGGAATGTTATATTGAACGATACACAAACGCACATAAAAATATATACCTATGTGAAAAAAATCTTACTGCTAACACCGACTCCACGCC
Organism: Agrotis segetum; assembly: GCA_036375495.1. NCBI lineage: Eukaryota > Metazoa > Arthropoda > Insecta > Lepidoptera > Noctuidae > Agrotis > Agrotis segetum. The sequence goes on from JAQSVV010000237.1 coordinate 175,893, forward strand.
ACCTATGTGGTCGAAACAAACGCTTTCATTTCAGCAGGTTTTCGTCCGCTGTCGAAACTTATTTGCATAAGTAAAACTGAGAAATGAAGCGACAAATGCATGGCTCCCAAGTGATTCTTTTCGCGAGGCGGTAATCCTATTTCATAGAGAGTTGTGTGCCTATATTGAGTAGGTACTTTTAGAGGAGTTTTTTCATAATAATGATTAAATAGTTCAATTTAGATGTCTAAGTATCTAGATGTTGCGAAGCATTGGCTGATTTTATAGACAACCATTTTCGAATATTACTTGTAATTAGGAAGAGAAGAAAAACTTTAAATGTCTTCTTGAAATTGCATACATAATAATAACCATCAAAGTCCCTCGTCTCTCAAGTACGTCAATATCGAGAGTTGAAAGTCTAGTCGAAGCATAAAACTGCCGCAAACACCTTGCGACACTGTGTAAAAAAAAAAAGAAGTTCGAAAGAGCTTGCCAGGAATCGCATAGAAACAACATTACTTACGTGAAATAAACGAAGAGCACTCGTTTCTTTTGACGCAAGTCGCATCTCCCGAGGCCGTGAATAGGTCCTAAAGGTACGAATTCGTAGCCGACTACAAACAGCAACAACAGACGAAACTACTTGTTTCCCTGTATTTCTATCAAATACCTTTGGCAGGTTAACGTCACGTCGTTCGACTACACATTGCACGATGGCATAGGACGTATCGGGCGACCACAGATCAGTACCCCTAGCACGAATATTTGTAGTTTTCGTGTCGCCACCGTATCGTGCCGTCGATACAATAACGGCATTCAACGAAAGTCGGAAGCACGAAGCACTTTCGAATTCGTACCGAGGGTGCGATACAAAAACGTTGGTGACGTCATACCAACGTAAATAGGGACGGGAAAAATAGAACGAATGATCGTACTCTTGAATGAATGTTTCGTCCAGAAACTGGATTTTTGATAAAAAATAAGTGATTTCTGGGCATTTAAAATTTTAATATTGTTCAATTTACGACGCAATACAAAGGAACTGCAGAAACAGTTGATATTCAGTTATATAAATGGCGTAATAATTAAATTAATTACTAAAACGTTGTGTTTGATTTGACTGCGTTCCTAAACGAAGTCTGTCATGCTGGCACAAATAAAAAGCCATGAAAAAAGTTTATGAAAAAACAAACTTGTGTCATACCTAATGTCTATAATTATTGTCAAATCTTACCGCTGTCCAGAGGCGTCTTTACCTATAGTGCAGGGTGTGCGGTGCACGCGGGCGCCGGGTTTAAGGGGGCGCCGAGTGCCCTCTAATGCGACACCACCAAAGATGCGTCGATGCCGGGCGGCGCTCCCAAAGACCCTGCGCTCGTGTAATGCGCGGAAGCAAAGCATAAAAATCTATTTCCTTAAGTTTCCTTAAATAACTACTTCCCAGAAATTGTTCCTTATTAGCAACAATATAGAATAGCACTCCGTTAGTCGCTCGTTCTACTACTGTAGAACACACATGCATTTCGTCGAATCGAATTGAATGGGGATGGCATGAAATATGGAAAATTATTCGTCAATGCAAGTGCATATTCTAAAAGAAGAACTAAGACGCCGCGGTGTATCTACAAGAGGAAAAAAAGTGATTTAATTGAGTGGTTGTACATTTTGATTTTACCGTATTAAATCCACAATTACTTGTAGTTAAGGTTTAAAATTTTGTGTTTAGTTGTGTTTTACCTGTCCTCTTCTCTACCAAGAATATGATGCTGCTTCTGACTTCCTATTTTGATAAAATATCATAATGTTTTAAGTCAATAATTTTACCCCTTTTTTCTATTTAGATTCGAGAAATATCACAATTAGGACAATGTAATTGCCGCTTAACCTCTTCCTTCCTAAAAAAAAAAAGGTTGCACTCCAGGAGTGCCGGTAGAAGTGAAAACTTTTTTGTTACTATGTTTTATTTTTAATTTGAATGACGTCTTACTCATTTTCGATCAGGGTCACGTGACCCTGACGCGAGTTTTGGTCACGTGACCCTGACGCGAGTTTTAAATTTTTTACCCATTACAGAAAAAGTGTACAACGCCGCTAAAGAAGTTTTCACTTCAAAAACTTTTTTCTTGCCGACATCATTTAAAATTGCACCATTTGCATCCGAATTAATTTCCGTTTGAAAATATAACGAACGGATATTCTCCTGCTAGACTAGAGGGCGCCCGGTACTAGTTGCACACGGTCGTCACAAGGGCTAGAGACGCCTCTGCCGCTGTCAAGATGTTTCAAAACAATGTTCAATGATTTGTTTTTTTCTGTTGATTTGTTATTTTTTTGTAAGCTATTCCAGTAAACTGCGATTACTAAACGGAAGTATTCATAATGGAGTAAATAAGTAATTGACACCCTGATCAAGAAGGTCTGTTGACCGGTTGAACAGAAGGATCCCCCACGATGTTCAATGATGAGACGAGGCTCTCGTTTGGAGATTCGGTGAAGAGCTTGAATTAGAAGACAGTACTTTTCGTTATGGCTTGCATTATGAAGAAATTCCTATCTTGAGGCCCTAACTAGCAATACATTGAACTGTGTTTCATAACAAGATGTGTATTTGTAGTTTTGAATGTAAATGTTTTAAATCCTTATTAATAAATACGAATGTGAGATTGTTTTTCTGCTTTTACGTTATACTGCTGGACCGATATTGAATAGCACAGAGTAAGTAGGGCCTGGAGACGATCGTAGGATAAGGAGCATGTTGTTATGACATTTAATGTAAAATGTAATGTAAAAATAAAGAAAAGCTTTATGAATGTTCTGTGTTGATGATTTTATTTATTAATCATGACAATAATATCAATCAATGAATCAAGCAATGATTAAGGGCCATCATAACACGGTTGCTAAAAGATCTATGTAATCCTCTCATGCTTCCCGCACTCGGTACACTTATTTTTTGTCAATTATGGCAGCATAAATAGAAAGGTAACGTATTGTTATAATAAATATTGGAGCGCACATTCATTTTCTAACAAAATATATCAACACAATCACTTAAATTATAATTTTATCGCTAAAATAAAATCCGACGAATGTTTTCTCACTGTCTTTTTTGAAGTGAATAAATATTTGTAAAACTCGTAAGCCAGCCTTCGACAGTTACGAAACTATTCGTCATTTTATATGTTCGTGCTACCAATGTTCATACAAACGGCTCAAATAACGTTTACGTTTTCGTACGAAGACGATACGAAACGTACATGTATTTGTTCGTGCTCCGAAAATTAGTTCAATTTAGGCTCACCAGAGGCGCTGTTCAAGTTCTCATACAAAATGCTTTCGGAGACGATACGAATACTTTGTCGAAAGTGATTCGTGCTAGGGGTACAGAAGTGTCACCGATCCAGAATAAAGAACGGGTACACATTGGGCGTTTTGAAACGCGCGCTTTGCTAACGCGCGTTTTGAGAACCCCAAATTCTATTGAAATTTTTTGTTAGAACGCGCTTTGCTCAGGCGTCAGCTGAGCGCTTTGAGATGAGCGGCAATTTGTATTATTTATATATTGTACATTTCAACGCGCGCTTTTGTTTAGAGAGGACGCTATTTTCGAAAATGGAGGTCGATCATTTTGATACTGATTGATTTATAACGCGCGCGCTTAACGCAACGCCGCGCGCCCTGTATGTACTAGCTCTAACCATCTACAGTTGGATTCGGAACCATAACTGCAGCAGACATTATCACAAAATGTCGCAGCGACTCGTTGCAAGGTCATAATATCGCTGTTTTCATACAACTACGAACAGTACCTTTCTTGTTTAAAAAATGCACTGTAGAGAGCAATTCCAACCATTTTCTTTGACGTCCCACACATTACACGTTTCCTTGAAAAGTGGTTAAACAGCACAAAGTCACGTACTACAATATCGGAGTCTAGTAAAAAGATAGCAATACTTGTAACTACACACGCTTCCTTAGTTTCTTGCAATTTACTACACTGTAGCTATAAACAGCTGTTGCAGAAAACGTTAGTTTGTTTCTTTCTTAGAAAGAAAGTTCTAGAAAAATGTTTTCTACTAAAGAGTAAACGTTACTGAGAACATTGCATAACAGTAAAGAATGATATGAAGCGTTGTTTTTTCTTCAGTAAAGTGAAAATTCAAATACCCAATTATAGGAATCCTACATACCTATTGTTTTTTTTAGGAGTTACTAATGAAAGTAACCCAAGCTACCTTTCCCTGTAATTGGGTTCGGTTTTTTTTCCTCGCAGATACGCTGTATTGTAATTTTGAAGGTATGAGGAAAAGGGAGGAAAGTTTCTCATCCTCCATAGAAAAGGGAAGTTTCGCAGCAAAAAAACGCGGAAAACGCGCCACCGACGCGGGCTTGGTCCTTGGTCGGACGGCGAGCTTACCTGTTACTCACCGTCCGCAAGCCCGCTCCGCCGCTGTGCCCTCTGCTAATCAGAGGGACACATGTTGGAGCGTCCACCCGACTGGCTTTTCGCATACGGGCAGAGACCCCTTAGGCACACCGCCGCGCACCGTGTGCCTGTGTGCAAAAACTCTTCCTTAGGCACTCCTAAGGAAGAGTTTTTGCCCGCAGCCCAGGGTGGACCGGCACGAAAAACTGGTCTTCCCCCGGAAGTATCCGAGAGGCAACTCCAGTCAACGGGCGCACGTTGAGGTTTCCTGTCTTAGCACCCCGAGTACAGACCATAGGAAAATGTTAAAGTAAAAACTACGATTCGTGAAGCTTTCGCTCCAACACATTTCAAGCAATGCATTTTAATTATGGAATGCACGTTGCATTCTTTAATTGCGTATTAAACGTAAATAATTTCTCACGCTTCACAACCACTGCTAACAAATAAGAAAATGTATAAAATTCACAACAAGCAATTCAAAAATGTATGCTCCGATAATTCCATTCATGTAATAACGTCGCATTTCTGGGTTTAAGCATAACAGTAACTGACCTCTTTAAAAAGAAACCAGGAACTGAAATATAACCCTGTATTTCAGATGCTCGTAATAATATAATATTCTGAATAAATCAGAATTCATTTCGCGTGTGACCTGTTATGAATATTTACGGCAAATGGCATTAAACTTGCATTTTGGGTTTAATTTCTTTATTTATTTATGGGTGCGTTTTCCGGTAATGGTTTTGGTCATCATCATCATCTGTCGATGATGTTCAATGCTGGACGTATCCTCTCCTATCGCACGTCGCTTGTTTTTCCTCATCCACTTCTTGCCATCACGAAGATTCACTACACCAGGGCCGGGACAAGTTGCTAGTAAACCACAACTACGAGTAAATCATACTGTGAACATAAAGGTATATTGAAAGACACTGTGGAATTTAGTTAGACCCTTCTGTCCGGCTCTAGGTGAGGACTCATGTGTTTATTTAACCACGTTATTAAAAAAAAAGCATATGCAATGACTTAGGTTTTCTGTTTCAAGTAAAATAGTGGCAATTAATTAATATTAGAACGTTTTATATGCTTATTAACTGTCTGTAGTACTTTCAAACCTGAACTAACTCTGCTTAAACAAACCAACCAACCAACCACTGACTGCTGGGATACAGGCCTCCTCTCTGAGAGAAGGAGCGGGCCATAATCCACCACGCAAGCCCAGTGCAGATTGGTGGAGGTCCCATGTCTTAGATTTTTTGGTTCTAGGACATGCCGGTTTCCTGACGATGTTTTCCTTCACCGTTCTTGAGAGCAGTGGTGATAAAATAAATTACACAAAATAATGCGCCTGGCTGGATTCGAACCCATGACCTACAACTCGTAAGTCGGGGCCCGATACCACTGGACCACCACTGCTCTCCGAAAACGAGTTCTCACAAACGAGTTCGGTAAAGGCAAATAAAATAACCATACATGTGTTAAGTCTCAGGTGCAAAACTAAATCTTTCTGGCGGTTCAATTTGTTTCAACTATAACTGGATTAATCGATTATTACCATTTATAACAAAAATGTTAAAATCTCATAATGAAACGAGTGCATTTACGTAACTTAAAGTAAATACGCCGATTTTTATCGAAAATACATTAATAGATTACATTTTAAAGGAAAAGCACTGTTTCTCATTTAAATATACCTATTTCATAATGTTGAGTAAACATTTTAAAATCGAAGTAGTATATAGTTCACGTTGGCCTACATTTTCTCAGACGTCTAGTGGAGCAATACTTAGGAAAGGCCATAAATTAATAATTCAAAGTATGACCTTTATTCTAAACCTAACAAATTTTAATGTCAAAGCCTTCGCAAATCAAAACAGCCACACCCACTTAAACTTCCCAAACAAAATTCAAAAATAGACTCTATAGTTTTAAAACAAACTTCAAAATCCATTACTACTAGTTTCCCAGCCCATTTCGCAGCCACTGAACATAAATAGTAATGTAAATAATACCTAATAAATAGCCATACACCGCACGTTTGTGTAATAAAGGTAATTCTCTAGTATTTCCACGCGCAACCGAGCTAGTTTCATGTAACTGCCGAGACAGTGTGCCCACTGACTAGATAATACAGAAGGTTGGTCCAAAAAAAACGTGGGAAATAGGAAAATAATAACCGGCCCAGTGCGAGAAGGACTGGCGCACGAAGGGACCAAACTCGCGATATCATCATCATCATCATCAGCCGGAAGACGTCCACTGCTGAACATAGGCCTCCCCCTTAGACCGCCACGCCGAACAACAATTCACCACTTGCATCCATCGGTTGCCCGCGACCTTCACGATGTCGTCGGTCTACCTAGTGACGGCCGTCCGTGGCCGTCTGTGGTCGCCACTCGAGAACTTTTCTTCCCCATCGGTTATCAGTTCTACGAGCGATGTGTCCTGCCCATTGCCACTTCAACTTGCAAATTTTATGAGCTATGTCGGTGACTCGGTTCTTCGCCGAATATCCATGTTCCGGATTTTATCCCGCAAAGAAACTTCGAGCATAAATCTCTTTCCATTGCTCATTGAGTGACTCTTAGTCTCTCTAAAAGGCCAACAGTCAAAGATTCGCGTTAATTGCACGTCAAACTGAAAACTTACTTTTTTTTAAGTCGTTTAAAAAATCTGCGAATGACAATAATTCTCTTTATCTACTTATAATAAAAGGCACCGTCATCATGAAACGTTCAGAGTGAAATCAGATTTTGACCCTGACAGTAATATCAACCTTGGTGAGATAAATAAATAAATGAAAACAATGATTTTTATAGAGCTATCTAACTATGTAGCTGTTGCTAGCGTTTTAAACCGCTACAACTCGAAAATTGTCCCATGGGAACGTAAAATAGGTTATAAAAATATCCTATGTTCTAATCCTGGTTATATATATCTGTGTATCAAACATCCAAATACATTGAGTGATTTTTGCGGGAAAGAGTAACAAACATCCATCTAAACAAACTTTCACAGTTTTAATATTACTAGCTGTTGCCAGCCGCTTCACCTGCTACTACTCGAAGATTATCCCACGCGAACATAAAATCGGGATAAAAACTATCCTATGTGTTAATCCAGGTTATAAACTATCTGTGTACCTATCCAAATCCGTTCAGTGGTTTTTGCGTGAAAAAGTAACAAACATACTTACATACACATATATCCTCACAAATTTTCGCATTTATAATATTAGTAGGATTAGGATAGGATAGGGTGGGGTGGTGCTTAAACCGAGTTTGAAGCGGTTTTCAGAAAAGTGTTCGTTCTGAAGCAGAAAGAAAACAAAAGTGAGGGCAAAAGAGTGTTCGTTAGAGCAGTGGTGGCCCAGTGGTATCGGTCCCGACTTACGAGTTGTATGTCGTGGGTTCTAACCCCGCCAGGCGCATTACTTTGTGTAATTTATTTCATCACCACTGCTCTCAAACGGTGAAAGAAAACATCGTGAGGAAACCGGCATGTTCTCGAACCAAAAATTCGAAGACATGTGGTATCTACCAATCCGCACTAGGCCAGCGTGGTGGATTATGGCCCAGTCCCTGTGTCCCAGCAGTGGGAACATTATAGGCTAATGATGATGATGATTTTCGTTCTGGAGAAGGTTTAAGTATGGAATAATAATAATATATTCGTATATTTCCGTCTGCATAGATCCGTTATTGCTTAGGTAGTTCGATTCGTGTTTGTCGTCCGGATTCGACCTTCTTCACCTCTCTACTTTTCCTAATGGCCGAGACAGTGTCGTTACGCGCAACAAAAGGGATTTTATTCAAATAGTTTCCGTCTGGCGTTGGGTTTATATTGAAATTCTTGTGGGCGAAGCTGTGGTTTTTTTTTTTAAGTAATTTGAGAGTTTTAAGTGTGTCCTGTAATGTTAGTGGGAAGTTTTTTTTAGTTATTTTCAAGGTGATTTGATTTGTTTCTATAATGGTACTGGACCAGCGTTAATTTGTCAGAGGTGAGCTAGCTACTTTGTTATGTGCCTGTGCATCTGGGCCTTTCATAATGGTACTGGACTAGCGTGGTGAATACTCATAATATAGTACATTGCCTTAACAGAGGATGATTGTATATTAGCTTAGATACTTTAAAGTCTGATTGTTTAATAAAGGAATTATGGTTTCAGGAGCAAGGAAATATAATCATGGAACTCAAGAATTGTAAACTCATATAATTAAAATTGTCTAGCCCTATTATATCTAATTCGTTGAGCTATGTCGGTAACTTTGGTTCGTCTACGCTACTCTTGGCGGTGCGTGGTCTCCATTCGAAAATTTGTGAGTCGATCGCGGCAGAGAGACTCCGAGCCTATGCTATATTGGGCTAACTAATGAGGCCTAACAGTAAAGGACATAAACACATATTATATGCAACTCAACATAATATATAGAGAGTTAAGAATCCCCTCAATATTTCGTAGAACGCGGGAAAATTTTTCAATCTACCCTTTTTGGTAAGAGTACATGCCTGTTCAACCGAGCAGCAACAAAAACGGCAATTCATGGACGTTCTCAATTCAAAATGGAATGCGTTCGGGACAGTGTCGACGGTGAGCGATGGAAGACGAAGGTTGACGAAGTTTCTCGAAAATTGCCGAAGACCATTTTGTTTTATTCTCTCGACAGTTTTTGAAAAGGTTCTTGTTTTCAATTTATTCTCTTTATTGCTATTATAAAAGCTTGCAATAAAGGTGGCATAGAAGAGTTTTTGTTTGACGTAAAGTAGCTTGGCCTAAAAAAATGTTGATAGTGATTTTTCAAGAACCCGCTTGCATAGGTCAGGTTCTTTGTTTTCAGTAAGAAAACGCAGTCTTCATTTTTCTGGTGATCTTTGTAAGAAGAAACATCAATATAATGATTTTTTTCATTAGAAGCATATTAAGCGAGAGTAGGTACTTATTCAGGAGGACGCATACTCCAGTCCTCATCGATATTCGAATAATCGACATTCGACGAAATCTTAACATCTCTAACGCTGACCTAAAATAAATTGCTACAAATCAGGTAAAGATAACAGTGACCCATTTTCGGCAGTTAATAGTTTTTTTCTGATATACAGTAAAACTAAAAATACACCAATCCTCACACGAAAACTTCTACCATCAAAATTATAACACTATTATACAACAAAAACCGTTCAGTATCATACATCGCCCGCCGCGGTCGCAGTAAAACCTTTTTAATTGAAAAACTTTGCGCCAAAGAGGCTTTACTCCAGCTACAATGTAGCTGTATACAACACTGTATCATATTTTCAGCTAGAGAATTTTCATGAGATTTTCTTTTATCTATTATCACTTGAACATGGGAGGGTATTGTGGAAAATAGAGGCGAGTTTTCGCTTTGAAGAGGGCACTTATGCCTACCTTCATATTTCCAAATGTGATTTATTATAAACTAGCTTTCTCGTGGTTTCACCTTTGCTGCTCGGTTTCTGTTGGTCTTAGCGTGGTGTTATATAGCCTATAGCCCTTCTCTTCTTCGTCTCTTCAAACACAAAATGCTTTTTTTCAATTCGTATGAGTAGTTTTTCAGATCAGCGCTTTCAACCAAACAAACTCTTCAACTCTCTATAACGGTGCATCCACACCGCCGGTAACATTTGTGGAGTAACAAAAGGCAACACGGTAACATTGCATGCAGTTTGTAGACCACAAATAAATATTAAATAAAAAAATGCGAAAATCGTCAAACAAACATAATTCTATCTCTGTCATATTCCAACGATTACCAGAGTTTAAAGATCATAAAACGATAAACTCATTTATTGATTCGTCATGCAAGTAAGCGTAAAAAATAAAACTATCACCGAAAGATAACCTTTCTTCTTTCGTAGCACCGAGAGACAGCGCTACGACGTGCTACGCCGTAGCATATTGCTACGGGCTACGGGCTACGAGAAAGGGCGGGAACGGACATTCTGAACCACAGAAATATTAAAAACAGGAGAAGTGGCAAGGGGGCGTGTCCGCTACCAGATGTTCTGAGCGCCACGCTCAGAAAGTGAAAAAATGGCCGTCACCGCGAGTTAGTATGTTGTCAACCGCGTTCGTGAAAAAAACGATTATACCGTCTTGTTCGGTGCTTTTGTGCAAAAATAGAAACCAAAACAAATATTTTAGAAGTCATGGCATCGGGTTTCACATGTAATTACAAGTATTTTACAATATTTGTCTTAAAAATCACGAAAAACAACAAGCAGTAAAATATATCTGACTTGTACTACTGTACTTTTGTTTTCCTACATTACTCCGACTGTATTAGGTTTGCAATAAATACATTGCTCTTTTACAACCACATCATTGCATCACAGAGTGACTGAACAAGCAATGTAAAACTGACATAACGATACCTCAATCAGCCGTAATGTCGCATGGTACGGCCGCTGCTCAGGTCCGCGTATTTTAGTACGAGCTAGTGACGTGCTCTTGGAGATCCGACAAAGTCTATCGACAAGAACGTCGACTGCTAATTGCTATTTTAATATTTCAGTTTTTTTTTTTTTTTTTTTAACTTGTAATAAGGCTGGAAGGCCGATGTGGTTCATGCATTTTTACAAATTTTTATTATTTTACAGAGTATTATATAAATGCGAAACCGAAGATGGTTAAGTAAATTAAATAATGTTTAGTTTAGTAATCTATGGACTAAATTAATAGTAATCTATACAATAAAGATAATAAAAACGGTTTCATATAGTTTTTTATTAATTTTATTTCCAAACCTTTATAATTTATCGATATATTTATCGTAAACTCTTCAATTTAGTCAAACACTGTCGATTCTGCCCCCGTGTCCCGACGACACACAATGATAATTGTTTTAGTGTGAGTAAATTACACGGAAAAAGTACGCTGTGGTTTAAAGAATAAGGTTTATATTTAAATGACAGAGTTTTCGAAGGCGCGTGTGTGCTCTTGTTCGTAGTATTGTTTTGATTTACTACATGCGTAATATTATCTTTATGGTGGGGCAGTTGTGGCTTCACCGGTTTTCTATACATTTTGAACTCCACGCCATATCTCCTTCTATATTATATCTATGTTCTGAACTATGTTTAGCGATGCAGAAACTCGGTTTTATACTGCATGCTGTTGGCACGTGTTTTAACAACTATGGGAAGTTGGAAGAATATAAACATCTTTTGAGTATTTATTTTCTATAGAAATTGTAGCTGAATTGTTAAAAGAAACCAATTTAGGAATTTTAGCTAAACTCATGCCAGATTTGATTTCTTTACTACTAGACAATAACTAAATTAAGTTTTAAATACATAATAATAATATGTTTAGTATTAACTATTTACGACTATAGGGAAAAATCAGTTCATGATTCCACTCTCATTAATTTCCTAAGAATTACTTTTCAAGAACTACCTGCTCAAGAAATTCATATCTAATTCGTACCATCAAGTTTTTCAAGGAAATAAATTTTGTCTGTGAGCAGAAGTCAAACCTGCGTCCTGCACGCGTAGCATAGCTATTCTACCTCTCATTATTATTACAATTATATCAGCCTATAGTGTCCCACTACTGGGCAAAGGCCTCCCTCCACTCTACCCGCTATAGTAACCTCCACCATCAAAGCCTTCGTCCACTCCACTATCTCCATTCCTTCCATCCCCTCAGCATCTTTACAGCACAAACTTCCACATCGAACTACAATAACTAAAGCTCGACTTACAGCTGACTAGACCGAAACTTAGCCCGACACGTGCATAGTTCGGAACTAGCGCTTATCATAACGTGTACCTAACTGCTCCTGTTGTGGATCAATGAATTTGAGCACTGGGGAGTTTGAGATACTGGGTAGTTTGGGATACTGGGGAGTTTGGGAAAATAATATATGTATTCTACTACCAATAAAAATAAAGTAAGTAAAGTATCGAATCATTACGAAAATATTTTATTTATAAATAATTATAATTTTCACGCGAAGCAAAAATGTTTTTTTTTTTTTATTTAAAGGTTGTGTCTAAGTTTATCTGTTCTTTACAAATTCTGAATTGTTTTTAATAATTTAAAAAAATAATAAGTATGTACAGCTGGTAGCGTATTGATTATAAGCTATAAAAGACATTTTTTTAAATTTACGTTAACAAACATAGAAACTCGCATACACACTCAGCTCCGGAACGACGTGCAGATCATACAAATATTTATACTGTACCGGGATCGAACCCGCGCTACGCTGCGCAGTAGTCGATCGCTCAGCCACTGTACCAACCGTGTCGAAATTAAATAAAAATATTTGCCTATTATGCGAAATTAATACAATCATGTGACTATGAGTATGAATGTTGATGGATGGAAAGGAAGAGGAAGGCCAAAGAAAAGATGGATGGATTGTCTAAGGAATGATATAAAAGAAAAAGGAGTAGATGATACTATGACGTGTGATAGGGGAGATTGGAAGAAAAAAACGTGTTGCACCGACCCCAAGTAAAATGGGATAAGGGCAGGCAGATGATGACGATGCGAAATTAATACACGAACCCATACAAGAAGACCAGAAAACACAAAACCTCCTTTGCCCTCCTCTGCAATACAGCAATGGCCAATAAAGTGATTTATAACAACTTTTATACCAGCGGCGCGATGGCGGCATCAATCACTTTCAATCCATTTGGAACCGAATAAATAACTCCCGCGTCGATACTCGAAGCTTTTTAATGGTTATAAGCGTGTATTTATTGTGTACGGAGTTAAATGAAATGAAGCTATTTTTTTCTTTTTTTTAAATGTAAATTGCGCAGTAAAGTGAAGTAAGGTTATTTGGTGAGACAGGCAATCGGTGATAGACTCTTAAAAGTCTTTCAAAACGTTACCTATGCATGCTGTAATATATCATGTCAGTACCCTTAGCACGAATTTTCAGTATTTGAGACGCAAAGTAAACTGGAACTTTGACAATTTCAAATTGTCAATTTTCAAGGAAAAAATAGTTCCTTCTCCGCACACCAGAGGCGCTGTTCCATTTTTTCATACAAGAAACCTCAAGAAACGCTAGAGGTTTCTTGTATCCGTAAATACTGTAAAGTGAAAGAGTGAAAATTCGTACTAAGGGTACTGATGCCGGGCATGCGGGCAGCGAGGAAAGGGCAACTCGCTGCCCGACCAAGGACCATGCCCGGGTCAGCGGCGCGTTGTGTCCCACGCGCGCCTCAAAGAGCGTCAGCATACTCGGCCCGGGGTCTCAGAGGGCCAAAGCCTGCCGGGGTCGCGGGATTATTTCCTTACCGTAACCCCGGAACGAAACAGACTATGAAGGACACCGTGGATTTTAGTCAGTAAAAGTCTGACAGTCCCTCCCGCCCTGCCCGGGGCCGGAGGACTCATTTGATGATTTTACCACGCTAAAAAAAAAAGGGTACTGATGCCGTTTTGACGTTGACGTTATTTTAGACAAGTGTTCCATTGATGCTTAACTAAACGTATTTTGAACAGTTTTCACACAAACAAACAGAAAAACATTCTAGAAAGCCACTCCAAAATAAAACAAAAAAAAAAATATCAAGGCATGAATTGCAAGCGACAAAAAAATAAAATGCAAAGTTTTATTCAAGGCTGGCAAGCGAAGGGGCGATAAATTGGGCCAAGATAGTTGTACGGTAAGGGACATTAAACCAAGCTGTGCTGGGTACAGGCTGCTTGGCGCTTGCTAATGAATACAACCTTTTTACAAGTATGGAAGTAGCTAAACGAATCTGAGATCTTTGATAGAGTATAGTTAAAAGTTTTAAAACAGATTTGGTGGGAATATTTAAAAAAAAAGAACGAACACTCTGGCCCTCGAACGAAAAGGAACGTGGATTTTTAGCCAATAAGAGTCTGACTGTTCGTTCCGATCCAATCGGGGGAGGACTCAAATGATGATTTTACCTCCCCGAAAAAAGGAATTATTTAATGACACTTTCTGGGTCATATTTTCTTAGGGCGCTCCCTCACCGTGAGCATTCACCTGAAATGTACCTAACGCTACAGAATCGAACATTCGAAGACAATAGAGCATCAAATTGCGCACTTTTATGTTACATTACAGGTAATGCTCGCGGTGAGGAGGCGTCTTTAAAGATTGGCTATCAGCAGCTTTAGATATGGACAAGTAGAAGAACGGAAGGCTTCTCAATTCACCCTGTGTGGCTCTCTCAGCAATCCGGTGCCATGCCTCTCGCACTGCTGCCTTCCTTCATGTAGCAAAATAAAAACTTTAAATGGAACGCTTTCAAAGATTAAAATTAATCTAAAATAACTCAATAACGCCCGCGTCGCGTCTTCGCAAAGATATTTGAAGGAACGAAAAATTCTCCTGCGAGCAGGGTTTGAACCTAAAACAAGAAAGCGTTCATAAAACATGGGAATGAGAAATTCAGCTTCGAGAGTAGTGGTTGCGATGTCTTAATTGGTTAAGGCGTCTGGAGTACCCATCCAGAAGACACAGGTTCGAACCCTGCTCACAGCTGAATTTTTCGTTCCTTAAAATATCTTTGCGAATCATGGTCCTTTTACTAAATAGTTATTTCGTGCTTAGCGTTCAGTCTAACTACACACCAGCATTCTTTTTTAGGGTTCCGTAATCAACAAGGAACCCTTATAGTTTCGCCATGTCCGTCCGTCCGTCTGTCCCCAGTTTAGCTCAGAGACGCACAGTACTAGAGAGCTGAAATTTGGTGTAAATATACGGAATTGTTGTGCCGAAAAAGTGGTAAAATAAAATCTCGTAAAATATTTTTTTTTTTACCTCCTGTACACGTAAAGTGGGAATGTTTTTTTTTCTTTCTCGCGTACCCCTTAGTGTAGGGTATCATTAAATAGGTCTTTAAAAAATAATGTGAGTTTCCAGTAACAATTTTTTGGTAAAAAAATTCGTTTGTGAAATATTAAGCTTTAAAGTGCTAAATTTTGCTCGACTCGAGTGTCCCCCCCCCCCCTCTACCAGCTAAACGGTTATGTTTGGGGGTGTGAAAAAATTCACAATAGTAGGATATATAACGAAGTTTAAAAGAAAATTATCATGACCAAGTAGGCTTTACAACTTTACGAGTAATAGTCGACCAACTTATAAAATGTACTTGGATAAAATATTTTCTTAAACAAAATGTATCGGAGAACATGATCTTCAACTGCAAATGTAAGTTTGTCAACTTTATTTTTACAGCTTTAATAGGTATGTTTTTACGGTATGTTTTTTGGGGATAGGTAGATTTTTATCGTGAACTATTTTTAACTAACTTCAAAAAAAGGAGGAGGTTCTAAATTCGTCGTAATCTTTTTTTATGTATTTTCCCCGATTTCTCAAAGACTCCTGGACGGATTTTGAAAATTCTTCTTTTTTAAATTAAATTCAGCGAATCAGTTTAGTTAGTTCGCATAAGTATTTTGATGGGCAACTGCGGAACTCTACACTGTGCGTGGCCCGACACGCACTTGGCCGGTTTTTGTTAAATATTTTACATACCTATTGTCAAAAAACAATCATCAGCTGCAAAAGCTTCCGCTACAAGTCAGCTTCAATTTCCTTAACACCTTCAATCCCCAGCCACTCCCAGCCATTGTGTACCCAAACTAAAGTTGGGCCATAAACCATCTTTGTAACCCGTCACCTGAGGTTAAGGTCTAGTCAACTGTTCCGATGGAGACATTATGGCAATCTGCGTGGTACGTGCCGACGCTGTAATGAGCGCCGGTTGGCTGCGCTACGTTTCTATACTTTGAAAACGTTCAAACGGTTTTAGAATTTTGCAGCTTAGTTATTTTACTTGAATAGAAAGGTACATGTAGAATTTATTTTATTTAAAAAAGGTGTATTTATTATTTTTATTGTTCACTAGCTGTGCCCGCGACTTCGTTCGCGTGGATGTCTGAACTCAACAATGTATTTTTTTTCTCTGTAATTTGGGCGTGAAAATGTAACAAACCATTTATGACTTTGAATTTTTAATCATAAGTTTTGATACACTTAGAGCTTACAGAAATAAAACCGTTGATAAGTAAAGCAGTGAAACCCATTCCGTTTTAAAACCAATGCAATGTAAGTTACTTTTAACATGAAACCTAAATCAAATTTATAAAACGTTTAGAAATAGATAAAGGTCATCGTACAACCTTACTCTAGGTCGAGTAAGGTTGTTCTTTCAAATAAACCACGACCTTCCAAAAATAAAACTTAAAAGCTTAACATTAAGCCAATTACAACAAACCATTCAGTATAAATTTAGCTATTTCACGCAACGTTTACTCCTCAGAAAATTCGAAAAGAAAAAAAAAACGAACATTCCCTTTAATAAAATACAAGCTAAAGAAAAACTAAGGCAACGTGAAGTTTTTCAAAAGAAATTCTTTTATTCATCGAGTTGGGCTTGTGCCACAGTTGAAAGTTCCACAACTTTAAACATGAAAAACCGTGGGAAAGTATGATCAATCAATTTCATTCGATTTAAGTTGTGAAGGCGGTGATTGGCCGAAGTTCGCGCGAAAATGGAATACGTTGTATCAGTACAGATTTTCGGAGGAAATATGGAAAGTAAGTAGCTTCATTAGAATAATGAATTCGAATTCATGTCGAAATTTAATCGATTTTTCCTACTCTTCCACTATTCTTTTCTGATTAATTTCGTTGCAGGATCCAAGACACGTAAATTCATTCTACAGGACACGTCGAGCTTCAATGTCTCGGCGCTTTTCTGGTGAAAGAGTAACTGTTTACGAAACGCTAAAAGCGATGACTACTACTACTACTACTACCGTATATATGTATAATATGTTCGAATGCATGTAGTTTAAAACAGACACTCCAATTTTATTTACGGGTGAACGAATAGAAAAGGTCGTCCACAGCCCGTCAGCGGATTGAAAATATTAAAAATATCATAGTAGACAACCAAGGAAACAATTCAATCCAATTCACTTTATTGCTCACTGTAACGAAATAGGACACCACAAAAGGAAAACAGAACAGATACCTAACAGGAAAACATAACATATCTCTTGTAACGGTAATAATTGACACCTGCCTTCTTTTATATTAATCACCATTAATAACAACACCAACAATATTTATCTCCCTTTTTGGGTTGTAAAATCATCAAATGACTTGGACTGTTGGGAAGGAACTATCAGGCTCTTACTGACTAAAAATTCATACTATTGTTTTGGTAAAACTCCTTCTATACGGTCAGGCCCGACCGCCGACAAAGGTGACCTTGGTCGCGTCAACAGTACCCAACCGTCTGGAACGCTGTCGGCTGACGGTCGAGTCCGACCGCGGACGCAGCCTGTCGGGACGGATGCGCTCCCGACCAAGGTCATCCAAAGGTCGATTGACTCCGCCCAAATTGGTCGCCCGACCAACGTCTACACGGTAGATTTTCGCACACACTGGACCAACGTCACCTCTGTCGGGCGGTCGGGTCTGATCGTGTAGAAGGGGTTTAACTGTTGGCATCCTAGAGCTATGGTATCCTACTTAGACAGCAAACAATACCTCCTTAATAACCCAACTGCGTTCTGCTGAACAATCCAACTGCGTTGGGGACAGTTTTGAGTCTAACCTGATGCTGCTGACGTCAGTAGTCCAACTTGTAGGATATTGAATGAAAAATGAAATGAGTTAGACTATGGAGGACGGTTATACAATATCCTTTTGGTAAGCCCCTTGCTTATCAAAATTGGCCGAAATCAGTGGGCAATTTTAACAAGCAATACGAGTATATATAATATCTTTAAACGAGCAATTCTTGTATATTTATTTATATATAATCAGGATCTCGGAAACGGCTCCAAGAATTTTCATGAAAGTTACAGATTAGAGGTTTTTCGGCTTTAGGAATCGATTTATCAAAGTCCCATGTTCGAGAAAAGCTCGGTTCCTAAGATATAGACATTTTAAAAACCGAGCGAAGCTCGATCAACCAGATATTGGTTGTTAAATTTCGGCCCACTGACTACCCCTAACGACTGTCAAAGATAAACAAATCACAACCAGTACCAACGGCTTAACGTGTTATCCGTACCATAGAGGAAACTCGGTACATGCATTGAATAGTCACCAATCAAAGGCTTCCTTTCAAAGAACGAACCGTGCCTCAGTTATTATTTAGACTCGAGCTCCTGAAATATCCAATTTGTGATCCCGATATATAACGTTCTCTCAAAACAACATGGCTACCGAATTTGTCTCAGTAATGATTGGCTGAAACATCGCTGACAGTTGCATAAGCAACTGGATTCACTAACAGGCAACCATTATAGAAGAAGAAATGGAGAAGGTCCATTTCTTTTTACCCGACTGCGCGACGCAAAGGAGGGTAATGTGTTTATTATTGATAATGTTTTTTTTTATTTATTTTTTATGTTCAGTTAGCCTTTGACCACTATCTCGCCTGATGGTCAACGAAGATTAGAAACTTGAATTAAGTAAGTTTGACACATAAAATTATGCAGAAAACAAGGCAATTGTTTAAAATCATTAAATGTCCGCCCAGGGCAGGACGGGAGTGACTGACAGAGTTGTACTGACTAGAATCCACGATGTTTTTTAATAGCTCTTTACATTCAAAGTCATGGTTGTCTGATAAGACAGTCTTGACAACCATGACCCTGACCCTAGCAGACTTTGGCCCTGACCCCAGCAGACTATGGCGCTCTAAGAGGGACCCTTCAGATTGCTAACAGCTTTGCAGAAAGAGGTGTTATATGATAGCTTCTTGCAGTTTTTACTTACTTTTTTCAGAATTTACTTGCAATTATACATATAATTCATCATTATAATAAGAATTATCAAAATCAGCCTCCACATTTGGTCTCTAAAACGCCACGTAGAAACAAACATTACATACATAGACTGATCAACACATTACCCTCCTTTACGTCACGCAGTCCTGTGTGTCACACGCGGCGCCATTTATTAGTATTAGAACCTTAGATTAAAGAATGTCCAGATTCCGTGTTCGAAACAAAACGAAACGCTATAGGTGAAGTGACTTTTTTAAATATGTGTGAGTGAGCGCCCCGCCCCGGAGTGTATTACGTATCGGATTTGCGTTTGTGTGCAATGTACGTGTAATACCAGTGGCGGAGATTACCCTTAAAATGTGGGAGATTTTTAGTATTTTACATTTTTAAAATAAACCCTCCGTACAGTAATGACAAGATTTTTATCATTACGGTTGATGAGTTTTAACATTATTTCTTTATTTTGTGTAATTTGTCATGAGCAACTTTACCGCTTAGGAACACCGCAACACATTTAGCGATTCATTTCATATTATAATGTAAGTACCTACTACATTATAGTCTGGCAGAGTCTGACTGAGTCTGACAGTCTGACCGTGTCTGACAGAGACTAACCGAGACTGACCGAGTCTGACAGAATCTGACCGAGTCTGACAGAATCTGACCGAGTCTGACAGTGTCTGACCGAGTCTGACAGTCTGACCGAGTCTGACAGACACTAACCGAGACTGACCGAGTCTGACAGAGTCTGACAGTGTCTGACCGAGTCTGACAGTATTTGACAGTCTGACCGAGTCTGACAGACACTAACCGAGACTGACCGAGTCTGACAGAATCTGACCGAGTCTGACAGTGTCTGACCGAGTCTGACAGTATTTGACAGTCTGACCGAGTCTGACAGACACTAACCGAGACTGACCGAGTCTGACCGAGTCTGACAGTGTCTGACCGAGTCTGACAGTATTTGACAAAGTCTGACCGAGTCTGACAGAGACTAACCGAGAGTGACCGAGTCTGGCAGAATCTGACCGAGTCTGACAGTTTCTGACCGAGTCTGACAGTATTTAACAAAGTCTGACCGAGTCTGACAGAGACTAACCGAGACTGACCGAGTCTGACAGTGTCTGACCGAGTCTGACAGAGTCCGACCGAGTCTGACTGAATCTGACCGAATTTGACCAAGTCTGACAGATTCTGACCGATTTTGACCGAATCTGAAAGAGTCTGACTGAGTCTTACCGAGTCTGACTTTGTATTTGACCCCGAGTATGACTTTTAATTCGACTCTTAATCTGAATCTGAGTTCTTATTTGAGTCTAACTTATTAGACTTTGAGACAATGGACAGAGCGTTCTGAATTCAGTAATTTAGCTAACGCGGTTACACTCATAAAAAATATCTTTCGAAAAAAACTCTTTTTTTCATAACTCGTTTCTTTTTTTTCAAGTCTTTAAAGTTACAAATAATCGGTAAAAAACTTTATGCCCATGGCAACCCTCAACAGTTGTGGCGTCCGTCACAGTGTCAAATTGTTCACTTCTTTGTTTACGTATTTAAAATGCGGAAATAAAAAAATGCATACTGAAATTGAATGCTAACATAATGAAATGATATATTATGGCATATTCCTTTTTTTGGAATGTTATTATAAACCATTTCACAGCAAAAACTTTTATTTTAAAATATTAAAACACGGACTCGTGACGTAGTTTACGCGGGGAGCGTTACTAGGCGACTGACGTATGGATCGCACGACGCGGGAAATTTTTCCCCCGTGTTTTTGGCTTCAATTCTCAGTGGCGGACTATCCATCTGGACATTTTTTAATCTAAGATTAGAACATTATTTTTGTTTTCCTCGGGTATAGTACTTTTAGCGATGAAATTACTATTCCGTTTTCGTGCATCTGAGAATGCATTTGCAAAATTCTTGACAATCGGTTTAGTGGACAAGCCACTACACCGATTTTGCTTGATATGGTAACAAGCAAAATAGCTTTATACTTATCTCGCATTTATAATATTATTAATGGTAACCCTTAGACCTGCTTACACACTGCTTGCACACAAAGGGCTACCGAAGGACACCGTGGATTTTAGTCAGTACAAGTCTGACAGTCCCTCCCGCCCTGCCCGGGGTTGGAGGACTCATCTGATGATTTTGCCAAGTAAAAAAAAAAAAAGACCTGCTTACACAAATGGATTTAACACCAGTCACTATGACTATTTGATCTTCAAGCGATCGTTCGATATTTTGACTGCAGGTGGGTCTTAATGATCAAAAGCACCATCTTTAATCGTGTTAAAGATGACATCAGCTTTTGCACGTGTAGTTTGTTAAACACGATAACAACAAATAAAATAATGACAAATTCTAGCTTTGAGCGATTAATTATTATCTATTATGAGTTTGAGGAAGATTAAAACTTCTTACCTTATCTTCTATTTGCCACCAAGCAAATACTGCAAAAGCGCATAGTATTAAAAAAGTAGAGTAACAAAATTGTCCAATTACGAGCGAACGGGACGTGGACGCTTTTTATGTAAATCATGGTGCCCGGAGCTGAAACAAGCTGTTCCTTCGCGCTAAAGAATGTAGTTTACGTCCCGGCTAGGGTGACCATTTGTAAATGAGTTCGGACGCAGTTTAAATTGCGAATTCCTGTCGCATTTTCTGTTTTATACGTGTTTTAAAAAGTTGGGTTTACATTAAGAATTATGTTGTTTGTTTTACTATTTTGTTTCTCCTTTTGTAACTTTTGTTTTATCTTAAATTAAGCTCGTGAGCTCGAGGAGCTCGTGGCTAAATAATCACAGCCGCACAGGCCGATCTTCCGGGTTAAGCCGCTCTTGCCGAGGTTGGTCTGTGGATGGGTGACCATCTATCATAGCGAGTTTCCTCCGTGCCTCGGAAAGCACGTAAAGCCGTTGGTCCCGGCTGTCATTTGTAGATCTTTGACAGTCGTTACTGTTAGTCAGAAGCTCTAAACAACCAGTCTTACCAAGGGGTATCGTATTTACCCAGTTACTGGGTTGTGGAGGTCCGACAGGCAGTCGCTCCATGTAAAATACTGATATCCAGCTGAATCTGGTTTGACTGGAAGCCGACCCCAATATAGTTGGGAAAAGGCTAGGCAGATGATGTTTTATCTTAAATTAATTTCTTTATGCATGTACAATTTGCAATTCTGAACTTACTGCCAGTGTCGCGGTAATGTTTTAAAGGTTACCGTTGCCCTAGAATAGAAAGGGCAATTCAACAAACACGGTGGTTTTAGGTTAGTACAGTCCTATTAGTCTAACCAGGGCAGGAGGACTATTTTTTTTTGTTATTTCGCCCCAAAAAGGGTCTCATCTATCTCAGTAATAGAACTCAGCAAACCGGTTCGCGATTTAGATGAGAAACGGTGACAAATGAACAAACTCACCTCGTATTTATGATATGTAATGTATTAGTATGGAATCGGATAGCATCACAAGCAAGACATCCTTGTGAATACATACCTTAAATCTATAGTTCCACAATAATAATGAAATATTATCCCAAAGCCACTAAACCATCTTCAAATTACACAGCTAATACCGAATCTAAAGCTACATTCTATATTATCTGTAATAATTCAAGAGTTACAACCTCCTTGTTATCGGGGTGTCAATTCAACGCCACTTATGTGTACAATGTTAATTGGCACTTTCGATACACTGTCATGTTAGATTTTGTCATAGAGTTATGAATGTATAGACAACAAAAAATGTTTGTCTATAAATCACCAACTACTCTCAAAACGGTGAAGAAAAATTTTGAAAATACTAGTCTGGAGAACTATCTATTAAAATATCTAGATATTTATTAACTTATACTCACTGTGCCCTCGTAACGGATCCTCTGATAGAGCGGACAATTGAGACACAGCAGTATTAAACTTTATTCATCAACATCAGTCTATAATGTTTGCACTGCTGGGACACAGGCCTCCTCTCTGTGAGAGGGAGTGGGCCACAATCCACTACGCAGGCCCAGTGCGGGTTGGTAGATGCCGGTTTCCTTACATAATTCCTTCACCGTTTTGAGAGCAGTGGTGGTGAAAATAAATTAAACAAAATAATGCGCCTGGCGGTGTTCGAACCCACGATATACAACTCGTAAGTCGGGACCGATACCACTGGGCCACCGCTACGTCATTGATTAATAAGTTCCAGTCAACGATCATATAACCGAAATGGCTTCAGTATGAAATAGAAAAACGTGATGTTCTGTAAGAAAGAAAGAGACGTCCATTTATTATTGACACCCTCTATGTTTTCAGAACTTACTCTGTGGCAATTATTGTACTACAAGAGCTAATGAATGTTTCAAACGGTATGGTTAGGTATTCAGTGGTATTATAACGACTGAATTATTGAAACATAATATGTAGGATATCATGTGATGTACGATTACCGCTATTAATAATGATTGTCCACATTTTGCCGTCATTTTCATCATGTGGGTGATAGTGACCACACTGACGTCACGTCGGAACGACATCGATGCATTGATCATTACTTAAGTCCATGTTCGTTTTTCTTCCCCTCAATGTCGACTCAATACTAAAGCCGTGGTGACGCTACCAGATAAAACATCTACGCCAACTATCACGCTAAGAAAAACAATCTCTAGAAAAAAAAGTAAACGGATTTCGTGCAAAAACATACTCGAGAAATTACACGAGGTAAAGAGTATGGTTGTTGGCGTACTTGAAGTATTAGGTATGTCATCAATTGTATAGAAAATGAAAAACCATAATGTACGCACGGAAAACTTTTATTTCTATCACAATTACATCAAAGTCTCCTTTCATTTTACTACATAAAAATTTGAAAACTCGAGATAAAAGTCGAATTCACTGTGATTAACTTTGAATGCCAGAAAAACCCAAAAATCAGTGTGACAAAAACATAGGAAATGAGATCTACATATGTGTTAATAACTTCATTTCATAGAATAAACCTTGACAATGAACATAGAAACCCCAAAGTTACAAAAGCAACCATAAAACTATGATAACATACTTTATTATCCCATAACTCTCTCGATATCAATTGTTTTCCACTTCCCCCCTCTTCATATAACCGATCTCACCCGAAAATATTCAAAGTCTCAATCTGTTTATGATCCGCAAATTACTAAAGAAATTGAGTTTTCTTTCTGTAAAAGTTTTCGGCGAAACTCGAGACGTTTTCTTTCTTTAAATTAAAAGATTTAGTTTAAGTCCTAAGGTTTTTGAGGGATTCCAAGTCGCAATGAACGACTTACTTCTGTGTCACCTTTAATAGAAATGTATTCAGGAATTCTTTTGTTTTAAAACACAGACCAATGGAAGTTACTCTGCGAGTTTTAGCCGTCAATGGCACTACAAGCGCATAACGTAAGGAAAGTGAAGTGTAGCTTCGAGTAGGGTAAAGGGATATTATTTGATGAGACAGGTAACTCAGTGATAGAGTCTTTAGAAGTCTCTCAAAACGTTACCTACCTATGTATGCATGCAGTAATGCGAAATGATGCAACTAGTTCACCACTAAAGTGGACAGGACGTAGTGACATATCATTTCGCGTTACAGCATGCATACATAGGTAGGTAACGTTTTGAGAGACTTAAAGACTCTATCACTAAGTTGCCTGTCTCACCAAATAATCTTCCTTTACCTTATATCAAGTTAATCATACAGTAAATGACCTCATGCGCTGGTAGCTCCATCTTCGCCGAGCTTTGCGTGTAACCTTCTATTCCCGTGTTTTTGGGAAAGCTCGCATTTATCGCATCTGTCTGTAATTCTTACCAATAATTTTTTTTTTTTTTTAGCGTGGTAAAATCATCAAATGAGTCCTCCCACCCCGGGCAGAGCGGGAGGGACTGTCAGACTTGTACTGACTAAAATCCACGGTGTCCTTCAGTAGCCTGTTATGTTCCGGGGTCACGGTAAGGAAATAATTCCGCGACCCTTACCAATAATATACAAAAGTTTTGATGATTAGATGGATAATAATAACAATATTCCACAACTATCACACTACGCCATCTAGTCCCAAGCTAAGCAGAGCTTGTGTTATGGGTAGGTACTAAACAACTGATAAGCATACTTAGATACTTCTAGATTAATTACATCCAGACACAGAACAAATGATTATGCGCATCACACAAACATTTGTCCCGGGTGGGAATCGAACCCACGACCCCCGGCATAGCAGTCAGGGTCACTAACCACTAGACCAACAGGCCAGTCAATCATGGATAGATGTTTGTAACTTAATCTTATCAGAACAGATGTTTGGTACATATCTAGCCATTTCTTTTTTCGTGGTAAAATCATCAAGAGTCCTCCCACCTAGGGCGGAACGGGAGGGACTGTCAGACTTGTAGTGACTAAAATCCATCGTAATCCTTCAATAGTGCTTTACGTTCCAGGGTCAAGCTTTGGCCCTGTTAGGAGGCCCTTTTCGAACATATCCTCATAAACGTTTGCATTTATTTTTACCTCATTATAATACGTTACACGTGTATTACGTTGAAAGTAATTCAAAGGGATTCTAATATGTATTTAAATATAATCGTTATTGAATTTTATTTTTATCTGTTTATATTTCATAGGATTATTCGAATAGAAGGGCTTAGGGTACCGTTTCAATTTAAGCGGAGTATGATAAAGCGATGATATTGTAAAATCTGATTGATTTTAGGATTAAAATAAGAGCCCTATGGACCCTTACTGCCTAAGACTACCCTGACTCTCTGAATATCTGTCCATTCAGAGGTTAAGATTTAGATTTCGATTTTATTTAGAGATTTAGATTTTAGAGAGGTAAGGTTTTGTTTTAATTTAATTTTAAAATACTTAATTTTGTGTTTGGAATTTAATAATAATTTATGTCTGTGCATAATTTTGATCTAGATTTTTTAATTTAATTTTAATTGATTTTTGTTGAATTTATTGTAATGTATCGTCTCTTTGTTTTTATTTTCTTTTCTCTTGTATTGTTGTATTGTTTAACAAAATATAGACTGTGTCTGAATTAAATAAATAATAATAATATCGCTTCTAAAGTTCGTACTTCTACAAAAAAAAAACACAATTTATGCAAACTCTCCCTAGCATTTTATGTAAATTCCATAGTTATAACTCATCAGACCGATTTTGCATGGTTGAAAATATAACCCGCTAACTCTTACAAAATAAGCATTTAAACCCAATTTCTCTCAACCCTTCCCCCTATTATCCTTTCTCAAGTTTTATGCAAAAAATATTTGTCTAATTCGACTCTTTGGTTTAGGCGTCAAAGCATTACAAACTCACTTTCGCATTTATAAATTTTGTATAGAACGTCACTTCGACCTTTAATTTTGTCCTTCATATCACTTACTAATAAACTTCTAACTTCCTCCACTATCAATCGTGAGCGAACACAAAAACCGTAATCTGAATCGGTCCTCGCGGTCCATTTACCAATGAGGAATTAATTGATTGATCCAGCCCGTGAAATTACACGCCGACCGGTACCTATTAAATATTCAATTAAATTGCCGAACGGATAAGATGTTTGAATCGGGATCAGGGAAATAAGTATTGAGAAACAGTATAATTAGTCAGAGATTATTTGACATAAGTAAATTAACATACGCCTTTTTCCCCATGAGGCATCAGTAACAGCCAAAAGCCTCTTGCTACTGATCCTAAAGGCGCTATCACCGGGAGCATTCGCGTGTAACATTATAGATTCTACTTTCAGCATTACATTACAATACTACCTCCCTTATCTTACCTCCCTACCTACTAAGAGCAGTGGTGGCCCAGTGGTATCGGCCCTGACTTACGAGTTGTAGTTCGATCCGGTTCGAATCCCGACAGGGCACTACTTTGTGTAATTTATTTCATCACCACTGCTCTAAACGGTGATCAGGAAAACATCGTGAGGAAACCAGCATATTAGAACCAAAAATTCGAAGACATGTGACATACCTTTTTCCCAATCCGCACAGGCCCTTGCGTGGTGGATTATGGCCCAGCCCCTCTCACAGAGAGGAGGCCTGTGTCCCAGCAGTGGGAACATTAATAGGCTGATGATGATGACTACCTCCCTGACCGACAAGCATTCGCGTACATTTAGTAGATTTAGATTTGATACAAGGTGCGCATTGTGATGCTCGATTGTCTTCCGTCACTGATGAAATGTTCGAATTTTTAGCGTTACCAGGTGAATGCTTACTTACATACTCTTTTCGCCTTGTCCACATTCATACATGTGGCATTGCGAGTATCTGCAACCGATTTTTTGAAGAACCTCGCAAAAGAAATATTACAGGCGTTTTTATTTTTCTGTTTTAATTTCAGTTTTTTTTTTTCGTATTATGATGATATACGATTCTGCTTAAGTGGTCCTCTTCATCACTAGTCTACTGCTTCTCATAAGCCTCTCCAAACGCCCACTATTTCACTTTTACTCTACCACTAGCTATGTCATACAACTGTTACTAGCCACCTTCCGATGATTGTCGCTTAACCTGCCCCGAAGACCTTTTTAGACCCATAAATAATCTTTCTGTTTGTCTAGATCCAGTTATAGCTGAAGATTAAACAGCGAATATTCACCTTTGTTTGCAAAAAATAATTTGCCACTGACAGATTCTATAACAAAGGCACTAGATCAAAACCAGTCAAAACTGGTTTCTAAGTTCTAAATACATTAGATCATTTGTTTTTATCTCAGAACAAGAAGTAAGGAACAACCCTAAATCATTTTGGGTCGTCCAAAAGAGTTATCAAGATGTTTGGGGCAAAAATTCGGTGCCACAAAAAAGTTTTGCCACAATTTAGGGACCAACTTAATGGGCTTTACAAGTGGAGATATGGAGACTGTGTTTTATATTGTAACTTATTTTCAGTATTTATGTTGAAAGAGTCAAGGCTAAGTTGTACTTATAACTGTGATTGATGTCCAAGTTTAAGCAAAACTAGTACGATTGTAGGCCAATCCTTTAAAGCGTTTCTTGTATGGAAAAGTGGAACAGCGCCTCTGGTGTGGGAAACAGGAACTAATTTTGTCCTCAAAAATGGTCAATTTGAAATTGTCAAACTTCCTGTTTACTTCGCACACAAGAGGCGCTGTTCCATTTTTCCATACAAGAAACGCTGTAAATACTGCAAAGTAAAAGAGTGAAAATTCGCAATTTCAGTATTTGAGACGTAAAGTAAACTGGAACTTTGACAATTACAAATTGACAATTTTCAAGGAAAAAATTAGTTCCTTCTTCGCATACTAGAGGCGCTGTTCCATTTTTTCATACAAGAAACGCCATAAATAACAGGAAAGACGCTGTAAAGTAAAAGAGTGAAAACTCGTGCTAAGGGTACAGTATACTTCGCTCCGCGTAGCTCATGTCTCTGAGCTTTCGTTTGAGTGAAAGAAGCAGAAAACCCTTCATGCGATGTTTTTTATTTTCTCCACTTTAGTAATGTAATTTCTCCCGTATCGCGGGTGCATTAACAAACATTGAAACTCATACACACCAACACCCAGACTCTCAACTACATAAAGATTATACAGCTACACTTATAAAGCTGAAGCTGAAGCTGAGTATGGAGTTTCTTGCCCATTCTTCTTCATACATCCTACCTTAGCGAATGGGTGTAGATTCAATCCCATCCCATCCCATTTAATTAATTTTAAAAATCGACATTTAAAAGTGTCTCTTGGATGGCCTAATTGAAATAAATGATTTGACTTTGACTTTGAAGTGTTTGTATGTTTGGTTTAATACGCTAATCTCAGGAACCACTGGTCCGAATTGAAAAAATATTATTTATAAGCATTACGCCACGAACAATAGGAACAAAGCTGAAGAGGTGAGTACTACGCGCACCAGATAGTACAATGATCCATGCGGGAATCTAACGGCAGTCAATCGTTCAGCCACTGCGCCAATCGGACTTAAATAAAATAAGAGATTAGAAGTAGATATTACGTAAATACATTCATAAAATGGAAAACTTCTTTCCTATTTATATGAAAAGGAGGATAAATAAAATGTGACTGGAAGAGTCTTAAAAACTCGGAGCCCTCTTTTAAGAGTCTCTTCGAAATAATTGAGTTGATTTTAGCATTCTGAATGTTGTGTCATTCCTATGGATTCTAGAGGTCAATTTTATTTGAAGACTTTTTAAAATTATCCTCTTCAGAATAAAGTAGAAAAAATTAATATTTAATTCATATTCCTCTTTAATTTTTTGTCTTTACCTTTTTTAATATTTACATTAAGTAGGTGGTAGGTAAAAATTTCATAATACCTGAGTGATTATATTTTTGACATGCATATTAGCCGCACTATCACAATTTTTGTTTAACAAGCCAAAAAAAGTAAAGCGCGGTGCTGGTTCGAGGGACTCAACTCAAACTTCACACAAACCAAGTCGCAGGAAAAAGCTAGTAATAGTAGTAAAAGCGAATCAGAGGCATATATTATCCAAATTAACACAACAAAGAGCCCAAAACGACCCTATAAACACATAATTAAGGTACCAAGTCCTATAAACTGCAACAAGCTGTAACAGTATTAGCAGATGAACAGTATTACCTCGAACGTTATTAGAATATACGGTGCAAACCGGAGTGTCTTCCCGCCGGCTTAATGGTTCAAATGGAAAAAGTTTTTCTCTCACAACCTAATAGCAAAAACTCTTCTGAATGGCCCTGCTTTGTTTCCTGTACAAATTAGTTTTTTTCTCTGTTTTATTGAATGAATTAAGTGTTTTTCTTGTGGAAGAATGTACGGGTGAGGACTTGAGTCTGGTCCTTGATAGGATGACGAGCTTAGCTACCGATTACTACTCGCCGTCCGCCCACGCCAAAATCAAATATTTTTATTTGACACTAGCGGCCCGTCCAGGCTTCGCACGGGTGGACATGATGATTTTCGTCCTGTATAACCTGGTCCTGGACCGGAAAACACAGTGTAGGCAGGCCTCCCACAAGGTGGACCGACGACATCGTGAGGGTCGCGGGCAGCCGATGGATGCAAGTGGCGAATTGTCGTTCGGCGTGGCGGTCTAAGGGGGAGGCCTATGTTCAGCAGTGGTCGTCCTCCGGCTGTTGATGAACCTGGTCCTGATGGTTACAAACACAACAAAAAAGAATTATCCAAATCGGTACAGCCGATTGCAAGTTCTAGGCCTAGAAATACATTTAGCAATCCATTTTTATATTGTAAAAGATAGATAGAAGAAGAAGAAGATACATAGGCCTATGAACTAGTAAAGCGTCGGCAAATAGGTGCACGATTCAGGGTGAATTTTTCCATGGAGAAGAACCGAAAAAAATAAACACATGATCCATCTACGGTGGCTGGAAAATGGCCGGTCCTGAAATGTTCAATGTCTCTGGGCGTCTCCCGCGGCGGCTATGGGGTGAATTGAAGAAAACTAGAATTCATAGATTCCTTTGTCCAGCAGTGGGAAGATGCGAGCAGCAGTGTCAGTATTAGCATTATCTCCTTTTAAAGGTATCTTCATTCAATATTTATAATAATTATGACAGATTTCGAGATATCATGGAGCGCGACCCATGTTCAGATTCTCAGAATTATTCTGGAAATCTTTAATTGATAATATTAAGCCCCCGTGTATGAGATCATCGGCAATTCACACACATAATATCGCTTCCTCATCATAAGTTGAAACAAAGTACTTTGAAATTGTGATAAGGTTATCACAAGGGTCGCTAGAAGACTCCTTATCGGTTTGAAATATACAACATGTAACATAATTAACGCACACCCTGAAATTAGTTTGTTCAGAATCGTTTACTGAATCGATTTCTATCATTTTTAATATAGGTATTTTTTTTTTTCAAAAATCATTTAAACTACGGAAATTCCCCCTAAACGTCTGTACAGTCAAAACAAACTAAGATAGACCGTAAATCAAGGCAACAAGACTTAAAAGTGCAATTTTATTTGTATAAATACAAATTCCGTCATTCATTCACAAAATAAAGAGAAATAAACCTTACTGCAAAATAACTAATTTAGTTAATAACAATGCATTTACATGTTAAATTAAAAATTCAATAATTGGGGTGTCTGAGGGTGTGCGTTAATTATGTTACATGTTGTATATGATTCAAGATGATGCAGCAAAATGTTGTGTGTAAGTTTTAAATAAGAAATAATTATGCATATTATCCTTACTTATGCCCGGCCCACATGCGGCATATTTCACTGTTGTATTTTTAACAGACTTCAAAAAGGAGGACGTTCATTTTTTGTTTGTTCGCTCATAACTTCATCGCTTACCAAACGATTTGAAAAATTATGAAAATTTTATCGAAATCGAACAAGCGGCTTTTGAAAAATCACTCAACAAAAACTTAAGTTATTAAATAAAAAATTAAAATGGATCAAATAAAAAACTGTTTCAACATAAATGTAACCGGTTTCAAGAATAACTACAAAAATGGCGGGCCGTGAGAGAGGGAGGACAGCGTCCTCCCTCCGCCCCAGCCTTATTGGTAGATGCCCATGGCATCGGATGTCGCAAGACGATCTCCGGCCACCATATGCGCCCGCCTTTAAAAGGTTGTTATATTGTTCTAAATATAAAAAAAATTGTACAAGATTCGCGTAATATTCAACAAAGTTGGTGGCGGGCCAAATGCTTCCTACCACCGTACTGCACAATAGGATCTTTATGTGCAAACTTAATGCTGACAATTGTACGAAAATTGTTCATTCTATTGACGATTAGAAAGACTGCAAAAAGCCATTAGTCAATAGGATAAATATCGAAACTTTAAAATTGGTTAATATACTAATTACAGTAGGTATGTAGGTATTATTATTAATCTTAGGGACTGTACATCAATACTGAATACTTTTTGCAACTACCTATATAATATTATGTAGGGGAACTATTAACAAACTTAAAACTGACTGACATGGTGATCTATCAACGCACAAACCACTGGACGGATCGGGCTGAATTTGGCATGCAGGCAGATGTTATGTAGGCTTCGCTAAAAAAGAATTTTGATCAATTTTATCCCCAAGTCGGATAGGGATGAAAGTTTGTTTATGATAAATACATTGTTAACGTATCGACTATCCACGCGAACGAAGTCGTGGGCACAGCTAAATAGCCTTGCACAAATGACCCGCTATGGTAAAACTCCTCTTTGAATATGGCTGATAGGACAACTTTGAATTAACTCTTTCTAACAAAAAAATATTTTTTGAAACGGACCGCGCTAGGAAAAGTTATAGTCATAGATACCTACATGAAAAAAATATATATCGAATTGAGAACCTTCCTCTTTTTTTTCTTCAGGTCTGCTGGAAAATTTTGAATAAGTGAAAGGGAATCCATTGGACTTATATTTTTATTATAATAACTAACACTTTGCCCGCGACTCGTCTGGCGTGCTAACTTAGAATCAGTGAATTTTTCTCGTTCACCCTTCTTATAGGATAGGGGTTGATTTTTGGAATAAAAATAATACGCATCCTTTATTTGATTGAGAGATAAGTTACAGTTTTGAGTTTATCGAAGCAAGCAGTAAAATCCTTCCCTTAAAACTAATCACCCCTTTTCACCAATTTAGAGGGTGATTTTCGAAAAAACCAAAAATGAAGGAATACGTGCACTTTAATTTCGATAATTGTTTTCTATAACACATTATTTTTAATTTGACAACTTAATGTCAGGAACAACGATCATCACTGTCTGAAAGTTGTACTATGGTCGAAATGTATTTAGTTTCGACTTTAATTTTATCATGTAGGTAGGTAGGTAGGTACTTACACGGATTTCATACAGCGAAAGAATAAAGTGGTAATGCCACAATTCTCGTTATTATTGTTAAACAGCATAAAATATAAATAAATATAAAAGTTATTAGTAGGCTAGAATGTGCCTAGAACCAAAAGTATTTTCGTATTTTAAAAAAAAGGCGCAGAAATATTTATGTTTCTTTAAGTTCTTAATGTTTGTTAATTTTTTTATGAATTAAATTCTACTAATAAAAGTGGTATGTTCATTTACCTTTGTTTTATTTTGTCTAATCTTTAACTAAGGTTTTAATGCTGTAATATTGTTGGCCACATGGGATTGTCTATTAGAAATTATAGAAAGTACCAAACTATCCTTTTTTTTTATCGTAGCGGACTGTCAGACTTGAACTGACTAAAAGTCACAGTGTTCTTCAACAGCCCTTTACGTTCCGGAACCACGGTAGGTGCTGACACTCTTTGAGACGCGCGTGGAACACATCACACCGTCGACCCTGGAATGATCCATGGTCGGACAGGCAGTCGTTAATTTCTCGCTACCGGCATGCCTGCACCTACGGTGGCTGGAGATCGTCAAGCGACGTCGTCACCGTGGGCGTCGACCACTGCGCCTGGGCTGTGAGGACCTGGGTCAGGCGGTTGGTCGGGACGCCGTGAAGCATATCCAGCCAATCCGCAAAGAGGGGTCTTACCGCCGCGATTGCGGCGTACCCGAGTCTATTATTTATCCATAGAAATAAACAATACTTAGGGGAAGTAAAGTAAGCCTAAGACGGGTAGCCCGCCTTGGGTATGCGGCGGCGTCCTTGCGTCGTTCTTGCTAATGAGAATGTGTGCGAGAGGCGACGCGTCCTGCACGCACACAATCTAAATCTTCACATTCTAATTCATAATTTAAAATGCACACTCGTTCTAGGCGAGCTACCCGTATTAGGCTTATTTAGCTGTGCCCACGACTTTGTTCGCCACTTGATGTCGGAACTTAACAATGTATTTTTCATAAAATTGACAAAACTTTCATCCCCAATTTTATCCGCTTGAGGATAAAATTGATCAAAATTTTTTTTAGCGGATGCCTACTGCATAACATCTGCCTGCATGCCAAACTCCAGCCCGATCCGTCCAGTGGTTTGGGCTGTGCGTTGATAGATCACCATGTCAGTCAGTCACCTTTAAGTTATATTATATTTAGATTCCCCTACATAATATTATATAGGTAGTTGCAAAAAGTATTCAGTATTGATGTAACAGTCCCTAAGAAAGCCTTTTAATTTGTTTTTACGATAATACCTACATTACCTACTGTAATTAGTATTGGCATTAACCAATTTTAAAGTTTCGATATTTATCCTATTGATAATGGCTTTTTGCAGTCTTTCTAATCGTCAATAGAATGAACAATTTTCGTACAATTGTTTAGCATTAAGTTTGCACATAAATATCCTATTGGCTGCAGTATACGGTGGTGGCGCGGCCAGGAAGCATGCTCCCTGGCCGCGCCACCAACTTTGTTGAATATCTCGCGAATCTTTCACGTACAATTTTTTTTATATTTAGAACAATAATGAACAATTTATGAACATTTATTCTTATTAATTTCGATTCAAAATGCGACTGTGGCGCGGCCAGGAAGTATCACACGAAATAAGCAGTGTTTTTTTTTTATTGTTTTTCCTCATATTTTTTTTCCTGTATATATCTGTGTGTGTACATAAATAAATAGATAAATTATTATCGATGGACATGACGTATCCATGCTCGTACTGGGACGAATGAAAACTGCTCATGTCTGACTAACAATGTACAATTGCAAGCATAAGTACGGATTCACTTAAGGTCATGGCACACTATACCGGCACGGCTCCAACCCACCACTCAACCCGTGATTCAAATTAAAGCCTTAAATCATGTGTCATATAATTTATTTCATAAAGTCAATATGTAAAAACCAACGGCCTCCCAGGGTGGCTCTTTGTGTTAACCGATGCTGTTACTTTATTTATATACAATGTGTTGATCTGCAACCTAGTCAAATTCAAGGACGTGATTATACTCATGATTCTTGACCCAAATCAACAATAAAATAGGTAGGTATTTTTTTTATTTTATTTTTCCTTTTTCTGAAATCCGTAAGTGTGAACTAGTTTCTTCAAGACTAGTAGATTCAATTCACGCACACCAGCTGCTCATCGCTGTGTGCGTACGCGCGGACTGCGTAGTCGGGTGATTCTCTTTCATTTGTATTGAATTAAGGGTTTAATTCTGAAATACTGTAAAATTTCAACAACAAAAAAAAAGCAGCCCTTATTAGTTTTGCCCGGTACTGTACTTTCAATTGATTATTTATGACTTTTGTGACAACCACCTGAAGTTTGACGAAAATGCAAAAAAACAGCGTGTATATCATTACCACTGTTGACGTAACAGCGAGAGAAGACATCATGTAATAACCTGATGGCCTACCATGAACTCTTAAAGCGTGAGTCTTTATGCTGTGAGAAAGAGATGGCGCTAGAGAACTTGTATAGCTCTGTCTCTTTCCCACAGCCTAAACTGGATCGCGTTAAGAGCTCGAGGTAAGGCCTCTAAACATAAAATAATGAAGTGGTAATTAATACCCATGTCTTTTCTTCACGATAAGAGGTTTTGCCCTGCGTAACAATACCAGTCGGTATTATTAATAATCATCTTTACACCCAGAAGCCGTGTGATCCTAATACCATCATCAACTCACAAAACTCTTAATCCAAAATACAATCAAGAGGCAGCAGACGTTCGTATCACAGTAATACACACCTATTGCCTATACACTAACTAATAATCTTATACAGCCAATGAAAGCTTATTACAGTTAATATCCTACTTTTATATCGCCATAATAGCGCTAATCTAGGTCATTGGCAGTGATTCTCAAATGTTGAAGGGCTTAGCTGTCAAGTCGGGTTGAAAAATTTCCATGACGTGTGTTCTTCGATGTATTAAAACCTTGAGGATTCAAATATTATTATGTTAATATTCAATAAGTACACCTGTAGAGAGAAAATAATTATACAGCAAAGTTGTTTCTCCTATATTTATATTTCCAAATAACTACTCATCAACATCACGTCAACTGACGTTAAAGCTTTTTGTTCACTAAAAGTTTTTGTATTTTCCTCTTTATTTTGTAATAATGTATAATTGTGCAGCGCGATTCTGAAAATAAAATAAAATGGCACTCGACCTTTAGGACCAACACCAATACAAAAATCTGCAAACCACTTTATAAACATTTTCACTTACACATTTTTTTTTTCCAACAGACAGTAAAAACGTTGAGAAACAGTCGTATCACACAAGGCGTGTTCGACGCATTTCACAGAACGGACCCAGATGCTTTCCACCATTACTTCCAACCCTTTCTGAGCTCAATTCCATTGTATCGTCCTACAAAATTACAGTTTTCATTGCGTATAATTTACGCCGGCCGTGGTGAATTAATTTTGGACAATTTTCCTGTTATAAGTTTTTTGAGCTGTGACATTTGAAAGTATTTAGCGGGAATGGGGGTTACCATAAACTCGCAATGGTAGGCATAAAGTAAAATTTACTGCTCTGTGGCTTTAACAAACTTTATTACTCCCTTCTGAACAGTATTGTGAATTATCCACGTTTTCATCAGCTTGTTTTATCAACTTTGTGAGTTACAGATATATCCAAGACAAGTGAACAAAGGTCGACTAGGAGAGCAGACAAGTAAACACTGGACTTGTACTGAGCGCGTATTACTATAATCACAGTGGTTGCTGCTCACAAAGAAAAATTGTAGGTATACGTCCGACCTAGTCAAGCGACGGAGAATCTTGATAGCAGGTTCAGTAATTTAGCAATCGCCGCTCAACTATTAATGCCATCTATCAACAAAATACTCAACTTATTTCACACAAATCCACAAATTATACAATTAGGTAATTAGTTCTTTACGAAATATAGACTAAAAAAAAAAAAAAGGTTGCACTCCAGGAGTGCCGGTAGAAGTGAAAACTTTTTTGTTACTATGTGGTTTATCGTTTTTATTTGAATGACGTCTTACTCATTTTCGATCAGGGTCACGTGACCCTGACGCGAGTTTTGGTCACGTGACCCTGACGCGAGTTTTAAATTTTTTACCCATTACAGAAAAAGTGTACAACGCCGCTAAAGAAGTTTTCACTTCAAAAACGACACATAATTAATGATATAGTACCGATTTTGATAAAAACAGGTTAACCGGGCTTTCAAATAGAAAAACCGCCTTTAAATCGATTTCATGCCTTTTCTCGCCGCTTACAATCATAAAATGAGTCTAAGTAATTTTTACTGTCTGCCTTTTAGATAGATAGTTAAACAACCGACACCCGTTTAAGAGCTTTACTGGTCCCCTACTTTAGTAAAAAATGTAACAATAAAATCGACTCATCTCAACAAAGAAAACGTCTCCAATTTCAAAACAGCTACGATGGGTTCAAAGTAAAAAAATGCTAATTTCGTTCATTTCTGTGGACAACTCACACTTAACCAAAAAAAAAACGCTAAAATTGTCAACATCAAAAAAGAGCTAAAGATTCCTAAGAAAGTTTTCCTATATCTCTGATGCATTCGGATTTCTCCCTTTTGGCCAATTTAAAAGAAACAACCTGTATAATACCTATACTGCCGAGTAAGTGAAGGTATTGACATGCTTGGCACATCACGTATTCTCTTTGTGCGGTATTGCTGACTTTCCATGTAATTGGAAAACACGTAACACGTAGAAATATTTCTTTAACAATATTACATTGTGGTTGAAGAAAAACATATATAAAAATGATAAAAATCATTGTAACATCGCTAGAAATAAATGCTGATTTAGCGACTACGAAATAAAGAAACGTCTCCTGAATCCTGATAAAGAAAGTGTTTATCACAAAGCAAGCAAATATTCTGTTCCTCTTTGTATGTTTCTTATGTAAAATTATTAAAATTAATCGTTATATTTGATCAATCTCATCACCCCCATGGATTTAAAACAGATTTTATTTAAATATCATAATCAATAAAACACAAGTGTTTTATAAAAATATATTTCAATTAATAATACCATAATAACTAACTAAACATTGCCTTGTTATTTCTTAAAAGTAAGAACTACTAACTGCTAATTATTTTTGCCATTTTGAAGTCTTCTTACAAGTCTTTTTCTAATCTTTCTCGTAGTTCTAGTTTCATAGAGGATAGGTAAAGTTGTTTGTTCCGTAGTTGAATTTTCACTTTGCGTGTGTACCATTGTTTCTATAGGTCCCTCCGATGTGGAAGTCACTGGTTCACTTTCGAAATGTCTTGTTCCTGTTATATCTTTCATAATCTCTAGACTAGTATTATTCTGTTTTTCAATTCTTTTCGAAAGAGTCGCGATCATTAAACTAAAATTATTTGTGTTGTTCAACATAATATCGTCTAAATATTTATTTTTGTCGACATTTTCGTTTGTGAAATTAATTGATAC
The DNA here is from genome assembly GCA_036375495.1 of Agrotis segetum. Lineage (NCBI taxonomy): Eukaryota > Metazoa > Arthropoda > Insecta > Lepidoptera > Noctuidae > Agrotis > Agrotis segetum. The sequence goes on from JAQSVV010000237.1 coordinate 214,393, forward strand.
TATTTTTGTAGTTTCGTTTTTCATCGAAGGCTTAGTTGAATTTTCTGGTTACGTCATCAATTGGTTCTTGTATTTTGACTGTTGATTCAGTGACTACAGCCTCTGCACCAGGATTGGGTGAGGTTGCATTCCTATCAAAACTGCTTTCAATCAAACTATCAATTAACTTTTCTAATGAGAAAATGTTGCTTTCTGTTTCAGATTTTCCAACTACATAAATAGCTTTAATATCTACTTCGTTGTTAGTATCATTTGGTAATTCTCTTTTGAAGTATTTGGGTAAATAACCAGAATCTTTATCGGGGTACATGGACATGAAGTATTTTGAGTCAGTGCTGCCTTGTGGAGGATTTGCCTTCGATCTTGACCCAACACTTAATCGACGGTCGAATTTATTGAGCGGCCATCTAGTATTTGAAACATCAACATTATTCTTCTTATAATCTTCGTTATTTTTTACCTGTTCAGCAAGGTTGTACTTCAATTCAACTGTGGGCCCTTTCTTATGACTATTGAAGAGAATTTTGTATTTGTCTTTAAATGGATCTGGTCGCAGTATAGTATTAACTGACTTTTGTGGTGACTGTGATACTGAAAATAATTAATAGGAGTTTAGAGTTGACATGGACCACACCAATAAAATCTACGCTCGTGAGTTAAGACATAGTGTGGGTAGTTCCACCGACAGCGTTTATAGAGGTCCTTCGCGAGAAATCACTGTGTAAAATGTATTTATAAGACCAATTTAATTTTTTTCGTATAATAAGAAAACTAGCTCATGTGAAGGAACTAGTATAAATAAAAACTGTGAAATTAAATTAAGAAAAAATAATAATATGTCCGTTTCTCAATAACGGTGGTATGTCCGTGATTGACTTTTAAGCGCATTTACCTCTTTAAATACGTTGTGATGGAAATTTGGTATTTCATATAATCATGTTCAATTTTGGTAAATTGAACATGATTATGTTGGTCTACGCTTAAAGCAACCATATTGATAACTTCCTTTACTTCTGTCATCATGCAGACATCAGGACCATTGTGGTAAGGAATGTCCATGCCAAAAGTGCAATTTCGGTGTGTTTGGTTGAAACCGATCTTTATCTTAAACAAGTATATTCTAACAAATTATCTCCTTACGCACACGGAGGCCCAGTTGTGCTCTTGCGTTCTCGCAGTAGTGACCTGACCGATTCTCCCCAGGTTTCGTGCCAATACGTAAATATAGTATTTATTACTTTTTAAATCTAAGATTTAAAAAGTAATGTATTAATGGTACGTGAGTATGTTATGTATTAATGGGTATGCATAGCGACCATAAATTTTAAATGACTGCAGCACAAATAGTTTTGATTTTATTTATTATTCTTCATTTTTTCATGTTTCTAATTTGCGTGGTACAATAACGGTGGTTTCGGTGGTAAGTTTATTGCTGTGGGTTCATATGACTTTGGTAAGATATTTACAATTGAGAGGCAACACAATTAATTGGACAAACTTTGGAGGGTAGCATTGTAAGTAGGTACATATTTTACCTAAACAATTTTAATTGGCTTTAAAAAAAGGAACTAACGAATGTAATATTGTAGAAATTTTGAAATTTTTATCTGGGCAAGCATTTGACCTTTACAATGTACGGATAAACTCTTTATACTTACTCAATTTTGTCTTGTCTAGAAAAAATAAAATAAAAGACGATCCAGTACTTGGCGTTGATGGCACAAATTAAGACCTATGTTAAAAAGACTGTGAGTGATTTGAATATCTTTTGATTTTTGTTTTGTTCACTTCGGATTTTTGAGATTTTATTATTTTATGTTTGTTAACGAATTGATTTTTTTTTATAAAAAAAAAAATCCTAATTATTTGCTCAAGCATTAATTAGACGAAGATCTTATCATAACTTCATTTTATTTAGTATTACCCTCAACATCTCACATTTAGCAGAACTAAAGTAAATTTTGTAAAAGTGCAAAATGTGGTCTATGATCCGCTTCAAAAGATGCAGTATGTATACAGACAAATAAACGTATTCTGACCTGCTATGGGGCCTGTGCAGCCGCTATATAATGTTGCCAACTAGTTTTTGGCAACATTATAAAGTGGTTTTTTGTTTAATAACTGTCATGGTACAATACAAAAATTCCATTTTGCTGCGAAGTTGCAATTTCGGTGTACAGTTTTCAATTTCCGTGGGATGGCAATTTCGGTGGCCGTCTTATTTCAAAACAACTACAGTTGTTTATTTCCTACTAAAACATCTAGAACACTTATGTGTTCTAGAATAAATCAAGATTATTTTTTCTTTCGAAAACCTACAAATAAAAAATTCCACCAAAATTAGTAAAAAATTGAGCTTGCGTTAAACCACCCGTGTGATTCTTACATCTTTACGTCAAAAGATGAATGCACTTTAATATTTTTATCAGTAAAAGAAACAAATTAATCAGTAATCTAACCTGGAGCGGCTGCTGCGCTATCTTCAATATAGTTCTTCGTAATGAAATCACTCATGAAATCATTGTTTCCGTCAATAAAGAAGATAGGGTTGGTGTTGTCACTGATCTTTTGAACGGGAGCATCGACATTCTTAGTCTTCTCCGCTCTTTTAAGACATCCATTGGGATAACAGTAAGTCGGTTGATCCGGACACATTTGAACGCATACGCAGACCGGTGCGGTGTTGTGGAACTCTGTGAATATTATATTGAAGAAATGTTCAACAAGTCCAGACTTCGCTGAGGAGTCGCATATCGGCTTTGATATTTTACGGGTCGCTCCAAGTGTGAGAAATTGAGCGTAGGTATCTGAAACAATGAAGTTCAGTTTTATGTATTTTTGTCTAATCAGTTTTCAGTGAACCAGAATGTGAGCGTCACATTTAGTCCACATCAAAACGTGCTATAAAACTTCCGCTTTTCAAAATTATCAATCTTCCGTTTTTCAAAAACCAAAAAGGTTACTAGAAGAGAAAAGACGCAGGATGAATATAACCGACGCCGTTTAGAAAACGCTACCTGATGGTGATGATGATGAAAATTAATCTTGTCACACAACCCATAAACAGTGATGATAGAAACATGTGACAAAAATTTCATCGTGACCTCATTCAACTGGACAATACTGGTTGCCAACAGAGTAATATACACAGGAGCATTAATAGGAAAAATTCTTTGACATGAACCTCTTCAACCAACACTTTAGTGGTGATATTTTTAAATGAAGAAGAAAATAAAAGCCTCAAACATACTGTGGCATATATTTCAAACTGCGCTGAATATGCCAAAATGAAAAAAAAACAGCGCTGCTAGTTGGCACGAATCTGGTCACATTTCTTTAGGCTATATTTAATGCTGAAGCAAAGAACTTGGCGTGGCTTTGCCCCTCGTTATTTACTTGTAATACTACGTCTTATTTTGTGTTCAACTTTATTTCATCCGGTCAGTAAGTAGTAAGGTGACCGAATTTTGTTTCTGTTTTGGTGTCTTTTTATCGTCTAGTTTCAGACAATTACATTAATTACATTTATCACAATTAACTTGAAATGTTTTTATTTTATTTATTTAGAGAAAGGTCGCGTTATCTACTATCTCGTCTGAGGGGATTTAAAAACATACAGCTGCTAAGCTAACCCTGATCACAAAGTTTCCCATAACTTTAAAGATAATTATAGTTTCTTTACACAAAAGAATACTTACATTCAATAAATAAAAACACACACACTACTAACAACTTATTGTTCATTTTCTCCGATCTTTTACCAGCAGAGTTTACTATGAAACTAACAATCAAATTCAAGAGAAAACCGTGAGTAAATTCAGTTCAAACAACGGTTTAGCAACAAACAAAAATCAGTGTCCTGTTTCTTAAAATGAAGCATTCAATGAAAGACTGGCTGTAACCATGTTTCATAAACTTGAAAGAGTAAATAGATAATAATGCTCATTGTTCAACTCACAATACTCACCATCTTCAGAAGAACTGCCTTCTGAACCAAGCACATGCAGCTTCAAAAAAAATCATCTTTTGAGTGGGACAAGTGACAATAGTAGTGGGGTCGGACGCAAAAAAACGAAGGAGAAGGAGGGTAGAACGATTTGTCTGCTCATCTCATAAACATCCACCGGCAATAACTTCGGTTCATTCGTGATCATGGTGCTTGCAACACTGCCGAAATATCGAACACTCAAAAAAAATAGTAAACATGGTAAATATCCCGCTTTATATCTAAACCATAGTTGTAGTGACCATGTCAGTCTAAAAACATTAAGATTTTACATAAATTATTTGTTTCTTCAGACTTCTTTGAATAGTATGTGTGCCGACAAAAAATGTTCTAAAAATACGATTGTTCTTATATGATACAATAAATGAACGTTCATATCATGTACGGCGTGCTAAAGAACTGCCTGCCCTTCGTTATCCAGGTTGTCGACAGCAGCCAATCATAAAGGATCGAGCGTGGTATTCCAGGGTGATAGTCCGAGTACAACGTGGTTTGTTTATCTTCATAACCTCAGAACACAGCTGCTAAAAATTAGGTCATAATTATCTCAACTATTTTTCTACAAAAAAACATTATTTTAAGTTATGCATAAAAAGCAAGAGGAGTTTATATGGATCTTTATAAGGTTAAACAAAGCACACGCCTTCAACGGTTGAACAAGGAAGGATTTGATGGTTTCTTTCGGCATTTATAAATGGAATCGGATTTAACTTGTCCTTAATGCGCACTCTGCTATCCGCAAATTGAATGGCATCTGGAATCCAACGAATTAAATTCACGATCTTCGCTGATGATATCCGGCAGAACTGCGATGCAGCCACAAATTGTAAGTTAATACAAGGTTGCTGAAGAAGCAGCCACAATGTTTGAGTCGTTATCTTAACACTTTAACTGTCCGCGCAGCAGACACAATAGATAAACAATGGTCGTGAGTCACATGTGATTCATCGGACAGGGAAGTGGTTAAGTGTATGTGCTGATGGACCCTGACTTAACAATTTTAACAGCTTATTGTCATTGGATACTCGTATATTTCCTTCATCAACCAAAACAATCGTTGTCGACAAGTTCAAACTTGCTTCGTATCACGTGCTAACTACCAAGAACATTATCAACGAACGAATAAGAACCTTAAGTTTCTTGATTTACATTTTACATCGGGCCGCTTGACCGCGGAGCGATTGATAAAAGATTCTAGTATTGACAATGATTAAGCAAAATAAATATTACGATTAAAACTATTAGGTATGATTGGATTATGACCTTTTGTGAGATAATATGATTGTCATCATTACAATTATTAGTCCAATATTTATAGTAAACACTGGCCGGTTTATATATATACTGATACTCAGTTGGTACTCATTCAGTTTCTAATTGAACACGAACTAGAAGACATCTTACAAAATGTTGTTCACCGTCGCACTAGTGAGTGCCGCTTTCATTTTAGCCTTCGTATATTTAAAAGGCAGATATAATGAATACTACTGGAAGAAACGTGGAGTACCTTTTTACGAAAAGAACAAGTCATTCGGGCCCTTGTGGGAATACGCTACGGGACATAGACCATTATTTCAAATTTTTAACGACATCTACTGGAAGTATGAAAAGGAGCCTGCTGTCGGCCTTGGCTCCATCGACAATCATGGACTGTACGTGAAGGACCCAGTCAATATCCAGCACATCGCAGCAACTGACTTCCAATCTTTCCATGAGAGTGGAGTTCCATTTATCGAAGAGGATACCCTCGCCAATAATGTTCTTTTTCTGAACGGTCCGAAATGGAAGCTAATAAGGCAGAAACTAACTCCTATATTTACCACTGCAAAACTGAGAAACATGTTCTACATAGTTGACAAGAGCGCTCAAGATTTTGTGGAATACTTAAAGGAAAAGCCAGAAAGGTTGAAGGGAGACACCTTCGAAACCTTGAGCAATTTCTGCTCTTCTGCAATAGCAGCCGCTGTATTTGGAATCGTAACCAAATCAACATTCGACTCTCCATTCCGTAAAATGGCAAGTGAGGCTTTGCGTCCTACTTTATGGTCGAATATTAGATTTTCCATCAGTAGCGTTAGTGATACCGTCTTCAAAGGTTTAAGACTGCAGTTATTCGCCGACCAAAAGAAATTTTTCGTTGATGCCATCTCAAAAGTAATCAAACAGCGGTTACTTGACAATGTAAAGAGACACGACTTTGTGGACATGTGTGTTGAACTTCAAAAGAATGGAACGATGGTAGACCCCGACACTGGACTGCGTTTAGAACCAACAGATGAATTCATGGCGGCTCAGGCTTTCTTCTTTTTCCTAGCCGGTACTGATCCCACCACTGCCGCGCTGTTTGCTAGTTTTATGGAATTGGGAAGACACCCCGAAATTTTGAAAAGAGTACATGAAGACGTAGACGCACTTTTCGAAAAATACAATGGCCAACTGACCTTCGATTCAATAGGTGAAATGAAATATTTGGATAACGTTTTGAACGAGGCCCTTCGGCTGCATACTCCAATTTCTTTCATTACGAGACAATGTGCACAAGATTCTGTGTTGCCTGTAGGTAACGTGCCAGTTGAGAAAGGTGTGAAGATATTTATACCCGTTTGGGAGCTCCATCATGACCCTAAATATTTCCCTGAGCCAGAAAAATTTGATCCTGATCGATTTGAAAGAGATTTCTGTGAAGCGGCGTACTTGCCATGGGGTAAAGGCCATAGAATTTGTATCGGAGCCAGATATGCTCGGGTTCAGCTATTAACGTGTATGATCCATTTGTTGCGACACTTCACAGTTGAAACATTGGTGCATAAAGGAGGCGTGCAACACAAGAAGGAGCAGTTTCAAACTAGATTGAAGAATGTTGACGTGGTGTTTGTTCCTAGGAACTTGTGATTGCTGTTTGTAAAGCTTTTTTGTATAACGATTGTTATAAAAAATGCGTGAAATGGGACATTGAAAAAAGTTTAGTGTTGTTAGAATGTAAGTTAAGAGTGCAGATGGGCATTAATATAGCTATTTCGGTGCAATTTAACTTGGTTTTCCGTCCAATTTCTATTGCCTCTGGAATTCAGACAAACAACTCGGAGTCAAATAACCGGAGTTGAGTACACAATTATGGGCTAGCGATTGTTCTTTATCGATTATCTACTCTATTCCTTGAGCAATAGAACAGAATATTCGAATTACATCGCAATACAAATAAATTGTTACGCCATAATAGCGATATTGATTTCATCCCTTTAAAATGATTAGAAAAAACGTCATACCATGCCAAATATTGTTTTTATAATTGTTATAATGTGTGTTGTATGAATTATTTAAATTATTAAGTTTATCTGATTTGTAAATTTTGAAAAATATAAATTTGTGCCTAGCCATAACTTAGTTGTTTCAATATTAACGTTTTAGGATGACAAAATTAGAAAAATCAAAGAAGTCTTAACCTAATATTATACAAAAGGGAAAGTATGTACAAACATACTTACCTAAACCACTGAACCAATTCTTGACATGAAAGTCATTATGTCGTATCTGCAAATACGACATCGTCGACATCGAGATCTGATGATTATCGCGTTCAAACAAACAACTCTCCAGCTTTACATTATTAGTATAGATATTAGCTGTTGCCCGCGAATGGCTAAGGTAAGATTCCCACCAACCGGCCGGAATCACCGGCATTTTACAATGCGGTAAAGAACATTGAAATCTGTCAACAGTAAATACAGTTACATTCCGCGATACGTAGCGACGTGTCCCGTAAGTTGCAGCAAATATAAACTGTATTTACTGTTAATAGATTTCAATGTTCTTTACCGCATTGTAAAATGCCGCCGAGTCCGGCCGGTTGGTGAAAGTATACTTTAGCCAGTATGAAAAATAATTGTGCCAAGTTTCGTCAAAAACAAACATTTTACTGATTGCATTTTTGGCATCATTATCAATCCCTTATCACCCCCTGATAGTTATTTTCCCCCCTCCCATCAGTCCGATCACTATGTACGGCAAACCTATCCTCTGGGAGAAGCAAACCAAGTGCTTAGGTGTGACCCTCGACAGGCACCTCTTTCCGCGCCCATATCAAAGCAGCTCGCGATCGGGCGATCGGTGCCTTTGTCATAAGTACTTCCTGTTCACAGTTATAAGTAAGCTGTCCCTTTCAATGCAAAATACGCCTCTACATCGCGGTAATTCGTCCTATTATGACATACGCTTGTGTCGTCTTCGCCTACTCTAACCCCCCGCTTCCTAGTCTATAAGATGCAGGTCCTCCAAAACCGGTTCCGCAGGAAAGTCACGGGAGCCCCGTGTTATGTCCGTAACCGCAATGATAGCATTCACTCCACCATTGCTCAGTTCATGAAGCGCATTTCCACGCGCTTCTTTAACTCTGCTACTAAGCACCCCAATCCTCTAACCGCATCGATACGACCCATCGCGTATTTGCGTTTCGAAAACACAGACACAGACCGATTCCGTCATGCCTTCCTCGCTGCCGCGCCGAGGACGCCCGTCGCGACGTCCGAGTCAATGCTCCCCGCGACCCTTGCAAGAGCCAGCCCGCGATGCTAAGCCGGTAGATTTTAATATCATTGTGATCCAACCTGTCTCTTGCGCTGTCCTGCCACAGTGACACCCTAAGCCGTGGTTCACACCCCACAGGTGCCCTTAGCGTGTGGTCACTTAGATTGTAAATTTAGTTTTAAGCCCCAGGCTGGAGGCCTTAGAGTCATCTATGGCATCCACAGAAAAGTCCGGTTAAGCAGCACACAACCTCTTCGAGGTGGACCTACGATAATGCCATTCACCAATATTTAAAAAATTGCTTCAGTCTGGGAATGAACGCGGCGCAGATATCAGGCTCCTGTCTCACCGCACTATGGGAAAGCCCCATACAAGGCCGTCTCAAAACCGTTTCACGCGAAAGTCGTTGTTATGGTGTAAAACTAATTAATTAATTTAGTCTTATAAATAAGCTTTCTTTTCTATATTTTTTTAATTATTTTTTGCGAACCATAATGTATATAAAGGGCTTCAAAGCTAACTCATGTTCAATGATGTGATTTTGGCACAATACATTACTACATTTCAACGCCACATACCTCCAAAGTTTTTGATGTAAATGTATAAGTATTATACATTTTTGAAATGCTTATAATCTCTTCATAACGTTTCTTAAATAATATTATGTATAATATATAAATAAATTAAAATTAACCAATATTTTTAAGATGGTATAATTTTCGGGTTACTATTTTTTTTAACGAGACTTTTACCCGTTACCGCTGTTTGCCGCTGTCGAGATATTTGTTGTATTATGATCTTTATACATTAGTTTACATAAAGAGAAAAAAAAAAGTTGCGCATACTTGCGCCTTTTCTGACACGGTGCCAAAACATATCGCGAGATATTTTTTTTTATTTTTTTCCAATATCTTTTTAAGTACTTCTCACATGATCATCTGTTGTATATTAAGGTCAAACGGCATAAAGTGGTCATTACAGTGATGAGTATTAATAATAGTTATTTGTGGTTTTGATGTAGTTTTGACCACCTTATTTGATAAAATATGGTGACTTTATCTATTAGGGTCGAATTAAAAACAGGTTGGTTATGGGAAGAGTGCAAAAAATTGTTACAATTTTTTTTATTTTTTATATTAAACCTTATACTTTCACGTATATGTTTGCAAAATTACAGATCATTTAGTTTTAAAAACTGAGATACGGAGTTTTGAGACGAAACATACGCGATTTTCCCATAGTGCACCGCGCCAATGTAGCACCGTACAGTCAGCATCAAGAGTTGCTGACCATATTAATATTTTCAAAGTCGCTGTACTCCGCAAAAATACGTATTAATACGGGGTACAGCGAATTTGAAAATCTGAATATGGTCAGCAACTTTCGATGCTGACTGTACTCAGGTCGCTGCGCCCCGCCGGTGGCTTATGTTTCTCGGCCACTACAAGCTTTTGGGGTTTTGCTCGCGTTTATTATTTGTCGGTTTGTAATTTGACAATCAACTTGATTTGTACTCTGCTTGTTCAATTATGATTGAAAGACACAAAGTGCCATCTGGTGGCCTAACATGACGTCTAAAAGCGTGCGTCTTTAGGCTGTGGGAAAAAGACAGAACTATACAAGTTGTCTAGCGCCATCTCGTTCCCTGAGCGGAACGACTCACGTTTTTAGACGCCATGGTAGAACACCTGTTACCATAAGAACGTAATTGTGGGGAAAAAAATGTGACTGAAATAAAGTTCTTAAACATAAGTTAATAATGGGATCATCGGATACTCTATGTTCGTGTATGTACTTGTACACCTGACAACTTGATGTAGTTGGTTCAGTGTTTTAGGTAAGTATGTTTGTACATACTTTCCCATTTCTCATGATTTATTAAGTCTTGACTTCTTTGATTTCTCTACTTTTGTCATCCAGATTACCAATTCAGGTAATAAAACGTGTATATATTAAAACAACAAAAGTTATGGCTTGGCACAAATTTATATTTTTCTAAATTTGCAAATATGATAATTTTAATAATTCATACAACGCACATTAAATCAAATTATAAAAAACAATATTTGGCATATTATGACGTTTTTTCTAATCATTTTAAAGGGATGAAATCAATATCGCTATTATGGCGCAATTGCAATAAGCCACTTTAACAACATTACAATTTATTGGCATTGCGATGCAAATCGAATATTCTGTTCTATTGCTCAAGGAATAGAGTAGATAATCGATAAAGAACAATTTTATCGTAGTACTATTAGCAACATTGCTAAAGTGCCGTTTTTATATCCTGGTGTCTAATCGCTAGCCTATATTTGTGTACTCAACCCCGGTTATTTGACTCCGAGTTGTTTGTCTGAATTCCAGAGGCAATAGAAATTGGACGGAAAACCAAGTGAAATTGCACCAAAGTAGCTATATTAATGCCCATCTGCACTCTTAACTTACATTCTAACAACACTAAACTTTTTTCAATGTCCCATTTCACGCATTTTTTATAACAATCGTAATACAAAAAAGCTTTACAAACAGCAATCACAATTTCCTAGGAATAAACACCACGTCAACATTCTTCAATCTAGTTTGAAACTGCTGCTTCTTGTGTTGCACGCCTCCTTTATGCACCAATGTTTCAACTGTGAAGTGTCGCAACAAATGGATCATACACGTTAATAGCTGAACCCGAGCATATCTGGCTCCGATACAAATTCTATGGCCTTTACCCCATGGTAAGTACGCCGCTTCACAGAAATCTCCTTCAAATCGATCAGGATCAAATTTTTCTGGCTCAGGGAAATATTTAGGGTCATGATGGAGCTCCCAAACGGGTATAAATATCTTCACACCTTTCTCAACTGGCACGTTACCTACAGGCAACACAGAATCTTGTGCACATTGTCTCGTAATGAAAGAAATTGGAGTATGCAGCCGAAGGGCCTCGTTCAAAACGTTATCCAAATATTTCATTTCAGCTATTGAATCGAAGGTCAGTTGGCCATTGTATTTTTCGAAAAGTGCGTCTACGTCCTCATGTACTCTTTTCAAAATTTCAGGGTGTCTTCCCAATTCCATAAAACTAGCAAACAGCGCGGCAGTGGTAGGATCAGTACCAGCTAGGAAAAAGAAGAAAGCCTGAGCCGCCATGAATTCATCTGTTGGTTCTAAACGCAGTCCAGTGTCGGGGTCTACCATCGTTCCATTCTTTTGAAGTTCAACACACATGTCCACAAAGTCGTGTCTCTTTACATTGTCTAGTAACCGCTGTTTGATTACTTGTGAGATGGCATCAACGAAAAATTTCTTTTGGTTGGCGAATAACTGCAGTCTTAAACCTTTGAAGACGGTATCACTAACGCTACTGATGGAAAATCTAATATTCGACCATAAAGTAGGACGCAAAGCCTCACTTGCCATTTTACGGAATGGAGAGTCGAATGTTGATTTGGTTACGATTCCAAATACAGCGGCCGCTATTGCAGAAGAGCAGAAATTGCTCAAGGTTTCGAAGGTGTCTCCCTTCAACTTTTCTGGCTTTTCCTTTAAGTATTCTACAAAATCTTGTGCGCTCTTGTCAACTATGTAGAACATGTTTCTCAGTTTTGCAGTGGTAAATATAGGAGTTAGTTTCTGCCTTATTAGCTTCCATTTCGGACCATTCAGAAAAAGAACATTATTGGCGAGGGTATCCTCTTCGATAAATGGAACTCCACTCTCATGGAAAGATTGGAAGTCAGTTGCTGCGATGTGCTGGATATTGACTGGGTCCTTCACGTACAGTCCATGATTGTCGATGGAGCCAAGGCCGACAGCAGGCTCCTTTTCATACTTCCAGTAGATGTCGTTAAAAATTTGAAATAATGGTCTATGTCCTGTAGCGTATTCCCACAAGGGCCCGAATGACTTGTTCTTTTCGTAAAAAGGTACTCCACGTTTCTTCCAGTAGTATTCATTATATCTGCCTTTTAAATATACGAAGGCTAAAATGAAAGCGGCACTCACTAGTACGACGGTGAACAACATTTTGTAAGATGTCTTCTAGTTCGCGTTCAATTAGAAACTGAATTAGTACCAACTGAGTATCAGTATATAAACCGGTCAGTGTTTACTATAAATATTGAAGTAATAATTATTGTAATGATGACAATCATGTTATCTCACAAAAGGTCATAATCCAATTATAATAGTTTTTATCATAATATTTATTTTCAATCGCTCCTGGGTCGATGTAAAATGTAAATGAATAAACGTAAGGTTCTTATTCGTTCGTTGATAATGTTCTTGGTAGTTAGCACGCACGTGATACGTGCGAGGCTCAACCAAAACAATCGTTGCCGACAAGTTCAGACTTGCTTTCAAAACTCAACTTGAAAGCAAGTCTGAACTTGTCGACAACGATTGTTTTGGTTGATGAAGGAAATATACGGGTATCCAATGACATAAGCTATTTGTTAAGTCATGGTCCATCAGCACATTTACTTAATGAATGTGGAAACGTTTAGGGGTCGAACACGGAAGAGGGTAGAAATTACTGGGGGTTGAACGCGGAATATAACCAGTAAATTTGCTGATGCCCGGACCTCGGTTGCGACAGTCGTCCCCTCCCCTCCATACTGCCCTGAGATCGCGCCGGAGCTCTTCCCGCCGCGCCTCGACTTCTTGAGGTAGCGGGGTACACCCCGGCGCTGCGCCTCCACGCGCCACTCATAGACGGCCAGAACCCTAAAGATGCTTTTTCATTTATCGTACAATTAATTAAAGTCATATTACTTTGTAACAGAGTGGGCTTGCCACCTCCTTCTATTGCCTCAACCTCTTACCTTTTAGATCTATTTATTGATTTTTTTTTATTTTTTTCAATATTTATACTTGAAATTAATTCTGTCAACGAATCATCTTCAACTCATTTTTAGGGTGCTCCCACATCTATCGACGCGGAATCGGCTTTTTCCGTCGCCCTTTCTCTTTCTGTCAATTAGAACTGCCATTTGCTAGACCGACACAATCTGATAGCACGCGGTTTATGTTCCTTAACTTCTCCTCGTTTTTATTTATTGCGGCATCGTTTCATTGGGACGTTGACGATTGCCACAACTTCAAGCACGCTATACGGCTAAATACGTAGATTTCATACTAGGGAGGGCTTCCCGTGTCCGTCAGGTAGGTATATCATTATAGAAAACTGAAACCATTTTGTTGCAATGTTCTCCTTCCTTGCACTTGACACCACCAAAACGACAGCACCGGTGGTGTCGTATGGAATCTCTAGTCCATATGACACCACCCTAGAGATGTCCAGAAACGCGTGTTTTTGACGAACAGCTCCCAATTCATTATTTTAAGTTATCTATAGTTAAACGATAATTAATAACCACGAAGTTGAGTGACAGATAAATATAAACTTTGTCAAATGACGTACCTCATTAATGAAACTGCTTGAACTTAATTGGAGTTTTCATTATCAAGAACTTTGTATGTAACGTCACTTATAGACAGTGGTGTCATAATAATATGGACTAGAGATTCCATACGAGACCACCGGTGGTGTCGTTTTTAACCGACTTCAAAAAAAGGAGGAGGTTCTCAATTCGTCGGAATCTTTTTTTTTTTTTTTTTTTTTATGTATGTTCCCCGATTTCTCGAAGACGCCTGGACCGATTTGGAATTTTTTTCTTTTGTTTGAAAGGGTATACTTTCCAATTGGTCCCATGATCACCAGGTCAGGATCTGATGATGGGATCCTAGGGAAATCGAGGGCACCCTTCAAATTTTATAGGCACATAGTACCATTTTCATATATTTTCTAAAGCTGTTCAAGTATTTGCATCTGATAATCATCATCTCAGGTGGATGACCTGATGATGGAAGGTACAACTCCTTAACAGTAAGGAGTAGGCATCGATTGATTTACTTTGTGTTCGCATATCTCCGGAACTACAAGTCCGATTTAAGTAATTCTTTTTTTGTTGTACTAGGTATCATTTAACTTAGAGAATACTGCAAGTTTCATCAAAATCGGTTTAGTAATTTTTGAGATATGGAATTTTATTAGCTTAATGTGTACATGAGTGATGTAAGTACTGGTGCGAAGGATTACAAAATTATAGTGCACATGTAAGAGAATAATGTTCTTGACAAGAATTCGGGTTGAATATTTAAACTCAAAAGAGTAAAATAAAAACTTTTTAAAAAAAAATGTAACCGCCTTCAAAAACAACCACAAAAAAGTGTAAAATAATCTACAAAATAACTTTTTTTTCGGAAGTCGGTGGCTAAAAAGACAATGAAAAGAAAAAAAACAAAGGCACCGACTTCCGAAAGAAAAGTTATTTTGTAGATTATTTTACACTTTTTTGTGGTTGTTTTTGAAGGCGGTTACATTTTTTTTGAAAAAGTTTTTGGTGGTGTCAAGTGGAAGGAAGGAAGGTTCTCAGAATCGTCTAATGCGCGCTGAGCAGTCGTGCTTGTAATTAACGTGTATCATATTATTGTGTATATTTCTACCATATTTTCTAAATGTTGCACTTACTTCAGTGTATCTTAATGTGTATATTTTATCATTTTGTCTAAACGTTGTACTTACTTCAAACAATGGTGGTGAATTCATATATTGACCCCATCTATACTAATATTATAAAGAGGTAACATTTGTTTGTAAGTTTGTAAGTTTGTAGGTTTGTAAGTTTGTAAGTTTGTATGTAGGGGGTAATCTCCGGAAGTAATGAACCGATTTTAAAAATTGTTTCACTGGTTGAAAGCTACATTATCCGTGAGTGCTATAGGCTATAAATTTTAAAGATATCATGCATATTAGCCGAAATATGTCATTTTTTGTCAAGCCGGGCGGAAAAAAATTGCTCTTCCAACACAGTTATTCGCATGCGCTGCCTTAACAGTTGTATATAATTGAAAACAATGTATGGCAAAAATGTCCGCTTTGAATAGTTCTACAATAAAGTCCGCGACACCATATTTTTATCTATACTAATATTATAAAGAGGTAACATTTGTTTGTAAGTTTGTAAGTTTGTAGGTTTGTAAGTTTGTAAGTTTGTATGTAGGGGGTAATCTCCGGAAGTAATGAACCGATTTTAAAAATTGTTTCACTGGTTGAAAGCTACATTATCCGTGAGTGCTATAGGCTATACATTTTAAAGATATCATGCATATTAGCCGAAATATGTCATTTTTTGTCAAGCCGGGCGGAAAAAAATTGCTCTTCCAACACAGTTATTCGCATGCGCTGCCTTAACAGTTGTATATAATTGAAAACAATGTATGGCAAAAATGTCCACTTTGAATAGTTCTACAATAAAGTCCGCGACACCATATTTTTATCTTTTATATTTTAGCAGATATA
Source organism: Agrotis segetum (assembly GCA_036375495.1). Classification (NCBI taxonomy): domain Eukaryota; kingdom Metazoa; phylum Arthropoda; class Insecta; order Lepidoptera; family Noctuidae; genus Agrotis; species Agrotis segetum. The sequence continues at coordinate 230,280 of JAQSVV010000237.1, forward strand.
GCAGCTTTTATGAGTTAAAAAAAGTTATTTTCGATGTACTTGCCTTTGGACGATTTTTTACACAATAAAACATTAAACCTTATCGAAAAAAATATTATTATGATCACAATAACATCATAGAGATACGATTTTCCTAAAATAGTATGTCAATTGGTTAAATAGTTTCGAAGATAACATAAAATTATTAAATCGCAAAATGCCGCCGTCAATTCACGAACCGCATTAGAACACGCTTTGTACGGACGTTTTATCTATTTACCTATAGATGGCGTTGTGCAAATACGTGTTGGTCTTTTTTTTTTCTTTTTTTCTTTGGTGGTAAAAACATCAAATGAGTCATCCCGCCCTGGGTGGGCCGGAAGAAAAAACCCGCGACCCCAGCAGGCATTTGGCGCGAAACACGACTCGCCACCGACCCGGGCTTGGTCCTTGGACGGACGGCGAGCTACCCATCACTCACCGTCCGCAAGCCCGCTCCGCCGCTGTGCCCTCAGCTTATCAGAGAGGCTATATATACGGGCAAAGAGACCCCTTAGGCACACAGTGCCTAAGGGGTCTCTTAAGACAGGAAACCTCCACGTGCGCCCGTGGACTGGAGTTCCCTCTCGGATACGTCCGGGTGTAGACCAGTTTTTCGGCCCGGTGCACCCTGGGATGCGGGCAAAACACTTCCTTAGGCACTGTGTGCCTACGGGGTCTTTGCCCGTATGCGAATAGCCTGTCGTGTGGACGCTCCAACGCGTGTCCCTCTGATCAGCAGAGGGCACAGCGGCGGAGCGGGCTTGCGGTCGGTGAGTGATGGGTAGCTCGCCGTCCGACCAGGGACCAAGCCCGGGTCGGCGGCGCGTCGTGTTTCGCGCCAAATGCCTGCTGGGGCGCGGGTTTTTTCTTAACCCAGGTTACCGTGGCCCCAGAACGTAAAGGGCATCCGAAGGAACACGGGTGGTTTAGTCAATAAGAGTCTGACAGTCCCTTCCGCCCCACCCAGGGCGGGAGGACTCATTTGATGATTTTACAACTTAAAAAAAAGTACTAACCGAACCACAGTCATCATTAATTCATCACAAGTTAAAATATTAATGCCCAACGAAGTGGGCACGGGTCAGCTAGTCTTTTATATTTTAGCAGATATAGCAGCTTTTATGAGTTAAAAAAAGTTATTTTCGATGTACTTGCCTTTGGACGATTTTTTACACAATAAAACATTAAACCTTATCGAAAAAAATATTATTATGATCACAATAACATCATAGAGATACGATTTTCCAAAATAGTATGTCAATTGGTTAAATAGTTTCGAAGATAACATAAAATTATTAAATCGCAAAATGCCGCCGTCAATTCACGAACCGCATTAGAACACGCTTTGTACGGACGTTTTATCTATTTACCTATAGATGGCGTTGTGCAAATACGTGTTGGTCTTTTTTTTTTTCTTTTTTTCTTTGGTGGTAAAAACATCAAATGAGTCATCCCGCCCTGGGTGGGCCGGAAGAAAAAACCCGCGACCCCAGCAGGCATTTGGCGCGAAACACGACTCGCCACCGACCCGGGCTTGGTCCTTGGACGGACGGCGAGCTACCCATCACTCACCGTCCGCAAGCCCGCTCCGCCGCTGTGCCCTCAGCTTATCAGAGAGGCTATATATACGGGCAAAGAGACCCCTTAGGCACACAGTGCCTAAGGGGTCTCTTAAGACAGGAAACCTCCACGTGCGCCCGTGGACTGGAGTTCCCTCTCGGATACGTCCGGGTGTAGACCAGTTTTTCGGCCCGGTGCACCCTGGGATGCGGGCAAAACACTTCCTTAGGCACTGTGTGCCTACGGGGTCTTTGCCCGTATGCGAATAGCCTGTCGTGTGGACGCTCCAACGCGTGTCCCTCTGATCAGCAGAGGGCACAGCGGCGGAGCGGGCTTGCGGTCGGTGAGTGATGGGTAGCTCGCCGTCCGACCAGGGACCAAGCCGGGTCGGCGGCGCGTCGTGTTTCGCGCCAAATGCCTGCTGGGGCGCGGGTTTTTTCTTAACCCAGGTTACCGTGGCCCCAGAACGTAAAGGGCATCCGAAGGAACACGGGTGGTTTAGTCAATAAGAGTCTGACAGTCCCTTCCGCCCCACCCAGGGCGGGAGGACTCATTTGATGATTTTACAACTTAAAAAAAAGTACTAACCGAACCACAGTCATCATTAATTCATCACAAGTTAAAATATTAATGCCCAACGAAGTGGGCACGGGTCAGCTAGTTGCTAAATAAAACATTAAAAAATGCGTTTTCTAATCAATTTCGTTACGTACCAATCATAATTTATGATTAATTAATTAATGTTATCATACAACAAGCAGTAAGACTTACGGTAACATCACCTTAGAAACTATCACGTTATTTTCCACAGATAACGTGGTGACCTCTATTTGACTTACGATTAAGTTCTGATTAAGCCCTCACAAACCCCTACTATAATGGATAGAGCCGAGCTGTCGTCAACTCAACAATAAACATTTCCTGAAGATACGATGACGACAGGGTGGTTGGCCTGACCAGGGCGGCGCAGCTGGTTTGTGACCAATAACCAGTCGAAACCGACCGATCAGGGTGTCGAGTCTGCTAATTATTAGTCAGAATGGCGCCACAATGGCGTTTCAATTGTAGTGCTTATTCGAACCATTTTTTACTGCTGAGTAAAAAATGGTTCGAAAATTGAAACGCCATTGTGGCGCCATTCTGACTAATATCGTAATTAGCAGACTCGACACCCTAACTTACAATCGACCAGTGATGTCTCGGATATCGATATGTTTTTCAAGATGTGGGTCCATACGAAACAAACACGACATGTAGGACACAAATTAAATACGACATCACAAATAAATATTACAATCATAATTATTTTTATACATTTTTAAGTTGATTGTATAATTCAAGTATGATGCACTTCGCAACTAACGTTGTTGATTTATTAAAGAACTAGCTGACCCGTGCCCACTTCGTTGGGCATTAATATTTTAACTTGTGATGAATTAATGATGACTGTGGTTCGGTTAGTACTTTTTTTTAAGTTGTAAAATCATCAAATGAGTCCTCCCGCCCTGGGTGGGGCGGAAGGGACTGTCAGACTCTTATTGACTAAACCACCCGTGTTCCTTCGGATGCCCTTTACGTTCTGGGGCCACGGTAACCTGGGTTAAGAAAAAACCCGCGCCCCAGCAGGCATTTGGCGCGAAACACGACGCGCCGCCGACCCGGGCTTGGTCCCTGGTCGGACGGCGAGCTACCCATCACTCACCGACCGCAAGCCCGCTCCGCCGCTGTGCCCTCTGCTGATCAGAGGGACACGCGTTGGAGCGTCCACACGACAGGCTATTCGCATACGGGCAAAGACCCCGTAGGCACACAGTGCCTAAGGAAGTGTTTTGCCCGCATCCCAGGGTGCACCGGGCCGAAAAACTGGTCTACACCCGGACGTATCCGAGAGGGAACTCCAGTCCACGGGCGCACGTGGAGGTTTCCTGTCTTAAGAGACCCCTTAGGCACTGTGTGCCTAAGGGGTCTCTTTGCCCGTATATATAGCCTCTCTGATAAACTGAGGGCACAGCGGCGGAGCGGGCTTGCGGACGGTGAGTGATGGGTAGCTCGCCGTCCGTCCAAGGACCAAGCCCGGGTCGGTGGCGAGTCGTGTTTCGCGCCAAATGCCTGCTGGGGTCGCGGGTTTTCTTCCGGCCCACCCAGGGCGGGATGACTCATTTGATGTTTTTACCACCAAAGAAAAAAAGAAAAAAAAAAAGACCAACACGTATTTGCAACGCCATCTATAGGTAAATAGATAAAACGTCCGTACAAAGCGTGTTCTAATGCGGTTCGTGAATGACGGCGGCATTTTGCGATTTAATAATTTTTTTATCTTCGAAACTATTTAACCAATTGACATACTATTTTAGGAAAATCGTATCTCTATGATGTTATTGTGATCATAATAATATTTTTTTCGATAAGGTTTAATGTTTATTGTGTAAAAAAATCGTCCAAAGGCAAGTACATCGAAAATAACTTCTTATAATTCATAAAAGCTGCTATAAATGTAAAATATAACAAAACAAAGATAAGTGATCGCGGATTATTGTAGAACTATTCAAAGTGGACATTTTTATACATTATTTCAAGATACAAGTTAATAAGCGCATGGTGTATGACTGTTTGGAAGAGCTTAGCTTACCGGCTTTTAATAATATGACATATTTCGGCTAATATGCATGATATCTTTAAAATGTATAGACTATAGGACAAATAAATACTGTAGTTTTTTATTTGTCTAGTACAACTTATTAGCATACAATATTTTACTAATTCAATTGTAAATCTAGATACTCAGTAAAAATCCTTACCTAATTCAATTATCTTTACTATTGTTGACTTTCCAACAAATGTGATTAATTTAAAAGTCACATATTATCTCGGAACAAGTTCAACGTTTACGTTCTTCAATCTCACTTGAAACTGCTCTTTCTTATACTGTATGCCTCCTCTCAGAACGTATGTCCTCACTGTATAGTGTTTAAGAAGATGGACTACCGCTGTCAAGACCTGAACTCGAACATATCTGGCTCCAATACAATATCTATTACCTTTTCCGAATGGCATGTATGTCTCATCACTCACCTCTCCTTCCCTTTCAAACCGTTCAGGATCAAATTTCTCTGGTTCAGGGAAACATTTAGGATCATGATGCAGTTGAAAAATAGCTGTAAATATCTTCACCCCTTTCTCGACAGGTACATTACCTACAGGCAACACAGAATCTTTTACACACTGCCTTGTTAAGTAAACCAATCGGTGGATGTAGCCGAAGAACCTCGTTCAAAACATTGTTCAAATACTTCATTTCGTAGACAGAATCATAAGTCAGTTTATCGTTGTATTTCTTAAAAAGCGTGTCAACGTCTTCCTGTACTCGTTTTAAAGCTTCGGGATGTCTTCCCAACTCCATTAAAATTCCAAAAATTGCGGCTGCGGTAGGATCAATACCGGCTAAAAACAACAAGAAGGCCTGAGCAGCCAATAGTTCATCAGTCGGTTCCAATCTCAGTCCGGTATCATTATCTACCATCGTTCCATTCTTTTGAAGTTTAACACACAATTCTGCGAAGTCATGTCTCTGTACGGTTTCTTTTTCACGTTGCCTGATTACATTTTTAATAGCTTCGATGAAAAACTCCTCTTGTTGAGTTTGGAACAACTTCAGATTTAGCGTTTTAAACAGTTTTTCGCTGATTCCACTTATCGCAAACTTTATGTTCATCTTGAATGTAGGAACTAGAGCTTCTCTGGCTATTTCACGGAATGGAGAATTGAAGATCGATTTTGCTCCGATCCCAAACACAGCGGCCGATATAGCAGCAGAACAGAACTGGCACAAGTACTCGAGGGTATCTCCTGTCAATCTCTCTGGTTTTTCCTTCAAGAATTTCACAAAATCCTGTGCACTCTTGTCAATTATGTAGAACAAATTTCTAAGTTTGGCGGTAGTGAAAAGTGGGGTTAATTTCTGTCTGATGAGCTTCCATTTCGGGCCGTGTAACAAAAGAACATTTTGCGCCAAGATATCTGCGTCGGTGAACGCAATCCCTCTGTGATTAAAAGCTTGAAAGTCACCTTGTGTGATATGTTGGATGTTGGTTGGATCCTTCACATACAGTCCAAGGTCGCAGAATGAGCCAAGACCTACAGCAGGCTCCTTCTCATAACTCCAATAGATTTCACTTAATATTTGGAAGAACGATTTATCTTCCGTGGCGAACTGCCACAAAGGACCGCCAGTCCTGTGTTTATCATAGAAAGGTACACCACGTTTTGTCCAATAGTATTGGTTATATTTGCCTTTAAAATATACGAGGGCTAACACAAAAGTGATGGATGATAGTATCACTGTCAACATTATTACAAATAAGTCTAGATTAGTTGAGTTCAAGTTCAAGAGATGACTGTCTTTGAATCTACAAAGATTTGTGTTTATAAAGCCGTGCGTGTCAACTTCGCATGTACTAACTTCCATCACTTACTTGTTAAGTGATAGATATTAAGAACGGGTTGTTGTAAGTTTGCCACAAAGTTAATTCGCCACGAAAAAAAGTATGAGTGCCAAGATTCCATTTTTTTTTCGAATATTTTCAAAATAGTAATTTATCGATGAACTATGTCAAGTGGGGTGTCGTTGAATAGATATTTTAAAATCATCTCATCATTTAGGTTTCTTTTATCATTTTTCATTTTAAATAATCGTTCAGGATATATAACGAAATAAACAGTGAAAAATCATGAATATCAAATATTTTTGGTAAAAATCTGTACACAAGCTCCAAGGAACTACCGAAGACCGAGCTGTGGTCGAATTAAGTTCACGCATTTTTGCTAAAAATCAACCATCCATAATATTATGTAGCTTTGAGCCGAGTTAGGTCTCTAGATGGACTCATCGTCAGTACTTTAGACCACCGCAAGTTACTTAACAATCCCCACGTTATTAACTCCCTCAATGAAATGACTAAATTTTGAAATTTACCTTAAAAAGTATGAAATAAAAAAAGTAATTTAAAGAAAAACAAAACTCCTCACTGCGTAAAATAATAACTTAAATAAAAACTAAAAAGAAAGAAACAGGCCCAGTAATTTAGAATTCACTCATTCACACTCACAGTCGGGGCCCCTTGGGAAGATTAAGATTTGATTGGTATGATTTGAATGGACCCAAACTGTGTGTGTGAATGAGTGAATTCTAAATTACTGGGCTTGTTTCTTTCTTGTTAGTTTTCATTTAAGTTAATTTTTTTAAGCAGTCGCGTTTTTTGTTTTTCTTTATTTATAAGGTAATTGTTTTAATTATTTTGAATAGTCTAGCAAAAGTAAAAGAACGGTCAGAAGCAGGAGTTTTATTTTAAAAAAATACATTAAAGAGTATTTTTTTTTTTAAATAAAATCCATATGCTATGTAGCCTGCACAACCGCTAAGTCTCACATCTTCGTGATTAGTCAATCACGAAGATGTGAGACTTAGCGGTTGTGCAGGCTAGTAGTAGTTACTGGCTAGTAGTAGTAGTTCTAGCTTCTAGCTAGTCAGCTAGAAGATAGAACTTTCGCTAGAAAAGATTATGAAAACGCTCGTAGCGATATTTGGCTCGATGCTTGGCTCTGTTCGTTATTCAGTTCAGGAAATTTTAAAATGATGTATGCTCGATTTACTATTAAAAGTAAACACTCAATGTTTCAGTCTCCTTTACAGTATGACAAGGAGTGTGAATATTTAAATTCGAGCTCTAAAACCAATAACTTTGTTTGCTATCGCTACTTTTAGCAGAAATCATGTAAAATCTGGATTTGTGGCAAATTTACACTTACCTACCTATGACGAATTTATACATGTGGCGAATTTACTTTCAATTTATGGGCTTTACAAAACTGTGGCAAATTAACTTTGTGGCCAACTTACAACAACCCATTAGAACTAAGTTTTTACTCGAGGCACATGTTTTGTACTGATGTTTTAATATTTATAAATCGTGCATGCATTTTTTGTTTTGTAACCTCTGACTGACAAGCAATCATATTGTAAATGATAAATAAAAAGAAATCGTAAGTTACCATGTTGACGTGGAACGATTTTATCATCAGTGCGTTCATAAAGCTCGTTATATCGCACATAGAGAATTGCAAGCCCTCGGCTTTTTGTTAATCGTAAGTTCGTATAGTGGCAATCGGCTTAGTCCGGAAATGCCCAGTTCTTAAAATGCCTAACATGATTTTTTTTAAATGCCCAATTCTTAAAATGCCCAATTCGTGAAAAGCCCAATTCTTAAAATTCCCAATTCGTAAAATGCCCAATTCATTTGGCATTTATAAATTGGGCATTTTAAGAAATAGACCATTTTTAGGGAGTTGGGATTTTAAAAATTCGGCATTTCCGGACTAAGCCATTGTGCTACAACTAACGCTAAATAAAAAGCAAGCTCAAGAACCATTAAGTCTGTGGAGAGATGTCAGCCCTGTATGTATTTTACTACCTGTATAAAGGACTATGTTCCAAGGAATCATGTTACCCACAGCAACTTTCTATCATAGCAAAGTTCGCCATCGGAAAAATTGAAATGGCACCTTAAAATTGAAATGGTCGCATACATTCCGGTTTCAGAGATTTTTTCTCCAGAAAACGATTTGGTTCTGGAATGAACTCTCTTCCAAGGTATAATGAATTAAAAAAAGGATGCGATCTGCCAGTGTGCGTCGAACCTTACGTGAAACACGCAAACTTGTCTTATAATTAGCATGTAATAAAATATAATATAACATAAACAAAGATAAGTGATCCATTATTGCAAATTACATATACTTATTTAAGATAAGTTAACGGCGTATGGTCAAGCGAAAGTGTCGTTTGATGAGTCGGAAAAGTTGTCACGCACCGCCACCAGTAGGCGCCAGTATCGCAAAATTAACGCAATCCAAAGTTTTATGAATTTCATTTCGTCAACTTCGACATTTCATAAAGTGTTCCCTTTACCCAAAATACATGTATTACTCTAGTAGAAATATTTTGATATAAGGATATCGAAACATTTACTAAAACAAAATGATAGAAATACTTATTGATGTGGATAAATATTTTGTAATATTTTTATCATTCAAAGTCTTAAATTTATTTTTTAGTACTTTGACACAGATTTTGACGTCCCGAGATAACGAAAATAACTACTACCTATTTGGTAGAAAATGAATGATAATTGGCATACCTTACGAAAGTGACAAAACCTATTATCGTTAAGCCCCAAACACACGCGCGCACGGGCAAGGGCATGTGCTTTGTGTTCCACGCGCGCCTGAAAGAGTGTCAGCACAATGGCAATGACGGGGCTCTCTTATAGAGGGCCTACCTGGGTCGCGGGCTAACGAATACCATGACCCCAGAACGTAAAGGGCTATTGAAAGACATCGTAAAATTTTAGTAAGTATTCCGAGTCTGACAGTCCCTTCCGCCCTGCCCTGGGTAGGGCTGGTAAATTATTTTAGCACGCTAAAAAAAGCCCCAAACACACGCTCCTTTTATTAACGTGCGTTCACAAAGCTGGTTGTGTGATATCTTAATATGTTCGAGAGTGTCCTCCACCATCTGGTGTTGGTACTAACTTTTGATGCATTTTGATGTAATGACGGACACTAGAACAATTTAATGTCAGTAACCTCTTTATAATTAAATCTACATTCTATAATATCTTATCCACAGTATTTTTTTTGGGACAAGGTTGTAATAATCACTTTTCTGATAAATCGACGGTGTCCTTCAATAGCCCTTTCTGTTCCGGGGTCACGGTAAGGAAATAATCACGCGACCCCGGTAGGCTTTGGCCCTCTGAGAGGGAGGCGCCGTCAGTATGCTGACGCTCTTTGAGGCGCGCGTGGGACACAACGCGCCGTCGACCCGGGCATGGTCCATGGTCGGGCAGCGAGTTGCCCTTTACTCGCTGCCCGCATGCCCGCGCCTACGGTGGCCGGAGATCGTCAAGCGACGTCCGTCGCCGTGGGCTTCACCACCGCGGGTGGGGCGGAGGGAGGACACTGTCCTCTCTCGCTCGCGGCCCGCCTCCTCCTTCGCGACCGCTTCCCACTCCGTCTCGCCCCGCAGCATGGCCGCGACCAATGCTGTGCGCGAGAGGTCTCCGCCTATCGCAACCGGGAGGACACGTCGGTGCTCTGCCCAAGCTGGACAGTCTTGCACCGTATGCTCCACCGTGTCCTCCGGGCGATCTTCGCAATGGTGACACCCAGGCGTTTCCTCCTTTCGCATCAGACAAAGGTACCACCCGAAACTTCCGTGTCCGGTGAGGACCTGCATCAAGCGGTAGGTCAGGACTCCATGACTTCTCTCCAGCCACTCCAAAATGAACCCAGTACTGATCTTTTTTTACTCCAAAGCAATAAATAGAGCGAGAAGCAACTTGTACCGAACACGCGGTGAGACAGCAATGACCACCGATTTTTCTCATCATAGACGATATTTAACGGGGTGATGGGTGCTATGCCTTATTTGTAGTTGACAAGTAATTTTGAAGTATTCAAAATGACAACAGCAGTTTTCATTTAATTTATTTTAATCCTGTTTCTTAGAAATTGTTATAAATCTGTGACGAAACTAAATAAATAATAATAAAAGTGAAGTGCTTCTTATCCTATATCGCAATTTGATACGATTAGAAGTTGTTTTCAGTTACATAATATTATCTCAAAATGTTGACTGCAAATTGCATTTATCATTAGTTTATGTGAAATGGTATTTAGATGCATAAAGATTAGATGGGAGGAGGATGGACACAGAGGATCCATCCGACAACAATAGTACGATATCACGATAGCATTGATATAATATCACTGTGAGTAATTTATTATATTGATGATAGGAACAATTCGTAATGTATAGAATCATACGTATTCTAACATTTCCCTTGTTTGCTCAGTAGGGGTCGTCAGGAATTTCCTGCGATGATTTTCAGTGAGTTTGGTTTATTTTATTCTTTATTTATTCATCAAAATAATGTGTTATTTAAAATAGAAAGTTTACGTGACTTATTTACAGTCATGTCCGTTTAATCACGTCCCATGTAACACAGCGGAACATAGTTTTCAATAATCTATAAGCCTACGTATCATTCGTTTTTATTTTCTCGATCTTTTTATCCATTCCAATTTTATTATTACGAAAATCTGACAGCCGCGATCTGAAAAAAAGTGTCGCAGGTCTAGCCTGTAAGAGCCACGCTGGCTGACTGATTCGTCATGGAACGAAAGTGATGACACTACTTTTAAAAGGCAAAAGATGAGAGGACGATAGTGAATGTGTGCTCAGAATAAAACGGCGTATGTGCCCAAACATATTGACGTCTTTTTATGAATTAAAATTTTTATTAATTGAAAAAATGTCTTTACAGAATTTAGATACTAGTATTTTATACAATTTAAAACAACATCCTTTCAAAAACTCATAGTAGTTATTCCATAAAGTCCAAAAAATAAATTAGATAGACCGAACTTTGCATTTTTTTTGTATCGAGAAAATTTAATTGAATCGTGTTTTCAACTTTGTGAGAATTTAGATCATATAGTCAATAACTATATTCCAAGTTGTAAGATCTGTAGTCCAGATATGTACGAAGAAAAGTAAAAAATAAAAACCGTATTTTTACTGACCTATCCCCTTAATAATGCTGGTGTATGAAATAAAACTTAGCCTACCACTTCTAATCATGCGCATTTTGGAGCTCTACAAAAGGACATAGGACAAAAAAATACTGTAGTTTTTTGTTTGTTTAGTACAACTTAGTAGCATACAATATTTTTACTAATTCAATTGTAAATCTAGATACTCATTAAAAATCCTTATCTAATCCAATTATCTTTACTTGTTAACTTTCCAATAAGTGTGATTAATTTAAAAGTCACATACTAATATTACCTCGGAACAAGTTCAACGTTTACGTTCTTCAATCTTACTTGAAACTGCTCTTTCTTATACTGTATGCCTCCTTTCAGAACGTATGTCCTCACTGTGTAGTGTTTAAGAAGATGTACTACCGCTGTCAAGACCTGAACTCGAACATATCTAGCTCCAATACAATATCTATTACCTTTTCCGAATGGCATGTATGTCTCATCACTCACCTCTCCTTTCCTTTCAAACCGTTCTGGATCAAATTTCTCTGGTTCAGGGAAATATTTAGGGTCGTGATGTAGTTGAAAAATAGCTGTAAATATCTTCACCCCTTTCTCGACAGGTACATTACCTACAGGCAACACAGAATCTTTTACACACTGCCTTGTTAATAAACCAATCGGTGGATGTAGTCGAAGAACCTCGTTCAAAACATTATTCAAATACTTCATTTCGTGGACAGAATCATAAGTGAGTTTATCGTTGTATTTCTTAAAAAGCGTGTCAACGTCTTCCTGTACTCGTTTTAAAGCTTCAGGATGTCTTCCCAACTCCATTAAAATTCCAAAAATTGCGGCTGCGGTAGGATCAATACCGGCTAAAAACAACAAGAAGGCCTGAGCAGCCAATAGTTCATCAGTCGGTTCCAATCTCAGTCCGGTCTCATTATCTACCATCGTTCCATTCTTTTGAAGTTTAACACACAGTTCTGCGAAGTCATGTCTCTGAACGGTTTCTGTTTCGCGTTGCCTGATTACATTTTTAATAGCTTCGATGAAAAACTCCTCTTTTTGAGTTTGGAACAACTGCAGATTTAGCGCTTTAAACAGTTTTTCGCTGATTCCACTTATCGCAAACTTAATGTTCATCTTGAATGTAGGAACTAGAGCTTCTCTGGCTATTTCACGGAATGGAGAATTGAAGATCGATTTTGCTCCAATCCCAAACACAGCGGCCGAGATAGCAGCAGAACAGAACTGGCACAAGTACTCGAGGGTATCTCCTCTCAATCTCTCCGGTTTTTCCTTTAAGAATTCGACAAAATCTTGGGCACTCTTATCAATAATGTAGAACATATTTTTTAGTTTGGCAGTAGTAAAAAGTGGGGTAAATTTCTGCCTGATAAGCTTCCATTTTGGGCCGTGTAACAAAAGAATATTTTGTGCCAAGATATCTGCATCGGTGATTGCAATCCCTCTGTGATTAAAAGCTTGAAAGTCACCTTGTGTAATATGTTGGATGTTGGTTGGATCCTTCACGTACAGTCCAAGGTCGCAGAATGAGCCAAGACCTACAGCAGGCTCCTTCTCATAACTCCAATAGATTTCACTTAATATTTGGAAGAACGATTTATCTTCCATGGCGAACTGCCACAAAGGACCGCCAGTCCTGTGTTTATCATAGAAAGCTACACCCCGTTTCGTCCAATAGTACTGATTGTATTTGCCTTTAAAATATACGAGGGCTAACACAAAAATTACGAAAGAAAGTAATACTGTCAACATTTTTGGAGGTATCAGTCTAGTTCAAATTCAAGAGACGAGTGACTTTGACTCACCTGGGATTTTGTGCTTATAAAGCCGTGTGTGTCAACTTTTTGTGTATAAACCTAAACCTGCGTTACCTTTGTCTAATGATACGTATATTTTTTCTAGCAACTATTTCCCACGAATGCGCAGAGGCTTAATAATTACAAATATTTTTTAGTACGCGGCTCATTTTGTACTGCTGTGTAACATTAAAAATGAACATTTCGGTATTTTTCATCAATTTTTGGGTACTACCACCACTACCATTTAAACATGTTTTTTTAAATGATCTGCAGAAAAAAGTGTAAAGAAACTAGACTGTAGAAGACACTGTCGATGTCCAACAGCGTTGTGAAAGTAGGAATGACGATAGGTACCTACTATAATAGTGAATTCAAACATTGATTTGTGTTTCTATTATTTTCATCCTCGCATATAATAAACTGCCTTCCTCGAATTCGCTTGCTAACCCATTTTCGGGTGCTGCGTCTCTTCAGACACCTTCCGCGACGCTGGTACTGCTTGAAGCTGGCTTTTCTGCTGGTGGCTGGTGTATTCTTACTGGTATGTACATTCAGTCAAAAAAGTATCGGGAATGGACGATGTGTTTATGGTTCCAAATTCAAATTTCTGTTTTTTTTGTTGTTGTTAGATTGGCACAACTGTTTTCCATATTGGCGCGGAGTTTGAGTTGCATCTGTTATTTATATTAAATACAATGCTGTTTTTAGTTATACTATAACTAGTGTGTTTTGCGAATTTCATAATGGACAAAAACATTGAACAAAGAGTTTATCTTAAATTTTGCATCGCCAATGGAATTTCGTGTTCGGAGTCACTGAAAATGTTACAGAAGACTTACGGTGAATCGACTTTATCAAAAACACGTGTTTATGAGTGGTACAAAAGCGTTCAAAAGCGGTCGAGATGTGATGGAAGATTTGCCTCGGTCTGGTAGGCCATCAACGTCTGCAACTGAAGTTAACATCGCAAAAGTGAAGGAAATAGTGACTGAAAATCCTCATTCAACTTTGAGAGAGATAGCCGCCGAACTTTCTGTATCTCACGAGTTGATCCGTACCATTTTAACTAATCATTTGGGTATGAAACATGTTACCGCTCGGTTAGTCCCAAAAGACCTGAGTTTTCTCCAAAAATTCAATCGCATGAGAGTCGCAGAGGACATGCTAGAACGAGTCAATTCCGACCCAACATTTATAAAACACATTGTTACTGGTGACGAGACGTGGGTTTACGAGTTTGACAACCAAGGCAAACTAGTCAGTTTTCAATCGATAGAAGATATAAAAGAGAATTCGCGGCGAGAACTGAATTCAATTCCGGAAACAGCGTTTAAAAAATGTTTTGATGATTGGATTATTCGTTGGCGTAAGTGTATCGTTTCTGAAGGAGCATACTTTGAAGGTGATAAAATAAATTTGGATGAATAACAAACATTTTGTGGATTATTGATCTTTTCCCGGTACTTTCTTGACAGAGTGTATGTCACTTACTTTAGTCTTGGACCGGAGGTCGGCGTTTCTGATTTACCAGTGTGCATGAAGCCATGCGAAACCTTAACTTACTCTTTAGCGTGGTCAAATCTTATCTGACTACCTAGTCTAACTTATCACACTTTTTATTAGATTAAGTTTTTTGGATGGATGTACAAATGGAAGTTTGTTAATCAATTCACACAGAACAGCTAAACGGATTTTGATGTTTGGTTGAGATTATATGTTACAGTCTGAAAATAATAAATAGGAAACCGCTTATTTCGGTATTATTTTCCCGTGGGACAAACGAGTTACACGTGAGCGACGTCGCTACAAACAGCTAGTATGAAATGAAAAAAAGAATTGCTCCATTATTTAACGATAAGCTGATATTTTTTCTATGAGTGCTTGATATTTGTTTACCTACTACTTTTTGTAATACGCACTATAGGGTGCTATAGGCCTCGAGAACACGCAGGCTAATGATCGTTTAATGATCTTTTTTTTTAAGAAGCCAAATAATTATATAATGATGATGTTATTTTAGTTGTGTATACATAATATGAACACAACATCACACGTGTCGTGACGATTTAAGCCGGAAACACATTATTTAACACGCCACGCGACGCAACGTGTCGACACCCGATGTGCAGTGAGCGCGTGTCGTCGGGTCGGGTGTTCATAGTGTGATTGCGTCGAGTGGCGTATTAAATAATGTGTTCCCGGCTTTATTCCCGTTCCCGCCCACTTTTGGATCTCATTTTTTTGGTATTCCCGATGACTCCCATTTTTAATTCCTGTTGAATCCCACGTTCTGACAAAATTGTGCACATATCAGAAGAAAAGTGTTATAGCTTTATTTCAAAAAATTATTCTCTGTTACTAATTTATGAATTTTACAAAAAAAAGTTAAAACAAAAGCAATTTTGTCGTTGAAAGTACTCATTCGGATTTTTAAAGCATGTGGGATCCAACGGGAATAGTTTTTGGAATTCAACGGGAATAATCGTCGTGGCGACGACGGTATGGTAGGTACGGTATGGTAGGCATTTGATTAGACAGTAGGTAAATACCTACGAGTATAAAACAACTTTAATATAGTGTACAAAAATATTATATTCATTTAATGACCTCAAATAACGGCTCAGAGTCTGTATTCAAATTATATTACGTAAAAACCGTGCATTTTGCGTTTTTTTTTTGTTCCTGTGTAAAATTGGTCTTTTTTTTAGTAACGGTTTGTAAATAAAGGTGCGCTATGTATTGATTGTATAGCCGAGCTACCAGAAGGTATCACAATACAATCTACAATCCTTTGACCCAATTCGCGTTTCCTGTATATGGACTACATAAACAACGAAAATAAATAGGGCAAACATTCAAACCATACATTCATCAAGTTTTTTACTCATCGGATTAGACTACGCGTACTCATTTTTAATGTAATTATAATTTTGACGTCAATAACAGGTTGTAATTTGATCAAAATAGTTATGATTGGCGACGGTAGTATCTAGTTAGATTGCGGAAATTAACCAATATTACACAAATCTAAGTGAGAGCGATGTTTTGATTATTTTTATATTTCCTTTACTTATTCATTTTAAACAAAAAATAAAAATATTAACAATAGTGTTATCGGGTCCAAGTCCCCGGCTGTAACTCCTAATAATGCGCGCCGTGTCTAGAAGAACTGTATTCTGAATCAGGCCCTTAATCCAGCTAACGAGAGCCTCCTTATGTGTTCGTCGAGGCTCTTGGCAGTTAAGCCATGGGCCGACATCACGACTATCGACAACACAACACAATGATCGATAAATCCACATCCCGCGTATCGACCACCTCGTGAGCCAAATCAATAATATACTTATCTAATTTATGTAGATAAACACTTGTTAAGTCATTAGTATCGCGAATCATATTTGGAACAAGTTACAACCTGACACCGACTAACAGTGAACATTGCAAAACGTACAAAAAAAAGGTTTTCGGTCGTTTTATCACTACATAATCACCTTAATGTGAGGCCTACTCCATTGTCGATAAAAAAAAAACTTAATTCTTCCGCATGCCTAAAAAGACAATATGACTTTATTACCGTATTGTAAAAGTTACAAATATAATCATACGAATTGTTACCTAGACACCAAAATTGCGATAAGGTTTATCTAACGCGTTTAATTCGTTCTATTATTATGGTGATGTGTAAAGTCATTATCACGTACAATATTAATGAGACGGAAATTCTTTACTCCATAAGTCCATACTAGCAACGGTCCCATGTTTGCACTTTAAAAAAAATACAAGACATGTTCCTGCAGATAAATAAATAATATAATCATCATCATCATCCACAGCCCGTCTTCACCCACTGCTGCTGTATAGGCCTCTCTTTGTTTGTGCCAAGCTCCACTATCTTGCGCCAGCCTCATCCAGCACACTCCAGATAAATACCAGTAATAAGTAGCTTTTATAGTAAAATAATTTAAAAGAGTAATTGAGTAGTTTTTCAGTAAGTATATCTATTACAAACAAACACAAAAACAAACACAGCAGTTGTGTTTGTTTTGTAAACACACTCACGATACAGGGGAAACGTTTTTTGTCGAACTAACATAAGAAGAACTCTGACAAACGGACCAAAAGAAACTACATAGATTCCGTTATTTGAAGTGTCACTACGGAACTCTAAAAAGTTAATCACACTAAACGTAACATAAATGTTGATGAATGAGAAGCGACATTAAAGAGTACACTCACTCACTCAATCTAGGTCTAGGCGAACCTCTCGCCAGGAAGCAAGATTATATCGTTATCATACAATTGTGTATCAGTTAAGGGCTCTCGTCTTGTTCTTGGAGTAGTGAATATAAATCAACTCGTTGTAAATAAGGTAAATTATTTTAAATTACTTGATTTGTTGATACCTATAGGCCGTTAATTTCACCGGACGACGAAGCTTTGTTTTGCCGGTCCCGTAGTATTGACTTATTATGAGTATGTATTAAGTTCGCATCACGATGTTACCCCCTTTGAAGTACCTACATTCGTTCATCATCATCATCCACAGCCCGTTTTCACCCACTGCTGGGTATAGGCCTCTCTCTGTTTGTGCCTAGCTCCACGATCTTGCGCCAGCCTCATCCAGGACACTCCCGCAATGGCAACAATGTCGTCTGCCCATCTCGCCGCCGGCCGACCAACCCTTCTCTTTCCATTTCTTGGACGCCACTCTGTCACAGCTTTACTCCACCTGCCGTCACGCGCCTTGCCAGGTGTCCTGCCCAACTCCATTTGCATTCCATAGCTCGGTTACCAATATCGAATACATTCGTTACTATCGTAAAAAAATATTTAGTCCACTGTAAATCCACCGAAGTCCGAATCAACTGATGAGATACTTCACTGGATCAAGTAACTCAGCTGTCCAGCACAGGCATTTTGATCAGTGGGAAGATTTTGTTTCCCCGTCACTTTCGTAATTTGCGTGTCATCTCTGCTCCTCACATATCCATACCAAGACAGACGACTCTTCATTAGCATCAACTAATAATGTTCCTACGGCTGACACAGGAATCTTCACTGTAAGAGGAAGTTACCCAGACTACACAGTCATCATCATCACCATCAGCCTATAATGTTCCCACTGCTGGGACACAGGCCTCCTCTTTGTGAGAGGGAGTGGGCCATAATCCACCACGCGGATCCAGTGATTGGTAGATGTTACATGTCTTCGAATTTTTGGTTCTAGGACGTATGTTTTCCTTCACCGTTTTGAGAGCAGAGTGATGAAATGAAATTACACAAAGTAAATGCGCCTGTCGGGGTTCAAACCCGCGACCTACAACTCGTAAGTTGGGACCACTGGGTCAAATACACAATGCGCGTTGGTAAATGTGTTTTTGTTCTAGGAAATTTTCGCCGGTTTTCTCACGATATTTTCTTTCATCGATTCCAAACGACTAATCCCTTTCATTTATAAATACTGTACAGCCGGCTCACTTACAAACTTCCTCATAGGTATATAAACTTCCTCACTTTATCCATTCTTGTTACTGCAAACATCTATCTCAACAGTCTCATCTCAAAGCAAAACTCCTTTTTGAGTCTGTAAAGAAAACTGATATTTATAAACATTCCCACGATACAGAAAGAACTTCCTAGAAACGATTTTTTTAATGTGTCACAGTTACAGAATCACCATGGGCTTCAAAAGATTCTGGGACTCATCTTGCCCAAGAGTTTGGGACCAGTGGGAGGACAATGGGACGACATGGGTGATTCAAGACCTCCCTCCGGAGGATGATGAAGAAGCAATGAAGCTTCTGGTGGAACACTACTGTCCTGATGAAACGCTGTGTGTTCTTACTAGTAAGTGATGTGAATGTAACAAACTTTTGAAAAACCCAGCAAAATATCTGGCGCAGAAGCCCAGAAGATACAACATCTTGTTAAACAAATATGGGAAGAACAGCTTTTAGCCTTTACAATAATATTGTTCTTCACTGTTATGTTAATACGGAAAACCAATTGAATTTATTTATAGTCAGTGATTTGATTTGAAAGCATCCAATGGTATTCCATTATTCTGTTCGTAAGTTGTTTATGAGATACAGACAAATAACTCTGTGGACAAATTCAAAAATAATCCTACTTACAAAAAATATCTATTTGTGTGCCACTTGTCCTATTCATAGCACAGAACACTTAATTACATGAGTATAATTGGAATGCTCTTTCGTTTTTTTTTTTTTTTTGTACACATGTCAACAGTCGCTAAGCCCGTTGTTATGTTGACCTGTGTCCAGATACAATGAACATAAAACCTGTCAGAATGTGGGTGCAGTATTAGGTACACCACTTCGGGGTACCCAGAAGTGCTGTTAAGTTGTATAGTCCTGCCAACTAACAAATATCCAATGCTTTTGCCAGATTTCATTGACGATGCAATAAGCATGCGCAGTTTAGAAGAATTCTGGAGAGAGAAATTATCTCAGAGAATGTCGCTTGCTTGTTACGAAGAGAAGGATCGCAAGAAGAAACTATTAGCAGCATTGAACGTGTGTGTCGTCATTCGTAAGGGAGAAAAGGGGAATTACGATGTGAGTATTTGAATTAATTTATTTCGTTAATCAAATTGTATCCAATCATCTACTTGTTGTACAAGGTTGCTTGGAGAAACCTAGAGAATCGTTTTTACGAGTACGATACTCAGCTAATTTAGTCCACAACTACCCCCATACCATTGATACCCTTTTTTTTTAGGTGTTAAAATTCAAATGAGTCCTCCCGCCCTGGGTGGTTCGGAAGGGACTGTCAGACTCTTACGCTGCCTTCACATATGGACATGACGCGCGACAGCAGCGCGGCAGAAACACATTCCTTTACATTTTATAATATGAACAGTGCGCAGCTGTTCATACTCGTATTATAAAATAAGCAGCGTTGTCGCGCGACTGTCGCCCAAATGTGAAGGCAGCGTTACTGACTAAAATCCACCCGTGTTCCTTCTAATGGAGTCGCGGGTTAAGAAAAAACCCGCGACTCCAACAGGCTTTTGGCGCGAAACACGACGCGCCACCGACCCAGGCTTGGTACTTGGTCGGACGGCGAGCTACCCATCACTCACCGTCCGCAAGCCCGCTCCGCCGCTGTGCCCTCTGCTGATTAGAGGGACACGCGTTGGAGCGTCCACATGACAGGCTATTCGCATACGGGCAAAGTGACCCCTTAGGCACCCTAAAGCAGAATGCTCATTTTACGTCAAACCACGACCTATCTGACCCAGTACCTAAATAACTTTCGGTAGGACTTGTCTTCGGACTTTCAATTTTTCAAGTGATCGAAAAGGTGCCTGAAACCTTAAAGCTTAGATTCTCAGACCAGGAATGGTGTTATTGGGTTTTTCCATTGTAAAATTCTCAGTAGCCGCCGCGGAGTCGGAATTTGTACCCGGTGGTTGGAATAGGCACGCCCTTTATTACAAGAATCTGGGTGTACTATTAGATACACTTCTAACTAGACGAGATTGTTTATTTGCTACCTAATTCTTTTTTCAGTTTGAAGGAGACAGTTGGAAGAACATGAGCGGAGCTGTACAAGTGGCAGAAAATAAAATAAACATCTTCGAATACTTGGGAATGGACCAGACATGCCTACGGCCTGGTTGTGGCTAGGGAATATCGAAGGGCGAATCTTGGATCTCGGATACTAGCAGCGAGGTAGGTGATTTTATTTTAATTTTACCCCTTGCACAGCCCAGACTTCTACTAATTTAATGGTTCTATCAAAAAAAAAGAAGCAATCAGACTGGAGTCAGACTAGCTGCAGTGCATGCAGATGCGTTTATGTTTTTGTGCACCGGGGATCTAAAAACACCACTTTAGTAATCTTGCTAATAATATTACTATAAAATGTTCCGTGTAAGATTATCTGACTCTGCTGCTCGAGTTATAGAATAGCATTTTCCATTCTAAAGTGGGCTTTTACATACACTGATGTGGACGATGAAACTAGTATCCTGCATCCAAGTCTAGTTTATTTAGTAAGTAGTTATAGTTTATTTCGAGAAATTAGCACTAAACATATCATAACATTTAATGCAATTTGAACACAGGCATTTCTCAATACCTTTTCACTAATATTGAACTTCCTTTCCAGGAAACCCCTAGGCCTCCACAACGGCATCAAAGCCACATCCACAGTCTTCACAGGTCCCGCTTCACAGATCAGCGCTGAAAGAGCTGGCTTCAGTACTGTCGCTACTATAACCTTGAAGGAATTAGCTGAAGCCGGTCTTAACTATCCTAAGGATGAGAGCAGAGCCATGAAGGTGATGATGAAAAAATTTGAATGATAGGTGATCAACAATAGACAATAAGCGACAGGAGAGGATAGGTGCATTACTTTGTGTAATTTATTTCATCACCACTGCTATTAAAACGGTAAAGGAAAACGTGATGAGGAAACCGTCAAGTCATAGAATTTGGTGTTCCGCCGTGTTCGTGGATCTATTCTAATTCTAAGTTTTATTTACTAACACTTATTGTACTGAATATTTTATGTATTAGTTTATTATTACTTAAAAGATTGTTTGTGTATTTTATCTATGGGCCTTCGTTGCCTAATGACAAATAGATAAATAAAAATAAATAAATAAATAGAAGAAAAATTCCAAGACCTGTGACATCTACCAACCCGCACTGGGCTGACTGCGTGGTGGATTATGGCGCACTTTGTCGGAGGAGGGAGGCCTGTGTCCCAACAGTGGGAACATGGGTTGATGATGATGAGGATTAAACTATCGAGAGTGCTGAGACAAAATACTAAAACTGTAATACGGCTCGAACTGAAAAACTTTAGATTGGAAATCCCTGCTCTGCTGTTCGGCGTTCTACTAAGAACGCCTAGTTTTACAAGAGAGCAATCACTGTACACGCAATTTGTTACTATTAATATAATATCAGTAGAAACTCATTGCTTTTATATTTTCTTTTGCGTACAACACAATATTCCTTTTATATTAAGAGTATAGTAACGAAACTAGATAGATGTCCATAGCGATCGACTGCTGTGCAACGTATTGCGGGTTCGATTCCCGTACTGAACAAGTATTTAAATGACCTACAGGTACTTAGTTGTTCAAGGGTCTGGGTATTTGTGTAAGTGTATTTCTTTGTTTCTAAATGTAACCATGATATAGAAGACAATTTTAATGTGGAGCAAAGTTTTTTTATAAAAAAAAAATGTAACCGCCTTCAAAAACAATCACAAAAAAGTGTAAAATAATCTACAAAATAACTTTTCTTTCGGAAGTCGGTGCCTTTGTTTTTTTTCTTTTCATTGTCTTTTTAGCCATCGACTTCCGAAAAAAAAGTTATTTTGTAGATTATTTTACACTTTTTTGTGGTTGTTTTTGAAGGCGGTTACATTTTTTTTGAAAAAGTTTTTATTTTACTCTTTTTAGTTTAAATATTCAACCCGAATTCTTGTCAAGAACATTATTCTCTTACATGTGCACTATAATTTTGTAATCCTTCGCACCAGTACTTACATCACTCATGTACACATTAAGCTAATAAAATTCCATATCTCAAAAATTACTAAACCGATTTTGATGAAACTTGCAGTATTCTCTAAGTTAAATGATACCTAGTACAACAAAAAAAGAATTACTT
This sequence comes from Agrotis segetum, assembly GCA_036375495.1. NCBI lineage: Eukaryota > Metazoa > Arthropoda > Insecta > Lepidoptera > Noctuidae > Agrotis > Agrotis segetum. The sequence goes on from JAQSVV010000237.1 coordinate 252,949, forward strand.
AAATCGGACTTGTAGTTCCGGAGATATGCGAACACAAAGTAAATCAATCGATGCCTACTCCTTACTGTTAAGGAGTTGTACCTTCCATCATCAGGTCATCCACCTGAGATGATGATTATCAGATGCAAATACTTGAACAGCTTTAGAAAATATATGAAAATGGTACTATGTGCCTATAAAATTTGAAGGTTGCCCTCGATTTCCCTAGGATCCCATCATCAGATCCTGACCTGGTGATCATGGGACCAATTGGAAAGTATACCCTTTCAAACAAAAGAAAAAAAATCCAAATCGGTCCAGGCGTCTTCGAGAAATCGGGGAACATACATAAAAAAAAAAAAAAAAAAAAAGATTCCGACGAATTGAGAACCTCCTCCTTTTTTTGAAGTCGGTTAAAAAGACAACAAATCTTTAGTCTACGTCTTTTTGCCATGGCAAAATCCTTCGCCTCTTTCAAGTTTGTACGTCTTTTTATTGCAAGTACTACGCACCTGACGTAGAAAAGGATTTTTCGAGACGAATGATTTTCGAACTTATTTCGATACAATTAGTGCTCAAATTCTTCAGTGCCGAAAATAAGGGCAGCCCAGGCCTATTAAGTAATCTGTGCCCAGGCGCAGACTATAGAGGGGCGCAGGTATGGCCAGACCGGGGGGTCACTATGTAATTTGTGTAATATTTATTTCATCACCACTACTCTCAAAACGGTGAAGGAAAAGATCGTGAGGAAACCGGTATGTCCTAGAACCAAAAATTCGAAGACATGTGACATCTACCAACTGGCACTGGGCCCGCGTGGTGGATTATGACCCACTCCCTCTCACAGAGGGGGCCTGTGTCCTAGCAGTGGAAATATTATAGGCTGATGATGATGATATAATAACTGTCAATATTCATTGATTAAAAAATACTTATATAAAGTGACCATTCTTTTAATATATTTATAGTCTTCACTAAATAATAATGATTTGCAATAATGGCAAATCATAATTAGTCCGTAAGTTTAGTTAGTAAACTATTTACTTTTTATGCTGACGCCACCATGCCTGCAAGAACTTTCCCTAGTCATTTTGCAGACAGGTAGACACGGTCAATCAATAAACCGGTTGAGACCGGTTGAGAGTAAACGAAAAACTGAAATAACTCCAACAAAAAGTAAATAGATACCTGCTCAGCATATGTATTTGTAATTCGTCTTGTGTTCTGGTGACCAAGGTCAAGGGAACCGAGTGACGTATCTACTCTAAAAGCTGAGGTCCACGAGCCAACATAGACGCCGTTGTTTAAGGCTCCTCTCATAGAAAAAAACGTGCAGATATACCTATCGATGTTTAAAAATCCAATTTAGTACACTTATTAAAGTAGGCTAGGTACCAAATGTTTAATAATTATGCTTAGGTCATTGCTTGGCATGACTATAAGTCTTAGTTAACTGCAGTTGGTTAACTATGTTAATTTGTTCATTATTTTATTGAACACCAACAGTTCTACTTACTAATTCATCCATCATAACTTCATAAGTGAGCGCAGAATATACGAGCGTAAATCGCAGTACTTGTGTTTAAAATAACCATTATATACTCGTTTGTTGGGTAAATAAATAGATACTTATGATAAGTGCCTTACTCAGCATTATCTCTAAAACAAACTGGTTGCGATAAACATATCACTATTGTATCACATGACAACGTGACTTCATAATCACATAATAAAACAGATATTAATACTTACTTGTAATATCATCAAAATCTTATCTATGCACCAAAATTACGATACGCTTATCAAAACAAGCATACATATCATAATAACGACACATTAATCATATATTTCGTAAGGGGATCGACCCGTGACAAGTTGCACAGCAGTCGATCGCTCAGCCACTGCGCTACTTTAATTTCTGTCAGAAAAATTCTGATGCTCCCGCATGCTATCAGATATTATGATACAGCAACTTTTCCAGTAAGTATAGATTGTGGCTTCCGGCTATCGTCAGATGCGATCGATCTATCAGAATTTTTCTAACAGTTTGCTATGTCAAATACAAAACGTATGCAGCGTGTGCCTTCCGATGAGCATCAGAATTTTTCTGACAGAAATTTCTTATAGTGTGTGGTCGCACTAAAAATGATCTCACTAAACATTGCGAGAATGTTGATCGGTGGGATGCAACACTAAGGAGCGCACTCACTCACTGGATCTAGGTCTCGGCGAACCTCTCGCCAGGAAGCAAACATTATCACACACAGTAGTATCAATTGAACGGAGTTAACGTTTAATATGTTGAGGTAGTGAATAAAGTGTTTTCGTTGTTCGATATTTTTTTTTTTAGAAGGTAAGTAGTCTTATAGATACATATTTCTGTTAGACAGTTACTAAGTACTACCTTTACTGGGTTGTGGAGGTCCGATAGGCAGTCGCTGCACGTAAAATACTGATATTCAGCTGCATCAATCATCAAAGGCAGGCAGATGATGAGTTACTACTACCTTTAATGATTAGTGTTGTATTTATACAGTCAATTTAAAAAGGCAGAACAGCGATGGACAATTTGTCCGCTGACGATTTAGACGTCAAGCATCGACGCATCAAAATTAGAAAATGAATTCTGTCAATTGACTCAGTAATTTCTCTCTGTCGGGCAAACAGTCCATCGTCTCTTCAAAGCCTTATGTTGATTAGTGGGAACCGGCCTTAAGGGTCAAACTTAAATTGTGGCTAATACCCGAAGTGCGATTACACTATCGGACACTAGACAGCACTAGGCAGTCGCTTGTGAGTATCATCTTGATAATGTACGTGTTGTCTGTGCGCACATTAAATTGCGAATAAGTAAACTTGACAGTATTGTTACTACGTAGGTTATAAGATTATATTGGTAAGTCGTTTATTTATTGTTTTTTTGTTACACTTTTTTAATATGCTGCGTTGTTCTTACTTAGGTACTTTGTTATTTTATTGTCAAATATCTGGTTGACCGAGCTTCGCTCGCTTTTTAAAATGTCTATATCTTGGGAACCGAGCTTTTCTCGAACATAGGACCTTGATAAATCGATTCCTTGAGCCGAAAAACCCCTAATCCGTAACTTTCATGAAAATCCATGGAGCCGTTTCCGAGATCCTGATTATTATATGTATATAAATAAATATACAAGAATTGCTCGTTTAAAGATATTAGAATTGAGGAACGTAAATTGAATATGCATTATTTATCCGAACACTAATAATGTACATGGCATGATATTTTAATTATTATGTTCGTGTTTTTTACGTTTTAAATCATCAATGGGCGTGCCGGGAGAACTGTCATACTGGTACTGTTGTTACTGGCTAAAATCCTCGGTGTCCTTTAATAATTTTTGATGTTATTTTTTATAGGTATTAATTTTGATGTATTTTTTTTAATTGAAATCTTATTTTAAGTGTGACATTGTTTTAATTTTGATATTTTATTGTATTGTGATGTAAAGTATTGTATTGATTATATTTTGGATATAATTGTCGGACAATAAATAATAATAATAATAGCCCCTTACATTTCGGGGTCACAGTTACATGATGAGATGGCAGCAGGCAGTGGCCCTCCAAGCGGGGGGGGGCGTCAGATTGCTGAAAGCTCTTTGAGACGTGGTGCAACACGACGCGTCATCAACCAGGACATAGCCCATGATCGCACGGCGAGTCACCCATTACTCGCCGTTCACATGCCCACGCATGTTCGTCTTGAGTACTTACAATAAGTCAACTCGGCGAAGACCTTCTGGCGGGTAGGACCGTACAGTAAGCAATACAACAAAGTCTGCATAACCACAGCAAGACAACCCGAACTTCAAAAAATTAAGTTTTAACAGTTTATAATAACCCATTTTTTCATTTAATTGCTGTGGTTATTCAGACTTTGTTTATTACTTATTATACGGTCCTACCCGTCACACGGTCTTCGCCGAGTTGACTATACCTGACATGAATAGACAGAATCTACTTATATGTATGATACTAATAATGTCGTTGTTTTCTACCATTTCAGAGCAACCATGGGTTTCAAAAGAGTCTGGGACTCATCCTGTCCAAGAGTTTGGGACAAGTGGGAGGATAAGGGGACGACGTGGGTGATCAGAGACCTACCCCCGGAGGACGATGAAGAAGCACTCAAGATCCTGGTGGAACACCTCTTGCCTGATGAAGCATTGTGTGCTCTGAGTAGTAAGTATTTGTTGCCAGCAGCTTCACCCGCTCTCGAAAATTACCTGCAAGAACATAAAATCGGGATAACAACTACCAGTGTGGTATTCTTAGTTACATAAAAACTATATGTGTACCTTTCATCCAGTAGAATCAGAAACAGTAACAAAAATATCGATCCAATCATCCAACCATCCTCACAGGCACGATCCTCACAGCTACGAGAGTATGTGAGGATGCAACAATGCGGTGGGCATTTAAAACAATAGGGCAAGGCCACAACAATGCGATGCAGCGTCGCATCGTAAAAATCTCTGAAGCCGCACAGCAAAATTATATTGCAATCCGTCGTCATTTTTTTGCGATACAATTCCGCAACGCAGTGTTTTGTGGCTTCGCCCTTAGGAAGACTTTTTGGGTGTTTTGATAAGCAGGTATTTTATTATGTAACTAAAAGCGTAGTTACTGCCGTATCAATCAGTGGCGTAGCTATGCGGGGGCTAAGCGGACCCTAGCCCCCGGCCTCGCGCTCAGAGAAAAAAAGAAAATATAGTGACAATCAGCTTCGCAAGGCTGATGTCGCAACGACAGCGTTTAGGTCTAGCGCCTCCACTACTTGCGCGATGCTTCATGTTAGAAGAAAACTTGGGTAGTTGGTACCTACGTTTTTTTATTTTGTAACTGGAAAGAGTCAAAAAAGCCACCCAAAGCTGATGTCGCTGACAAGTATATTTGATTTAGACTTGGGGGAACCAATACATCTTACCACAAGGGGGCCTCGAGCGAGCAGCGGCGGCATGGCATATTTATCGTCCTGAAAGAAAAGGGCCTCGCACATGCGTCTTGCCCCCTTCGCTCCCTTACCTCCCTAGATTCGGTCTCTCTACGCCACTGGTATCAATAACACCCCCAAGGACCTAGTAACTGGGGATATGATGACACGAGGGCTTCCTAGTAACTGGGGATCCTGAAGATCATAGTGAAAAAAAAATAGAATGCTATAAAATCTTGCGGTTTATAGTTTTAAAATTGGAGCTATCTAAGCTCCAGTTTTCGCAATTGCAAGTTTGTCTTTAGCTCATATTTATAGGTATTTGCCCTATCCCCAAAAAATCCCTACCCTAAAAATCTCACTCCTACCATAGAATATTTAATAGTACTTTCTCATAGAGGCATCAATAACAGTATTAGAATGCTATTTTATAAATGTTCGTATGAAATGCTTTAAAGGAGATGGAAAGTTCAAGTATGTGGAAAAATTCAGACAGGTATAGAAATGGGACCTAGCACTATATAACGCTGAATAGCTCAATATTCATATTTCACTTAAAAAAAGTTTCTAAAACTTGTTATATCTTCATAATCATGATAAAAAAAACGTGAACACCTACCACTAAAAGTACTACAAAAATTGCAAATATTGATATTGCTATAAACTTTTACGTAGGCGTTTAGTTTTATGTATCTACGATTGTATTTATTTATTGATGACCACATTTGTGACCCACTCAGATTAATTAAATATCTTCAAACTACTTACCAAATAATGTGGTACGTGCTTAAACTTAAAATAAAGACAGTTTTCACAGACGATAGTAGGTAAGTAGTTGTAATGATAAACAAACGATATCTTGATAAATCCTTTCATTAGCTAAGGATACATTTAACAATTTCGAAATGAAACAAGAAAAATAGGAAATAGTATATTTATTCCATAATCTGTGATTCTTATAAATAAAGTCTGATTTCATTTTATTACGTGGTGATGGAAATCTGGATGTGATGTTGTTAATTTCTGCAACTTTGAACTGTTTCTTTCCACTACATGGCGATGGCTTTGCAATATTCTCACAGAACGACCACAAGCTAAGCACTCCGTTGAATAGCCAAACGAATTTCACCAGTTGCTCCTGAATGCAGCAGTTTAAAACAAGGATGACAATGTTGGCTGAAAGATCGGCCTGTGCGGTTATAATTATTTAGCCACGAGCTCCTCTCGAGTGTATATGACGCCGCAGTCTTCGCGTGGATATACCACAGTTTATGCATTGCATGATTCACTGTATACAAGTCAAGTCCGGGTCGAGAAGCGAGAGGTCGGTAGGTTTGCAAGCAGGAAGTCCAATAAACAAGCGGACCAAGGAAAAGCAAAAGGAAGAATCACAACGAACAATATTAATAAGCAGAGCGCAGAGCGTTCAAATGACATCTGACGTTTGTTTTTTTTCTTAAAGATGGGATTGGACTCAAATAGTCACAGAAGCGATAAATGAATCGATTGAAATCGTTAGAAAGTAGTATCGATCATACTTCAGTTTTTTTTTTCTCTCCCACTCCAGCAGGTGTAGCATGGCGCCGTAGAAAGAAGTTTTCTCGACGCAAGAATAGACAAATGACAGAAAGTAGAAATATTTTTAGCGTTTTAAGCATGGTAATGTAATAAATATGGAAAATAAACGTTCTTTTCTTCAATAGTGTACGAATGGTGTCATATTTGTGTAAAAAAAACAGTCAATTTGTGTAGAAATAACGATGAAATAACCTTGTCTTTTCTTGGTAGAATCGCCATGCTACGCGTGCTGGGCAATATTCTCTTTCCACTCCTACCTTTCACGATGTTGGGCGTCTTCCTTCCGGTTCGGACGGAACCTGTCCAGTTAATTATTATTATGCACAAAATATGAACTAAGATTAAACTAAGAAGTTCATTCCGAAGCTTTTAACGAAAATAATGAAGTTGAGTTTAGTGGACGAATCACTTTAAAACAATCCGATTTTCCGAATCAAAACGCATGAAAACACAAAGCAACGAAACGACTCTGAATCTATCGATTCCCACCAAATACTGTTTCAACGCCAATTTTTAATTTCAGCAAACAAATCGTTTTAAATCACATTAGTAAAAATCGATTAAATACAGTTTCATTTTAACAATCTGGAAAAGCGTTATTACCCTTCCCTAGTTTTCATTATTTCATCGTGACCAAGTCATGTCAATAAAAAATGAGCGAAAAGCAATTCAGATACTTTTTTATGTGTAACATTTTATATAAGTCTTAGGAAATTATTAAACATTAAACAATTCATTAATGAATTTTCAAATACTACGAGTTAAAATGAAATTCTTATAGGCGACTGGGGCAGTCATTTAGCCATCTCCTTTTTATTCTGTGTTATTTTGTAATCTTAAAAACAAAATCGCTATCGTCAATGCTTGCTACATTGCTAAGCAAAACTGTATTTATGCATGATTATAGGTATGACTGGCTAATTTTTCAGTAAATAATTACCGTGGTTGACAACTAGGTACTGTAATACTGTGTAATAATTTGCTGTTTGAAAATGGTGCCTTTGAGAGGCAACCTCTTTGTTTATTTTAATGATGTTTTTGCTAAATGATTGCCACTTTGTATGGGAAATACGAGGAAGTGTTGAGAACAAAACACAGCCAAGAACAGTAAAATTAAAACTAAGAGGTAGTATCATGTTGACTGGGATCCCTTTGATGGTCAAAGCCTGCTGGGATCGCGTACGAAACCGTGGGCATAAGCTAGTAGTACATTAAAGACACTGAACTAGTGCTCAAGTAATGATCACAGTTGCAGGTCCTCGTCTGGATCGTTGATAGACCTACATCGATCAACGGTGGATCAATGGTAGATCAACCGTTTTTTTTACATATCAAAATTATCAAATGAGTCCTCGAACCCAAGGCGAGATTGTCAGACTCGTACTGTCTAAAATCCATGGTGTCCTTTAATGCTCCTTTACGATCCAGAGGCACGCGACCACGAAAGCATTTGGCCCTCTAATGGGAGCCACGTTAGATCACAGCTCTACGAGGCGCGTGGAACACCACGCGCCGTCACCGTCGACACGGGCATGTTCCATAATCGGACGGCGAGTGATCTATTACTCGAGGTCCGCATGCTCGTGATGGTCGGACCCCTACTGTGGGCGTAGATCGAATGAAATGAAAAAGCTTTGGATTATGTTGTTTATTGTGTGTACAAATAGTTAATTAACATTAAATAAATGTATTTTAGACCTCGTCGACGATCCAGTAAGCGTGCGGTGTATGGCAGAAATCTGGAAAGAGTATCTAGGTCAGAGGATGTCACTAGCCTGCTACGAAGAGAAGGATGGCAAGAGTAAACTAGTAGCGTTGAACGCATGCCTGGTTTTATGTAAGGGTGAAAAGGACGAATATAAGGTGAGTGATTCTTTTCATTACCTATCATTTGATGTTGGACTTTTGGGCCTCTGATTACAATTTTTTGTCTATGTGGTAATTCTCGAGTTCCTCCGTTAGGTCAACCTTTCCCGAGTGACTATGTTAGACTGAACTGACTGACGGAATCTAATGCAGCCCCTATTACATCTATGAAAGGCGGCTAGCAACGACGATATCGTCGTTGGCAGCTAGAATACTACCCGCTGCCATTTTGGGTCCAGATGCAGATTTATTCTGACGCAGTTTCTTGCTCATTCTTCTTCATAGAGATCTACGCTTTGGAATAAGCACCTACGGTACTTTCACAGTTTTTATGTCTTGTGACTGGGACTGTAGCACCATAAATATTTTTGTAATTGTTTTATTTTATGTCTTCTGACAATTCATAAGTGCCTCTAATTGGCCTAGTTGAAATAAACGTTTTGATTTGATTTGTAAACTGGATCTACTGCTTGACACATTTCACGACAAACAAGGAAAAAATCAGTTCATTCTTCGCACATCAGAGGTCCTGTTCCATTTTTCCATACAAGAAACGCTGTTATTACTGGAAAAACGCTGTAAAGTAAAATAGTAAAAACTCGTGATAAGAGTACAGGAGGCAACGCATGTCCCCAAATACATTACCTTGAACCTCTTACACTAAGTTTAAACCTATACCTACTCTTTTCCTCTATGTGTAACAACTATAAAACGGATGACCTCTTCATCTGCTTATACGGTACTTGTGTCAAATACACGCTTGTCTTTCATAACAACTCTACTCTTGCAGGTCGAAGGAGAAGCTTGGAAGAATGTGTACGGAGCTTTAAAAGTATCAGACGAGGCAATAGACGTGTTTGAATACTTGGGAGTGGACAAGTTACTGTATGCTCTCGGTCTGGTTGTGACTAGGGAGTATCGAGGAGCGAGACTTGGAGGGCGCATACTGGCAGCAAGGTAAGCTAATCTATTTTTTTATTGAACTCGCTGATCTCAGGCATCTACTGGATCGGATTTAAAAACTATTAATCATAGAAAAATGAGTCTTAGACCAAGAGATAGAGCATCGAAAGTTCTATAAGTAAGACTGCATTAAAAAGTGATAAACGACAATCTTTTAGATAATGGACGGCAGTATAATTACCTGCGCATTCACCTATAAGTAGGTACATAATTAAAGAATTTCGAGACCATAATCCACCATCATAAGAATATTTTTTATCGAAGTCACTTGCTGATGATGTTGCAGGTTTTGTACAATTATCTCATTTGCGCACTTTAAATAATATACAATCCAAAAATAAAACGGTGATTGAGAGATAAGCAGATAACAAACCTAAGGGTCAGTACACACCGATCGTAACGCGGTGCGACGCGCGACGATACTGTAATGTGTATTTTTCCGTTTAGACTTAAGGTGATGGAGCGAATTTTTTGATATTTTTTATTTTATTTTTTAGATATTTATATTTAAAATTATACTTGTTATTACCGCAACTCATATTTTTATAAAGTTACAACATGTCACTGGCCTGCAAATTGCAAAAAACGTAAAAAAAATTGAATTTCGCGGGCTGGTTGGAGCATCCCCCTTAAATAAAGTTGGATTTTGACTCGCTATTAAAAGGTCGCTCAGCGTCGGGTCTCTACGTGAATTGATCCTTAGAGATAAAGAAGTATCTGCATGACCGTCATTATATTATTATCTTACGCCTGCAATTGATAAAACGTGCACATAGTAACCTTTTGATATTAAACAGACCTTGTGCAATGTGCATATATGTATATGTTTATAAGCGTACATTGAATACCTTTAGGGTGTCCCAGCTTATAAGGGCGAAATTTTTTTTTTGGAATTTCGAAACGCATACCCTCTCTTTTTTTGACATTTGACTATAGAAACTTGAATATGAAATATTATTGCGATCGAACAACAGTAACCCGTGCCGACTTGACGTCAAAGTTTAAGTAAAAAAGTTTGAATAGATGCTGTACAGAAATTCTAGAATTCTACGTTTATAACAAACTAGCGACCCGTCCCGACTTCGCACGGGTGGCCTATGTTACTCAGGGTGAATGTAGCTTTCCAATGGTGAAATTTTTTTTTAAATCGGCTCATTAGTTTTTAAGTAAATTTATTACAAACATGCTCACAAAAATACAAATCTTTCCTCATAAGCTACGCACGGGTGGCATAAGTTACTCAGGACACCTCTGGGTGAATGTAGCTATTTATAATACATGTATGTATAGATAAATAAAAGTATGTCAAATATTTATTATTTATAGATTATAAAAGAGACAGAAAAACAAAACTTTTATAAGAAAAGTCAATGATTGATTCATTGAATTTTCTTTTAAAAGTTTGTTTTTTAGTCAAGATACAGGTGTCTGTATTCTTGTACGGAACATAATAAAAAAATGCTCTTGTTCCTGTTCACCAGTGACCATTGCCGTCTTACTATAAAAAAGAAATGTCTGTTGAACAGTTGCTTAAAAAAAGAGTTACTGAAAAACGACCCTTAAATAAATCAAAGCCATAATTATGCTGTTTTGAAGTTGTCAGTTCTTTTAGACTAGTGTTAAACAGATTCCTATTTTTTTTTCAAGTCTAGCATTAGCTTAACCGTTCTTTTTACCGTATCATTAACTGATCTCAGTTTCAGCAGATTCTGTTTAGCTTGTAGAAAAGCATCATTATCTGACCACAGAAGGGCACTTTTTTAGAAAAGTGTCATCAATTTTATCGATTAAAAAGGAACTTGTTTTTGACGAAGACACTTCGACATTTTTACCGAATTTAAATTAGAGAAGACAGTTGTTATTAGTATATCAAATTTATAAAAGAAAAGCTGCTTTTGAAATGGTATTGTCTCTTGTTTCAAAAGCTTTCATGAACTTCAAAAAGTACAAATCCTGATATGTTGCTTTTGCTGATAAAATGCATTGGAACCGCGGGTTAGGTAACATATTAATGTCAAGAGGCAGAAGTCCAACAGAGCTGCATTCTCCTGTTTGAAATTCTGAATCGAGAGCCATAACTGTCATTTTACTTGTATAATGAAATTTTTAATGAATAAATAGATCTAGCCATCCACCGAGCTTGATGCATACATGTTTTTTTAAACAGTTACGTTATGATTTCGTCAATGCACTCACGAATATTAAGGTTTGCACTCTCATTGACACTTAAATGAACTTTACGAATATTTTGGAACGGAACTGACCGAACTTGTACGTTGGAGGGAAATTAGGAGGGAAGGTGATTTGATGTTTTACGTCTCCTATTAAAAAAAATACTCTTTTTTGGAACTTTGCAACTCCATTTACGTATGGATAACACGAATACAATGCGTTTTTAATAAAACAAACAAGGAATAACACTTAATATGTGCGCAAGTTCTCTCGCGCCATACTGTGCAAGTACAAAATGTTTCGATGCAAGTCGGCACGGGTTAGCGTGGTCCTAGGTACGTGAAACTTTATTTCCTAGTGTTTTTAAACCATTCACACAAAATAAGAGGGTATGCGTTACAAAAATATCACTTTGATTTTTTTGGGACACCCTAACCTACATACATAAACGTAGGTACGCGTTTTGATTGATAAATAAGCCTAATACGGAAAAGAATTGCTGGGAATTATAACACCGGTCGACAAATTAAAAAAAAAAATTTGCGCATGGGTTTTACTTATCATATTCTGATTATACAAGCATATTTATTTAAAAAAATGTGATAACAAATCAAAAATATTTGCTTTAAGAGTTTTTTTTCCAAAGCTGTCTGAGGCGAAAATTAAAGATGGAGTCTATGTGGGCGCTCTAATAAAAAAAAACTAATCGTGATATTTTCCTGAAGTTACTTAGCATTGAAGAGGAAGAAGCCAGAGACAGTTTTAAGGCAGTAGTTCATGGTTTTATTGTAAACCCTTTTTTTTTTTTTTTTTAGGTGGTAAAATCATCAAATGAGTCCTCCCGCCCTGGGTGGGGCGGAAGGGACTGTCAGACTCTTACTGACTAAAATCCACCCGTGTTCCTTCCTATGCCCTTTATGTTCCGGGGCCACGGTATCCTGGGTTAAGAAAAAACCCGCGACCCCAGCAGGCATTTGGCGCGAAACACGACGCGCCACCGACCCGGGCTTGGTCCTTGGTCGGACGGCGAGCTACCCATCACTCACCGTCCGCAAGCCCGCTCCGCCGCTGTGCCCTCTGCTGATCAGAGGGACACGCGTTGGAGCATCCACACGACAGGCTATTTGCATACGGGCAAAGAGACCACTTGGGCACACAGTGCCCAAGGAAGAGTTTTTGCCCGCATCCCAGGGTGCACCGGCCCGAAAAACTGGTCTTCCCCCTGGACGTATCCGAGAGGGAACTCCAGTCCACGGGCGCACGTGGAGGTTTCCTGTCATAGCACCCCTTTATTGTAAACCCTAGAGCTGAAAGTTATGACGAGCTGATCACTGACACAACTACCAAATTTTTTCATCGTCGGAAGCTCGTATGCTACATTCTCATTTAGATAAATTTAAAGATAACATGGGATCTTGTACGGAAGAACAAGAGGATCGCTTCCATTAAGACAATTTGAAATTTGACAAGCATTTGAGAGACGTTACCAACGCCAGTACTGAAAGGGAAATGATGGGAGACTATATTTGGGGGTTATAAGAGAAACTTCTACTGAAAATAGCAGTAAAACTAAAAGTATTATTTACTTAATAATTTAACTTTATTTTAAAACTTATTTTGTAAAAATTAAACATTATTGGATGTACGATTTCCTGTGTAATAACTCATCTCTGTGTCAATTTTTAGGTATTTTCATTTTCCCATTTTTTACTCATAAAAGCAAATTCAAAACTTTTTTTTTGTTTATTTTCTTATTTCTAGATATACAAGCAATAAAAATAACTTAGGTAGAACCCGTGCGCAAAAATGCTGTAGACCAGTGTAATTGGTAGGATAAAAATGTTGATCGACTCAAAACCAAGTAACTGAAAATTCTTTGGATTAAGGGCTTCACACACAGCAGCTATAATGTAAAGATGTACATTATAGCACGATACATCTCATTATATCTTTCCATGGAAATCGTCAGGAGACCATACACTGCAGCTATGATGTATATTTTTACATCTTCGAATCTCGAGGCTTCCCACACAAGCCCTTTATCCTTACTTCCTAAGGGTCAGCTCAGACCAAGACGTGACGCACTGCGTTTTGATAGCGACTCAAATCTGACTTTATTAACTTCAAGAAAAGGATACCTACACGTTTGAAGTATAGTTGTGCTTGTAAGTTGAAAACCAGCATCAGGCACTTGTTGCCTGACATTTATGCTGAACTGGGCCTGTTTGGAGTAGCCGTGGGGCAAACAATTTTATGCAAAATAGTTTAAGGTTATTTTAACTTTACTTTTTTAATCGCTTGTACATTTTAATTTATTTTATTAGTGTGCCCTGTGTCTGTCCCAATAAATGTTATTTCTTTCTTTCTTTGCTTGTGTCACGTCGCGCCGCGTTGCGTCTTGATGTGAACTGACCGTAATCCTAAAAATAAATGTTAAAGTATTTTTTATCACCAACTAATCCTCTATTCACAGGAAACCCCTGAGTCTCCACAACGGCATCAAAGCCACATCCACAGTCTTCACAGGTCCCGCTTCACAGATCAGCGCTGAAAGAGCTGGCTTCAGTACTGTCGCTACTATAACCTTGAAGGATTTAGCTGAAGCCGGTCTTAACTATCCTAAGGATGAGAAAAGAGCTATTAAGGTGATGGTGAAGAAATTTGAATGATGTAGATGATAACGAAATATTATGAAGTTGGAAACCCATATTTAGGCAAAGGAAAGCGACGATGTTACCATAGCCTTAGAGAAAAGACTGAATAATACCCGCATGAAGCTGTTCACTCTTTTAAAATCTCTCTCTTCTTGTCTTAAAGACAGAAACTGATTGTGTGGCCTATACCAGTCTCTTTTTTACACGGCATAACAAGACAATCTTACCACACGATCGCTTTGTCTCTCCTCTAACACAATATATTCTACCCGTATTTACTTCACAGCTGGCTATGCAATATTCAGTCTATCCTCTATCTCTATGGCTATAAATTGACCGCTTCGATTTGGGACTCGCATGTCTATCACGTTCATTTCGTTATGTCATAAAATACGACATTCTGAAAATTAAACAATCGAAGTAGTTGTGAATAAGGGGACTCAAGTTAATTAGGTTACGTTACTGCCAACAGTTTTTGAATCTGATAAAATATGTTTTGTGCCAGTTGTAATTCCGCAGTCGTTTTTTAGCTAATATAGTCAGCTGATTTTTTTTTACTTGATTTCTTTAATAATTAACATACAAAGTGAATCGGTAACACAAAGTAGACGATTCACCTTAAAACCATTGTTAACCCTTAATTCGGCCAGAGCAAAAAATTGCGAAATTTTGATTTTTTTGTTTATATTTGTTATCTTTAGATATTCCTAAAACCAGGAAAAATAATGAAAAAAATGTAGTATATCTAGATTTTCAGTAAATGCATGTCCAGTATACTGGACATTGCCAGGTTCTCTGAAAAGTAACAAAAAATATTGATGTCCAGTATAGTTCCCACTGTCGAATTAAGGGTATGTTTTTTTAATTTTATAGAAACTCTTTTTTATGCAAATATGCTGTTTTATGTATAATATTCGATACGTTTTGGCTTACAAAGTCATGCGTAATCTGTCCTAAAGTAAAGAAGTGTCGGGAAGGCTCAACTTTGAAAAATGATCCCTCTTTGCAACTTTTTTTTTCGTTAGGAATGTTAAAGAAGGCAAAAAGGCTGCTCATTTCAGGAAAACATGGATCTGTCTTTGAGTCCTGTTCATCTCTAGCGTATTCGTGTAGGAAACTTGACAGTAGTAAGGGGAAAAGCGACTTTGGGCTTCACACAATTTCAGAATATATCATATCAAGATCATATGAGGAGTCGTTATCTAAGATTCAGTATGCCCTTCGATCCAGTGGAAGGTGGTCCGTTGAGTACAGGGTTTTAGGATAATATTGCTGTTAGTTTCTTTGCTTTTTAGAGCTTTGACATGGCTGTGCCTTCAAATAGAAAATCGCATACCATAGTATTGCATTCACAGTTTCCTGACAGTTGTTGAGGCTGCTGTAAGGGCAACTCACCCTCACCGGAAGGTCGAGATGTGAGCACCTAACAGTAGATATGTCTAAGAAGCTGTTGCGGGCAAGATAATGTACACCAGCTCTAAATTATATTGATTTTTGAGAGTCCTGTGTAGGTACGTACTAAGTTCTTTATTTATTGGTTCAATTTCTGCCCCCTTTTGTTTTATATCGTAATTTTTATGGAAAATTACTCTTTTTGGTATCCGCATATAGCAAGCAACCAATAAGTGGCAGAATCTCTATCGGCTGATTCGGTATACAGGTGTAAGTTTTGAATAATGGGTCTAAGTGCATGAGTATGATAGGAGTTTATTTTGCTTCCTACAGGTATTATTTGAAGTATTTTTAGTATTGCTGCAGTTGGCATAGAGTTATGCAGCCATTTTTTGCAGGGAAAACAAGTTTTTAGAACCCATGGAGTCATAAAACTGTCTTCAAGAGTGCCACCCCTTGTTCACGCGCGCTCATTTGCCATTTATTTTGAGACGTGTTGAATTTTTTTGAATACTTTTAAGTTATGTTAATTTGAGTTATCAAGAAATTAAGAGTTACACACATAAAATGGACGTAATTACATAATATCATATTGAAATGAAATGTCCGTATCATTGGCAATGTCCAGAATACTGGACATTACTAAACCATACTAAATTACTGCAAACCTGGCAATGGGAAGTATACTGGACATGCAAGTTTTACAAAGAATGCTGCAAAATCTATGAAACATACAATGCTTGCAGTGTGTGTATACGTTTGTATATACCATCTAAAACGTATAAATAAAAAATAATTGTCTATTTTAGAACAAAAAAATCGGGTAATTCTATAATTATCAAGAGAGGGTAAACGCCGTTCGCCCTGCCTAACATTGCGGAGACTACTGTCTGACCGGGTGCAGGTGTCCATTGACAGTTATTTTTTGGATAATAATACAGTACTTATGCAACATATCTGATATAAAAAAAACTTAAATTTATTTAAAATAAATGCATCACATTTTTTCAAAGTCGATGTCCAGTATACTTCCCCGTGCCGAATTAAGGGTTAAAACCCCTAACACCCATAATAATACAGATAGATATAATTATAATAAATTATGATTATGTATTAACATAAATGTAAGGCAGGGTCATTTTAAGTATAAATAGTAATTTAATACACCCAGTTATTATTTTTGAGTAATATTTTAAGACAGCTCCTCAAAGCACTGTGATTAAAAGAATTTAGAAATAATTTTAAATTCATAATATATTTTTAACGTATAATATTGTTAACTTCTTTTTTAAATTTTAATAATTATTATTAAAAATATTGTAACAATGTAATGCGATAGAAATAGTGTTGTTTTATTGAGTTGTGTGTCAGTTTTATTATTGTGAATATTTAAATAGAAGACACATAAAAAGCCTGTTCTTGATTATACCCATCGTAAAGTTGAAATAAATAACTTATAGATAGGATGACACAATGTGCGGTCTTACAGCTAAAAGCGATCCTTTTGAGAGATAACCTTTGGATGGGTTTGATTTGATTTTTTAGTTTCTCTGTACAATTTGAAGTTTATAAAATTTTATAAAATGTAAATACCGATGAAATAAAAAAAAAATAAAGAGATATTTATTACATAATTTTGTGTTTTTCTTGTATTTTTAAAACCTATAGTAGGTACTTCGATTTGATGACATCACAATAAAGGGTTCTAATGATGGCGTCTTCATCATCAGCTCAACTCCAAATCCATCAGTCTCCAGAACTTTACTATTACATATTTTAAAGCTGAAGAGTTTGTTTGGTTGAACGCGCTAATCGTAGAAACTATTGCTTTTTGTATTGGATAGCCCATCTATCATGAAGAATATAGGCTATACGGCTATACCTATAACATTACGCTACGAACTATAGTAGCCCAGCAGCGGGGTAAATTGCTAGTTAGTTATAAAAGTGAAATCTATTTCAAGAAATCCTCATCAGTCAAGCACCTATACCGTGTCATCTGGAGTATAACTGTCATCAAATGTTTGAAGATGGAGACGGAAGACATTTCCAATTCCAAGAGCTTCACAACTTTTTACAGCAGCTTAGTATACCGTATTTGAACTCATTTATTTCATTAACTGACGAAAAGAAAGAGGAGTTTATCGACATGTATATATTTTTTTGATATAAGTTTTGAAACTGACATGGTCACTATTATAAATATTAGGGTTTAAAACGGGATATTTATATTTATATTTTTTTGTTTCATGAGATTTCATGTACAGAATTTTATTCTAAAATTCGTTTCGTTCGACCTGTTCACGCCATCTTTTAAATTTTGCCGCCATCTTTTGAAGTTTTCGTCCAAAAACAATCTGGCAGATTGGGAATTTGAACAACACTTTGACTTGTTTCCGAACGAATAAATCGCTTGTCACCTCGCAGCATCTGTCATCCATGTCTAATCAATAAAAAGTTGCACCGTGAAGAGGTTAGAAAAATGTGAGGTGAGATGTTCCAACTTCTCTATTTAAACTAAAGTGACTTTAAAATCATTAAAATGTTGTACGACGACTTTAAACCGATTGTGGACTTGGTGCTCAACAACTGGACAGCGCTACAATTGGCTGTTGAACATGGAATGGGAGCGCCCGGGGGCGAAAAGGTATCAAAATTAACTCATTTCAATTTATTGTGTGAACAAAGTAATGAATATGTGTACATACTATTGTGGTAACAACAATAAGTGCAGTAGGTAAATAAATTATTTCATGTTGCAGTTCGAAATGTGTGTTCTACGAAATAAACAACTGAACTGTTCAAGTTCAATTTTATTGATCGATGCAATAAAAGTACAGATTTTAGCCGGTTCGATTCCTAGGTGTGGGAGAATAGAATTTTCGAAAATCTCTGAATGCAGTTTGCTTTCTATTCAAAAATAAAGGAATGTTTCCTTTGAGAAAAATTTTCTATCTGCAGTATTAGGAGTACTTTCCCTCCAGGTGGCATTACAAAATTCCACTCTGTATATATTTTTTTAATTACATTTCAGACAGCACAGCTAATGTCAGTGTACATAGCGAGGTACTGCGTTGAGAATGTGGTAGACCGAGATGAACTTATTGAAGTAATTGAAGATCTGATGGATGAGGAGTTTGAGACTGTCTGTCATGATGACTCTCCTAAAGGTGAATCTGTTTTCTTTTATCTTGTAAATAATAATTATCATCAATGAGTCCTCCCACATTTTGATATTTTAAACTAGCTTGGTTTGAAATAATGAGATGCCTACCCATCTCTTGTACATTATATTCATTACCCAAAGTATTGTATATTGATTTGATTAGAAGGTAACTATTACTATCCTAGCATTATCCTAAAAACCACAATTTGTAACAACCCAAGAATTAATTTTCCACAAATTCAGTGTCAGTTTTATGTCGCATTTAAAGCAGACTCACTCACAACCATTTTATTCTTTTTCCAGAGATAGCAATCCTACTGCTGCAATTTCTCAGTCTTCTAAAAGAGGGGAAACATGATGAACTCAAAGCTAGACTTGACGCAATGCCTAAATGCCAGAAATGGCTGAGCCAGCCTATACACGAATCAGTACCACCTCAAGTAAGTACTAAAGACTACTATTACAATAAAGACGAAAAATTTGACTCCATAAAATCTTTTACTCATCTTTTCTCCTTACTATATACATTTTTACAAAAACACAAAAAAAAAATTTGAAAATATAAATAATAGTTGCTCACCGGTATTGGGAATAGAGTCCTGAATAAATGGAGTTTGTTAAGAAGCCTGTCATCAAATGGTTGAGACTTGCTTTATTCCTGTTAAATGTCGTAGCCAAACTTATTTTTTAATTTTAGCGCCGTTACTAACTCCCAACTTCTCTCTTCCAGTGCCATGGCAACCCAGACGACGACTCAACAGACAGTAGTGGAGATGAAAATTATGGTCCTGATAACAACATGAATGGAGCGGCAGCATCATCATCGAACGGACGCCAAGATCCAGAACCAATGGATGAAGATGGAGACCCTGGTTGGACAGTAGTGCGGACAAGGCGGAGGAATTAAAACAATATTTTTTAATAATAGTCAAATCTTGTTCAAGTTTGAGCTGCTTGAATTGTTAAAAACATATCTGTTAGATTGTTAGTCTAGCTAGTTCACTGGTTTACGTAATGCAAAGAATTTGTAGGTTCGTAATTTTAATTAGTTGACCAAACAACTGCACGTTGATAGATTTAAGTGTAAGAATTGAGTGTAGTCATTAATTAATAGAAAACAAAACCAACTAACATTCACAATAGCAAAGATTTATAACAGCCAAGGATAAAGAAAGTGCACTTAAAAGCACAAAGTTAATTGTGAGCAGCTCAAGTATGAATTGATAATATATAGGATTATTAAAATCTTTTAAATCATTGAGGGTTGATTCGATTTATTTTAATAGGTGTTTTAATGTGATATTTTTGTTTGAAATAAGCAAAGTAGAATTTATCTAAACTATTTCAAAGACTGTAGGATGAAAAATATCAGTAAAATAACTATTACTTTTGTTTTATGTACTGTTGTATGGATACTTGTTAAAATCGAACAATCCTAGATGTAGGGCCCTGATGTATGAATGTATCATTGATCATGTTACTCTAAGACCGAGACTCCACCAAAGCTGTGCGAGTCGAGACGTGTTTTGAACAACCAATAGAATTGCATTATTGACACAACTCCACTCCGGCAACGCAATTCTTTATATTGGTTGTTCAAAACACGACTCGACTCGTACAGCTTTGGTGGAGTCTCGGCCTAATAAACTAGGAAAACTAGTAGATCTACTATTTTATGACACAAAGAAAATATTTATTTACCTGTCCTTGATGACTATCGCTCAAGCAATGCCAACAGAAGATTTATTGGTGGCCTATCTCAGTTAATTATAAATATTTCCTTTGCCAAAATAATTTTATTGAAATATCAATGTTACTACTCCAGTATTTGCTTGATAATTTTGTAGCTGTACTTCAAATTTATCATAAGGCCGGCCCTTCCCACACTAAAGCCTCATTTAGACGATGCAAGAACTCGAACGCGAGTTGCGTTACATTGCGGAATTTATAGGTAAAACAAATTCAGTCAATGAAACAAAAGCCGCTATGTAGTGAAACTCGCATACGAGTTCTTGCTCCGTCTAAATGGCGCTTTAGACCATTTATTTTCCGCGCCTCGTAAAAGCGTTGCATGGTAGTATCGGTTTTGAATATGTACTTCATTATCTGTTTACTCTGTGGTATATATACTGTAATGTCTTCCGCTAAAACAGACGGATTGTATACATACAAGATTTTTCCGTGTACTCACGTGTTTTAGCAGAAACCCTAAAGTAGCTTAATATAACGTGGAAATACCTTTGTAGGTAGAATGTATGTCTGATGTGTTGTACCAACACTGTATTGATAATTAACTAATAAAAATGTATATAAATGTTGATCTGGGTATTTTATTAAACATGTTTTCTTTTATTAACCTATATTGTCCCAAAGGTCTCCTCCATAAAGCCTCATTTAGACGATGCAAGAACTCGAACGCGAGTTGCGCTACATTGCGGAATTTATAGGTAGAACAAATTCAGTTAAGGACGTAAATACGTTTGAAAGAACACAATTTCTGTCAATTTGACAGCGTGATGCCCCACGAATAAAAACAAAACACTAACGAAACATCTATGCCTCGTATACCAGAAAGACAACTACAAGAGCATTTGCAATTTTTTTACGAAAATTTAAGCAGAGTGAGATCCCGTGGCTTCTAGACACTAGTTTGTTTTCTCAGTAGGTAACGAATGGATAATACGTTATGTATTTGTAAAATACTGCGTTCTTGCCGCAGTTGGATAATTGACCTATTCACAAATATCAGACTAACCATGGCCGGTTGAGCGCTTGAACATGCCGAAGCCGAGCCGCCAATCTAGTCAATGCTGCTCAGACCAAGGCGTGAGTTTCTCCGGAAAAAGGAGCCAAATCCACCCGGTTCTATCTTTTTGAGGTGTAACAGTAAAAATTACGGACCATCGTGGCCATGATTACTCGTTAGTCCCGCGATCCCGGCAGGCTTTGGCCCTTTTGGTAATTTATTCAGCAGGTTGGTAGAAATTTTAGTACTTATCTATCTGATGTTTATGAAGCCTACAGAGGTGTTGATGCAAAAACAGTTTCACACTTGTGTATTCGAAGCCGCCGCGCCGTAAATTAGTATGTGGCGTAGCGTAGCCATATCTACTTATAACTAGATACTGAATCCGTGAATTCTCGGCACAATACCGACACTGATCGGGGAACAGGCACAAATGCGCGTGAACCCCGCAAAAACCATCCACATTCTCGTTCGCGCCTGGTCAGGGGGTTTACGGCACTAATGTGAAGCCGCCATCACAGTGTAAAGCCGGGTCCAGACTGTTGTAATGTAACGCGAATCCAACGTGTAATGTAACGCGAATTCTAGGTGTGGACGGCACCGCCAGCATTACATGTAACGCTCGCGGCTGATCCATCGGCTGTCGGTTTTTGCGCGAACACAAAGGCGCACGCAGTATTCGTGTTCTCAATTTGCTTTGAGTTCGTGTGCCGTCCACACTTTTCATGCAGATTACACGTAATCGTAAGATTCAGGCTACACCAGTCTGGATCCGGCTTTAGTAACCATACTCTCCCGAAACGTCTTGACCGATTTCATGAAATTTTCGTTTATTGCCCGTGGTCCACCTGCTTGGTTCACCAAGGTGTACCTCGGGAAATTATTTTTGCCCGTGGTTCACCTGGGTGTACCATGGGAAATTATTTTTGCCCGTGGTTCACCTGGGTGTACCACGGGTAATTATTTTTTCCCATGGTTCACCTTGGTGTGCCACGTCAAATTATTTTCTCTAGGTACGATTTTTAGAGAATTCAAGAAGGTTCATGGGTAGCTCACCGTCTGCACAGAATTCCAGCTACAAGCTTAGAAACTGAAAGAATTGTATTAACCAGAATAAGTACCAGGCTTGCATAGGTTCAAGGTGGTATGTTTTTAAATACTTGCACCTGACTGGTTTTGTACTTTTGCTAGACTGTATAAATGATTAAAATAATTACCATATTATTACAAAAAAAGACCACCTTGAACTCATGCCAGCCTAGTAATTTTGCTGGTTAGCAACATTCTTTCATTTTCTAACTGGAATTCACGGACTTAAAAAGAAACGGTGGAACTATGGTCCCCATGCAACGAAGTGGACGAGCGATGGTGGTAGCACCATTTCTTTCATTTTCACTGGTTTGTCCCTGGGCCCAGTTTCGAAGTGGATGAGTTGCATGGGGCTCCAATTCTACTCCGTGTTAAAGTACTTCTTTTAAACTTTTTTTATTTTATTTCATTATTATTTTGACGGCATAAGTATTATTTAATTAATTTAGTTAACATTTAAACGTATCTCTATAACATAACAATAACAATAACAATAATAAGGGGGTAAAGTTTAGTATAAAGTGGCAGGCGGAGGGAGGAAAAGAGGACCCCCCACCCCTGGGGGCACCACACCCATGTTGCGGAAATGTGGTTTTGTAACCTAACCTCAAAACTCGTTAAAGTACAATAATAGGCGTATTCCAAAAAAATGGTTTCGTTTAGCATACGGATTAGGTGCCTCATGTATCCTGGCACCACTGTCATGTTAAGGCAACTCCTAGACCCTAAACCCCGACACGGAAAGGTACTCCAAGGGTGCTCCAAGTCTCGGGACTTGCTCGCTCTTGCATCCTAGGTCAAATAACTCCCTACTACCTACCAAGGTGGCTCGACGGAACCCTGCTTCGTAGGGCTCCTAATTCTGCGTTCAAGGTCTAAAATAATAATCTAACACAAAGGCGATGGCGAGGTCTGGCATTGGCACAGACACCCTGCCTTCAAACCTGTCCATGTCGGGGTGCCCCAATTCCCGAGCTCGCTTCGCTCGCTCTTGGATCCGAGGCTTTTCTGATAAAATTGACAAACAATGACAGATGACATTCAGTTTTACGTATGCAATCGCTTGATTTTGCGCCATAGAAAATAAGTGGCAAAGATATGGTTGTCAATCGCCCATTTTTACGTTCCGTTTTCGGTTTTTATCTGGTTTGAGGTTGTAAATACTTTTCTTCTTTAATGTCTGGAAAAATAAATTTCCGCGTAAAAATAGTGGTAGCATTACAATCGAGGACTTAAACCTTACCCATTTTAAGCCTCTGTTACCTTAACCGACTACCACTTATTACTAAACCCAACCCTGTAATATCACTATTTTTCTTTCGTTATACTACGATGAAAACATGTGGACATTCAGGTGAACCACGGGCAAAAATAATTTCCCGTGGTACACCTAGGTGAACCAAGCGGGTGGACCACGGGCAATAAACGGAAATTTTATAGGCATATGGAATAGGTCTGAGAATCGGCTACTATTTATTTTTTAAGCCTTTAGGTGATAAAGGTTATCCACACCTAAAATTCTACTTTTATTTTAGGACTTTTTTAACATGATATTGATCCTTATCCAAGTAAATAGTCTATACATATAATAAAACTGTAGAAAATTAGTTTTTGTACATTAAAAAAAAACTCAAAAAATATAGCCAGGGTTATAAAGGACAACCAATAGAACCCATTTCTAGCATTTTTAGAATTTTTGTCTGTTTGTCTGTTTGTCTGTATGTCTGTTTGTCTGTTTGTCTGTTTGTATGTTTATTTGTTCGGGCATCACGTAAAATGTACGAAAGTTATGCAGATAACTTTAATACACAACGACTGACCGTAACTTGAAGTAACATTTAGTTTTTGTTTCATTGAAATCGGATCAGTCTATCAAAAGATATTTGAATTCAAAGTGTACCAGAAGTAAAATTACGGTCAGTTTACACCGAGACGCGCAGTACTTCAGTAGCGCGATCTAGCTTGGAATAAAAAAACTACATATTCAAATATATGGTGTGGACTGGAGTGGAGTGGTTTGGAGTAGGATCGAGTGGGATAAAGTGGGAGGGAGTGGGATGGAGTGGGATAAAGTAGGATGGAGTGAGATGGAGCGGGATGGAGCCGGATGGATCGGGATGGAGCGGGATGAAGCGGGATGGAATGGGATGGAGTGGGATAAAGTGGGTTATAGTGAGATGGAGCGGGATGGAGCCGGATGGAGCGGGATGGAGTGGGATGGAATGGTATGGAGTGGGATGGAGTGGGATGGAGTGGGATGGAGTGGGATGGAGTGGGATGGAGTGGGATGGAGTGGGATGGAGTGGGATGGAGTGGGATGGAGTGGGATTGAGTGGGATGGAGTGGGATGGAGTGGGATGGAGTGGGATGGAGTGGGATGGTGTGGGATGGAGGTGGGACTGACTGGGATGGAGTGGGACTGAGTGGGATGGAGTGAAATGGAGTGGGATGGAGTGAGATGTAGTGGAATAAAGTGGGACTGAGTGGTATGGAGTGGGATATAGTGGGATAAAGTGGGATGGAGTGGGATGAAGTGGGATGGTGTGGGATGGAGTGGGATGGAGCGGGATGGAGCGGGATGGAATGGGATGCAACGACAAAGGGCGTTTATCACAAACATGTCAAATTTTCTTGAAAAATCAAAATTAATTCTAATAATAATAGGGTATAAATGAAAACGATTATGATTTATAAAAAACAAGGCGAAAATTAAGCGGTTCGCACTAAGAAATACATTGTCAAAGTCCCACATCCACGCGAACGAAGTTGCGGGCACAGCTAGTATTTAATAAATACGTTATTCATTAGAAGCATTTGAGTTTGAACAAAATTGCCCTTGACTTCATTTCATTTGAATGAATATCTTAGGAGATATCACAGTATCAAAATACTATCACATCAAAATAATGTCGGGCTGGGCAGGGCATGTCATGATTGCGGCGGTAAGATCCCTCTTCGAAGAGTGGTTGGAGAGGCGCTACGGCGGGCGTCCTCATCTTTAACCTAGCGCAAGTCGGAGATTCGGCGGATTCAGCGGCAGGCAAGGGAAAGGGGAAGAGTCTGAACGTGTGAGGGAATGGACATCCTCTACCTCTCTCCCAGCCACCGCTGCAGACACCCTGGGCATTGGCAATCGTAGGGCATATTCCAGTCGCTTGCGGACGGGGAGCAATGGGTAGCTCGCCGTCTGATCATGAGTCATGGCGCGTCGTGTTGCAGGCGCTCCTTAAGGGAACTAATTCGGACGGGGCCATAGGGCCCAACGCCTAATTTGACGCGAGTGAAACCGCGGGCAGAAGCTAGTATTTATATAAGATGTCTCTAGAAACATAAATCAAGTCAATCAAGCATTGGGGCATGGACGAGATCATTTTCAATCTTTTTACTTCTGATAATGTCGGTGCGAACTTATACGGTATATAAATTACGACCACTTTTCGGGTTCAGGTAAACAACCAATGCCTCTAGATTGAAACTTTGGAACTAATTAGAATTTACGATTGATTGAAACCTCTTAGTAGCAGTGATACACAAATCTCTAAGTGTTTGTGTCCGCGAGAATGCTCATACATTGGCCGAGGTCATGTGAGGCGCGACGGATTGGGAAGCAGTCACCTCCTTCTACGAAACAGTCATGCTAGCGAAGGAGGAGGTGCGACACGTGAGGGAGAGGACAGTCTCCACCTTACGACCCAGCTACCCCTAAAATCGGCAGCATAGACAGGCTTCTTCCTAGGCGGACCGACGACATTGTGAGAGTCACTTGCAACCGATGGAAGCAAATTGCGAAATGTCGTTTGGCGTGGTGGTTTAACGCCGAGGCCTTTTATGAGTCTTTATAAAGAAAAAACATTTTTTTTTTCCATGAAGAAAGAATTTTTCCAATGCTTTTCCAGTATGCTGCGCGCTCAATGATTGGATCCATAAAAGACTTTTTTATGATCGTTTACACCTGCATGCATTTGGGTACTGGTATCGATGCAATACCCGTGATATTGCAGGTTTTCTTTATTTTTTGGTTGCTTTTTGCATTGTATGGTGGAAACTGTTCTCCTCCTCCCTTACGCGTCACGCCTCCTCCTTCGCTAGCATCATTGCTTCGCAAAAGGGGGCGACCGCTTTCCATACCGTCTCGCCCCGCAGCATGGCCTCGACCAATGCCGGACGCGAGAGGTTGCCGCGTATCGCCGCCGTGAGGACACGGTGGTGCTCTACCCAAGCGGGGCAGACCTGGACCGTACGCTCCAGGCATTTCTTCCTTCCTTATCAACACACACAGGTACCTCCCGAAACTTCGGTGTCCGGTGACGACCTGCATCAGGTGGTAGGGCAGGACGCCGTGACACCTATCCAGTCATTCCTAAAAGAGGGGTCTAACCGCCGCGATTGCGGCATGCGTGCCCTATGGAAGTCAACGCCAGGTTCGCTCGACGAAATTATAAAACACTGTTTTATTGTTTTGTTTTATTTTATTTGTTTTATTTCGTCGAGCGAACCTGGCGTTGACTTCCATAGGGCACGCATGCCGCAATCGCGGCGGTTAGAGCTGACCCGTGCCCACTTCGTTGGGCGGTAAAATATACATGATATCTTTATAATTTATAGCCTACACTCTCTGCACTCGTGAATAATATAGCTTTTGACAAGTGAGACAATTTTTAAAATCGGTTCATTGCTTCCGGAGATTACCCCCTGAGTTTAGATATTGTTGGTGTAAATCTTTATGGGTGTAAATACGGATATAACAATTTTTCCCAGACATGGAACATTTACCTAAATTGATTTTTCGTACCAATAAATACTTATACTTATTCCAAATTTCATCGTAATCGTCGGAGTCATTTTCGAGAACCGTAAAATATATTTATTTTTATGCGCGTTTAATAGTATAGGATAAGATACAGTTATATCCGTATTCAACACATTGATACATTTACATTACAATCAGATCAGAATTAAAATAATTCAAAATATTAATTTGTATCAAGAAAGGTTGGTTACGCTGTACTCTTTGCGATTGGAAAAATTACTGGCCACCACTCATGACCTGCGGAAAATTCGAGGTACTACATTTTTCACATGGAATTTGATGTCATGACAAAGACACTGGCGCCGCATGTAAAGGTCATGAATGGTGGCGTATATTTTTAATTTTAATGATTACGTGACTAATGTCAAAATGGTTGCGAGCGATACGTCCTCCCTCAATAGGCGCCCCGCGCCGTCTAAATTAGAGATGGGTAACTCAGGAGAGATAGATACAATGGGGAAGGCAAGTGTCAAAGTGAAAATGACAGTTTGGTCCCCAAAGAACTGTAAAATCAAAGGAATTTTCAGAAAAAAAAACATTTATTGATGTAAAATGACTAGATGTTGTGTAATAAGCTGTAAAAATGATGGAATACACTTTTCAAAATAATATCTACTTTTCTTTTGGAGGTTATGTACCAGTATTGCATCGCTCGAAAATCGAAGAATTATCACCTGGAACGAGTTTTGTAATAGTTGTGGTGTTAAGAAATTAAATATATTGTGATATTTCTCGAATCTAAATAGAAAAAAAGGTTAAAATTACTGACTTAAAACATTATGATATTTTATCAAAATAGAAAGTCAAAACCAGCATTATATTCTTGATAAAGGAGAGGACAGGTAAAACATACCTAAACTCAAAAATTGAAACCTCAACTACAAGTAATTGTGGATTTATTACTGTAAAATCAAATGTATAACCACTCAATTAAATCACTTTTTTCCTCTTGTAGATGCGCCGCGGCGTCTTAATTCTTCTTTTAGTATATAGTACTTGCATGGGCGAATAATTTTCCATATTTGTTTTGTATTTATACTCAATTTTTATAACAAATAATCTTTTTTGTTTTTTTGTACAAGGTAGACGTGGGGACCAACTATCGCAGCGCCATCTACGATTAGCTTTGAGTTGCCATCCCCATTGATATGTATCATTCCGTTTCACTCACTCACTCTTTGTATCAGTTCAAATCCGAATGTATCAGTGTATCCAAGTGTATCTTTTGCAACTCGTTCAATCGTCGTCCTTTTGTATCTGTATCGCACACACAAGCATGAACGTTCGGAGAGTCCCGACTTCTCTTTCGCACCCCCTATTTAGAATGTTCTGTCGCACTCTCTCCATAGCGACGAGAGTATTTGTGTTTGACCATTATAAACTGATATACGTGAGTAAAAAAGGATAAATAACTCTGTTACTGGTGCGTAGGGCTTAAAGTCGTAAAGCGGTACGTGAACATTGCAAATATTATACTGGTTTCCTTTGTAAAGCACTTTGCTTAAAGTTTTAGTAAACAATGCAAACTAATTACAGTCTTAAAGTTATTGCTATTAGGATCAAGATAGAAAAAAAAGAAAAAATAATATTTGCGATTTACAAAATAAATATTCAATACTTTTTTAGTTAAAGCTCGACCTGCGTCCGGTCCGTGCGTCATCAATGTTATTGTTATCATACGGGTTCGGAAGTCGGAAATAATTTGATAGTTATTGTTTTGTTTTCGTTGCATCGACAATAAGTGTAAACAATTTTACAAATAAATAAAAACAATACCTACAGTCGACTCCGTACTAAAAATCAAATTTCTTTGAGATCAATCATAAAATACGAGTAAATACATAAAAAAGTACGAAGTAAGTAGTACCTACAATAAATCATAACAGAAAGATACGTAAGAGCAAGCAGTGAAGCAGCTATGGGCACAGCACGTGCATCTATCTTTCTATCTTACTGATTCATTGGATTGAATTGATCAATTGATCAATTGAGCGAAGCGAACCACGCTGAACAGTGTATCAGTGCAACGTCGTCGCTTCGTTTCGTGCGCTGATACAAATGATACAAAGATACAAATGAGTGATACATATCCCAGTGATCGAAAGATACATTTCAATCTTTTCTTTTCAGTGATACATATTGCCCATGTCTAGTCTAAATCAAAGAACAAAATGGTCTTGGTTTTATATTGAATTTTGTCATTTCATAAAATAATTGTTTACACTATTATTTTACTTTTAAATGAACTCATTATTTTTTTGATGCAAGGTAAGATAGTAACCTTAGTTATTCAGTACTTTCTAATTAAATACCCATTAAATATTGATAGATAAAAAAATATAATTTCTGACGAAAATTTGTCAATATCTCCCTGTTTTGCGGAATTACTTTTGGTGTATTTCTGAATGAAAAATAAAGAAATATTGTCTATGTCTTAAAATAGACTATACTTGCCTACTTTCAGTAGTATTAGGAATATTAAAATATGTTATTTGTAGAACAAAATATGTTCGCAAACACAACACGATATGGTAAACATGGCAACGGCAGATCGATTTTAAAGTATTTAAACCTATCATTTTCAAGAAAAGCTTGTCTATCCTGGGAAGATGAAGAACCAATCTGTTTGTATTCGTTATTAGTTTTATTCGATTTGATTCAGTTTAGTAAGAATCGGTACCGAAAAAAGGCATAATTTTGCGTCAATTGTAAACGCGTCCTTAATGAAACAAATGCCGCAATGTAGTGAAACATCTAAACATTCTTAAACTTGAAAAAAGGCTGAGTTCACACCTCTCTAGGATACCGGTAAGGGTAGCGCCTGGATTGCTCTGAAACGAGGTTTTAGTACGATACGGTTGCTAGCGGCTCGCTAGCCATAGCGGGAGACTTTCATAAAAACATCCGAATTGAGAACCTCCTCCTTTTGGAAGTCGGTTAAAAAATAACGAAGGCATGGTTGGCGCCGTGACTGAGCAAACGACTGCCACGTTGCGTGTCGCGGTTTCGATTTCCGCACGGAACACATTTGTATGACCTACAGATTCCGAGGAAGTCGGTTAAAATACAAAAGAAATATTTGTAAATTATTTAAATACAGATGTAATTATTGAAATACAGGTAGTGATAATAAACCTAAACCACTGACTAGTCTTTAATATAATAGTTGCAGTACGTGTGGCGTTACTTTTAAGAAATTAATATTCTAATAAATTCTGTGGGGGACAAACAGGAATAAAAAGTTTCAGACAGATGAAACCTGGTGGAGTGAATAAAGTTCGAAATGTCCCATCATTGCTATCAGGGGGACAGGTCAAACTTTTTTTCCTCTGTCACCCTAAGGGTCAATTTATACATGTCCGTTTCGACCGCGCGGCCACGACGTTTTTTTTAAATAAAACTCATCCCAAGTTTTTGTAAAAAAATGTAAAAGTCGATTCCCAAAAACCATAAATTTGTCAAAGCAATGGTTAAAAAGTTATAAGGGTTTGAACGTGGCCGCGCCATCGAAACTTTCCGAACCGCGCGGCCATGGAGATCTTTAAAACTAAGAGTCGCAGAGACCTGAAATTTTGGGAAATAGTAGATTGAATTTGTAAACCAAATGTAAAAATATAGAAAAAAATCCTGTGTTTATATTTTAGGAGCTGCAAGGCTAAAACCTCATGGCCGCGCCATTGAAACGGTGACGAACACGTTATCGCCGATATCTCGCTGAAAAAACATCTCAGACGTTTGAAGTTCTTTGTAAAATATAGATTTTAATTTGTCGAAACATGTAAAAATACAACAAAAAATCCTAGGATTATATTTTAGGAGCTATAAGACTAAAACCCCATGGCCGCGCCATCGAAACGTTGAAAATTTAGTTTTTCACCAATATCTCGCTGAAAAAGCATCGCAGAGGTCTGAATTTTTTTGTAAAACCTAGATTTGAATATGTCGAAACTACCAAAAATACAAAAAAAATCCTAGGTTTATGTTTCAGGAGCTGTTGAACAAAATCTCTAATACATCTTTAATATCTCGATTAGGGTGACCACGGATTATTATTTACAGAGAACTTTCCACCTATTTTTATATTAGAAATGATATTATCTCAAGGATTCGAATTTAAATGAAACAATAAGGTACGTAAAAAAATAATGTTATTTCTTTAAAAATCACAGATTGTTCGCTTACACTAGGACATACATTTCTTTAAAAATCACATAAATCACAGATTGTTGGTTTACACAAGGACATACATTTCTTTAAAAATCACATAAATCACAGATTGTTGGCTTACACTAGGACATACTTAAGCCAACAATCTGTGATTTATGTGATTTTTAAAGAAATGTATGTCCTAGTGTAAGCGAACAATCTGTGATTTTTAAAGAAATAACATTATTTTTTTACGTACCTTATTGTTTCATTTAAATTCGAATCCTTGAGATAATATCATTTCTAATATAAAAATAGGTGGAAAGTTCTCTGTAAATAATAATCCGTGGTCACCCTAATCGAGATATTAAAGATGTATTAGAGATTTTGTTCAACAGCTCCTGAAACATAAACCTAGGATTTTTTTTTGTATTTTTGGTAGTTTCGACATATTCAAATCTAGGTTTTACAAAAAAATTCAGACCTCTGCGATGCTTTTTCAGCGAGATATTGGTGAAAAACGAAATTTTCAACGTTTCGATGGCGCGGCCATGGGGTTTTAGTCTTATAGCTCCTAAAATATAATCCTAGGATTTTTTGTTGTATTTTTACATGTTTCGACAAATTAAAATCTATATTTTACAAAGAACTTCAAACGTCTGAGATGTTTTTTCAGCGAGATATCGGCGATAACGTGTTCGTCACCGTTTCAATGGCGCGGCCATGAGGTTTTAGCCTTGCAGCTCCTAAAATATAAACACAGGATTTTTTTCTATATTTTTACATTTGGTTTACAAATTCAATCTACTATTTCCCAAAATTTCAGGTCTCTGCGACTCTTAGTTTTAAAGATCTCCATGGCCGCGCGGTTCGGAAAGTTTCGATGGCGCGGCCACGTTCAAACCCTTATAACTTTTTAACCATTGCTTTGACAAATTTATGGTTTTTGGGAATCGACTTTTACATTTTTTTACAAAAACTTGGGATGAGTTTTATTTAAAAAAAACGTCGTGGCCGCGCGGTCGAAACGGACATAATTTATACTAGCGCAGAGTCGAAGCGCATCGTCCATTCTGGTGAGTCATACGTTTGCCGTACCGCACAGCTAAAGTGAGTACTTACATTTTTTTTTATCAGATAGGTACAATTCGAAGGTGGTGCAATTTCCTTGATTTTAATTACTCTTGTTACTTTGCAAATAAGGGATGCCCATCGAAAGATTATGTTACTGGACAGAAGAAGCTCACCATTAATTGCAGCTAAGATCAATGAAGCTATAAAAGACCTGTTAGAAAGTGGAAACTCATGTGTATTGTTTTAGTCCAAATTATGTGTAACTAGAGGAATAGTCAACTAGAACAATTAGTTCAGTAGTTATATGTAGCTTATAACCTGGAGTAGTTACATATTGTTACTATGTTTTAAGGAAATCAGAAATAAAATTCAGTTGAACATCTCAATAGTCTATTCTGTCACAATGAACATCCAAACATGTATTATGGCATATCCTAACATGGTTAATTGGGATCAGGCAGAACAGCTCGCTAATCACAGCACATTATACAAGGATCCAAGAGAGAAACCACCAAAAGTGTATTTTATAAAAATACATTTACACATTTCTATGTTAAAAATATAAGTGAAATGTTGACGATAAAATACAATTTATAAACCCTACTTGCTAGTTATATTTTGAATTATGACTTCTATGATCTTTATTATTCTGAGAGCAAACAGCTTGAAACATATTTTTATTATTGAACAAGACAATTTGTATTCATTTCTTGAACCAAATGTTATAATAATATACATAATGTACTTGTCTTCATTGAGTTCTAAAAGTTAAAGAATTCGATAATAACTCTATATTTTTGTGATTTAGTTTACTAATGGTTAATGGATATGCGAAAATTATTGTCCACATTTGTGATACTAAATGACAGATGGCCCTAGGGGTAGATAAGAGTGGCCTAAGCTCAATACAGATTGTAGAAGAACTATAAATTTTCCCCCAGTTCACGGGCAAACAGTCTGTTCCATGAAAGAACACTGAAGATTTTTTATAAAGTGAAATATTGTAGTGGGGCAAAAAATCCTATACACATACCTAACACAGACAATTTTTGAGCAAATAAATTTACGAAGTGCTTAACGAAATATTTTTCAAGCCATTTAAAACTAGGGTCACAATTAGCATAGAACTATGTTCTGCTAAGGTAAAACAGATATTCAAGCATAAAGTATCAAAAAATACATTAGTAAAATTTCCCGATTTTAAAGCAGGAATAAAATTTACTTTGGATCTACAAATATTAAACTTTATATCGATTATATTTTCGTTGAACTATTCATGCAAGTTTTCCAATCAGATTTTTCATAGCTACATTTTATATTAGGGTGCATCCCCATCTGGCGAATGCGCAGCTCTGGAGCCGTTTGCGAGCGGCCCGTGTACGAGCCCGCGTACGGAGCTTAGGTCAAGCGTGTGGGGCGCAGTAGCTGCGCACGAACAAATATGCACGCACGCAGCTCGTAAAGGGTTCGCGAGCTGCACATTTGCGGCGCATTCGCCAGATTTGGACGCACCCTTATATTTACGTATATTAAAATAATATAAATATACCTAGCACCTAATTTATTCAAATGACATATAGAAAAAATATATGCATTATGCAAATAAATAAAATAAAAACCTTCAATTGATAAGGTTGCAAAGCTAAAACTAGATATTATTATAAAAAATATCAATTCATAATTAGCCTATATTTATAACTATTATCTAACTAAATCCCGTTATATAATAAATATAATGTTAATGTTGCAAATTCAAGTTATTCAATCAACATAACATTTTTATCTTTATTTTCAATTTAGAGACTATTTAAAAATGCTCACTTTGTTCATGTCCTACTAAGTTATTATTACAGGTACAAATCTAATAAAAACCGACACAGTAATAAACAACAAAAATAATACTACAAACAAAAATACTTTAATGATATGCTAAACAACATTACAACTTAATGCTAACTTAGTGAAAATTGATTGCAAATATTTAGATAACGCTAAGAGGACACTACATCACCTACACTCAATGTCATGGAATCCATATAAAAACTATTATTTATACGAAATACATAATGAGGATTGATGCTAGTGATGATGTAGGGCTACATTTTCTTAAGAAGTTTTGTCATGACTGCAGGAAATAAAAAAAGATTGTCAGTTAAACTTTTTTCGCCAGTTCGAATGAATAGCTACTAAACATGCAAGGTTACAAAGACTAGTAAGGTTTGTACAAAATCGCAACAAGCTAGATAAATATATTTTTGTTTTATAAAAGGGGCGAATAAAAAAAAATGCCTTCGAAATAATCCGGCAAGCTATCAATTTAATAGCATATATTGCTAATATTTGAAATATTTTAATAATCGTGGGGCAACATGTTGGGTTGAAGTGGCGACCTCGTTTTGTTGTTCAAATAGAGATCAAAAATATATTATGTCGTCATAATTTGTTATGAGTAGTTGTTAAGTATGATGTACAATTTGGTTGTGTTTGAGATCAGGACTGTGACCGCCGCTGTGTGTTCACCGCGGCGGCTCCTTCTGTTGTTGCTCGCGGCGCTGCTTTGCGAAGCGCGCGCGCAGCTTCACTATTGTTGCGTTAGATAAGTGCCAGGTACTTTGAAGATAGACTGGAAAAGAAACAAGAGATTTGGTATTTTTAGTAAAATTTTTAGTAAATATCCAAGAAATTATCATTAATCAAATATAAATATTACGGTATTTAGAACTTCCAATAGTATGAATTTTAAGGCATAGAAAATGCTCATATAGAATTTTGTCTATCTCTGTATTTTTTAAATTATTTTATTTAGTATGCAATTTTTGTGTCAATTTTGACTGGCCTAATGTTCTTAAAGTGATAAATAAATAAACAGTCCAGAGAACCTGATAATGGAGGACATTGATATACTGTGTCACTTAGTAATCACATACTAATACACAGATAAAGTTTCTAGTCAATTTCCTTATCATTCAAGTACACATTCAATCATAAAGTGCTGTTTAAAAAAAAAACTGTAAGAAACGACTTGAGAAACCAGTCTGCGGCATAATATATGGCCCGCCCACTTTCACTTTCTTTTTGTCAAAGTCTCGTTCTTCTACGAATTTCGGTGTTTCTCACGCGGTCGTAGAGTGAGATGCCCAACATATCTCTTTCCATAGCTCTCTGAGTAACTTGCATGCGGTGGATAATATCCTTGGTGAGAGTCCAAGTTTCAGCCCCGTACGTCATGACTGGGACGACACATTGCTCGAACATGCGACCCTTTAGGTTAATGGGGAACCCCTTCGACTTCAGTACGTCTGACATCTTACCGAAAGCACCTCACCTTAGCTGGATACGACGATTTAAACGCGAGATAATCACGAACAAACATACATACAAACAGACATGCAGGTCGAACTGAGAAACATTTTAAAAATGGTTAAAAATACTAGTAAAAAATCGGTTGTCTGTAAAGTCGGTTTACTGACGATAGTTGAACGTGACAACGTCTCAAGTACGCATAAGACGAACGTCTCTTTGTCGCTCGTTCCGCGCTCTCGCTTGCACTTCAAGCCTTAAATAGAACGCCTCAGAGCGAGATAACGCCGCATGAGTCATGTTTTTTCGTGCGTGCAACCGGCTCTATTGAATTATAAGACGTTGTCACGTCAAAAGTTCCAAACTAACCTGCATAAACTCATGACAATGCAAGGCACTGGCGTTCTTCACGATAGCCTTGAAGCATTCCGCCAGGGATGTGAAGTCATTACACGACATGATCTCGGCTCGGTTGTTCTTGATCAGCGTCAGGCACACACGAAACAGTATCTTTGAGCCTTCGTAGAACAGACAGTCCCATATCCGTAGTACTGTCTCTATGGGGAGGACTTCGGCGAACAGGCAGACGAACCACTTGGTTGTTATTACGGCCCATGGGAGACCTGGAATTGTTTTTGGTAATTAGAAAATGGTAAGTTTGTGGTGAACTGAAATATGGAATTATTAGTAAACCCTTTTTTAAGAGCGTTATCGCAAAATTGAGTAACTCGAAAAGTAGCGGTGACTGGCGGTGAGTGCGCCTGTGTGCGTGGTGCACCCTTCTTGATACACACACGTACAGAGGCAGGGGCGCGTAACACGGCTCACTAAGGTTTACTTATAATTGTATTGAGAAAAAAATACAAGATATGGAACGTGTTATTATGATAAAGAAATACAAATATTATAAGACAGTGAAACTTGTAGCATAAAGGTAATATATTTATACCTCTCCTAGCTTATTATAAATGCGAAAGTGATTTTGTTTATTTATTATACTTTTACGTTAAAACAGCTGAACGGGATTTTTTTTAGCTTGTTAAAATCATCAAATGAGTCCTAACGAGGACATAGGATACCTTTTCTCCCGATATTCCCACGAGATCATGATCTATGCGGGTGACACCGCGGGGTGCAGCTATTCCTTACTAATATTAGAAAGAGAAAAGATTTGTATGTTTGTAATGGATAAACTCAAAAATGATATGACCGATTTTAAAAATTCTTACACCTGCATAAAGATACAGTATCAGTGGATATATATATGGTCTATAACTTTATCGACATCCACGCGGGCCAAACCGCGGGCGGAAGCATATATTTTATAATTATATAATATTTTAATTCCAAATCATTTTAGCTCAAAAACGGCTGGATCGATTTTCATAATCTTTGATTTGTTGGATTTTTTCTCCGTCCCGAGAAGCAGAATACTTATCGGAAATATTGACGATAAAAATGTTTTTCATACGTACATTTAAATGAAACGGATTTTTAATGATATCTCGAAAACGGATTGACTAATTTCGATGATTTTTTTGTGGGGTATGTAGGTACGGTAGATAGGTAGGGAAGATAATTTTGATAGGGTGGGTAGTAGGGTAAGCTATAATAGGCAGGTAGGTAGTTAGTACACTAGTCGGATAGGTAGAGTAAGTTGGATAGGTGGGCAGGTAGATTTATTCGCCAAGTTAGCTGGAGCCCAATCGCGCTATTTTCTTTTCAACGAAATCGCAATTGAACCGCTAACATAACACAACTTTTTGACAGTTTCGTATCGCGCTAAAATTTTGACAGCAAGTTGAGACGCACCGCGATCGTAGCTGGAACGTAACCACTGTCAAACGTAAAGTTGATGGGAAGCTACATTTTTAGGATCGTTATTGCATCGTTGGAGTGTTTTGTCATTGTTGTGAAGTGATTCTTAGTGAAATACTTGCAAAAATAACAACATTACCATGTACGACTACATAGATTTATTGGAGAAATCTCATGAATACGATCCAACTTTGGTTAGCGTTTGAACTTACAACGCAATACCAAAATCAGAACAGCTGAATCGAAACCTAACCACTGTCGCAATCGAACCATAACGTTATCGGATACGTTTGCAGACGTTTTAAATTAGCGCGATTGGCCTCCTGGTGTAGGTACTCGTATTTAAGAAAAACATGAAATATATTTTTAGTAATATATGTATTTTGTAAAAACATAAAATAGCAATAATTTTAATTTTATAATACAACTAGTATTTGCGCGTTGCGCGAGCTGCAAGCAGCTCGCGGGGTCGTGTTTTGAAAAGTATTTCTTACTTAGAATTTTTTGCAGTCGCCATTTTAGATTTTGATTTTGACCTCACTATCGGCTTTAGCATCCTCGAAAACCATGAAAACGACTCCCATGAACAATTCGAAAATGATCGCAGTCGCCATCTTGGATTTTTATTTTGACTTCACTATCAGCTTTATCACCCTCGAAAACCATGAAAACGACATCCATGATGATATCTTTGAATTTTTTGCTGTCGCCATCTTGGATTTTGATTTTGACCTCACCATTGGCTTTAGCATCCTCGAAAACCATGAAAATGACTCCCATGATGAACAATTTGAAAATTATCGCAGCCGCCATCTTGGATTTTGATTTTGACTTCACTATCATCTTTATTACCCTCGAAAACCATGAAAACGACATCCATGATGATATCTTTGAATTTTTTGCCGTCGCCATCTTTGATTTTGATTTTGACCCCACTATCGGCTTTAGCATCCTCGAAAACCATGAAAACGACTCCCATGAACAATTCGAAAATGATCGCAGTCGCCATCTTGGATTTTTATTTTGACTTCACTATCAGCTTTATCACCCTCGAAAACCATGAAAACGACATCCATGATGATATCTTTGAATTTTTTGCTGTCGCCATCTTGGATTTTGATTATGACCTCACCATCGGCTTTAGCATCCTCGAAAACCATGAAAACGACTCCCATGATGAACAATTCGAAAATTATCGCAGCCGCCATCTTGGATTTTGATTTTGACTTCACTATCATCTTTATTACCCTCGAAAACCATGAAAACGACATCCATGATGATATCTTTGAATTTTTTGCTGTCGCCATCTTGGATTTTGATTTTGACTTCACTATCATCTTTATTACCCTCGAAAACCATGAAAACGACATCCATGATGATATCTTTGAATTTTTTGCTGTCGCCATCTTTGATTTTGATTTTGACCCCACTATCGGCTTTAGCATCCTCGAAAACCATGAAAACGACTCCCATGATGAACAATTCGAAAATGATCGCAGTCGCCATCTTGGATTTTGATTTTGACTTCACTATCAGCTTTATTACCCTCGAAAACCATGAAAACGACATCCATGATGATATCTTTGAATTTTTTGCTGTCGCCATCTTGGATTTTGATTTTGACCTCACCATCGGCTTTAGCATCCTCGAAAACCATGAAAACGACTCCCATGATGAACAATTCGAAAATTATCGCAGCCGCCATCTTGGATTTTGATTTGACTTCACTATCATCTTTATTACCCTCGAAAACCATGAAAACGACATCCATGATGATATCTTTGAATTTTTTGCTGTCGCCATCTTTGATTTTGATTTTGACCCCACTATCGGCTTTAGCATCCTCGAAAACCATGAAAACGACTCCCATGATGAACAATTCGAAAATGATCGCAGTCGCCATCTTGGATTTTGATTTTGACTTCACTATCAGCTTTATTACCCTCGAAAACCATGAAAACGACATCCATGATGATATCTTTGAATTTTTTGCTGTCGCCATCTTGGATTTTGATTTTGACCTCACCATCGGCTTTAGCATCCTCGAAAACCGTGAAAACGACTCCCATGGTGAACAATTCGAAAATTATCGCAGCCGCCTACTTA
Source organism: Agrotis segetum (assembly GCA_036375495.1). Taxonomy (NCBI): domain Eukaryota; kingdom Metazoa; phylum Arthropoda; class Insecta; order Lepidoptera; family Noctuidae; genus Agrotis; species Agrotis segetum. The sequence continues at coordinate 292,780 of JAQSVV010000237.1, forward strand.
GATTTTGATTTTGACTTCACTATCATCTTTATTACCCTCGAAAACCATGAAAACGACATCCATGATGATATCTTTGAATTTTTTGCTGTCGCCATCTTTGATTTTGATTTTGACCTCACTATCGGCTTTAGCATCCTCGAAAACCATGAAAACGACTCCCATGATAAAATTCTCGCTTCGCTCGCCACCTACCCTTCGCTCAACTCGGTCTCGCAGGTTCGCTCCAATCAGGACCTACCTACCTACCTAGATAAAGTCTTGTATGCAACTGTTATAATTAGGTATTAAAACACTCATAAACAATAGTTGCATAAATAACTATTACGAATAAACTCTATTTTTAGATTGTACAAAACTTACCTTTAAAACATAGAACATGACTACAATTATATCATAAGTACAAAGAATACTTAAATTAAAACTGCTGACGACCTCTGGATTATCTGTTAAAACTACGTAACGCACACTAAGGCGCGCGGGGCCGCGAGCAACACAGGTCCGTCCTCTAGAAGCCCTCGGGCGCTACTGGCCGTACGCGCGACGTACATCAACTAATAAAGCATTATTTTAGAATTTTGTAATAAAAAAATGTGAAGGTGAAAAATTAAAAAAAAATATATAAAGTAAAGGTAAAGTTTTATACTATAGTGTGCTTTACTTTTTTTGTTCTTTTCTTTCTTATTTTGTCATTAAAACAATGTTTAAAATGCACACATTTTAGATTTTGTTCTTTCGAATATTGTTTTTTTTTGCGTCAATTCAATTTTTATTTCAATATTCTAATCAATCTGCAACCTTGAAGACTGTATGACCAGTACATACATATTTTTTTTAGATTTTTTCGTGTTACCATTTTGATACAAATGGCAGGAGAAAACCTAATGTTTAACGTTTGCTTGAAATTGGCTGTCGGAAAATTGCTATTTCTTCTAATATTAGCTATTATAACAAAATTCTAATCAATCTACGAACTAAAACAAAGTCAGATTTATGATTTTTCATTGAAATATTATGCGATTACCCTTTTAAAACAAATATCGAGGACTTGGAAAAGTACGTATTTTTGGTCAACCACCCAAATTATGTGAGCAGCCTCTTAATGGTGACATTAATCATCAAAATTAAATGAGCCTTCCCGCCCTGAGTGCAGTGGGACTGCCAGACTTGACGGCACGATTTGCGGTTGAGCTCTCGACTGCTGTCGCAGTGTGTCGCGGGTTCAAACCCCTCACGGAATAAATATTTGTACGACCAACAAATAGTTATTTCAGGTTTGCGTTTTTGTGTATGTGAGTTTCTACACTTATAAACTCACTTACAAGACACAGGAGAAATTCCTAGTGCAGAGTAGTTTTTTTTTTAAAGAAAAATAAAAGACGTAGGTACTGTACAACATCACGCTACGACCAATAGAAGTCGAGCAGAGGGGATGAAACCATGGGGAATAGCTAGTTAACCATAAACAACGAATTATAAACGGTTTTAGGAGATCATTGCTAAGAAAGGGATTTAAGGTAGAAGACATATGCTACCCAAAATAAATTCACTTTTTGTTAGATCCTTGCCTAAGAAGTTAGGCAAGGCATAATAAATTCATATCTCTCAAAAAAGCTATCTAAAGATAGCTGATAACAAAAACATGCCAGATTGAGCATAACTGTGGGATGTAAACTACTTCAAAGTACCTTGATTATAGGATTATGTTGAGAGATAAAGATCTGTGGAGTCAAGGTGTCATTGTCTGTTTGTTACATTTTAACGTCAGATTTCAATGAAGTTTAGCACATAAGAAAACCATGACATGACCTTGTGGGATTATTTCTAACTTGTATAGGGGCAAAGGCTATTCTTCCTTGTTGATAGGTAATTCAACAGTGTTATGTTATGAAGTCACAAAATCAAACATCTTATTAAGCTAGCTCAACTCAAGAGTACGGTTTTATAAGAAACTATCAACATAACTACATACCCAAATTAATAACATGTTGGTGCACATCAGGCACCTTGGACTTGACTAGTTCGGACAGCACCTCAATGTCCACAATGAGGCCATCCATCGTCCTTGTGTAGTAGTCAGGTAGGATCTTCTCCACCAGCACTTTTAGTAGCCAGAATGATGTCTCCTCGCTTTTAGTAGCTAGGAGAAGTAACCCTGAAAAATATCAGTTTTTAAGTATTTAAATACTTTTTTTTTTATTCTCTTAAGGCGCTCCCTCATCGCGAGCATTCACCTGCAATGTAACGTTACATATTTAAACATTTTATCAGTGAGGAAGGACAATCAAGCATCACAATGCGCACCTAGTAATGATACGAAACGAGTTTAAACATAAACATCAGTGAAACAAGAGAACCGTGCATTACATTGCGCACCTTGGAACAAATCTGTACCTACCAAATTTACGCGAATGCTCGTCAGTCAGGGAGGTAGTATTTTAATGTAATGCTCAAAGTCCAATCTATGTTACTTTACACGTTAACACGGGAATGCTCTCGGTCAGGGAGAACCTCTAAGTAGCAAACATCCGATGTCGGCCACGACGGCCAATCTCAGCGGAAAATTAGACCACGGTGTGAGAATGTATACTTTTAGTTCTCTGTTTCCTTTCCGTCAGTCAGTACGAAGTAAAAAAAAACTGGCACCCACGGCTTAATGCGCTTTCTGCGCATGGGAATCGTAGGGCCATTCAAAGTGTTTGTTTTTTTTATAGCAACTAAACCCTTTGCGTGATCTGGGAACCAAACCGAAGTCCCTTGGCTCAGCCGTTGCGCTTGCGACCAAGGTGACAATCAGGAAGCAAACTTAGCAGTTAAAGATATATTAGCGCTTATCAAGGCTTTTCACTCAATTCTAGTGAATTGGTTCTATCAATTACATTAATGACAATTTAAATATTTGTTTGAAGTAGATCATGCATTAATCACCAAAAACATTCACATGTATCATATTATTCAATGATAATTACGATAAACTATCATATATTATATTGTACAGTCACATACAATGAGATATACACTTGACTAACTACATCAGAAACCAATTTTCTCTAAATGTTTTACGTTTTCATGAACGTCGTATTTTGGAAGCCATACTAAGACGCGAGAACATCGCTTTTTAATTCTTTACCACACGTAAAAATCGCTTTCTTTTAATTTTGTGCTTGTTTTATTCTTGAAGCAGAGGTGGCCCAGCGGTAAACGCCCTTACGAGTTGTAACTTTGTAAGTCATGGGTTCGAACCCAGCCAGGCCTAGTATTTGGTGTTATTTATTTTATCACCATTGCTCTGAAGAGAGTCATCATAAGCAGGAAACTAGCATGTCTTAAAATAAAAAATTAGCAGCCATAATGTGACCTATTTCAACCCGAATATGGCCCCGGTGGTGGATTATTGCTGTTGGTGCATAGCTGTGTATTTCATTGACAGTACCTATTTCATTGAGTTACATAATCTCTTTATAGTTATTATTTAACTATCTATAGATTGCCGTCCGACGATAACAATAACACATAATGCTGGCAATCCATTACATTGTTATCTTAATCAGATAATGTGACGAGCTGGTGGACAAAAATAATGTGGTATTATGTTAATTAACTTGCTAATTAAGTTAATTCTGTTTAGTGGGAATTGCATGAGTTGTCAGAGCAATTTACACAAAGCAGAATTGGCTAATTTTAATTTAGTACTTAATTTTTATAATGGAATTTTGTGATTAACTTTAGTTAATGGTATAAGTCTTAAGAGTTCTTGGAATCCATGTATTACACAATAGTGTAATAAATGGATTATGGACTCATTAGCAAGTCCATGGTAAATGGTTAGCCAATAATATCAATTTCTAACAACTTCCTGTTGAATATTTTATGGAGTATTTGCTATTCTCATTTACAGCTGTTTTACAGTATTTTGAATAGCCATGTTTTACAAATGATAAGCTTTCAATAAATCAAATCAAACATTTGGAACAATTTCAGCTAAGACACATTACATCAGAATTGAGTCATATCTGAAAATTAATCATTTGGCCCCACTTGGCTAGTTGACCTGACTTGATTGACATGAATTTACAAACCAAATGTATAATATCAGTAAGAATATAAGTTCAAGGTCACACACACAGATTAATGTGAAAATAATGTATGAAAAGCACCTGTAAGATATATGAAAATCATGATGGAAGGGAAGAAATAATGACAGCTTTGGGTCAATAAGTAATACACCATCAGTACAGAAAACAGCAGAATCAGGGTTCTTTCAAAATGTTATTAATTCCCTTTAAATTACTGACAATTAAATTGGCATTCAGGTAATGCCATACACTACCAATTATCTCATAAGTTAGGTAAATTGACTACAAATAAATTGATCAGATGATAAACCATACCTGCTATATAATTGAGTCCTTGGCAGTAACCAACAACCCTGTTGTTGTGTGCGTATGCTATGAGTATGTTGAACAAGTGTGTCTGATGATTGGCCTCCTTAGTAAAGTAAATGTTGTCCGGAAACGTCCGAGGCAGGTCCGTCTTCACTAGGTCAACTAGCTCCTTTTCAAACGGGCCATCTAGTATTTTCTGGTATAAGTCTGGACATTGTTCTCTCATCATTTCTGCTTGGGAGATGGCCATCCATACTGAAGGCCGGTGTTCACCTATTTTGTAGAAAACAGTTTATAAATCACTTTGTTTAAATTTCTTAGTACATACAATTCTTGAGGAAGTATTCATGTTATTTAAATATAGAATAATAGTTTTGTATTTGAAAGTACAGCTGATTAAAGATTACTTATTTATTTATTAGTTTTCCAACAGCTTCTATGTATAGTAAAGGTAAATTTAAAATTATTAGTTGTTAAATATGACTCAAGGAAGTGGCCTGCGTTTGTTTAGGACTAGTCAAATAACCTAGCTGAAGAAACATATACCTTAAACTTGTGAAAAACCAATTAACTTTACCAGTCTTTATTGGATTGGAATAATGTAGATATTTATCCAGTGGTTAGTTTGAACATAAATTTCCTCAAACAGTGTAGGCATGGAACAAATGTAAACAGTGTGTCTTGGAGAATTATAAAAGCAGTTTTCACATGATTGTGTTATTTATAATGATGTACTCAGAATCAAATTATAGTTGATTACTAAAATGACTGAAAGAATTAATATTATAGTAGAAAATGTTTCACCTACACTAAGAACAAACTCGAGACACTGCATGGTATTTTTATGATATAAATACCAGGCACAAAAATGAAAGTGCGGTAAAATTCACACGGCATATAAATGTAAACAAAGAAACACTCACTTGGTACTCCTTTACGGACGTATCTTTTCACAGTGTTGGTGCGTTTGACCGACTTTCCTTCGCCGAGCAGCGAGGACCATTTCTGTGCCCTAGTTGCCAGTACCTTCAAGTAGTTCGACATAAAGTCCTCATAGCTCTCATAATCGAAGTCCTCGTGCCTCTCAAACCCGTATTCATCGACCGCACTTTAAGCAAAAGTAAATGTTACAAATACAATGATAATTTATTAATAATTGCTAAAGTACTATCAACACTTTGATTATGTTAAGCTTAGTACCTGAAATTAGATTGAGCCATGGTGTCGTCTATCCTGGATTAGTAGTTACTTAGAAACATAATTGATAAATGAATCAGTTTTAATTTTTGTTAGATACGCCCCAAATACCCCACTTCAGTCACCCCCACATCCCCACATGATGATGAATGAATGAAGGGAACGGGGAAGAGAATGATCAACTTGACATTTTTGACAATCTTGACATTTATATTCACGTCCAAAAACCCACGCTTTTTAGAGGTTCAAAAATTTTTTATGGTCTATGGTATTTGTCATTGACAACATTGTCTATGACTTGCCTGTATCATTGTCAATTTGACAGTTATTTGACATTGACAATTGATTTGTTTTGTGAGTTCGATTGTGGTTCGATTTCTCAAAATTATTTCTATTTATTTCTATTTAAATAAAAAGTAAAGTGTCGTAAAGAGCAGTCAAAATACAACAGTGCTTTATTTGAATCTCTTCTAGGCACCAAAATGGGTCCACCGCCTGTAGTCACAGGAATATCTCCAAAGGAAGGTCCTCCAGGAACTAGGGTTACGATACGTGGAGAATTTCTGGGTACTAGCGTTACAGATTTAATAGGTGAGTTATCATAAAACTATCATTATTAACTAAAATTGACTGTGGATGCTGACGATCAGCTGGTTATAAAAAGTTGCCAAAGAAACTTTGTATAGAAGGTGGGCGTAACTGTACCGTGACTTTGATTGCAGGTTTGAAGATATGCGGCTGCGACTGCTTACTGTCGTGTGAATGGAAGAGCAAGAACAAAATAGTGGCGCGGTCGGGACCGTGTAAGGGTCGGGGAGATATCATAGTTACCACACGCTCTGGTGGGGAAGGAACATCTACTGTGCAGTTTAGAGGTCAACAATCATACTTTACCAGTTTTAGCTTTCATTTACAATACTGTCAGTGCATTATCTGACGCCTTTTCCATTCTCTTACTATTTAGATAATATAAATATCTGTACCATCAATAAAAAATGAAGATAAGGTTTTCTAGAATAATAGTAGTTGCTAAGTAATTGTATCTTTGAAACATCTTCTCATTATACTCAATGACATGTTATGAAACTGTTTAAAACAAAACATGATTCAACTTGAAACATTATTTTCCAGGATACCATGAATCAATAGGTCCAGTAAAGGAGAGTGCAGTGTGGGTAGAGGAGGCAGCTCCGCCCTCACTGCCATGGGGTCGAAGGCCCATGTCACCCACTACCTACACCCCTCCTGACCCACTTGGGCTGTCCACGGAGGGTGATGACTGCAAGTTCCCTGAGGAAGAACTGCATGAATTGTTTCCAGATGGGTTAGTAGAGTAACTTCGTCCATTAGGCCCTCCTAATGGACCAAAAATTGGTATACAATGGGGATGGCAACTGTGGAACTAATGGCACTAGCATAGCTAGTTCCCAGCATTGTCATTGGTCCAAATCTGGTTGTATTAGGACCTAGCTATGTTGGCGCCATCTACAATGGGGAAGGCAAGTGTCAAAGTGAAAATGACAGTTTGGTCCCCAAAGAACTGTAAAATCAAAGGAATTTTCAGAAAAAAAACCATTTATTGATGTAAAATGACTAATGTTGTGTAATAAGCTGTAAAAATGATGGAATACACTTTTCAAAATAATATCTACTTTTCTTTTGGAGGTTATGTACCAGTATTGCATCGCTCGAAAATCGAAGAATTATCACCTGGAACGAGTTTTGTAATAGTTGTGGTGTTAAGAAATTAAATATATTGTGATATTTCTCGAATCTAAATAGAAAAAAAGGTTAAAATTACTGACTTAAAACATTATGATATTTTATCAAAATAGAAAGTCAAAACCAGCATTATATTCTTGATAAAGGAGAGGACAGGTAAAACATACCTAAACTCAAAAATTGAAACCTCAACTACAAGTAATTGTGGATTTATTACGGTAAAATCAAATGTATAACCACTCAATTAAATCACTTTTTTCCTCTTGTAGATGCGCCGCGGCGTCTTAATTCTTCTTTTAGTATATAGTACTTGCATGGACGAATAATTTTCCATATTTGTTTTGTATTTATACTAAATTTTTATAACAAATAATCTTGTTTGTTTTTTTGTACAAGGTAGACGTGGGGACCAACTATCGCAGCGCCATCTACGATTAGCTTTGAGTTGCCATCCCCATTAGCTTTGACTGGCCTTCCCCATTAGAATAAATTTTTAGACTTATTCTACTTTTTGTACTAATATTACATCTGAATTGGTTTCAAGTCACACCTTTTCCGATTGGATAAAGCCTTTTTTCCTTATTTATTCTCTTGCTTTTAAATAGTAATAGTAATTAGTAAAAAACGTAAAATGTGATTATATTACGTTCCAGATCTGGCAAGCTGTCCGATGATAACTTCCAACCTGGATGGTATCTACTGGAACATCACAGCAACACTTCCTATGAGGATCTCAAAGCAGGAATGGTATTTCTGCAAAGAAAGGTATGCCTAGTAAAACTATTTTCCCCCTATATGTTTTTATCCTACTAATATTATAAATGTGAAAAAAAATCGACTACTAAGAAACAGCATGCTAAAAGAGCACCTGACATTTCCAGGTGGAGAGTCAAAAGGAAGGTCAGCTGAGTTTCTTGAAGGCTAACACCGGAGCTGTCATGGACCAACTGGACCGGCTTGTTCTGCTCAAGAACATGTATGAGGAAGATGAAAGGAAAAATGGCAAGGAACCTCTACCTAGTTTACAAGCTGCTATTGAAGGTATGATTATTTTACTTAAGGATTGGTATGTCTTTACTACAAATGTACCTATACTTAATTTGTCTGCATAGGTAATGAGTGAAATTCCCCATCCAGATCTTTGCGATATCAGGAATTTTATAATCAACAGTATAATATAGCAAATCATGTGTGAATGGGTTAATTTTAGAAAAGCATGCTTGAGGGCTTGGGATGATCAAGGACCAGGTCCGGGGCGACTGCGCGTTGTGTACTATGTGCGTATCAATGAACTGTCAGCAAACTGTCGGTGTCTAAGCAGGTTTTCGCGCCACTGGAATGTAAATAATGCATTTGGAGGAATAGGGTGGATTTTTAGTTAATAAGATAGTCCTTTCCACTATATCTGGGTGGGAGGATTTGAGCTCTGCCGGTAATGTCATTGCCTATCTCACAGTCAGGCTACTATGTACTACTCATTTTTCACCAGCTCTTGAACGTCATTCGCTTACAGTCTCACAATATCGTGGAAGAATGTGAACTACCTACATCTATTTCTCTTTCACAATTTCAGAATCAATAACTCTAGCCGACTCTCTCTTCTCGGAGATACTCTCTCGCAAAGAGAATGCCGACAAGACCCGCGAGGCGCTCTCCTTGTTGACGCGTCACAAATTTCTGTTCCAACTGCCGGCATCCATAGACAGGAATATTAGGAAGAAGGAGTATGATCTAGTTGTCAATGATTATACTAGAGTGAAGAATTTGTTTGGAAATACTGATGTTAAGGTTTGTTCTTTCTTATAATGGTTTAATATTATTGTCCTCCACTATTTCTCCCCCTTCAAGTTTTAAGCATAGCTTATTAACATCTCCTCGGTCCTAACTATCTCTGCACCAAAATTCATCAAAATTGATTCAGCGGTTTGGGCAACAAACTATTTCTTAAAAAATATAATTTGCCTATTACCAGAAAAAAATGATCCAGTGCGGGGCAATACTAATAATAAATAAGGTATCAGAAACTTTTTAGTATGTGTAAATAAATTTATAAAATTGATATATTCTTCACAGTTATTCCAAAAAATTCTAGCTGAAATTGACAAGAAAATAGAAGATTTGAAGGAAAAGTTGTACACGCGAATGAAAACCATGCCTATCAATGTTCAGGAGCAGACCAAATATATCAGGTAAGACTATGTTATATTTTGAAAGTATCCAGTTCCATGCAGGTAAGGGCAAATACACTTCTCATCAAAAAAATCGAAACACTTTCGTTTTTATTGTTTTTGTCCTAATTTTTTACAAAAGAGAATTAATTTCATGAAAAAAAAACATTACTGTGTAGCTGGCAGTTTGGTCATTACAGTAAGAAGAAAAAAATCAAAATTCGAAATAATTTCATTTGTTTATCCTATAAATGAAATTAATCACTGTTTTGAGACAAATGTGTATTTAGGGTTGGAGTACGTTTCTCGTTTAAAAACTAAAAATTAGCGCTTGTCTTTAAACTTTCTGTTTCTTATTTCATTTACTGTGACTTTGGGACGTCTGAAAAAACTTTTTTTTCTAAAACATATGGATACTTCGCCCGCAGAAGCCGCCCAAGTGGTGGCATTGCTGGATTCTGGACTTAGTCAGCGTGTTGTGGCTGCAAGATTGCATCTAAGCTTATCATCTGTTCATAGAGTCTACAAACGCTATCGGGAGACTGGTTCGTTCACGCGCCGTTCAGGATCTGGCAGGAATCGGGTCACTTCTGAGCGAGATGATCGATTTATTGTAACAACTTCTTTACGAAATCGACGCCTTAACGCTTTTCAACTGCAGCAGCAGCTTCGCGTTGTACGAAGAGTAGCTGTAAGTGACTCTACAATAAGAAGAAGGTTGAAGGAACGCGGATTGGCACCGCATAAGCCAGCGAATGGGCCGAAATTAACTGCAGACCATCGAAGAGCGCGCCTTAACTTTGCACGCGAGCACCTAACTTGGTCATACCTTCAGTGGAGCAAAGTACTGTTTTCTGATGAGTGTAAAATTATGCTGTATGGTAACGACGGAAGGAACCAGGTCTACAGAAGAGATGGAGAACGCTTTGCACAATGCTGCATTGAAGAAAAGGTCAGCTATGGTGGCGGTTCGTGGACGGTTTGGGGAGGAATCAGCGCCGACGGTAAGACAGAACTTGCCTTTGTGTCTGGGCCACGGCTGCCTGCACTAAACTCTCATCGGTACATCGAACAGTGTCTTGAACCTCATGTGATGCCCTATGCACATTTTATTGGCAACGACTTCATATTCATGCACGACAATGCTAGAGCTCACACCGCGGGCGTCGTACGAGATTATCTTACCGAAGTCGGTATCTCCATTATGGTATGGCCAGCAAGAAGCCCGGACATGAATCCCATTGAACATCTATGGGATGAATTAAAGAGACGAATTCGAGCAAGAGATCCAGCCCCAGAAACACTTAGCCAGCTGCAAAATGCAATCCAAGAGGAATGGGATAATATACCACAACATGTGATCGTGACTCTCATCCGATCGATGAAGAACCGTATGGAAGCAGTAATAAGAGCTCGCGGAGGGAATACAAGTTATTAAATAAACGTTTCTTACATTTTTTTTTCATTTACGCGTGTTGTTTTACCCATTTCCTTCATATTCCATACAGGGTAAAAATTACTCATTATACAAAATACGAAACCTATGAAGACTTAATTTGTATTTAGAACATTAACATTAGGATTTAAAAACCTCATACTACTCACTATTAAATGACATTTTACATTTATTCCTAAATATACACATTTTTCTGATAATCCTTATCAAATCATAAACTGCGAGGTGTTTCGATTTTTTTGATGAGAAGTGTAGTTAAAAAAATATTTAAAAAAAAACTCTACAAACATCCTGTTTATGGGATGCATTAAAAAATATTTTACTTTACATACATAAACACCCAGATCCAAAACAAGTATCTGTAGGCCATACAAATATATTTCCGTGTGATAATATTAAAATGATTGTGTTTCAGACTTCTTATAAGTCTGAACTGGGAAGGTGACGCGGCGTGGGTGGCTATCACGAGCCGTAAGGAGTACCTCATGGCTCTTATGAACAAGGTCAAAGATCACTTCAAGCAGAAGGAGGAATTGGAATCCAATGAGAAAGGTATATAAATGTAATTTCATAGTTGTACTGTCCAAAATTGTTCATGGTAACTTTGCCTTTAGAAAATAAATTAATAGCAAAATGTCATAATAGTTATAGCAATGACGCATCAAATAAATATATAGGAGATATTTTCAACTGGGCGTGGATGTCTAAATGGCTATATCCGAAACTATGCGGATCATCGAAAAACGTTGAAAGGAGTTTCGAGGCCGATTTTGACGAAAACTCAAACTAAACCATTGGATTTTAGAACAAATCAATAATTCTGGCCAGGAACCGGTACCTCTGACACCATCGTTGCGAATAAGGATCAAACTGGGAAGTAATCATGTACAGCAAACTTGAGAAAATAGCAGATTTTTGTGAAATTGCTATTTTTCTGTGTTACTTTACTTCTACTGACTCTAAGGAGCCATAATTTATTCGAAATTATACAAAAAACTATTTAACCTTCAAGCGGGCGCGCGTAACCGAAAAGACCTATGCGATGTACAAGAGAAATAAACTATAAATTGTCCAAAAATTATTTATTTTTATGTACGTAGATGAATTGTGCTTATGATCAAAATATAATTTGCCAGAAAGAGTCATTAAATTATGAAAAATAAATTATTTTAAATCACTCAAACATTTTTTGGACCTAAACAAAAATTAGGAACACAATAGTTATTTGTTATACAAGAGTGCAAAGTTGCTTTTAAACCGCGTGCTCAATTTTGATGACCGAGCAAGCGAATGATTCTAAAATTGAATCACAAGTGCAACGAGTGATTTAAAAATTAGAATCATGAGCGGTAGCGAGGGAATCAAAAGAGCACAAGGTGAAAAATCTTTGCACTCGAGTGCAACACGTAATTTTTCATCCCACCTCAGCGAGGAAATGAGTAGATGCAAAAAAAGTTTAGGTAATAACTACTTACTACGTTATTATAGGTAAGTAAGTATTACAGAAGGAAGACCCATTACGAGATGGGACGATGAAATAATAAAGATTGCCGGCCCTCACTGGACTGAAGTAGCCCAAGATCGGGATAAGTGGCTAAATTTGGAGGAGGCCTTCACCTGTGAAGACGGGGTTCTTGCTTCACACAATAAAAATAATAATTAACACTAAAATAAAAAATAAAACTAACACTAGGATTAAGAATTTTTCTTACTTAAAATAACTGTTCAATTGCAAGAAATAAAAGGCTTTTTTATTTTTTATTTTATTTTTATTTATTTATAAGTATTACAGAAAATAAAATATCTAGTTTAGTATGTTTTTAAGTTTCTTATTTTTATCCTGGTTTGCCTTAACAATAAGTAGGACGTGAAAAGAAAACCGCAAAAGAAAAGTTCTGAGTCAAGAAGGTTCCGAGTCTGAGATTTTATTTTTTATTATGTCTGTGTGTGTGTCAATTATCAAATAAATGTTTTCTATTCTATTCTATTCTTTTTAGTTTGTACTCGTAATAAATTAATAGTAGATTACGCACCAAAGGATTCTGGTTCGGGATTCAAGTTAGCCCAATGGGCACCACAACAAGCGATCAGCTGTAGGGGTCAGCAGCCGCCTTTACTGGCACAACTCTTTAGTGCACGTGCATGTTCTAAATTCAATTTACTTTATCCACTAGAGGATAAAAACGGCTTTTTCACACCACCTGCTCGAAAATGTCTAATTATATGTCAAGCAACCTTAACCTAAAGTGAGTCATTAGTGGCCGAGGGCACAGCCGGTCAATAATGTTGTACTGGATTTCATTATTACCCGCTGGTCAATAATGTGATTTGAATTTGGAATATGTTTATAAACAACAAACACCCTTTGGTGCCAGAAAGATTTTTTTTTTTAATTTTCTTTTCCCTTTTGGGAAGACAAAGGGATCTATCTAGCCCATGCAGCCTAGATTATTTTTTTTTTGGTTCTTTTCGTCCCTCTTTGGGGCAGGCAAAGGGAGCTGAGCCCATACAGCCAAGTCTGATTTAGTGTGCCAGAAAGAGGAAAGCTATTCTCGAAACCCTTACTACGCGTGGATGATATTCTCGATTTCCTAAAAAATCATAACGATTGCTTCTTCATATCGTTGCCATGTTAGTCTATATAACTAGTTCTAAATGTTATTCTTACTGTTTTTTTATTTAATAAATACTTTGTTTTTCGTACTATGGCTATTATTTTCTCACAGTAGGTGTAAAAAGTAGAGTATCCTCCTCTGGGCTAAAGGTGTCTTTGCCTTGGGCTAGCTTGAATCCCTCGCTGCATTCAGGATTCTTGTATTAACTCCCTCGCTTCGCTCGTGAGTTAAACTCTTAACTCCCTCGCTACGCTCGGGAGTTAAATCCCGAATCCTTCATTGCGCTCGAGATTCAATATGACGCCCGTGACATAAGACACAACTTTAGCCCCTCGGTGCATAATCTACTATTACGGTCAGATATCGAAGAGGAAAAATAGCCTTTCCGAGAGGGGGGGATGAAAAACCCTTTTACAGGTTTATAAACTTGTCTGAGGTATCAGACTAGTTTATAAACATAGTCAAGCGATAAAAATAACAAATTAGCAATAAAAAATACTTTGATTTGGTTTACTTTTCATCAGAATCATTTATTGTTACATTTTTGCCACTTCTTTACTTTATCACTCCCTGTAAAACAGCTATTTCTCTCTGAAAGTGGCTCATTATTGTCATTTGAATCCAAGCAGTTTGATTCTTCATCAGACCGAGTTCCTTGAAACAGTGTGGTCGGAAGTTTCAGAGCCTTGGTCGCAGAGGTTTAATCAGTGGCGGATTAAACGTTGAGAGCGCTGTAGGCAAGCATCTCATCGGCGCCCCTATATTTAAAATAACTAATAGATACTATAGTTTGACCAAAACCGATGTACCTTAGGAAAACGCGGTGAGATGGGGGCCAAGAAAAAAGAGCATCAGTTTACATGAGATCGATATCTGTCGAGCAGATCTTAAAAAAAATCGACTCCACTTATTAGAACAGGGTCATTTTTATAATGCGACTAAAATAAATAGGAGACTGTAACGCGTTGTTCTAACACTGAAGAAACAGCAATTCAGGCCCCCCGTAAGGGCTACTGGCGCCTGTGTGCAAAAAGGGATTTTGGTGCCCCTTAAAGCATTTGGTTTTTTTTTTTTTTATGGTAGGTAGGTGAGTGGTTTATTCTAAAGTTCAGCGCCCTTGGGCTGTAAAACTTGCCGCCTCGGAACTTAAACACAAAAGAAATAATCAAGTGCCACTCAAACTTCACACCCAGAGTGCCGTACCATCTTAGAGAAGACACAACTTAAAATTTTGTAGAGCACAACAGGATTAAACTAGCTTAGGAAGCATTTGTTATTGAAAAATGAACTATCAAAAGAGAGGTCAAGAAAAGCGAATGTCAATCTTATATGAATCGCGAGCGAAGCGAGCGCGAAATTTTTTAGGTTTTTGGAATAGGACAAGGTAATATTTCATAGAAAAGCGAACGCAGTCAGCTCTAAAATTAAACGTTTCCGGACTTCAAGTTTTAATCTAAAAGTGAGATCAATCGTAAGTTCTCAACTCCTATTTTAGATCAGTATCTTTTTTTATTTAGGCCCTTGGTTTTGGCGCCCCTAGAGGATGGCGCCCGTGTGCATTGCACACTTTGCACATATGGAAGCGGCCCTGCAGCCATTGAAGTTGGCCGTATTGTACTTAGAGCGTTGAATAAAGTTTTTAGAAAAATCAAATCAAAATCACACATTGCTCGTTATAATCAGTCATAAAAAAACCACTTTTTAACGACTGCTCCCAGGCGTATTTGTAATGACGGCACAATTTAGAATGCTGCGCTTTTTTTAGGGAATTTTTTAGACGTTGAGTGTGCATCTTGTGTTTTTAACTTTTTATAAAATCAATGTCAATCGACGACAAAAAAATTTAAAGTCCGTGACACTATCGTCCCCGCAACTTTAGAAGCAGGAACGTCCGAATCCGTCCGATACTGTGTGTCGACGTGACGAACATTGCAGTCGTATCTTTCCAACTTCAATCAGAGATCATGTACCATAAGTTTTAGTCAGTCCCATCTTATAATTTATCTTTTGTTATAAATTGAAGCAAATTGAGATTGTATGCAAAAATAATAGTTTTATTGTCTAAGTGGTGGCTTACATATTGACACAATTAATTTTTTGCTATACTGTATATTTTTTTTTTACAATTCCGCCTGCGCGCCCCTTTGTGCCTTCGCGCCCCTAGGCAGATGCCTAGTTTGCCTTAAGGATAATCCGCCACTGGGTTTAATTCACTCTCTTCTTCATCTTATAGTAGTCCCTCGAATACTGCACTTTGTGATAATCTTCCACGACTAATTTTTATAAAAAAAAACAACAAAATTCCAAGCATAATTCGATAAGTTTGAGAAGAACCACTACGACCGCGTAACGAGCGCATGACGACAGGCGCGTGTAGTCTTTTCGACGACTGCGCCGGGGCTAAAACAATTGCGATCTGTGGAGTGGTGAGATCACCCTGAGTGACGGTATATTCTTTATTTTACTCCCAATGACATAGCGACAGGCTACTAGAAATGAGAAATACAGGTGATGAGTAATAATGACAATATGAACGAAAACGTATTAAGCGCGGTCGATTCGACTACGCGCGCCCGCTTGAAGGTTAAAAAAAAAATTGGAGAGGAGAGGTACAGATACTTCTCGTATTGAACTCAATTGAACTAGGGCGGCATAAAATGCAATTATGTTAGAAAATCATTTCAAAAATTGGTGAGCGTACTAATACTTAATATTGGAAAAAATGGCCATCCCATTCATCACCCATACGCAGTTTAGGAGACGTGTTGTGCGTAAAGGTTGCTTTCTATGCTCAATCTAAAGAAGGTTATATGTGGCCCCTGTGACTTGATTCGAATCCTCACTGCTAACAGGCAAGCGTAAAATAAAGGAGAGCGAATGCGAGGGTGGCTGGAGCTCGGTCCGCGGCGCGTGGTGTGCGGCCGCGGCCGGCGCACTGGCCGCGCAGCTGCACGCGCTGTGGCCGCTGGCCAGGAGGTACTTCGCGGGGGAGCTGGCTGGGGAGCCGCAGAGCACACAACGGCAGCATGAGCTCAAGGTACATACTGTAGAGATGCCGGCGCGCAGTCAGCTGCACGCGCTGTGGCCGCTGGCCAGGAGGTACTTCGCGGGGGAGCTGGCTGGGGAGCCGCAGAGCACACAACGGCAGCATGAGCTCAAGGTACATACTGTAGAGATGCCGGCGCGCAGTCAGCTGCACGCGCTGTGGCCGCTGGCCAGGAGGTACTTCGCGGGGAGCTGGCTGGGGAGCCGCAGAGCACACAACGGCAGCATGAGCTCAAGGTACATACTGTAGAGATGCCGGCGCGCAGTCAGCTGCACGCGCTGTGGCCGCTGGCCAGGAGGTACT
Organism: Agrotis segetum; assembly: GCA_036375495.1. Taxonomy (NCBI): domain Eukaryota; kingdom Metazoa; phylum Arthropoda; class Insecta; order Lepidoptera; family Noctuidae; genus Agrotis; species Agrotis segetum. Next base: position 309,669 of record JAQSVV010000237.1, read on the forward strand.
TCGCGGGGGAGCTGGCTGGTGAGCCGCAGAGCACACAACGGCAGCATGAGCTCAAGGTACATACTGTAGAGATGCCGGCGCGCAGTCAGCTGCACGCGCTGTGGCCGCTGGCCAGGAGGTACTTCGCGGGGGAGCTGGCTGGGGAGCCGCAGAGCACACAACGGCAGCATGAGCTCAAGGTACATACTGTAGAGATGCCGGCGCGCAGTCAGCTGCACGCGCTGTGGCCGCTGGCCAGGAGGTACTTCGCGGGGGAGCTGGCTGGGGAGCCGCAGAGCACACAACGGCAGCATGAGCTCAAGGTACAATCGACAAAATGGAATCATGACCCATTTTGACAACAAATCGTTTGAATCCGTCAAATTGACAAAGATCAAAGTCGTTACCATGGATATGTATGTTTACGCGAATGTGGACCTAATTGTATTTGAATGTCTGTAGGAAAATAACCTTATGGTGGGTCATAATTCCACTGGGTCGATTGTACATACTGTAGAGTTACCGATATCATCACACGAAAAAGATATACAACAAATTAAACCACATTTTTCCCCAGAAAAGTTGTTTCATTTTACTTTTAACTCACTCTATCTGTTATTGTAGGAGATGATAATAGCAGCGGTAGAGCTATTCTCTGATCACATGCGGGCGTGCTTGCTGTCTGCGGGCGGCGGCCGGCTGCTGGCCAGCGACGCGCTGCGGGTGCGACTCGTGGCCAACATGAGACATCTCAGAGAGGCGTACGACTCACTTATCAAACTTGATCTGCCGTCACAGGTATGTGTGGCAAAACCTTTTTAGGGTTCCGGAGCCAAATGGCAAAAAACGGAACCCTTAGGCCACGTTCACATGGCGATTATTTTCCCGTATACCTTATACAAGATTTTATCGAATAGAGTAGTGACAACAGAATATACAGGGTGGAATTTTGTAATGCCACCTGGAGGGAAAGTACTCTTAATACTGCAGATAGAAAAATTTTACTCTAAGGAAACATTCCTTCCGGGCACGCCGCAATTGCGGCGGTAAGACCCCTCTTTGAGGAGTGGCTGGAGAGAAGTCATGGCGTCCTGACCTACCGCTTGACGCAGGTCCTCACCGGACACGGAAGTTTCGGGAGGTACCTGTGTCTGATGCGAAAGGAGGAGACGCCTGGGTGTCACCACTGCGAAGATCGCCCGGAGGACACGGTGGAGCATACGGTGCAAGACTGCCCAGCTTGGGCGGAGCACGGACGTGTCCTCACGGCTGCGATAGGCGGAGACCTCTCGCGCCCGGCATTGGTTGCGGCCATGCTGCGGGGCGAGACGGAGTGGGAAGCGGTCAGCTCCTTCTGCGAGGCAGTAATGCTCTTAAAGGAGGAGGCAGGCCGCGAGCGAGAGAGGACAGCGTCCTCCCTCCGCCCCAGCCGCAGTGGTAGGCGCCCACGGCGACGGACGTCGCTAGATGATCTCCGGCCACCGTAGGCGCGGGCATGCGGGCAGCGAGTAAAGGGCAACTCGCTGCCCGACCAAGGACCATGCCCGGGTCGACGGCGCGTTGTGTCCCACGCGCGCCTCAAAGAGCGTCAGCATAATGACGGGGCCCCCCTCTCAGAGGGCCAAAGCCTGCCGGGGTCGCGGGATTATTCCCTTACCGTAACCCCGGAACGTAACAGGCTACGAAGGACACCGTGGATTTTAGTCAGTAGAAGTCTGACAGTCCCTCCCGCCCTGCCCGGGGTTGGAGGACTCATTTGATGATTTTACCACGCTAAAAAAAAAAAAAAAAAAAAAAGGAAACATTCCTTTATTTTTGAACAGAAAGCAAACCGCATTCAAAGATTTTCGAAAATTCTCTTTTCCCACACCCGGGAATCGAACCGGCTAAAATCTGATTTTATCGAATACGACACGCAGTGGTGCGTATGTTCATGTTGTCTCGTTCACACGACTCGCCCATTCGAGAATCGTACGCACTCGCATGTGTGGCCCGAAAAAATCGAATCGAATGGTCGCCGTGTGAACGACTGCATCGTATACAGTAAAACCGTATACGTGAAAAAATCGAATCGAATGGTCGCCGTATGAACCTGGCCTTATAGATTCGTCATGTCTTTCCGTCCGTATATCACAGCCACTTTTCTTCGAAAGCATAAGAGATGTTTTGTTGAAACTTGGTAATTAGATGTATTATGTGAAGCGCATTAGGATTTTCACAAAAATCCTTGCCTTATAATGGGCCATATTAAAAGTTTTTGTGCATTTTCCGAATATCTTGCACTCCCCTAAATTTGTAGGGCCCTTCTTTTTATAACCGGTTTTCGTATAATACCTCTTTTCATAGACGTCATTTAGTACCCACAAAGCATCAAGATGGCGTTGTCGTCGAGTTAGCTCGCGCTATCGTTAGCTGCTCGACGTTTGGTTAGGTGTCTCGGAGCAAAGTGTTCGAGTTAACTAGCGATGGGTCGTTAACGGTTTTTCCGTCAACGAAACGTTAACGTTGATTCATGTTTGTCAACTAGTTAATCAACTAGTTAAATTCGTCAACGAGTTGAATGAGTTAACGTGTTCATCTCGTTGACGAATTTAACTGTCAACTTGCAACGTAAACCGTTGATTCATTAAATGGTTTATAATCAACGATTGCGCGTTTAATTTAAGAAACAATTTGATTCAAATTTTGTATTGGAAACATTTTATGTACAAACTAACATCTTAAATTGTGTGAAATAAAAATATTATTAAGTATTACATTTTTCACAGACGGCTGTTCGCTATACCTCGTGCGTCTCAAAAAATAGTAAATTTCAAATAATACATTGGGATAATTAAACAAACTCCACCAATATTTATGTACTATTCTTAAAATAAATAACTCGAAAATCAACTCATTCAACCGCTTGCAATCTATGACTTTAAAAATATCGAACCATAAAACTCAACGTTGAAGATAACGTTTGAAATTCAACGAGTTGAATTAACGAGAACGAACGAGTTCAACTCATAAACGTCGTTGACGAATTCAACTAGTTGTACACTCGTTGAATTAACGAGAACGAACGAACGAACGACTTCAACTCATAAACGTCGTTGACGAATTCAACTAGTTGATTCATATTCAGTTAACGTTAATACGTTGACAGGAGATCAACGGTTGATTCAACTAGTTCGTTGATTCAACGCTCATCCCTAGAGTTAACTTTGCGCAGAGGCAATATCGTAACCAATGAGGTTAATCCGAGGTGCGATTATTGCTAGTTGAAAACTTTACCAATACCCCGCCGTGTGGACGTGAAATACCGTCCGCGATGGCAATTTTTGAATGGCCGTAACAGGCCTAAGAATTTAATTTAGTTTATTTGGTCGGAGATGAGTCTCAACACTTAGGGATGTTCCGATACCATGAAAGTATCGATACGTACCCACATCAGTAATCCCAAAATTATATATCGATATTACTCATTTATACACTCCTAAAGTATCGATACTTACTTTTTTTCTTAGGAAATTTCTAAAGAAGTTTTTTCGAGAGAATATATATAAATATAGGAACATTTTAAGTCATTTATTCAAACAAAACAAAAAATCTGATAAATGACCGCTGAAACCTGAAACCGCTCGACCAATTTTGTGCAAAGTTCACATAAACCATCTACTAAATAGTCAAAGTCCGCACAAAGCCTAAACAATTGGTTTGGACAGGTGAGATTGTTCTTGGCTTATAAAATACAACGAAAAGTGGCATTGATTTTTATATATAAGGTGACTGGTAATTAGTGTACGATACTTAAACACGTGATTGTGCTCATGATAACAAACAACTTTTACAATGTGAACAAACCTGAAATAGCGAAAAAAAACAGCTGTTCAGTACGTTTATGTTTCTCTAATGTACTGAACAGCTGATATTTTTTTCACGATTTCGGCTTTTCTCCCCTAATAAAAGTTGTTTGTTATCATGAGCACAATCACGTGTTTATGTATCGTACACTAATTACCAGTCACCCTATATATTTATATGTATATTGATGTTGTGATCTTATAAATTTCCATTTCCAGCCCCTCAGTATAGTAGAGAAGGTGATATTTGACTACCGCGTGCACGGCATGACGGTGTTCCTTCAGAGAGCTCACAAAAGAGTCGAAAGTCTCGGAGAGAAGGAAACGTGGAAGATAGAGGAATTCTCCGACTACGGCGCTATTACTAACCTCGTGAGTATAGCAGTTCGTTGCTACTAGCTCTTTGGATGGATGGATGGTTTGGGACAGTTCTTTAAAATATCTTAATATTGTTACCAGTTCTAGAATTAGAAATAACATATAGTGATGTAGAATCGGAATATCCAGAAAAAAAAACAATATTGCTCCTGAATAACTATTTATTTTCACTTTCAACTTCAACACGTAGGTACATCAATCCTAATCATCGTAAAATCGCCATCTTTTATTTTTTTTTGTCTCATTAATTTCTTCTCTATCATTCATACATTAATTCGTACTGGAATCGGTCGATTTGTTTCGCATGGCGTCATCGGCACCCTAATAATTCAAAACTCCATTGAAAAGTGTCCTTCACGCCCAATCACAAAAACAAAACCAATTGTCTGTATTTGATTTTTTAGTTGTTCTTAGCTCCATAGTGCAGCAAATTTTCTATTTGATATAATCGATATTAGATCTATGTATTGTATGTTATTAAGGGCTGATTTTTCAATAGTCAGATAACCTTTATCTGAATTAAAATGACGGTTTGACATATTTTCCATAGATAAGCTGTCAAACCGTTTTTATTCCTCAGTTCTCAGTTTTTGAAAAATCAGCCCTAATTCAACAAATAGTACAATATCATTCCCGCATCCAAATATTACTTTCCTCTTACAAAACCTGACATTTCCAGCCGCATCTCTTAGAATCTTACCTCAACGAAGCGTTCTCAGCGATCCACAAGTGTGTGGTGACCAGTGGACGACGAGAGAGCCCCCTGCTGGCTGAAGGCAGTGAGCCTGCTGCGACGCTGCAGAAACATACGCAGCAGATATTGCTGGCTTATGTTGCTGTGCTGCAGAATTTGGCGCTCAAACATGACCATGACCAGGTAATTACAAGTTAGGGAGACTAGATGCTGTTGTATTTGTTAAGAATGTGTAATTTAATTATTCGTATTGTCTTATTATAACGACTCGTAACTTTTCAAAGAAACAGTAGTTCAACTATTACACAATTTCATCGTCATTTAGCAGTAAGTTTATTAATGACAAGAGTTGGACCACATCCCTAATCAGAATTGTATTTAACGTGCTCTGAGCGGCAAGGACTTTTATAGAAGTCAAAGAAAAGTTTCATGAAAGAAATAGAGATAAGCATTTGTTTCCTGAATTTATACTGGTTTTTCATTCGAGGCATACTGTGAAATAAAATAAATATGGAAACATTTATTTTTCATTTAAAATATTAACGCGTATACGTAATTCTCATTTATCGATATGACTATACCCGCATCACTATTGTTGACTATACATTTATTGCTTAGCGCTGGGGAGACATCTTGGTATTGTATACGCTGGCGGTGAAAAGCTCAAACAATAGTAGTGACGTGCTGACGATGTTAGCGACATGGTACTGACCACATACGTTACGTCCGAAGTTTAATGGTACGTTCACACGCTCGCGTTGAACTCTACATTCAACGTGCACATTCACATTCACGAGCGTGTAATGGTAAGTTCACACGCTCGCGTTCAACTCTAGATTCAACGTGCACATTCACATTCACGAGCGTGTAAACGGTACGCCCGAGCCCGTGAACGCGCCTGTGAACGTGAATGCCGCGAATCGGGCAAGTGTCGGTTTTTTAGCAAAGTTCAAAGGATGAATGTGCGGGCGCCCGGTGACTGTTTACACGCGCGCGGGCAGTCAGTCTCTCCCGCGCTTTCGCGACGAGTGGATCTTCATTCAACGCTGCTAAGAAAGTCGCTACGATCGGAGATTACAACATGGCGGAATGGTCAAACCAGACAATATCATCCACCACCTTCTTTGCAGTCTTTTTCTTTTTCTCCGTCGTTCATAATATTGTTTCTTTTTCCAATAAAAATAAGTTAGGCCAAAGGATATGGCAACAACAACACCGAGATCCTCGCTGCTCGCCATTCTGGCACTGACTGACACGACGGCGTGCGTGTGAACAGCTTGAATTGCCGCCGGCCCGGGACGGGCTGCATGCCGTGCAGCCCGCCAGGCAGCCCGCCGGGCTACACGGCGCGCGTGTGACCGTAGCATAAACGGTACGCCCGAGCCCGTGAACGCGCCTATGAACGTGAATGCCGCGAATCGGGCAAGTGTCGGTTTTTTGGCAAAGTTCAAAGGATGAATGTGCGGGCGCCCGGTGACTGTTCACACGCGCGCTCGCACGCGGCTGCATGCCGCGCAGCCCGCCAGGCAGCCCGCCGGGCTGCACGGCGCGCGTGTGACCGTAGCATAAGAGTATCATACAGCCAACATATTATGCGATCTCAATTTTTTTTGTTTCCAGGTGTTCAACAACAGCAACTTGTCAGAAGCGCTTGAGCAGCGCCTGGAGGAGGGCGGCGCGGGCCGCAGCTGGCAGGCGCGACTGTTGGTGGCGGGGGGGAACGCACACTACACCAGGCGGGTCACGCTGCACAACATAGCTACTGCTGTTGATAAGTATGTATGTAGCGCTGGAGGAGGGCGGCGCGACTGTTGGTGGCGGGGGGGAACGCACACTACACCAGGCGGGTCACGCTGCACAACATAGCTACTGCTGTTGATAAGTATGTATGTAGCGCTGGAGGAGGGCGGCGCGACTGTTGGTGGCGGGGGGGAACGCACACTACACCAGGCGGGTCACGCTGCACAACATAGCTACTGCTGTTGATAAGTATGTATGTAGCGCTGGAGGAGGGCGGCGCGGGCCGCAGCTGGCAGGCGCGACTGTTGGTGGCGGGGGGGAACGCACACTACACCAGGCGGGTCACGCTGCACAACATAGCTACTGCTGTTGATAAGTATGTATGTAGCGCTGGAGGAGGGCGGCGCGACTGTTGGTGGCGGGGGGGAACGCACACTACACCAGGCGGGTCACGCTGCACAACATAGCTACTGCTGTTGATAAGTATGTATGTAGCGCTGGAGGAGGGGGCGGCGCGACTGTTGGTGGCGGGGGGGAACGCACACTACACCAGGCGGGTCACGCTGCACAACATAGCTACTGCTGTTGATAAGTATGTATGTAGCGCTGGAGGAGGGCGGCGCGACTGTTGGTGGCGGGGGGGAACGCACACTACACCAGGCGGGTCACGCTGCACAACATAGCTACTGCTGTTGATAAGTATGTATGTAGCGCTGGAGGAGGGCGGCGCGGGCCGCAGCTGGCAGGCGCGACTGTTGGTGGCGGGGGGGAACGCACACTACACCAGGCGGGTCACGCTGCACAACATAGCTACTGCTGTTGATAAGTATGTATGTAGCGCTGGAGGAGGGCGGCGCGACTGTTGGTGGCGGGGGGGAACGCACACTACACCAGGCGGGTCACGCTGCACAACATAGCTACTGCTGTTGATAAGTATGTATGTAGCGCTGGAGGAGGGCATTTTAATAACAAAGTGTCTAATAAATATAGGTTGTTAAAAAGTTAACTGGAAGAATTTCGTATACGTACCTACTCGGTATCAAAAACCAAGTACATTAAAAACAAGCATTGTTTTCAAAAAAATTACTTGCTGACATCATCAAATGAGTCCTGTACTGACCAAATTCCACGGTGTCCTTCAATAGCCCTTTATGTTTCGGGAGCCACGGTTACTTGGTATTGGTAATCACTTGACCACGGTAGGCTTTGGCCCTCTAAGGGAGAACCCGTTATTTTGCTGACAGCTTTTTGAAGACGCGCGTGGAACACAACGCTTCGTCGACCCGAGACCACAATCTATACTAAAACGAAAAACGTTCCACTTTTAAGACTGGCCAATTGGTCTAGTGGTTAGTGACCCTGACTGCTATGCCGCGGGTCGTGGGTTCGATTCCCATCCAGGACAAATGTTTGTACTGTGATGAGCACGATCATTTAGTTCTGTATCTGGGTGTAATGTACGAGTATCTATACTATGTATGTATTTAGAAATATATAAGTATAAGTATATTTATCAGTTGTCTAGTAACCAATAACACAAGCTCTGCTTAGCTTGGGACTAGATGGCGTTGTGTGATAGTTGTGGAATATTATTATACAGGGTGAATTTTTCAACTGGGCGTGGATGGCTATCTCCGAAACTATGAGGAATATCGAAAAACGTTGAAAGGAGTCTCGAGGCCGATTTTGATGAAAACTAAAACTGCATCATTAGATTTTCCAAAAATCGATAATCCTGGCCAGGAATCAAACCCGCTGATTTTGGAAAAAAAAACACACCCTGTATTATTACACCATTTGATAGTGTTGCTTACAAGGATCAAATTCTGGGAAGTAACCATATACGACAAACTTAAGGGAATAGTTATTTTTTATGAAATTGCGTTTTTCTATGTCACTTTACTCCTACTGAGCCATATTCATTCAAAATTATAAAAATTTCATTGTTTTCTATGTTAAACTGGATTTGACGTCTCAATAATGCCACTGCATTCAGCAATAATAAATGATTGAGTTGAATAAAAAATTGCAATGTTTCAAAGAAGAAACGGTTAACTTATGTTTCGAATTAAGTCATTGCTTTGAAGATTGATCAGTTTTTTTTTTAATTATACCTTTTCCTTAAGTTTGCCGTTTATGATTACTTCACAGAATTTTATCCTTACCAGCAACACTATCGAATGGCTTCATATTAAAGGGTGTGATTTTTTTTCCAAAATCAGCGGGTTCGATTCCTGGCTAAGATGATTGATTTTTCTAAAATCCAATGATGCAGTTTTAGTTTTCGTCAAAATCGGCCTCGAGACTCCTTTCAACGTTTTTTGATATTCCTCATAGTTTCGGAAATAGCCATCCACGCCCAGTTGAAAAATTCACCCTGTATATTATATTATTATATATTTTCAGCTTCGGCTTCCCAAAACAGACACAAGCTCTCCTAGCCACAAAGAAAGCCCTAAGTACCCTGGAGACAACCATCGCTGAGACTTACCTCGAGCACAAGGGAGACCCACTAGTGGCCACCATAGAGCCCAGCATGGACATGGGCAGGCATAAGACTGACGTCGACGTGGTTGTGGACGATGCCAGGCCTTACGTCTATGAAATTATCAATAATCTGATTGCTGTACATGCTGAGGTAATTATTTTTGTTATTTGTTGTGTTTTTAAAAAAACATATTCAGCCTTAAAAATATGAAACGGAAAACAAAATGCGTACGGAGGAAGACATATCAAAACATTTTATAATTGTTTTGTCGCCAGCATAACATCCTACTCCATTCTGTCAGATGATGGGCATTTTGAAAGAAATATGTAAAATGTTGAAAAGACTGAACCACGTTCGAACCACACTAAATGAATTATTATCAATATTTATATTAGTGTGAACATTTTGAATTTCCCGCCAAAACCGCCGTAAAATTTAGTACTGACGACACATCAAGATGGCGTTGTCGTCGAGTTAGCTCGCGCTATCGTTAGCTGCACGACGTTTGGTTAGTTGTCTCGGAGCAAAGGTTTCGAGTTAACTTTGCGCAGAGGCAATATCGTAACCAATGAGGTTAATCCGAGGTGCGATTATTGCTAGTTGAAAACTTTACCAATACCCCGCCGTGTGGACGTGAAATACCGTCCGCGATGGCAATTTTTGAATGGCCGTAATAGGCCTAAGAATTCATTTTAATAAATAAGAGATGCGTCTCAACAAGTAGGGATGTTCCGAACTTCCGACCGATACCATTTGATGATATCGATACATACTCACAGCAGTAATCTCAAATTATTTATTAAATAATAATATTTCACGTTATCGTTCGCGATGGCCATTCATTCATGGCCGTAATTGGCCTAAAAACCTTTTTGTTTAAACTTGTCTCTCGGAGTCATTAGGGCCGATTACACGACACGATTCATCGTGCCCTAAGTCCCTAATTTCCGATGGATTGGGTGGTGTGATCGCTGTTAGGGGCTGCCTCCACGAGCGAGAGAATCGCGACGAGTCCGCCCTTATATCGTCGGATAATCTCCACGAACGAGCGATAATTCCGCCGCGTATCGTCGCGAGTCGTTACGGTATCGCGGCAACTCGTAACGGTATCGCCGCGTTTCCTTGACGTCACGTTGCCAAAGAATGCTGAAATGACGCTGCGTTTGACAGCGCGCCCGCCGCGCGCTCGTCGCTCAGCGCCGCGAGCGCGCGGCGGTCACGTTGCTAGTCGCGGCGGGCTAGTGACGATGTAATGACGTTTTGCGCGCTCGTTGCCACTCGTCACATCGCGGCGATAATATCGCCGTGTGGAGACGGTTCCATAGAGAGTGTATAGAAAAACGTGGCACGGCGATAATATCGCCGCGATTCTCCCGCTCGTGGAGACAGCCCCTTAGGCTGAGGACACTAACAGCTTAGGGCACGATGAATCGTATAGTGTAATGGGCCCCATTCTCTGCGAGCTGCCTGCTTGCTAGCTTTATGTATTTGTGTAGTATGAGTAATTTTAACTGAACTTGTTATTGTTTTGCTCTTTTATATAAGTAATCTTTATAAACTTAAATGATCAAAAAAAATCTGGAAAATAATAGAAAGGAAGCGCAGGTGTCTTAGCGGTGGGCGGCGCGAATAAGACTTTATTTACTTGGAAATACGCGTATTCGAAGCAAACCTTAAACCTCATGGCTAAACGACGTTTGCTACAGTTGCAGTCTTCCGATGACGCGAAGTCATATAGGCAGCTCAATAGACGTATATCTAAGTCCTTGCGACACGATCTGCGTCTCTTTAATACGAATCGTGTTAAAGAGACCATACAGCGAAACCAAGGCTCTAAAGTGTTCGCAAAGGACAAGTCTATTGGGCAAAGCCAGATGACAAAGCTGAAACGGGAGGATGGCAGCATAGCGTCGACCAAAGCAGAGGTTTTAGGCGAGATCGAGAGGTTCTATGGACAGTTATACACTTCGGTCGCAAAGCCCGTTGACAGCTTGGTAGGAGATCCAAGAGCCAAGCTGTCCCGACATTATACCGAAGATATCCCGGACATCAGTCTGTACGAGATTAAGATGGCCCTGAAGCAGCTTAAGAACAACAAGGCGCCGGGCGAAGACGGAATCACTTCAGAGCTTCTGAGAGCGGGTGGAACATCGGTACGTAAAGTCCTCCAGAAGCTCTTTAATGCCGTCCTCTTCGAGGGCAAAACGCCTGAAGCATGGAGTAGAGGTGAGGTGGTGCTGTTCTTCAAAAAAGGTGATAACAGCCTATTGAAGAAATACAGACCCATCACGCTTCTAAGTCATGTTTATAAGCTGTTTTCAAGGGTTATCACGAACCGTCTCGAACACAGACTTGATGACTTCCAGCCTCCCGAACAAGCCGGTTTCCGAAGAGGCTATAGCACCATAGACCACATCCATACGCTGCGGCAAGTTATACAGAAGACCGAAGAGTATAACTTGCCATTATGCTTAGCGTTTGTGGACTATGAGAAAGCCTTCGATTCGGTGGAAACATGGGCGGTACTTGAGCCGTATTGACTATCGGTACATCGAGGTGTTGAAGTGCTTGTATAATAACGCCACCATGTCGGTCCGAGTACAGGAGCAGAGCACGAAGGCGATTCCATTGAGAAGAGGCGTGAGACAGGGGGACGTTATCTCCCCGAAACTGTTTACTGCCGCAATGGAAGACGCCTTCAAGCTCCTGAAATGGCAAGGACTTGGCATCAACATCAACGGCGAATTAAATACATCACTCACCTTCGGTTTGCCGACGACATCGTAGTCATGGCAAAGTCGATGGAGGAACTCAGCATGATGCTCGATGGCCTCGACCGAGTTTCACAACGGGTGGGCTTGAAAATGAACATGGACAAGACGAAAATTATGTCAAATGCTAATGTTGTGCCCACCCCAGTCTCTGTTGGAAACTCGGTACTCGAAGTTGTTGACTCATATATCTACTTAGGACAAGTAGTCCAGTTAGTTAGGTCCAACTTCGATAAAGAGGTCAACCGCCGAATCCAACTCGGTTGGGCAGCGTTCGGGAAACTACGCAATGTCTTTTCGTCCGACATACCTCAGTGCCTCAAGACGAAAGTCTTCAACCAATGTGTGTTACCAGTGATGAGTTACGGCACCGAAACGTGGTCTTTCACTATCGGCCTCATCTCAAAGCTCAAAGTCGCTCAACGAGCTATGGAGAGGGCTATGCTAGGTGTTTCTCTACGTGATCGAATCCGAAATGAGGAGATCCGTAGACGAACTAAAGTCACCGATATAGCCCACCGGATTAGCAAGCTGAAGTGGCAATGGGCAGGCCATATTGCTCGCAGAGCAGATGGCCGATGGGGTCGAAAAGTGCTAGAGTGGAGACCACGGACTAGCAAGCGCAGCGTAGGACGTCCACCAGCAAGGTGGACAGACGACCTTATAAAGGTCGCCGGAAGACGCTGGATGCAGGTCGCTTCCAACCGGTATCTGTGGAGGTCCAAGGGGAAGGCCTATGTTCAGCAGTGGACGTCCTATGGCTGAGATGATGATGATGATGACGCGTATTCGCCACTGGCGGCGCCTTGTGGCGTGTTTCTATTCTATACATTTAATCTTACCACTCGGCAAGGTCGGTATTCTTTGACACGCTGTTCTTCAACTATCTCAGTACAAGTTTTTCATCGCGCACTTTAAAAATGAGAAACTTGACACGTCTAGCTAGGATTAAAACATTACACTTATCTATATTATATTGTTTTGTTTCGACGTGTGTATTTCCAGGTGGACAGCGTATGCGGCGCGGCATCGTCCCGCTACGTGCGCGACATCTGCGAGACTGTGTGCCAGGAGCTCGCGCGGCTGCAAGCGTGCGCGCCGCCGCCCGCCTCCCCGGCCGCCGTGTTCCAGGCGCGCCTCGAGTACACGCTGCTGCAGGTGGCGTGCGCAGAGCATCTCACGAGGCAGGCCGAGTGAGTAGTGCAGCGATAGTGTGCGAGCAGTCGACCGGCCGCCGTGTTCCAGGCGCGCCTCGAGTACACGCTGCTGCAGGTGGCGTGCGCAGAGCATCTCACGAGGCAGGCCGAGTGAGTAGTGCAGCGATAGTGTGCGAGCAGTCGACCGGCCGCCGTGTTCCAGGCGCGCCTCGAGTACACGCTGCTGCAGGTGGCGTGCGCAGAGCATCTCACGAGGCAGGCCGAGTGAGTAGTGCAGCGATAGTGTGCGAGCAGTCGACCGGCCGCCGTGTTCCAGGCGCGCCTCGAGTACACGCTGCTGCAGGTGGCGTGCGCAGAGCATCTCACGAGGCAGGCCGAGTGAGTAGTGCAGCGATAGTGTGCGAGCAGTCGACCGGCCGCCGTGTTCCAGGCGCGCCTCGAGTACACGCTGCTGCAGGTGGCGTGCGCAGAGCATCTCACGAGGAAGGCCGAGTGAGTAGTGCAGCGATAGTGTGCGAGCAGTCGACCGGCCGCCGTGTTCCAGGCGCGCCTCGAGTACACGCTGCTGCAGGTGGCGTGCGCAGAGCATCTCACGAGGCAGGCCGAGTGAGTAGTGCAGCGATAGTGTGCGAGCAGTCGACCGGCCGCCGTGTTCCAGGCGCGCCTCGAGTACACGCTGCTGCAGGTGGCGTGCGCAGAGCATCTCACGAGGCAGGCCGAGTGAGTAGTGCAGCGATAGTGTGCGAGCAGTCGACCGGCCGCCGTGTTCCAGGCGCGCCTCGAGTACACGCTGCTGCAGGTGGCGTGCGCAGAGCATCTCACGAGGAAGGCCGAGTGAGTAGTGCAGCGATAGTGTGCGAGCAGTCGACAAACTCTGAAATGTTTGTTTCTTTGGCGCCGCCTCAAAATTTATTTTTTGCTTTTCATTTCGATGTTTCGTCGGTTTGATTTTTTTTTAAAAAGCTTTTATTTTTCACTTTTGAGTTTCCCATCTCGTGTCAATTTCTGTAACTAAAAAAACTTAAGATTTTTTTTTAAATATAAGTAAATATATTTTTTTTGTTAACTGAAATTGACTGAAATTTAAATGGGACCAACTTTGAGATATACTCTTTCCAACAAAAAAAGAATTTTTGAAATCGGACCACGTCAGGAAAAGTTATGCGTGGTCATACATAAAAAAAAAAATATATACATGTCGAATTGAGAACCTCCTCCTTTTTTTTTCGTCGGTTAAAAACATAAATGAATTGTTTTCTTTATTTCAGAAACTACTTAATGGAAGCGTTGGCTAGTATCCCACAATTAGAAAGCGAAGAAGAAAAAAAGTAAGTTTTAAATTAGATCACAATCTCTTACCACTAAGTTCTTTCGCTTTGTATTCAAAGGAGTTTCTATATTTATACCTGTCTTTGTTTCGCAGACGAATGGACAGTATAGTGGCCGGCTTCAAGAAAAGGATGGAGCTACAGCTAGCTAGCCTGAACTGTAACATGGAGACTGTGTAACGTATACATTGTAATAGTATATGTAGAACATATTATATAGTTGTTATATACTCGTAGTATTATATATTTTAGCTGTATTTGGTTTGAAACCAAAAGCTTTAAAAGTATTGTTATAAGATTGAACTATTATATGCCTTGTGGAACTACTTGTATTATGTATTTATATGTTAACTAAACGTATGGAATCCGTCATTGTATACAATTCCTAGAAAAGTAATTCTTAAAGTCGGCCGGAAATGTGTGAAACCTAACCAAACCGAATCTCGGGGTGCCCCTGACTTTCAAAGACACTAAAAACTGCAGCACCTCCAAGATCGGTTTGGTTCTGTTCATTTTAAACTTTGCACGCGCAAATTTGAGCCCCACCTAAATAGCTTCAGAAGTGTATACTTAGACTGGGAATTATAAACAATTCCTAGATATCATATACTTTTGGTAACATAATATGTATAATTTTTTCAAACATTATATTCTCTTCAGGAATATTAGTTAAAACGTAAATAAACAATCAACATTTGAAATTAATGCTCAAAAGACTCAATAAACATAAAAGACACGTTGAGTTTCAGCCTTTAAGTTATTTCTTATTTCAGAAACGAAAATTAAAATCCCGTATGTGGAGGCACAGTTAGTTATTTGTTCAAAAAAAAAAACACACGTTTTTGTACAAGTGAGAAAGCTGCCAGTTTACTTTTTTAATTAATTCTCTTGAAACCATTTGTAACTAAATCAATGTTATTGATATCCAAGGCATTTTTTATTTTTTAAATTAGGAACGAACATGGCAATGAAGTTTTACGCTTAAGTTTTATATGTTTTGTATCTTATGGAATTCATAAAACACTATTTAAAATCCTTTATTTGAAATGCATACTATAAGTATTTAATTAAATTATAAAATAAGATACGTATAAAAATAGGTATATCTAATATAAAATCAAACGTTTTCAGTCTGTTTCATTTCATTCCCGAACTGCATATTGTTATAACTCTGCAAGAAATATTGATTATTTGAATATTTACAGAAATACTCATTGAATACGCTTGTTATAAGTTATTTATAATGGGAAGTAAGCAAATCATACCCGCCTGTTTTGCTTGGGTCATGAAAATCCATTGATGGTAGGAAAGTCTTAAAATAAATTTATACACTGAATTATCTAAAAACTAGCTATTGCCAGCGGTGATACAAGCGGAATAAGCCCGTTTGTATTAAAAAAAATATTCCACAGGAATTTATCCAGGTCATAAACTTTCATCTGTTCGGTAGTTTTGCGTGACACACGCACAAACAAACACATACTCGTACTTACAAACTTTCGCATTTAATTATAATTATTCAAGCATATCAGGGAAATGCAGGCATCCTGGGCACAGTGAGCCACAGAATACTTACGCTTGAGTTAATAATTAAAATACCACGATAAAAGCAATGACTGCTTGAATTACTAGTACATTACTGCCGCTGTCTATAATGATTACTTTGCTGGTCGCGCTGATGATGGCCGACAGCGCAGCTCCAGGCCAACACAGCGCGGTCAGCTTGCAGCAGTTTAGAGACGAGCTGAGATAACGTGGGTTCGAACCCAGCCAGGTGCATTACTTTGTGTGATTTATTTCATCACCACTGCTCTCAAAACGGTGCAGGAAAACATCGTGAGGAAACCAACCCGGACTGGGCCCGCGGATTATAGACACTCCTTCCCACAGAGAGGAGCGGGTGTGTCCCAGCAGTAGGAACATTTATAGGCTGATGATAATAGAGAGGAGAACGATGTGCAACCTCGAACCTAAATAAAGATACGATATGAGTTTACCTGTGCCGCCTGTTTGTGCAAGAACGATGTCATAGTGGGTCCGGTCTCTGATACCATCTTGCGGAAGTATCCTTTCTTGTTTTGCAGCAATATGTGTGGGTGATCGAACTCCATTAAACGGCCCGCGTCTAGTACCAATATCTGAGGAGAAACTCGTGGTTATATTAAGTAGTTGTAAAATTATCAGTACTTGTTACCTGAAAACCTTGAAAAAAGGAGAGGTAGAGCTTTTGAGGTATTTTATCGCAAGCAAAAAGTCTTGCTTAGACCACTTTGTAACTGAGTTGAAGAGATGGCATAGCCGATAGCCGTTTTATAAAAAAAATATACATCTGGTAAGACTAATCCGTCCCTCTTTCTTCTTTCTAAAGTCTATATTTGCAGGGCAGAAAGCGTCACTTACTTATTAAGTCTTAGTATGCCATCTTAGTCCATTGATGGATTATAGGACTATATAAGGGGTTGTGGGACAGTCTAAGCAGGATGTCGTGGCTGTGGAACGCGAAGGGCAACCAAAGGAGCAGGGTGGACTATTAGTAAGAGTGATAGGCCGTTCCTCTCCAGCCAAAACGGGAGGACTCGTTTGATGATTGTACCACCCAAAAAAAAGGGCATTTCATTGATAGGACCGGTACATCCCAATCCCAATATATCCTTCTGGGCTTTATCCACATTGGACTTTTTTTAAACTTTAATCCGCTCCGTTCTAGGAATTTCTCCTGTATTACAAAGTTTTTACCAAATACACTTACTTTATCAGAATCTATAATAGTATTCAACCGATGCGCAATAGTAAGCACAGTACAGTTTTTAAAGTGTTGCCTAATGGCCGTTTGTATGAGCTGGTCGGTCTGCGCGTCCACATTGGCCGTGGCCTCGTCCAGCACTAGGATGCGGTCGTTGTGCACGATGGCGCGCGCCAGGCACACCAACTGACGCTCTCCCACGCTAAAGTTTGAGCCACCTTCTGCGACTACCTCGTAGAGGGGACCTGAAAAATTATCGAAAAGTGGGTAAATAGATAAATAGGTCGTTTTATGCTAGATCTTGATTGTGTTATTAAATTCTTGTCAATGTTATAAAATGCTAATAACAGAAAAGGTGGCTCAGGAGATCTATAAACAGAATTATCTTTTCCATTTCCATTACACAGATATCCTCTTAAATAATTAATGAATTCTTTCTTAGGCCTATTACGGCCATTCAAAAATTGCCATCGCGGACGGTATTTCACGTCCACACGGCGGGGTATTGGTAAAGTTTTCAACTAGCAATAATCGCACCTCGGATTAACCTCATTGGTTACGATATTGCCTCTGCGCAAAGTTAACTCGAAACCTTTGCTCCGAGACAACTAACCAAACGTCGTGCAGCTAACGATAGCGCGAGCTAACTCGACGACAACGCCATCTAGTTACGTTGTTCGTACTAAATTGACGGTTTACAAAGAAGTTGAAGGGGTGCTAGTATAGTATCGCAGTACAATAATTATTATAAGACATTTTTACCCTATTAGGTACTACTAACTTTCGCCTCCCTCCTCTTGAAGTTCCACATTGTTCAAAGCTTCTATCAACACTGAATCGGGATACTGGTCGAACGGGTCTAAATTCTTTCTTATATTGCCACTGAATAATACCGGCTCCTAGAATTAGGAAAATTATAATATTGGGCTGATCTATTCTAGGGAATGGAATCGAATCAGTCGAATTTCCGTCTGTCATTTTCTCTTCTTTTATACATTAGAAACTTCCAAAGATTAGGAAACTAAATCCATGGAATTTACTCTAAACAACTTACTTGCGGAATAATAGATAACTTCTCCCTCAAATCGTGTAATCCAATGCTTGTGATGTCTATTCCGTCAATCGTAATGGTCCCCTCTAGGTATGCCAATCGGAACAAGGCTTGGATAATTGACGACTTGCCTGCACCTGTTCTTCCCACGATACCAATCTAGAATCAAAATATAAAAAAAAACGTAAATTGTTTGTTCAGATTACATCAAAATGCAGGCTGAAAACAGAAATAAGAGTAAATTCTTGTGTCCTTTTTTTTTGGGGCAAACCTACCACACTATTCCCAAACCACTGCAACTCCTGAGAGCCAGAATCAACAGTGGCAACCACCAGAAAAGCGCCGAGACAATGAAGCTCGACGTGTCCCGGAGAATGAATTAACTGTCTTGGATCCTGTAGTTTCCCAGTAGGGAAAGTATGTTCTTTTGTCCTGCTATGACTATGCCCAGTGAAACAAAGGCTTACTAATACACATTACTCGTATTTAAGCATTGTTATAGAAACAGGCGGGTAACCTATATATCCAAGATACCATATATCCAAGAGACGGGAAAAGAACAGGGATGATCGACGACACGATGGAAGGACCTAGGAGCCATACTGGACTCTAGGATTGCGGCAAATAGCATTCACGGAATTGTGGAACATCGTAATTAAAAACTAATTAACCAAGATTTTTAACCACAAATGTTGTAACCATAATCTATCTCTATACTTAATTTGTTTGTTTATATGTAGGGGGTAGGTAATCTTCGGAAGTAAATGAACTGATTTTAAAAATCGATTCACTGGTCGAAACCTACAGTATTCGTGAGTGCTATAGGCTATAAATTATAGATATCTTGTATATTTTACCGCCCAACGGGGGCACGGGTTAGTTCAGAATAAAAAGCTTTTCCAGTATTAACCTTCTCCTGTGGTTGTATGGTGAACTGTAACTTCTGCAGTACGTAATTTCCTTCTGGGGCGTATTTCAGGCTCAAGTTTTCAAATTGTATCAGGCCTTCTGCAGGCCAGTCGGCTGGAGGCTTCTTTTCTTGGGACTGCAGAAAAAAAACAATAGTTTTTTCAAGTGTGGTGAAATAATATTGTGATACTCAACAACTCTGGCAAAAAAGTGTGATGATGCTTTTGAAAACAAAAGGTCGGAAGACATTTTTCTGGGCTCTGTGACTTTCATAACTTTAACTTTGGAGCTTTTTTTCGGCAACCCATTGACTCCGTCGGCAGTAATCATGATCAGTACCCTTAGCACGAGTTTTCACTCTTTTACTTTAAAGCGTCTTTCCAGTATTTACAGCATTACTTTATGAAAAAATGGAACAGCGCCTCTGGTGTGCGAAGAAGGAACTAATTTTTTCATTGAGTTTTCAGTATATGAGACGTAAACTGGAACTTTGACCATTTCAAATTGACAATTTTCAATGAAAATATTAGTTCCTTCTCCGCACACGAAAGGCGCTGTTCCATTCTTTCATACAAGAAACGCTGTAAATACCTACTGTAAAGTAAAAGAGTGAGAGTTCGTGCTAAGGGTACTGATCTCAGGTAAATTACTGCTGTACTCAATGAAACGAATTTGGTAAAAGTCAAAAACGATTTTTTTCTGCTTACCTTACCTTTAACTAAAGCTATACTTTACGATAAAGTCTCAAAGTAGGAATCCTTATGTCATCTGAAAATTTCTTTTGAATTCTAAGTAACTAGCGACCCGCCCCGGCTTCGCACGGGTGCAATGCTGATATTAAATACATTACAGAAAAACTGTGAACGTTGTATATAAAAACATAGCGGCCCGCTCCGGCTTCGCACGGGTATAAATTATAGGTAAAGCCTATGTGATTAAAATCGATCCAGTAGTTTTGATTTATTCATTAATACCCGTGGCCCGCACGCGTTAAATTTGGAGTGAAACAATCCCCCTTTCCCTATACCATGAAGATTTCCTGCTATCTTTGGAATATCAAAATTCATACACTAAATTTTTACTTATTTACTTTTTTCATTTTTAACTATTTATTTTATTTTTACAACATATTACAGAATCACTACATAGTATAAAACTGTTAGCAAATAAAAAGAATGAATAATTTTAAACCTTTGCCTCTGTAACAAGATACTCTCTACTTAGTCTGTGGTAACAAGTAAGTTTTATACTCTGTGGTATTCAATAGACTATAAGAAAAGATGTCGGTGTGTGAATCTCTTTACTATAAAATAAAAGGCTATTAATACAAAAGTATTTGGTCATTTCTGTGCCTCAGAATTATTAAAATGGTAGCAGAGCGTGGTTAGGTTAAATATTAGCCTAGCCAGTTAACCAAAAATAAAAGTTGTAAGAAAAACGGTGCAAACCCGTGTGATACGACGACGGACTACAAAATGGACTCCGCCATCAAGCAAATACAACGTCTTACAGACGAAAAGACGTATCCCATGTGGAAATTCACCATAAATATAACCTTCAAGAGTGAAGGACTTCAAAACATCGTCACCAAAGGCCCAACAAAACTCGATGAAGAAGAAATGCAGTTGGATGCAAAAGCGCAACGCATTATAACAAGCACCATCGACAGAAAACTACTATATTCATTGATGTCGTGCAACTCAGCTAAACAAATGTATGACAAACTTACAATAATCTTTCAACAACAAACTAGTCAGCAAAAATGTCGATTACTACAAGATTTCTTTCAATACGCATACGACAACAGTAAAGACATGAACTACCACATAGGTATGTTAGAAAACTATGCTTATCAGTTAAACAGTCTCGGTGAAAAAATAAATGATAATATGCTGATTTCCAAATACTGTCAACTTTACCCGATACCTACAAACACTTTGTAACAGCATGGGAATCAACCCCAAAAACAGAACAGACTGTCAACAATCTCACTGCACGTTTATTAGTAGAACAACAAAGAAATAATAGTGATGAACAACAAAGTTCAGTGGCATTCAAGGCGCTGACAAATAAGAAACACAGAAATAAAAGTAAATGTTCAATCTGTAAAAAGGATAACCATGAAGAGAAAAATTGTTTTTTTAAAGGCAAACAACAGTGCTCAATCTGTAAAAAGTTTAATCATAAAGAGGATGATTGTTACTATAAAAGAAAGAAAGATAAGAAGAAGAATGCCGTCTCGTTATTGACCGAAACATTTGTCATTGACTCCGGATGTTCTTCCCATATGACCAACAAAGAAATACTTCTGAAGGAACAAAAGGACTGCTTAGTGAACATACAAACAGCAAATAAAAATAATGTTTTAAAGTCAAATGTAATGGGTAAAATTGAAACAGCAAATGTGAATTTTGAAAATGTTTTATTTGTGCCAAATTTGAAGAAAAGTCTCCTGTCAGTCCATGCCATTACTGAAAAAGGTGGAGAGGTATTATTCACAAAAGAAAATGTTATAGTAAAGAAAAATAAAAATACAATTTTAAAAGGAACAAAAAATGATAATGGTTTATATAATATTGACTTAACTACAAACTCTGAAGATGCTTTACTGTCCTGCAAAACTGAAACCCCTGAAGACTGGCATGTGAGGTATGGTCACCCTGGAAAAGAAACATTAAAAAATATTATAAAAACAGTTGAAGGAATAAATATAACTAAAGAACAAATAGACAATATGTCTGGAAACTGTGATATATGTATCAAAGCAAAACAAACAAGACTGCCATTCTACACAAGACACAAAGCTGACAGAATAATACATACCATTCATACTGATGTGTGCGGACCAGTCACACCCACAACCTGGGATGGTGATAGATATGTGCTCACCTTTATTGATGACTACACTGATTACACATATACTTACCTGATTGCACATAAAAGTGAAGTGTTCACCTACCTGACTAAATACATACAGGAAGTAGAACGCCACACAAGTGAAAAAGTCAGCACAATACGGTGTGATAATGGCGGTGAATATACAGCAGCTCAACTTAAAGATTGGTGTAGAAAAAGAGGAATAAAATTAGACTATACTGTCATATACAGCCCACAACAAAACGGAAAGGCTGAACGTTTTAACCGCACCCTCATGGAGAAAGTACGAGCCATGTTGTTTCAATCAAAATTAAATAAGAACCTGTGGGGAGAAGCAGTACGGTCAGCCACTTACCTTCTAAATAGAACACCAAAAGAAGGGCAGACAAAGACACCTGTAGAGAAATGGACAGGCAAAAAACCTAATGTTAAAAATATACAAACATTTGGTTGCACCACTTATGCAAAACTTCTTACGCCACTAAAAAAGTTAGATGAAAGAAGTGAAGAACTCATCATGATTGGCTATGCACCAACAGGCTACCGGCTATGGGACCCTGTAAGAAAGCAAATTAAAATTAGAAGAGACGTCATCTTTCATAAAATAAAAGAAAGAAACTTAGAAGAAAGGTATCCAGAAGAAGTTGAAATAAAAACAGAAGAAGACATAAGAAACATAGAAGAAAATGTGACAAATATAAAAGAAGACGACAGAAACACAGAAGAAGATGAAATAAAAACAGAAGAAGACCTAAGAAATATAGAAGAAGATGAAAGAAACATAGAAGAAGATGAAATAAACCCAGAAGAAGAAGAAAGAAACACAGAAGAAGATGAAATAAATACAGAAGCAGATGAAAGAAACACAGAAGAAGAAGAAAGAAACAAAGAAAAAGCAATACCAATTCAAACAAAATCAGGTCGCACAGTTAAAAAACCTACATATTTAAAAAACTATGAAACCAACATAGCAATAAATGAAGCTACATCTGCAGAAGCACCAAATTCATACAAAGAAGCTTATCAAGATAAAGAATGGAGACAAGCAATAGAAAAAGAATTAAATGCTTTAATAAAACTTGGAACTTGGACAGAAACAGACTTACCTGAAAAGAAAAAGGAAATAGACACCAAGTGGATATTTAAGCATAAAGATGATGGAACAAAAAAGGCTAGATTAGTTGTACGAGGCTTTCAGCAGAAAATGCAAGATGATACAGAAATGTACTCACCTGTTGCAAGAATGTCAAGCATCAGACTGATGATATCCAAAGCAGTAAATGAAGACTTACCAATACGACAGCTCGACATTCCTACAGCTTTCTTGAATGGTGAAGTAAAATCTGAAATATACATAAAGCCACCTGAAGGATACACACCTGAAAATACAAACAAAGTACTAAAATTAAACAGAGCACTATATGGTCTTACTGAATCTCCAAGGTGCTGGAATGATACAATAGACAAATTTGCAAAAGAAAAAGGATTTAAGCGTTCAGAATATGATTCATGCTTGTATTACAAACAAAATTGTTGGATGATAATATATGTCGATGATATCTGGATTATAGGAAAAGAGAGTGAAGAAATTATAGAAGCACTAAAGAAAAATTACAATGCAAAAGATTTAGGAGAAGCAAAAACATTCTTGGGTATAGAGATAGATAGAAGCAAAGATAAAATTATAATTAAGCAAACAAAATTAATTGATAAAATACTTACCAAATTCAACATGAAGGAATGCAAAGAAGCTAAGACTCCAATGGAAGTAAATTTTAAAATAAATACAGAAACAGAAAAAGAAGAAGGTGAAAAGAAAGATTTGTACAGACAACTCATAGGAAGCCTACTCTACCTAACTACAATATCAAGACCAGATCTTACATATTCAGTGTCTTACCTCAGTAGATACCTAGATAAGTGTAATAAGACTGCTTGGATGGCTGGCAAAAGAATTCTGCGATACCTAAAAGGCACTCAAGATTTAGGAATAATATACACCAAAAGCAAGAATACCAACATAAAAGCATACTCAGACGCAGACTGGGCTAGCGACGGCACGGATAGAAAGAGTGTCAGTGGAAGCATCATATTTCATGGAAATAATCCTGTATCATGGTCATCAAAGAAACAACCCTGCGTGGCACTTTCAACAGCAGAAGCTGAATATGTCGCAGCAGCTGTCACAGCACAGGACCTACTCAATATAAAAGGAGTTGCAAAACACCTCGACTGCTCTGGAGAAAACAATACACTTTTAATAGACAACTCCAGTGCTATATGCATGGCAAAGAATTATGAAAACTCCAAAAGGACCAAACATATAGACATTAAGTACTATTTCTTAAAGGACATTGTTAATAAAAGATTGATAAATATTCAATACATAAATACTCATGATAACATAGCTGATTTTATGACTAAAAGCTTAGGATCAGAAAAATTCATAAAATTTAAAAATATTTTGTTAAAGCAAGTTACATAAATGTAATACTTAGAACTATAAAATGTATGTTTTGTTATAGAAAAGTTCATTTAATTTTCTCAAACTTATGCAAACTTAAAATACTTATATTCTAAATTTAAAATTATATTCTAAAATTTATTTTATTAAACTATAAAATTGTAAAAGACAAAGGTTGTAAAATTAAGGGGGTGTGTTAGCAAATAAAAAGAATGAATAATTTTAAACCTTTGCCTCTGTAACAAGATACTCTCTACTTAGTCTGTGGTAACAAGTAAGTTTTATACTCTGTGGTATTCAATAGACTATAAGAAAAGATGTCGGTGTGTGAATCTCTTTACTATAAAATAAAAGGCTATTAATACAAAAGTATTTGGTCATTTCTGTGCCTCAGAATTATTAAAAAAAACAAAGTCGCTCTTGCCGCACCGGGCGGCCGGCCGGTACCGCCGCAAACGCTACGTCCCGCAATTTTTAAATCTGTAATATCTTCGAAAATATTCACTTAAATCACACGGTGTAAAGGGCCATATATATCTATATTAAATGAACAATGTATTCAAGGTATTTAATTGGTTAAGGATTAATGCTGTATTGGTTAAAATCGCTTCGAAAATTAGCCATTATTTGTCGTAAAAAGTAAATGACAAAAAAGTTATTGTGGGTTATCCATGAGAGATAGACATATACCAACGCGGACTTTTCTATAGAACTTTTCAATGTGTACAATACTTAGTACATTATTTTGATAAAACTCATAGGGTTCAGCCTGCGTTTGCAATGTAAGCGGAAAAAATGTAATTATTTACGACATCACATTAGAAACCTCAAAAACAACAGTACTTCTCCACTATTTAATGGATGTTATTATACATATAAACCTTCCTCTTGAATCACTCTATCTATTAAAAAAAACCGCATCAAAATCCGTTGCGTAGTTTCAAAGATTTAAGCGTACAAAGGGACATAGGGACATATTAGGGACGGAGAAAGCGACTTTGTTTTATACTATGTAGTGATTTACACAAATATTTCATTGTCATGACTGCACAGTCTACAATATCACTTTGATTCTACATTGATTTTCAAAGAATTTCAAACTGTACTTAAATGTATCCTTACACTTCTCAGTCCGGACTCTTGTGGTAATTTAGTGTACTCCAGAACTCTTTCCACGCTTGTCATTTGGTTCTCCATCTCAGCTGACTGCCGCATCCCCCATTGGAAGATACCAGTTAAGGAAATGGACTGAGTTATAGCCAAACCAACGTAACTACCGTCCATGTCTAAAATATGGTCAGATAAATTAGATGCATCAAGGCCTATTAAATTGCCATACAGCAAAACCTCTTTTAAAAGATTTTTGTGTCGTAATTTTGGTGCCCATGCTCTTCTTTCCGCTATATTGTTTGTGCTGACGGCATTTCCCAGTATGAAGATAGATATCAATAACCCTAATAGTCCAGTGGTGCCACAAAAAGCGCTAAAATTATTTGAAACTTCATTTTATCTCAAGAAGACAAAGACAGAATGATCTTCAAATTAACACTTGAAGTATACAGCGTACACTTTGACTGGCCTGTTGGTCTAGTGGTTAGTGGTCCTGACTGCTATGCCGTAGGTCTTGGGTTCGATTCCAACCCACGACAAATGTTTGTGTGATGAGCAGATGAGCACGATCATTTGTTCTGTGTCTGGGTGTAATTTATCTATAATATGTATGTATTTAGAAATATATAAGCATGTTTATCAGTTGTCTAGTACCCATAACACAAGCTCTGCTTAGCTTGGGACTAGATGGCGTTGCGTGATAATTGAAGAATAATATTATTATTATTACACTTATGTAGCTCTACTAACCTGTCTTCATCAAACAGCTAAAAGTGACGCAAATGATGAATAATAGGCAGACGAGATCCAAAAAATAGCCAAACGCCCTGCTGCAGGTAATGAAGAGGTACCATGCGGCGCTGTGCAGGTCCTGGTGAAGGTCGAACTCTTCGGCCAGGAGGAACTCGGAGCCGAAGGAACGGATTGTGGCCAGACCAAGGATCGTGGCGTTCACGTGACCAAATACTGGACTGCGAGCTGGTGAGAATATTTTGTGATATATTATAATGTTGAATATTGATGATGCTGATTAAGAGCGCATATTCTGAAAGTTGGCAACGTCGCAAATGGCTGTCAAATATTTACAAGTTTTAATTAATTTTACAAATTTGCTGTATGAAGATAAGAAATATGACTCTGTAGTGCACTAAAAAGTTTATTAGGGAATGCAATAACTAATATCGTAACACCGAATATATAGTTTAAGACGTAAAAAAAGTATTTGGAGACATTCCAAATGCCTTTTATACACCTGATACGGTTACAATATCAAATTCAGTGTTTTAATTGCATTCCTATATCAGTTTTCTAGTGCACTACAGAGCCATATTCCTTATTTCCATACAGTTATTAGCGACGTTGCCAAGTTTCTGGTTATGCGGCCTTATGGAACAATATGGTCCTAAGTGAAGAAGTGAAGTGAAGCTTGATTTTGTGTACGAACTCGTATTTTTGGTCATAAGACCTAAGTGAGGGGGTAGTAGTATGTAGTCTAGATAGATTTCGACCACGGCAGCCAATGTCATCGGCGCAGGAGATATTATAGTGCAAGGTGGATTCTCGGCTCCTTTCCTTTAATGTTATAATCCGACCTGACGGTAATTCTACACGACCAGGGAGACATCATGCGCAGAAACAACGGTATAACGTGTTTTGCGATACACCGGGGTATCACCACGAACTTCCGAACTCCGTTCTGGCACTGAGAACTTTTGGAAACTTTGGACAGGGTATTTATTCTACTGTACTCGACATTTCGTAAGGGTCGCGGGCAGCCGATGGATGCAAGTGGCGAATTGTCGTTCGGCGTGGCGGTCTAAGGCGGCAGCCTATGTTCAGCAGTGGACGTCTTCCGGCTGATGATGATGATGATGATGACTCGACATTTACTAAAAAGGATGAGACATGGGGCAGGATGATCTTAACTTTGCCATTAAATGAATTATCCTTTTCTAATGTAAAGCCATTCTTTACTTACTGATTCCTTCCAACCGTTTGACAGCACCAGTCGTCCTGATGTATATCACACGAAAGATATAGAATATTACCATCGCAGCAGCTATCGGGATTAGGAGAGTGATGTCTGTCATCAATATCACGATGACTACTCCTAATAGGTTCAATATTATCTGAAAGAAATACAATATACAGATTAACCTTGTCATTTGCCTAATTATATGAAGTTATTCCATGAACTACTCCGCTTCCATCGAGAAGACTCCATTGCTAAAAAAATGGGCCAAAAAAGCACGACGATGAAGTCTATTTATTATGATTATCGCAGAAGTATGTAGGTGTGTGCCAATCTAAGGAATAAACTTATACTTAACGTCCCTTTCTTTACCTGAAAGCAATCAATCATAGCTTGCGGCAGCAGTTCATCAACAGCTCCCATGTCCTTGCTAAATCTATTCAGAATCCGTCCCGATGGATTGCTATGGAAGAAACTCATTGGGGACCGCGAAATAGACTCAAACATTTCATCATGTAATCTGGAAGACAGGGCGAATTAATTTATTAACATTTTAAGGCAATGTATAGACAAGCAGCACTTCGTAATCGACAGAGGCAACTGCTACTGTCGAGCAGTACTTGGCTATCAGCAAAGCCAACATCAGCTGTCGAATGGCAACTGCTGCTAAAAAGGCAGCGCGTGCACTGAGCTCATACTGTAGGTACAGTATGAGCGCAGTGCACGCGCTGCCTTGCCTGCCTTGGCCTTGAGTGACAGGTGTCACCATTTGTTGAAGTTTGCTGTGCACATATCCACAGCAAATAACCAATGGCAGTGGCAGCTGCTGTTGCCTCTTTCGATAGCTAAACTTTTCTCTATTAACAGTAAACGACAGCAAAGGACTAGCTGTTTGTCTGTTTGACGCCGAAATGTTACACAACTTTATTTATGATAAATACTGACTTGATGGAAGATTTCATGCACAAGGAGAAGAAGAAAAAGGCTCTTATCAAAGCGACTATAATCGTCGCTAATGTTATTATGCCGAAAATGAACACGAATTCCTTTCGGCCTAAACCCTGTTCTGCCCAGATAAGAACGTCCATTGTTGCATCGCCTGACAATTTATCTTCGACGTTACTCCTGAAAAAATTAACAAAGAAGAATTAGACAATACCACAGCAAAAGTTTAGTAATTGTATAGAAGTAATCTTGAAGCTTTTCAAGTCCAAAGCGGCCCTGGGAAGGCGAGACATTTGATTCGAAAATCTACCATTGTCACACTAATGAAGATGAAAAGAATCAATCCATCCGTACCATCGACTGATCCAGTAGTCACAACCGCTGGCACAGAACTGTGCCAGTAGGAACAACAGACCAACGATGACAACGAAGCAACAAGGAGCACCGGCCATGAAATAATCGCGGTACACAGACCCGTTCACTCGACCAGTCGTTTGTATCTCTGCTTCGGGTTTTTGATCCTGGAAACATCATTATATCAAAAGTCGTAAATCTTGCAGTTCACATTCATTTAAGTTTATGGAACTTTATTCCCAGTGGAACTTCTTCTGCATGGTGTCGATCATCTTCATAATTTTAATCAACTCAAGTTAGCTTCGACAAGAACTTTATCGCATCAGCAACATTGGCTTTGGACAAAATCCTTCAAAGTGCTTGTGGGTACACAATGACAAGACTGGAGATTGCTCATGAAGGTGAAGCTCCGAAGCCAGCTAGGCAGGGGCTGATGTGGGTTTTGAATACTTATATAATCGCCTATTGCCCTCCACTGCTGAACGTAAGCATCAACCCTCCCGGTCCTGGGCAGTCCGCATCCATCTGCTGCCAGCCACAAATCAAATCATCAATCCATCTTGTCGCAGGGCGCCCAACACTACGCTGGCCAATTCGCGGTCTCCACTCTAGCAACTCTAACTTACTGCAACGCTCAAGTCCATCATCATAGACCAATGTCGTCTGTGCATGCTAATGTTGCTCGGTTGGAAAAGCATCGATGCACTCTGGACGCTGGGGATGTTATCCTCCTCATGCACTTCGCGAGCCTTCTCGTTCATCATCTGAATTATCTTCAGTTCTTTTTCCTATAAAACAATATTTTTGAAAAACAATATTAATCCCATTCTTTTACTTTGAATAGATTAGTTATGGATATTTACGTCCAATTCTTCAAAAGCTCCGGCGCCAATGATCCGCCCTTTGTCCAAGATAACAACTTGATCGACTGACTTGATGAACTGTAGTTGATGGGTCACCAGCACAACTGTCTTGCTGATCAAGTATCTAATCACAAAAATTAATTATTACTTACGTACCGAGAGCGAGTTGGCTTTTTATAAACAAACTTAATAAAAAGGTGAAAAAATTACCTTTTAATGCATCTTTCGAAGATATGTTTAGCAACTTGAGTGTCTACTGCTGAAAGTGGATCATCTAGCAAGTAGATATCAGCCTAGAATAATAACGTTTTGGTTTAATATCAGTACTTACCAACTTTATTTTTTTTATATTTGTTGTTTTATGATTACCTCTTTATAAACTGCTCTAGCCAGATTAATCCTAGCGCGTTGTCCTCCACTGAGGGAGACGCCACGCTCTCCGACAACAGTCTTATCTCCATGAGGAAATAGAGATATATCTCGTTCCAGGGCACAAACCTTACATACCTCCATATAACGTTGCTTTTGGAATGATTGACCGAATAGAATATTTTGTCGGACAGACCCTGTGAAAGTGGAGACGGTGACCTTCAACATTCCCGAAACATTTCAAGTTTATAGGAGCATTATGTTGAATGGACTTACCCACGAAAAGCCATGGGTCCTGACTAGCGTAACTGACGGTACCGTTAGTTTGCATAGTGCCGCTGGTACAGGGCAACTCGTGCAGAACCATGTGCAGTAGCGTAGACTTGCCTGAGCCAACTGCTCCGATCACAGTTGTTAGAGAGCCGGCGAAAATCTGGAATTCGACATGGAGCCAGTAGAAAGCTTTCTCGAGTTTGAGAACTCTTGTTACAGACAAAATTGTACCATTTTTACTGTAGCTATTGAATTTCTGAATGCTATCTATGTACTAACTAAACTACGCTCGAACGTTCTTCAGAATATTTTGGTGAAATCTTACCGATAACTCCAAATCTATAACGTCGTCTTTATTCGATGATTTGAGCCACCTGCTCGAAGCATTGTCAAATCTGATTGCTATTTCATCCGTACGGATTTCTGTATCACGAAACAAACAAATTGTACCAAAACTGCTATGGTAACAAGGCAGCAAAGATTATAATTATTTGTTTTGTAAGTTACCTTTAACTTTTTCCTTGGGATTATCCTTATCCTTTGAGGTACTGGCCTCCGTTGCCACTGGTACTGACTGTTCAGGTTCTACGTAACAAACAGGTAGGTATTGTAATTTTTAGCAGGTAACAAAACAGGCTGTTTGTAAAATACTTCTAACATCATTACAACTTGAAACGTGATTTTTACCATTTGATTATGTTTTGAGTTACCGATATTCTGGCACTATATTAAGCGCCATGATGATAGATAAACAAAACAATCTATAATGATACTGTGATTGTGTCAATTTTAAACATTACAGAAGGTACACCTAGAATAGTTACTCGTTTCTTCTTAGCCATTGGAGAATTAGCTTCTTGTGTGGTCGTTGGTACTCTAGATGGCAGGCTACATTGTTCACTCAGTAAATAGTCCCGGATCCTTTGTACCGCCACGTTCATTTCTGCTATCTGAAATAACAGCCATAATGAAAGCATACGAAGAGATTCGAGAACAGAGTTCAATAAAAATTAAGAAGAGGCTAATGACTGATTCAGTAACAAATATAGAAGCATTAACTATAAAAGATTACAAAAGTATTGCTCCGTCACCATCACCACGTAACATGATGATGTTAAACTACAGACGAGGAATAAGCTTAGATTCTAATTAGAGAGGATGAGCAAAGATGAAGAACCAAGAGACTTACCTGACCAACGGCCTGAGGAAAATACAAGGTCATAGTTTGCTTCGTAATATTATAGTAGCAAGTAAGGAAGAAAACGTTCTCGACGGTGATGCGGTTGACGTAAGTCACGTAGAGTAGCACGGTGATGAAGATACCGAAGCGTGAGGTGAACATGATGAAAGACATGATAACGCCTCGAATGTATGATGTCATCTTTATGAAGTAGATTTCTTGACTGTCGGTGATAAGGAGAAATGGCTAATGTAGTATTTGTATTGGTAATTATTGATAGTTCTCTAGGAAAAAAAATAGAAGAAAAATGATTGTTAGATAAAATAAATGAGACTGTTAACTCCACTGATAACAAAATAATTTCTGCTTTGACTGCCCATTCGCTTTTCTAACAAAACGAATAGAAAATAATTAAAAAATTAAAATAGATGTTTATAAAAAAAATGACATGAATAATTTACAATTACTTAATTATGTAGGTATGTAAGTACTTGTTAATAATTATGATATTTGGAAACCCTTCTATTGTAAACTTGAAAACATGCAATATGATATTTTTTTTTGAAAACTGTGAAGAAAACAAAAAAGTGGTGTAAACCCCGAAAAACCAACTGACAAATGGAAACCAAAAAAGAAAAATGTTTACCTGGGGTTTGACTTTGAACCCATGATCACCACCATGAAAGTCAAGGGCTCAATGAGCCCTTGACTTTCATGGTGGTGGAGGTGAGGCTCATCAAGGTTTTAAAAAATCAGGCTATCCAGATTGATTTTTCGCCCCATTAAACCCCTATATTCCAAATTTCATCGAAATCGTTAGAGATATACAACGTGTAACGTTAATAGCGCAAAACCTCTCGTGGGGTAACTCAGCCCACGAGAGGTTTTGCGCTATTAACGTTATTACACGTTGTATAAAGGCTGGTACAAATATTGCTCGTTGAAATAGTGGGATTTATTTCGTGTTACTGATAATATTTAGCAACTCTCACCCCGTTGCCAGACTCTTGTTAGCTCACTTTTGCAGCCTACACATCGGATTCGAAAATGATTTTCAGGTAACAGTAGCTTTCAGTAGTTAATTAAGGTAAACAAGGTTTGAATTTAAGGTGTCGCCGATTGTTCTGGACTAAGGCCAAATGAGCTTTTAGTCACGGGCACAGAAATAAATATAGTCACGGGCTCACGGCTCTAGCCTCTATCCACTTACCGTCGAACAATATCAATAATCTTCCTAAACGGTTGCTCCCAGGTGTACATCTTTATCACTTCAATTCCCATTACGATTTCTTTCATTAGTCTCACTCGTTCGTCTGACTTCTCCGCTGTACCTCGTCTGTAGAAAGCAGTGTTTACTCCCAAGAATACTGGAAGATTTAAAGTTTATGCAACCATTCTAAAGTGTTTATTATGTGTGTGTCTGGCTGGATCAATAATTGTCATAATGTTCCTAAATGCTAGTTGGATTAGAGGTTATTTTCTTACTTTGAAATGGAATAACTGCTATGATAATCAGTGAACCATACACAGCTGGCATTCCCATCTCGCGGTATAGGTAAATTGTCATTATCTGTAACAATTGTAAAATGATAGTAGAAGTAGAAAAAGTTTTTGATGCTTTTAGTTAGGCACTTGTTGTTGCCCCCTTCCCATTTCGTGTTTTTCAAGATTCATGCAAAAAGGAGCCTATAACTGACTGCAGGGTTCCATCTCTGTACTGAAATTCATCAAAATTGTTCCAGCGATTTAGATGTGAAATCGTCACAAATAAACTCATCTTCTTTGTAAAATTAAAGTTTTTTTTTACATAATTGAATTTTACCGCAGTTTCTAACGGTCCTATCCAGAGATAGTGTGCGAAGAGTGGTCCAGTGTCGAACCGGTTGACGTCATTTGCCATAAGATTTAAGACCAAGCCACCACTACTCTCAGACGTCGCCTGGATATTTACTTTTAGAGCCTGAAATAATGACATCCGTTAAGTGTTTCATTTAAATCACCATAATGATTTAGAAGTAGGCGAAGCTGATGGATGGTGCTGCGAAAACTTCGTAGTCAAGTACCTACTGACAGATGAGTTTTACCGAAGCAGACAACATTCTTCTCCCACGACACCCGGCCTTCCTCCGCTATGCCTTTCGGTTTGCTATCATCTCCCATTTTGATAGCAATGTCTCCAAGAACACTCAAGATTTAACTCACCTTTCTATAAATAAGACTGCAGACGCCAACTCTCATCTTCATGCCCATGTGCATGACCCCCATCATGAAGGGATGCTGCACCATGATGTTGAAGGTGCTGCAGAAGATGATGCCGAACGCGAAGACCACAGCCTCTCCCCAGGTAACACTGCCTTCCATTTCGTAGTACGAGAACAAGCGGAACAAGTACGTCGAATTGTTCCTGAAATACTTATATTGATGTCTAGGTAGTTAGGTATGCTTTGATGTGATCGACAAATACCAAGGTGCCTTTGGATTTTATAATTTAAAACTTACAGCCACGGTTGAAGTCCCAGCCAATTCAAATAATTAGGTATATTCTATTTAGATCCAGACATAAGCCTAGAGATTGTGAAATTGTATTTGAGGTCGAGCATCTTGGTATTTCAAAGTAAATACAGTTGCTTAATTCACTCAGTATAGACATTCTGTCGTACGCACGTTTTAAATTGTATTTCTCAGTACTTACTACCTCATGCTGTCATATTTTGATAACGTGGAACAACTTACACATTACTATCGTCTTCAACTGGGCTGTAGTAACGCAACAACAATCCAAGAAATAATGGTTGCTGTAACCTAATAACAGAAAACATGAAATACAGTTACCTACTTAATAATTACTCATCAGCGTGGAATTAAAATTACCGTATAACATGGATATCAGCACCTACCATCCCTTTTGGAACCACAAAGCTGAAATAAAAAAATAAAAAAAGTACCGAGCTACCAAAATAATATATACGGGGGGCAATAAAGCATTTAAGGTAGTGGTTGACCTGATTAGAAACTCCATAGCAGCTAGGATGAGGCCATACAGCATGAGTTCAGTCCCGAATACTTTGAAGAGAACCTTCCAGAGACTTGGCTTACATCTCTCTCCGCGCCGCC
Source organism: Agrotis segetum (assembly GCA_036375495.1). Classification (NCBI taxonomy): domain Eukaryota; kingdom Metazoa; phylum Arthropoda; class Insecta; order Lepidoptera; family Noctuidae; genus Agrotis; species Agrotis segetum. The sequence goes on from JAQSVV010000237.1 coordinate 344,273, forward strand.
TAGCGTTCAACACTTCGCGGTCCCATGCCTTTTGGACGGCATCACCTAAAGGATCGGAGCGTGAATACTCTGGCCTAATATTTCTCATTTGGAACTCTGTCGTCCCGCGATCCTTGGAGGCAAAGAGTTTCTGTAATCATAACAGAGGTATGATTACAGAAACTCTTTAAAAAAAACTTTAGACTTGGGAGGTTTTAAAATCTTTTAAGACTAAGTTTCTTCACTTGTTTTCTCCTTCATTTCTATCATTTTACGAGTATTTTATGCATTGACTTATAAAATATGCATTGATGCACATAGTATCTACATTTTAGGTCAATAGTTACGCCTATCGTTGTATGAACGATAGGCGTAACAAAACAAAAGTTAACATTGCGTTTCCGAGTTATGAGAAATATTTGGATTCGTTACCTAGCACATTAGAGCGGTGTTCAGGCAGGGGTGCATAGAGATCCGCATCTTTAATATCGCGACTGTAGCCCATTTTAAATGTTTCTAACGTCCACCTTAAAAGTAAAACACATAATATAATTTAAGTCTGGGTATAAATTGACGACTAAGGTTCTCTATTTTTTTGAAAAAGGACTTGTCGGTTTTTTGGATAACTTGACAAAAGGACACATTTTCTGGACGTGGTCCTTATAAAACTCAGCCTAAGGAAGGCCATTGATATAACCTGAGGATATAACGCAGTCTAGGAGGAGGCTGGAGGTCTTCAGCAGTAGTCTGCATGAGGCTGAGTTGATTTTGTTGCATCACGCCCAGAATACCTTGTTATCACCCTTTGACCCGCCTTTGACATACAACCTGGGCCAGCTGTTTAAAGTCGTTGGTCCATTTATCAAACGAGGAGCAATGTGCGATAAAATGTTCTTTGGGTTTTTCTTAATACTTCCTTCTTAACGTGTCGATACTCAAATTTTGTCAAACCATTATGTAGCCACCAGCGCAGCTCAACCATTGGCTTCATAAAAATCATAAAAGGTGCAGGTGGTTTGATGGCCAGTGCACGAGGTAGGGCATGCCCTTCAAAGAGGCCCCACACTGTAGGTACTTTAGGAGTGATTGAGGACACCCCAACTAGGTCCCACAGTCACCAACATACCCGAAAGTCAAGATCGAGAATAAATTGGCTCCGTATCGAGGATTCATCTCCCTTCTTTGTTTTGGTCCAGTATCCATTTTAATCAGTAATTGTAAAATTAAAATGTTCTCACACAATTACGTAAAGGGAATAACTAACGCAATCTAGAGGGCAGCGGAAAATTTTAAACGCTTTTTAAATATTAGTATGAGGTAATATTGCCATAATTAAAAAAATAGCTCTAAAGAAAATAAATTATAGTAGAAATGTTTATTACAACCGAAGTATTTGTTAATCGTGTTGTATGGGTAAAAAATTTAAAACTCGCGTCAGGGTCACGTGACCAAAACTCGCGTCAGGGTCACGTGACCCTGATCGAAAATGAGTAAGACGTCATTCAAATTAAAAATAAAACATAGTAGATAGGTGTCAATCGTGTTTAGAGATTTTAGCTTTCTAAATACTCTTTTATTTTCTCATAACAATTTCAAATTCTATACTAATCCTTTAGATTTCCAAACTTACCTAACTACAATTTTTATCACTCCAATTTGAGGTTTAGTACCTATGAATTTTATTTAATTCAAAAACGTTGTTCGATACGTGACTGTAGGCTTAAAATTTTAATCAAACTAATTAAGTATTGATATACATAATTAAGTACATGAGGTTATACCCGTGTGTTATGTGCATATTATGGCGCAATGAAGTCTTTAAAAGCCTAGTTCTAATGACACAGAATTAAGTTTAAACAATGCTTTACATTCGAATTACTTGTCTTCTTGTAAGCATTTGTCTGTGCGGGGTAAGTTTTTTTTTTGTAAAATCAAGACTTTTCAAAACCGCTTTTCCTTACTTTATAAAATTGGTTTCACAGGCGCAGCAATATGTATATCCAACAAGAATGGTGTGCCCACCTCCAAGCAGGTATGATTCCTGCAGTTCGGCCTTAGAAGACCTCACCCTGTTACTGCAACTTGCTAAAAAAATCGACGACGACGACAAAGGATGCTGTACTCCCCAATGCCAGCTGAATACCGGGCTCAGTGATGAAATTATAATGAAGCTGGTTAATGCACTCATATACACTGCTACGCAGAACTGTGGTCCACGGCAGAGCAATGATTACCAAGGAACTTGTGGTGGTCAAGGTACAGGAGGTGGTGGTGTTGGTGGAGGAGTGGGAGGTGGTATCGGTGGAGGAGTGGGAGGTGGTATCGGTGGAGGAGTGGGAGGTGGTATCGGTGGAGGAGTGGGAGGTGGTATCGGTGGAGGAGTGGGAGGTGGTATCGGTGGAGGAGTGGGGGGTGGTATCGGTGGAGGAGTGGGAGGTGGTGTTGGTGGAGGAATAGGTGGTGGAGTCGGTGGAGGACTAGGTGGTGGACTAGGTGGTGGAGCTGGTGGAGGACTAGGTGGTGGAGCCGGTGGAGGACTAGCTGGTGGAGCTGGTGGAGGACTAGGTGGTGGAGCCGGTGGAGGCCTAGGTGGTGGAGCCGGCGGAGGCCTAGGTGGTGGAGCCGGTGGAGGACTAGGTGGTGGAGCCGGTGGAGGCCTTGGTGGTGGAGCTGGCGGAGGCCTAAGTGGAGGACTCGGTGGTGGAGCCGGAGGTGGACTAGGTGGTGGAGCCGGTGGAGGACTTGGTGGTGGAGCCGGTGGTGGACTAGGTGGTGCACTTGCCGGTGGACTGTGATGTGAAGGTAAAAATTTAATAACCTTTAAACAGGCAAGGCACACTTAACAAAACTACAACATGTTTGGAGGAACACAAAAGGTACTGAGGTGAGGGCACAGTTAGCGCAGCGGCTGAGCGATCGAACTGCTGCGCTGCGTGTCGCGGGTTCGGTTCCCGCATGGAACAAATTTTATGTGAAGTTGTTCCGGGTCTGGGCGTTTGTGTATGTGAGATTATTATATTATGATTGTAAACGCACCCACTACACAGGAGAAATTCCTTCCTAGTGTTGGGCAAGATTTTTTTTCTTTTTTTAAACCTTGCTTGCCGACACGCAGCGCAGCCAGTTCAATATTTCAGCCACTGCGCCAACCGTGCCGGCAAAGTGTGTCACACTGCTCTGACAAACAGGCTCATTTTAGCTGAAAAGCCTATAAAATTAAATGTTATAAAAATATCTAGTTTTAATTCCGCGACAAAATTCTAATAAAATTGGTAACACCTGATTTGTTAGCTTATGAAAAGCCTTTAAATAAACATATACCTACACTGAAATGAAATCTTAATCGTTCGTTCGTAGAAATAAATTAATGCCAATGTCATAGAAAACAACAACAAAATCGTGTCGCAAATAAAAAATATGTAAGTAAAATTCAGTTTTTGTTATTTACCCTGATCAGCCCTGGAAGACCGATACAAATCTGGACAGAAAATGCTGAACAGTCAGCTATCTCGCTCTGTCGCTCTCGTCTGAACTCATACGCTAATTTAGTCAGCATAGCTGACTGTTCAACATTTTCTGTTCAGTTTTCTGTTAGTTGTATATTGTATCGGCTAATCGTACCCAAAGGTCGCAATTTTGTGTTCCAAATGAGTTTGCTTCTTTTCTTTGGATAGCCTGTAGCGCTTAACAAATTCAGCAAATCAGCATCCTCGTTAAGGCAGTGGTCCGACCGCCGACGATGAACGAGTAACGAGTAGAACTAGAACTATTACCATTACACTCTAAAAAGAATTGGCGATCGGCGGGAGCGAGTGTAATTTCGATAGCTTTTTCGCCGGGCGATAGCGAATGTTCAAGTGCGACGAGCGCCTTTATGTGACATTTCACTGTACCTACCGAATGCGAGCAACGAGTGAGCGAGCATCGCTGAACGAGTATCGCTGAGGAGCGTGTTAATTTTTGAAAGCTCGTCGCTCAGCGGCAGAACGAGTAAAACGAGTCGTCGCCGACAGTGTGAACAGTCAGAGAGCAACTACTATTTTTATATGCATCTCTTTCGTTTACACGGAATGTACATTTATTGTGCGTTTCTTGAGAGAGAAAATTAAAAGCCGTGAGTTACTCGTTCTCTCGCCGTTGGTCGAACCACTGCTTAATGCAGGTGGCCGGTGGCCTAATACTTTCCTCAAAAAACTCAATTAAAATAAATAGCTGTATGCAGCAGATGCCTTCCGGCGAACATGAGAAATGAGATATATTATTGAGAGGTTTTCTTTTTGGAGTTTAAAAAAAAAAGTAGTTTCCAAGGACTCTATAGATGGCGTTGAACTGACGATGTTACTCTAGGAAAAAGGTGCATGCCTTCATTTCTGCACAAATCCACGAGGCACAGACTTCTCTTCTTTTTCTCTTGGGACATTTTCTTTCTGGCGTGGATAACTCATAAATTAAAAAGTCTGGTAAATGAATATTTTTTTCTTTTTCCTTATTTTCAAAATGCCATTTTGTGTGATGTGATGTGACTGACAATGACATGACATGTACTTTTTGTTTTAGGATCTCAAAATTACATCCAAGTGAAAAAAAAATGCAGAGGGCCAAAGCCTGCCGGGGTCGCGGGATTATTTCCTTACCGTGACCCCGGTATATAAAGGGCTATTGAAGGACACCGTGGATTTTAGTCAGTACAAGTCTGACAGTCCCTCCCGCCCTGCCCGGGGTGGGAGGACTCATTTGATGATTTTACCACGTTAAAAAAAAAAAAAAAAAGTGAAAAAAATGACGTGACGTTCGTTCATTTCAGTAACATATCAAGTTCAGCGCCATCTATCCATTGACTAGGGAAACCATAAAAAGAAAATCCCTCATTATAAAATCTGACGCGTATTCGCACGAATGTGAGTGGCCGGCTTGATAGACACTTATGGTGAACGCACACCTAGCCGCACCGCAGTCTCCGCAGTCCCCGCATTACGAATTCTTTGTAACAAGTTGTATGAAACCTCGCACACCTAGGTGTGCGTTCACCATTACACTATACGATCGCGTTTTATTAGTCAATCGATTTGGGTATTTCGGTAACCTACAGCTTGGCAGCTTGGCAAAAAAGTGTAGAAACGGAACTAAGTTTTTTGTTTGCTGGCATTTTGCTGGCAACATTTACAATCTTTGAAATGATGTAAATAAAAAACGCAGGTTTGTTTATATTATTGTGTTATAAAACTAACATATGTGATAATAAAAATTAATAAAACCATTTAAAGTGCTGGTAGCGAGATTATTTATAAGGTTTTATGCGATGTTTGGCAGAAAAAGGGCTCAAAAGCACATCTAACCGATCTCAACGATGTTCACCAAAGAACCACTGATATTTATTTATATGACAGGTATGTAACTGTTTGTCTTGTAGCGGGTGGCGAAGGGCAACTCGCTGTTCGACCCTGGACCACGCCCGGGTCGACGGCGCGTTGTGTTGCACGTGCATTTCAAAGAGCGTCAGCATAATGACGGGGGCATCTAGGGGAATCTAGAGGGCCGAAGCATGCCGCGGTCGCGGGACTTATTACCCCGGAACATAAAGCCATAAAGGGCTATTGAAGGACACCGTGAATTTTAGTCAGTACGAGTCTGACAGTCCCTCCCGCCCCGCCCGGGGTGGGAGAATTCATTTGATGATATTAACACGCTATAAAACCCGACTACGGAATAAACGCGGACTGTAGTTTAAAACAAAAACAATATTCATTTCACCGATATTGTGCTAGCCGTGGTCGTGTGCCACCTACCTAATGAAGATTGTGTGAAACAGACGCAGGTGGCACACGACCACGGCTAGCACAATATCGATCAAATGAGTATTCTTCTTGTTTTACACTTTTCAGTAAGTACTAGTGTTTTTTTCGTAATCGGGTTTTAGCAGGTTTTAGATATTTTTAACTTATTTTTAATTTACACTATTTTGGGGTTATGTTATTAATTATTTGATAAGTATAATAATAAAAGGAAAGTAGCGAGTAAATTTCAAATGTAGGTACTCATTAAGCATTTGATACCCTTGTTAACACTGTTAGAAACAGGCAAAGTAGCTTTTATAAGCTATAACTAGTATTTGCGCGTTGCGCGAGCTGCAAGCAGCTCGCGGGGTCGTGTTTTGAAAAGTATTTCCACAGAAATATTAAAAACAGGAGAAGTGGCAAGGGGGCGTGTCCGCTACCAGATGTTCTGAGCGCCACGCTCAGAAAGTGAAAAAATGGCCGTCACCGCGAGTTAGTGTGTTGTCAACCGCGTTCGTGAAAAAAACGATTATACCGTCTTGTTCGGTGCTTTTGTGCAAAAATAGAAACCAAAACAAATATTTTAGAAGTCATGGCATCGGGTTTCACATGTAATTACAAGTATTTTTCAATATTTGTCTTAAAAATCACGAAAAACAACAAGCAGTAAAATATATCTGACTTGTACTACTGTACTTTTGTTTTCCTACATTACTCCGACTGTATTATTTTTGCAATAAATACATTGCTCTTTTACAACCACATCATTGCACCACAGAGTGACTGAACAAGCAATGTAAAACTGACATAACGATACCTCAATCGGCCGTAATGTCGCATGGTACGGCCGCTGCTCAGGTCCGCGTATTTTAGTGCGAGCTAGTGACGTGCTCTTGGAGATCCAACAAAGTCTATCGACAAGAAAGTCTACTGCTAATTGCTATTTTAATATTTCAGTTTTTTTTTTAATTTTTGAAGTGAAAACTTCTTTAGCGGCGTTGTACACTTTTTCTGTAATGGGTAAAAAATTTAAAACTCGCGTCAGGGTCACGTGACCCTGATCGAAAATGAGTAAGACGTCATTCAAATTAAAAATAAAACATAGTAACAAAAAAGTTTTCACTTCTACCGGCACTCCTGGAGTGCAACCTTTTTTTTAACTTGAAATAAGGCTGGAAGGCCGATGTGGTTCATGCATTTTTACAAAGTTTTATTATTTTACAGAGTATTATATAAATTTAAAACCGAAGATGGTTAAGTAAATTAATTAATGTTTAGTTTAGTAATCTATGGACTAAATTAATAGTAATCTATACAATAAAGATAATAAAAACGGTTTCATATAGTTTTTTATTAATTTTATTTCCAAACTTTTATAATTTATCGATATATTTATCGTGAACTCTTCGATTTAGTCAAACACTGTCGATTCCGCCCCCGTGTCCCGACGACACACAATGATAATTGTTTTAGTGTGAGTAAATTACACGGAAAAAGTACGCTGTGGTTTAAAGAATAAGGTTTATATTTAAATGACAGAGTTTTCGACGGCGCGTGTGTGCACTTGTTCGTAGTATTGTTTTGATTTACTACATGCGTAATATTATCCTAATGGTGGGGCAGTTGTGGCTTCACCGGTTTTCTATACATTTTGAACTCCACGCCATATCTCCTTCTATAATATATCTATGAGTATTTCTTACTTAAAATTTTTTGCAGTCGCCATTTTAGATTTTGATTTTGACCTTACTATCGGCTTTAGCATCCTCGAAAACTATTAAAACGACTCCCATGATGAACAATTCAAAAATGATCGCAGCCGCCATCTTAAATTCTGATTTAGACTTCACTATCGGCTTAAGCACCCTCGAAAACCATGAAAACGGCATCCAATATAAAAAATATGATTTTTTGTAGTCGCCATCTTGGATTTTGATTTTGACCCCACTACCGGCTTTAGCATCCTCGAAAACCATGAAAACGACTCCCATGATGAACAATTCAAAAATTATCGCAGCCGCCATTTTGGATTTTGATTTTAACCTTACCATCGGCTTTAGCATCCTCGAAACCCATGAAAACAACTCCCAGGATGATTATTTCGAAAATATCGCAGCCACCATCTTGGATTTTGATTTTAACCTCGTTATCAGCTTTATATCATCATCAGCCTATTGCCGTCCACTACTGGACGTAAGCCTTCCCCAAAGAGCGCCAACCATCCCGGTTTTGGGCAGGCCGCATCCATCCACTGCCAGCCATAGCCAGACCCATCTTGCAGCAGAGCGTCCTACACTACGTTTGCCCATTCGCGGTCTCCACTCAAGCACATGTTTGCTCCATCTCCCGTTTGTCCGTCTGCAGACGTGCCATTTGGTTCACATTTGGTTCTCTGGCGAATGACTTCATTACGAATTCTATCCACCAGAGAAACCCCGAGCATTGCTTTCTCCATTGCACGCTGAGCAACCTTAAATTTGTGGACCAGGCCGATGGTAAGTGTTCACGTTTCGGCTCCGTAAGTCATTACGGGTTGGACACGCTGGTTGTAAACCCTGGTTTTAAGGGATTGTGGGATCGATGATTCAAAGATATGACGCAGCTTCCCGAATACCGCCCAACCCAAGCGTATTCTTCTAGCTGCGTCCTTCTCAAAGTTGTGCCTGCCCAGTTGTACACTTTGGCCTAGATAAATGTATTCTTGCACAACCTCGAGGGCAGCATCATTCACGATTACCTACAGGTCTCGGGGAGACGTGACCATTAAACATGACTTTGGTTTTGTCCAGCCAGATTCATTCCGAGACCCACACGCCTTAGAGAATCGCTCAAGCTGTTCAGCATTTTTTCCGGCTCCTGCAGAGACTCTGCTATGATGACAATGTCATCCGCAAATCGGAGGTGTGAGATGTACTGACCGTTGATATTAACACCCCGTCCTTTCCAATCAATCGTCTTGAAAACGTCCTCCAACGCGTTTGTAAACAGTTGGATTGGTTTTGTGCTCTGTTCTTCTACTTAGACGGTCACTGTTGCGGCCTTATACAGATATCTCATCACCTCAACGTAGCGACAGTCGATGAGGCATCTCTGCATGGACTCCAGAACAGCCCAGGTCTCGACGGTATCGAAAGCCTTCTCGTAGTCCACATACGCTAGGCACAGAGGCTGGTTATACTCCTCGGTCTTTTGAATCACTTGCCTAAGGGTGTGTATGTGGTCTATGGTGCGGTAACCTTTTTGAAACCCGGCCTGCTCCGGTGGCTAAAAATCATCGAACTTTTGGGCGAGACGATTTAGAATAACCCTCGAGAACAGCTTATAGATATGGCTCAGAAGTGAGATGGGGCGGTAGTTTTTAAGGAGCGCTTTATCGTCTTTTTTGAAGAATAATACTACCACACTCCCATGCTTTGCCTCCGGTGTTATGCAAGTGTGTATGACGGAATTGAAGAGTTTACAAGCTCTGTCAAGATAGATATTCCTCTTGCCTTGAGCAGCTCAATGGTTATTCTGTCATCCCCTGGGGCTTTGTTGTGGTGAAGCTGCCTGAGTGCCATTCCAACCTCACCCATGTCAATGTCGGGAAGCTCGTCTGTGAGATGGCGTGTCAGTTTGGCCCGTTGGTCATCCGCGCCGTGGGCCTGAGGTGGGCAAGGTTTTTGAGCATATAAGTCTCCGTAGAACTTTTCGACTTCAGCGAGAATCTCTGGCTTTGACGTTAAGGTGGTGCCTTGTGACGTTCTGGGCTTTGTGAGGCTACAGCGGGAGGTATTGGGCTTGGCAACTACCTTCGAGCCTTTATTCCGAGCTATAGCTTGCTCTACAATACGAGTATTTGCACACCGAGTATCGCGTCTGAACTGTTTTTTGACCTCCCCGTTAAGAACCTGCCTCTCAGCCTGTGTGGCTTTGTGAGTTCTCGTCGTTTCCTCATCAGTGCCAGAGTCTCGCTGGTAATTAAGTTCCGACTTACGTCCATTCCTGATCGGTCGAAAAAGTTTACAGCCCGCCTCGCAGACAACACGCAGCAGGCCTTCGGTGACGTCGTTTATCGGCTTTAGCATCCTTGAAAACCATGAAAACGACTCCCATGATGAACAATTCGAAAATTATCGCAGCCGCCATCTTGCATTCCCGTTTTGACCTCGCCATCAGTTTAACATCCTCGAAAACCCATGATGAAAACACAAAAATTATCCAAGACAAAAAGAATTTTTCAATTCCAAAACAAACTTTTCAGTTTAGATAAAAATATGACATTTCAAAATATTATTGTGTTGGGTACGCGCTTACTGCCCCGTGAACACTGTATGCGATCATAGGATTTGGATTTTAACCTCACTATAGGCGAAAACCATAAAAACGACTCCCATGATGAAAAATTCGAAAATTATCGCAGTCGCCATCTTGGATTTTGATTCTTACTACACTATCAACTAAAGCATCCTCGAAAACTATGAAAACGACTTCCATAATGAACATTTCGAATATTATCGCAGCCGCCATCTTCGAGTTTGATTTTGAACTCACTATACCCATACCCGAAAACCATGAAAACGACTCCCATGATGAACATTTTGAAAATTATCGCAGCCGCCATCTTGGATTTTGATTTTGACTTCACTATCAGCTTTATTACCCTCGAAAACCATGAAAACGACATCCATGATGATATCTTTGAATTTTTTGCTGTCGCCATCTTGGATTTTGATTTTGAACTCACCATCGGCTTTAGCATCCTCGAAAACCACGAAAATGACTCCCATGATGAACAATTCGAAAATGATCGCAGCCGCCATCTTGGATTTTGATTTTGACTTCACTATCATCTTTATTACCCTCGAAAACCATGAAAGCGACATCCATGATGATATCTTTGAATTTGTTGCCGTCGCCATCTTGGATTTTGATTTTGACCTCACTATCGGCTTTAGCATCCTCGAAAACCATGAAAACGACTCCCATGATAAACATTTCGAGAATGATCGCAGCCGCCATCTTGGATTTTGATTTTGACTTCACTATCATCTTTATTACCCTCGAAAACCATGAAAACGACATCCATGATGATATCTTTGAATTTTTTGCTGTCGCCATCTTGGATTTTGATTTTGACCTCACTATCGGCTTTAGCATCCTCGAAAACCATGAAAACGTCTCCCATGATGAACATTTCTAAAATTATCGCAGCCGCCATCTTGGATTTTGATTTTGACCCCACCATCGGCTTTAGCATACCCGAAAACCATGAAAACGACATCCATGATGATATCTTTGAATTTTTTGGTGTCGCCATCTTGGATTTTGATTTTGACCTCACTATCGGCTTTAGCATCCTCGAAAACCATGAAAACGACTCCCATGCTGAACATTTCGAAAATTGTCGCAGCCGCCATCTTGGATTTGGATTTTGACCTTACTATCGGCTTTAGCATCCTCGAAAACCATGAAAACGACTCCCATGATAAAATTGATGAACAATTCGAAAATTATAGCAGCCGCCATCTTGGATTCTCATTTTGATTTTGAAAAATGATTTTGACATAGGTACTCTGGGCCCCAAGAGAAAATGTTCCAAGTTTCTTCTGAGATCCACTTAAAGGGGGGAGAAAGGGGTGAAGAGGGGAGATTTTGAAAATAATGGTTTTTTTTTCTCCGATCCTCCTCTATACGATTCCGTTAAAGAACACCAAACACGGGTCTCCTAGTTTCTGAGATACGATAGGGAGGGGGGGGGAGGCCAAAAAGCGGAGGCTTGGTACTTTTGCCCTACTTATGAGAGTTATTTGTAAGTTTGCTTGTCGTCACCCGCGAGTTACGCTTCACCCGCTCAACCTTCGTTACGCTACGGAGGTCGCCGGCTCACTTCGCTCGCCACCTCCCCCCTTCGCTCCACTCGGACTCGCAGGTTCGCTCCACTCAGAACCTACCTACCACCGGAAAGGTATCGTGACCTTTTTCCTTCGCTTCGCTTTACCGCTACCTAGTTTCCGAGATACGATGGAGGGAGGGGTGAAGGGGGGGAATAGGGTGAATTTTGAAAAATGATTTCGACATACTCTGGGCCCCTTGATACGAATCTAGAAAAAAAAATGGTCCAAATCTCTTTGAGATTCGGGGAGTTTTACTTTTCCGAGCGTCCTCTATACCAATCCATAAAAAAACAAAACACGGGTCTCAAAGTTTCTGAGATACCTACGATTGGGAGGGGGGGGGGGGAGCAAAAAGGGAGGCTTGGTACTTTTGCCCTACTAATGAGAGTTACTTGTAAGTTTGCTTGTCGTCACCGCTGAGTTACGCTTCACCCACTCAACCTTCGTTACGCTACGGAGGTCGCCGGCTCGCTTCACTCGCCACCTCCCCCCTTCGCTCCACTCGGTCTCGCAGGTTCGCTCCACTCAGGACCTACCTACCACCGGAAAGCTATCGTGACCTAATTCCTACGATTCGCTTTACCGCTACATAGTTTTTCCGATATACGATGGGGGGATGGGTGAAGAGGGGGAAATGGGGGAGTTTAGAAAAATCGTTTTGACCAATTCCAGGTACTTTATGTGAATCTGAAAAAAAAAGTGTTCCAAGTCTCTTCTGAGATCCGCCTTAAGGGGGGGGAAAGGGTCAAGGGGGGGGACTTTGAAAAATGGTTTTTACTTTTCCGAGCGTCCTCTATGCCAATCCATAAAAAAACAAAACACGGGTCTCAAAGTTTCTGAGATACCTACGATTGGTAGGGGGGGGGGGAGCAAAAAGGGGAGGCTTGGTACTTTTGCCCTACTAATGAGAGTTACTTGTAACTTTGCTTGTCGTCACCGCTGAGTTACGCTTCACCCACTCAACCTTCGTTACGCTACGGAGGTCGCCGGCTCGCTTCGCTCGCCACCTCCCCCCTTCGCTCCACTCGGTCTCGCAGGTTCGCTCCACTCAGGACCTACCTACCACCGGAAAGCTATCGTGACCTTATCCCTACGCTACGCTGCGCTTCGCTTTACCGCTATGGGGGGAGGGGTAAAGAGGGGGAGAGGGGGGAGTTTTGAAAAGTGATCTTGACACACTCTGGGCCCCTTGATACGAATCTGAAAAAAAAAATGTTGCAAGTCTGTTAACTTCCGAGATCCGCCTAAAGGGGGGGGAGGGGAGGGGGCAAGGGGGAACTTTGAAAATGATTTTTACTATTTTGAGCCTCCTCTATATGGATCCGTAAACAAACAAAACATGGGTCTCTTAGTTTCCGAGATACGACGGGGGGAGGGGTGAAGGGGGGAGAGGGGAGAGTTCTGAAAGTGATTTTGAACAACTATGGGGCCCTTGACATGAATCTGAAAAAAAAACTGTTGCAAGTCTGTTAACTTCCGAGATCCTCCTAAAGGGGGGAGAAGGGGAAAAGGGGAGGGGGGTATCTAAAAAATGATTTTTACGTTTCCGAGCCTCCTCTATACGAATCCGTAAAAAAACAAAACACGGGTCTCTTAGTTTCCGAGATACGATGGGGAGGGGGGAGAGGGGGGTCGAAAAGGGGAGGTTTGGGATTTTTCCCATACTCACGGGAGTCACTTGTTTACGAATCTGTCAAAATATACCCACCTTCCCCTTCACCATCTGGGAGAACAATTCTGTCAGTGAGTGAGTGGTAATCGAGCTTTATATAGTATAACTAGTATTTGCGCGTTGCGCGAGCTGCAAGCAGCTCGCGGGGTCGTGTTTTGAAAAGTATTTCTTACTTAGAATTTTTTGCAGTCGCCATTTTAGAAAACCATGAAAACGACTCCCATGATGAACATTTCGAAAATTATCGCAGCCGCCATCTTGGATTTTGATTTTGACTTCACTATCATCTTTATTACCCTCGAAAACCATGAAAACGACATCCATGATGATATCTTTGAATTTTTTGCTGGCGCCATCTTGGATTTTGATTTTGACCTCACTATCGGCTTTAGCATCCTCAAAAACCATGAAAACGACTCTCATGATGAACAATTCGAAAATGATCGCAGCCGCCATCTTGGATTTTGATTTTGACTCCACTATCAGCTTTATTACTTGAAAGCCATGAAAACGACATCCATGATGATATCTTTGAATTTTTTGTTGTCGCCATCTTGGATTTTGATTTTGACCTCACCATCGGCTTAAGCATCCTCGAAAACCATGAAAACGACTCCCATGATGAACATTTCGAAAATTATCGCAGCCGCCATCTTGGATTTTGATTTTGACCCCACCATCGGCTTTAGCATACCCGAAAACCATGAAAACAACATCCATGATGATATCTTTGAATTTTTTGCCGTCGCCATCTTGGATTTTGATTTTGACCTCACTATCGGCTTAAGCATCCTCGAAAACCATGAAAACGACTCCCATGATGAACAATTCGAGTATGATCGCAGCCGCCATGTTGGACTTTGATTTTGACTTCACTATCATCTGTATTACCCTCGAAAACCATGAAACGACATCCATGATGATATCTTTGAATTTTTTGCTGTCGCCATCTTGGATTTTGATTTTGACCTCACTATCGGCTTTAGCATCCTCGAAAACCATGAAAACGACTCCCATGATGAACATTTCGAAAATTATCGCAGCCGCCATCTTGGATTTTGATTTTGACCCCACCATCGGCTTTAGCATCCTCGAAAACCATGAAAACGACTCCCATGATAAAATTGATGAACAATTCGAAAATTATAGCAGCCGCCATCTTGGATTCTCATTTTGATTATGAAAAATGGTTTTGACATACTCTGGGCCCCAAGAGAAAATGTTCCAAGTTTCTTCAGAGATGCACTTAAAGGGGGGAGAAAGGGGTGAAGAGGGGAGATTTTGAAAGAAATGGTTTTTTCTTCTCCGATCCTCCTCTATACGATTCCGTAAAAAAACACCAAACACGGGTCTCCTAGTTTCTGAGATACGATAGGGAGGGGGGGGGAGGCCAAAAAGCGGAGGCTTGGTACTTTTGCCCTACTTATGAGAGTTATTTGTAAGTTTGCTTGTCGTCACACGCGAGTTACGCTTCACCCGCTCAACCTTCGTTACGCTACGGAGGTCGCCGGCTCGCTTCGCTCGCCACCTCCCCCCTTCGCTCTACTCGGTCTCGCAGGTTCGCTCCACTCAGAACCTACCTACCACCGGAAAGGTAGCGTGACCTTTTCCCTACGCTACCTAGTTTCCGAGATACGATGGAGGGAGGGGTGAAGGGGGGGAATAGGGTGAATTTTGAAAAATGATTTTGACATACTCTGGGCCCCTTGATACGAATCTGAAAAAAAAATGTTCCAAATCCCTTTTGAGATTCGTCTAAAGGGGGGAGAACGGGCTCAAGAGGGGGGGACTTTGAAAAATGGTTTTTACTCTCCGAGCCTCCTCTATACGAATCCATAAAAAAACAAAACACGGGTCTCACAGTTTCTGAGATACGATTGGGAGGGGTGTTACATAAAATATTTTGTCCCTAACTTTTGAGGGTCGGACCAAAATAAAACCACAACATAACATAAACCGGTTTATTAATGCGGATAACAATCTCCCGTATAATAGTAGTATTTGATTAACTATTCACACCTTAACTTTAAACCTTTAAATTAAAATTTACATTAGATAAGTTACTTTATTATCTTTACTATGTGGTTATTAATTATTACCCTTTACAATTAATTTAAGCTAGCCAGTTGTAACTTATAGATATATAGAAGAGCTGAGGTCGTGGGGAGTTGGAGATACACCCGAGTACTGTTCCGTTAACAAGGTTAAATTATAAGAAGATTTACTAAAGCAGAACTAGGTAACTACCGGAACCTTCCAGTTAAAAAACAATTATAATGATTTAATGAATGGGCGCCAGGGACCTGGAGAGTCCCGAATCCTGGAGCTGAAGATATCCTCAATTCTACTGTCTCCACGGGAGGAATGCAGCAGGAGCTCAAGATTCACAAAATAAAGTTCGGGGTAGTACCGACATCAACGCCGGGGACCAAAATCACACCGGTGTACCAAGGTGCGGTGATAAAAAAAAATAAATACAAAGAAAAAAAAACCGTCACGCCTGCGCTCACGCTAGGCGGTGTCTGCCAGCCGTACAGCCCCTCGGCTAGGCTCCCAGCGATGTCGAGAAACGGGGTCCACGTCCCAGTTCTGGCCAGCTTCTAATGAGACGGGCTAAGATCTCGGCGGCGGATCGAATTACTCGAGGGGCCTCACCTCACTGCAATTGTCAAACGGAGAACAAATAATAAAAGTGTAACTTATTCATTATGATCGAGCTGTGTAACCTATCAGACAGAACCTCGGCCGGCTCATGGCCTTTGTTCAAAATGAAATACGCGTGGCGTCCGTCCACTACGCCAAGGATTCATGCCGTTTTCCTGGACAATACTTTAACCCCGAGGTCAACACTGAGAAATTGCTTACGGCCTACAATTGGGAAATAGCTGGTTTATTACTCACGGTTATTGCTGAGGAAAAGCGGCGTGGGCTGGGGCTGCTGGACGTTCAACTGGGCAGGCCCGCGACGAAAAGGTGCAGTTAGGAATCCTGAAATAATCGTTCAGATTAACACGACATTATTCCCTTACACACACACCCTTCGGGTGGACGCACAGACCACGCTCACTCCACTAAGGATACCGACTTACCTTTACTGACTGCCTCCAGACATGAGAGAACACCACGAGTGCTGGGGGGCAAGTAAACGACGCCATTCCAGCAAAGTCATCGCAAATCGCCGGCCGGAAGTGGGTTAAGGGTCGGGTGCCCACCCCATGTCGAACTCCCGGATTCGGCGGAGAAACCAATATCCCGGCAACGACCACAAACACCTCACACCAGAAATTCACCTTGAATACTGTGGAACGACACTTGCCACAGTCGGCAATGAATTACACGAGACCAGAACCAACTATTCCGTTCTCCATTATTAATCTGTCTCAATAATTGATCACCAAAACAGTTTCAACCAGGGAAACCATTCCTACAATAATAAATGGGTAAAAACAAAACCCAACGTGACAACATTAAGGTTGACAGTTCCAAAGACAATCCACGCAAAAGTCCACAGATTAAAAATGTATCGATTCAGTCGAAGGTTCTCGAATAAAGTCTATATTGAAAAAACTAAATCATTTCCGTTTATGGATATTTAGTTTATTATTAATTTTCTTTACTTATTTATTTTCTTTAACTGATAATTATTACAGAATGTGTTTATTCAGATTATTTAAAGATTTGTGATCATCAGATTAAAATATCGATTATTTTTACGGTTGTTAAATCGGAGCGCGCCAGAGGGCGCCTCGAACTGTCAGAATTGACGTCTGACGTAATAAATGTCATGTCATTAGTAAACAACCTATGTTTTGGTCAAAATAATATTGTGAAACGGTTTAAAAGAATTTAGAAAAGTGATTTATTGTTTGGAAATGAAACCAACGATACATAGGAATGGTTGACCCTTGAATGCAGGTACTTGACACTTTGTTTATTAGAAACGCAGCCGCGAAATAGCAACCTGAGCTAGGAACACAAAAAAAACAATGTAACAGTACCTCCCCAACCACCAGAGATTTGACCCACTAGGGCAAATCTCGACGCTGGCCCTCCAGCGTTAAAGCAGACTCCAAAGTACCAAGCTCCTTTCCAAATCCACTCCGTTCGAGCCTGAAAAGAATAATGGAGAACGAAAAGAAGTAAAAATTAAATATATGAATGCTGGTGTACGATTAGTATTATTATTTGTTGTAATATATTAACTAAATTTTTTTTCCTGGTGCGAGTCTAATCCATTTACAAACATGTAAAAGACAAGCTCCAAAGAGTTTAAAAAAAATTACGTAAGTAAGTCTCTACGCACTGTCCCAGTCTGACCCACTATATTTATGTAGGACAGACAACCCTATTCAATCGTACACCACCCTTCACACCCCAAATTGGTTAACTGCCGACAATCATCTGAGCTAGAATCCAAATAATTCACTGAAAAGGAAAGTACCGGCCATTGGCCTGGCAAAAAAAAAAATACTAACAAGAACGTATTCCATCAATGCAGCCTACACGCCCGCCATTACGGCCTTCTATCTCAGGACTATCAGTTTGCTGCCTTATCAGCAGTCCGGAGGTTTGGATACCCAACTGGCAGGGTTGTTAAACAAGCACATCCACTTCTAAATATGGTTAACAAACGTGGACACAGTAGGAACCTGTGTACCACTACAAACCCTAAAAAAAAAATGGAAAATACCTGTAAACAACTGTAAACTAGCACCGTTACTAATGGACACCAAGGTTTTAAAGCCTCCTAACCAACTACCAACCAATACCGATCCACCTACCAATTACAAACTTAATGTAGTCGAACCTAAATTTAGAAGATAAATGGAGTTTTGGTGTAAGGCTTATTTAAGGAGTTACCACCCGCTCCCGCAAAGGCTTATTTAACGAGTTGCGTCCGCTCGTAAGAAACACCATGAATGGTGTATACCATTAGTATTAGATGAACAAGCTAAGTTCCTTGGTGTATGGCTTATTTAAGGAGTCACCAACCGCTCCCGCAAAGGCTTATTTAACGAGTTGCGTCCGCTCGTAAATGAACTAGCTATGTTCTTTGGTGTAGGGCTTATTTAAGGAGTCACCAACCGCTCCCGCAAAGGCTTATTTAACGAGTTGCGTCCGCTCGTAAGAAACACCAAAAACGGTGTATAAATTAGTAATAGGCAAACAAGCTATGTTCTTTAGTGTATGGCTTATTTAAGGAGTCACCAACCGCTCCCGCAAAGGCTTATTTAACGAGTTGCGTCCGCTCGTAAGAACTAGCTATGTTTTACCCAACTAAAAATGATCCATGGAATAGCGCCATGATCAAATCAAAAACCGTCGGTGTATGTTCGACAGGTTTAAGATATTAAATAAAATGTAATGAATGGTTTAAGCCATCCATACACAATAGACCGAAAGTAAACAATAGAAAAGCAATGGTAGGTTGGATAGTTCGGTATGGTAGTATATAAAAAAAATCTAATTATGATTTACTATTATTTTTAAACTTTACGGATTTAGTGTCACGGATCAGTACTTTACATAAAAGGTCATCTTTCCTTACTAAATTAAATTTAATGGGTAGTTCCATATTGTCAATTAAAAACTGAACCGAAGTTAAAACTGGCCGTCACAATTAACGAAGATGTTACAAGGTAAACGCAGTTACAGTAGTAGCGATCTTACAGAGCAATACAATATAAAATTTTGTTAAAAAAAACAAAAGTCCCGTTACAATATCTTGGCGCGCAGGTGAAACGAAACCGATTGCACAATGTAGCAAGAAGTTTTTTAAAACAAAATTGTTAAAGTCAATGTATGTAAAATTGCATAAAACAACACAAACACAAACAAAGGATTCCGCACGACGGTTTTTTTCTTCTTAAAATTAAAATAAATGGAAGGTTCCAGAAACAGTACTCCGGTTTTAAAGTTACAGCGACAGACGTAACCTCTATCTCCAACTAATACACACGTTGGTCGCCACTGTTACATATTATATTTTGTCCCTAACTTTTGAGGGTCGGACCAAAATAAAACCACAACATAACATAAACCGGTTTATTAATGCGGATAACAATCTCCCGTATAATAGTAGTATTTGATTAACTATTCACACCTTAACTTTAAACCTTTAAATTAAAATTTACATTAGATAAGTTACTTTATTATCTTTACTATGTGGTTATTAATTATTACCCTTTACAATTAATTTAAGCTAGCCAGTTGTAACTTATAGATATATAGAAGAGCTGAGGTCGTGGGGAGTTGGAGATACACCCGAGTACTGTTCCGTTAACAAGGTTAAATTATAAGAAGATTTACTAAAGCAGAACTAGGTAACTACCGGAACCTTCCAGTTAAAAAAACAATTATAATGATTTAATGAATGGGCGCCAGGGACCTGGAGAGTCCCGAATCCTGGAGCTGAAGATATCCTCATTCTACTGTCTCCACGGGAGGAATGCAGCAGGAGCTCAAGATTCACAAAATAAAGTTCGGGGTAGTACCGACATCAACGCCGGGGACCAAAATCACACCGGTGTACCAAGGTGCGGTGATAAAAAAAAATAAATACAAAGAAAAAAAAACCGTCACGCCTGCGCTCACGCTAGGCGGTGTCTGCCAGCCGTACAGCCCCTCGGCTAGGCTCCCAGCGATGTCGAGAAACGGGGGTCCACGTCCCAGTTCTGGCCAGCTTCTAATGAGACGGGCTAGATCTCGGCGGCGGATCGAATTACTCGAGGGGCCTCACCTCACTGCAATTGTCAAACGGAGAACAAATAATAAAAGTGTAACTTATTCATTATGATCGAGCTGTGTAACCTATCAGACAGAACCTCGGCCGGCTCATGGCCTTTGTTCAAAATGAAATACGCGTGGCGTCCGTCCACTACGCCAAGGATTCATGCCGTTTTCCTGGACAATACTTTAACCCCGAGGTCAACACTGAGAAATTGCTTACGGCCTACAATTGGGGAAATAGCTGGTTTATTACTCACGGTTATTGCTGAGGAAAAGCGGCGTGGGCTGGGGCTGCTGGACGTTCAACTGGGCAGGCCCGCGACGAAAGGTGCAGTTAGGAATCCTGAAATAATCGTTCAGATTAACACGACATTATTCCCTTACACACACACCCTTCGGGTGGACGCACAGACCACGCTCACTCCACTAAGGATACCGACTTACCTTTTACTGACTGCCTCCAGACATGAGAGAACACCACGAGTGCTGGGGGGCAAGTAAACGACGCCATTCCAGCAAAGTCATCGCAAATCGCCGGCCGGAAGTGGGTTAAGGGTCGGGTGCCCACCCCATGTCGAACTCCCGGATTCGGCGGAGAAACCAATATCCCGGCAACGACCACAAACACCTCACACCAGAAATTCACCTTGAATACTGTGGAACGACACTTGCCACAGTCGGCAATGAATTACACGAGACCAGAACCAACTATTCCGTTCTCCATTATAATCTGTCTCAATAATTGATCACCAAAACAGTTTCAACCAGGGAAACCATTCCTACAATAATAAATGGGTAAAAACAAAACCCAACGTGACAACATTAAGGTTGACAGTTCCAAAGACAATCCACGCAAAAGTCACAGATTAAAAAATGTATCGATTCAGTCGAAGGTTCTCGAATAAAGTCCATATTGAAAAACTAAATCATTTCCGTTTATGGATATTTAGTTTATTATTAATTTCTTTACTTATTTATTTTCTTTAACTGATAATTATTACAGAATGTGTTTATTCAGATTATTTAAAGATTTGTGATCATCAGATTAAAATATCGATTATTTTTACGGTTGTTAAATCGGAGCGCGCCAGAGGGCGCCTCGAACTGTCAGAATTGACGTCTGACGTAATAAATGTCATGTCATTAGTAAACAACCTATGTTTTGGTCAAAATAATATTGTGAAACGGTTTAAAAGAATTTAGAAAAGTGATTTATTGTTTGGAAATGAAACCAACGATACATAGGAATGGTTGACCCTTGAATGCAGGTACTTGACACTTTGTTTATTAGAAACGCAGCCGCGAAATAGCAACCTGAGCTAGGAACACAAAAAAAACAATGTACAGGGGGGGGAGCAAAAAGGGGAGGTTTGGTTGAGTTACTTGTAAGTTTGCTTGTCGTCACCGCTGAGTTACGCTTCACCCACTCAACCTTCGTTACGCTACGGAGGTCGCGGGTCGCTTCGCTCGCCACCTCCCCCCTTCGCTCCACTCGGTCTCGCAGGTTCGCTCCACTCAGGACTTACCTACCACCGGAAAGCTATCGTGACCACATCCCTACGCTACGCTACGCTTCGCTTTACCGCTATGGGGTGAGGGGTGAAGAGGGGGAGAGGGGTAAGACTTTCGAAAAAATTATTTTGACATACACTGGACCTCTTGACACGAGTCTGAAAAAAAAATAATTCCAAGTCTCTTTTGAGATCTGCCTAAAGGGGGAGGGGGGGAGGGGGGCAAGGGGGAACTTTGATAAAAATTTTTTACTATTTCGAGCCTCCTCTATACGAATTCGTAAACAAACAAAAACATGGGTCTCTTAGTTTCGAGAGATACGACGGGGGGGGGGGTGAAGAGGGGGGAGAGGGGAGAATTTTGAAAAAATGATTTTGGCCAGCTCTGGGGCACCCTGATATGAATCTGAAAAAAAAAAATGTTGCAAGTCTGTAAACTTCCGAGATCCACCTAAAGGGGGGAGAAGGGGAAAAGGGGCAAGGAGGGGGGATCTCTGAGAAGTGGTTTTTACTTTTCCCAGCCTCCTCTATGCGAATCCGTAAAAAAACACCAAAACACGGGTCCCTTAGTTTCCGAGATACGATGGGGAGGGGGGAGAGGGGGGGCGAAAAGGGGAGGTTTGGGATTTTTCCCATACTCACGAGAGTTACTTGTTTTACGAATCTGTCAAAATATACCCACCTTCCCCTTCCACCATCTGGGAGAACAATTATGTCAATCAGTCAGTGAGTGAGTGAGTGGTAATCGAGCTTTATATAGTATAACTAGTATTGGGCGTTGCGCGAGCTGCAAGCAGCTCGCGGGGTCGTGTTTTGGAGAAGAATTTCTTACTTGGAATTTTTTGCAGTCGCCATCTTGGATTTTGATGTTGACCTCACTCTCGGCTTTAGCATCTTCGAAAACCAATGAACACGGCTCCCATGATGAACAATTCGAAAATGACGGCAGCCGCCATCTTGGATTATGATTTTGACTTCACTATCGGCTTTAGCACCCTCGAAAACCATGAAAACGACATCCATGATGAAAACTTTGAATATTTTGCAGTCGCCATCTTGGATTTTGATTTTGACCTCACTATCGGCTTAAGCATCTTCGAAAACCATGAAAACGACTTCCATGATGAACATTTCGAAAATTATCGCAGCCGCAATCTTGGATTTTGATTTTGACCTCACTATCGGCTTTCCTCCTCCTCGCGTCGTATTCCTCATTGCTGAGGGTCATGATTCCCTCGACGTGAAGTCACTTTGAGCTTGACGATGCTCCGCCATCTGTTTCTGTCCTTTTTTTTTTTTAGCGTGGTAAAATCATCAAATGAGTCCTCCAACCCCGGGCAGGGTGGGAGGGACTGTCAGACTTCTACTGACTAAAATCCACGGTGTCCTTCAATAGCCTGTTATGTTCCGGGGTCACGGTAAGGGAATAATCCCGCGACCCCGGCAGGCCTTGGCCCTCTGAGAGGGGGGCTCCGTCATTATGCTGACGCTCTTTGAGGCGCGCGTGGGACACAACGCGCCGTCGACCCGGGCATGGTCCTTGGTCCGAGTTGCGCTTTACTCGCTGCAAGCATGCCCGCGCCTACGGTGGCCGGAGATCATCAAGCGACGTCCGTCGCCGTGGGCGTCTACCACTGCGGGTGGGGCGGAGGGAGGACGCTGTCCTCTCTCGCTCGCGGCCCGCCTTCTCCTTCACGACCATTACTGCCTCGCAGAAGAAGCAGACCGCTTCCCACTCCGTCTCGCCCGCAGCTTGGCCGCGACCAATGCTGGGCGCGAGAGGTCTCCGCCTATCGCAGCCGTAAGGACACGTCGGTGCTCCGCCCAAGCTGGGCAGTCTTGCACCGTATGCTCCACCGTGTCCTCCGGGCGATCTTCGCAGTGGTGACACCCAGGCGTCTCCTCCTTTCGCATCAGACACAGGTACCTCCCGAAACTTCCGTGTCCGGTGAGGACCTGCGTCAAGCGGTAAGTCAGGACGCCATGACTTCTCTCCAGCCACTCCTCAAAGAGGGGTCTTACCGCTGCAATTGCGGCGTGTCCGGCCTTCGGTCGCGACAGTCGTTCCTTCCATACTGCCCTGAGATCGCGCCGGAGCTCTTCCCGCCGCGCCTCGACTTCTCGAGGCAGCGGGGTCACGCCCCGGCGCTGCGCCTCCACGCGCCACTCATAGACGCGCTGGAGGGCAGTCGCCTCCAGATCCCAGGGCAGCAATCCGGCAAGGAGGTATCTGTTTCTGTCCTTGGCAGAATGAAAAGCATCGTGAAGTTTCATGTCCAGGGAAGAGCGAATTTGGTCCGACCACCTAAGTTGACTGCGACCCTTCGGACGCTTGCGAGAAATGGAATCATTGGAGCGGAATGCAGTCCAGGGTATCTTGGGAAAGGCAATCCATTTTTCTCCAGCACCACATTTCAAAAGCATCGATACGATGACGATAGGCTTTCTTGAGAGTCCATAATCTCTGAATCCGTTACTGAATTTATGCGTTGAACAATTAGGAGAAACACCAGGTTGTTTTTGGTTTTTTCTCAATGTGCTTAAAACAGTTTAATTTTGGTTCGGAATTAGGGGCCGACGACGAGATAAGTTATGGACTTTCCATATTCGTTGCAGCTGGGACGTATCGCAGTTTTGGCCATCCCTATATTCCCTATACGTCTTCTTATCTCCTTTCGCAAGAGCCGAGTGTTATTAATATTAGCACCAAGGTCCTTTCCATTCTACCGAGAAGACATGAACCATTTCACTTTTGTTGGCAGCCAAAAGAGTTCTGTCGTCTGCGTATCGCAAATTAGTCAATTTGGCTCCTCCTACTGTGACTCCGCCTTCCCAGTCTTCAAGAGTTCGTCTCATTATAATAAGTGTTAAACAGAATGGAATATGGGTCTAAATACCGAAAAGAATCAGGGCTGCGTTTAAATTCTTTATCCAGTTTAAATTTATACTCACTAAATGTCAAACACCCCGTTTATGTACACCGCGAGGTGAAAAATGAATCTAACTAAAATTTAATCTGCCCCGTTTACAGACGTCCGCTAGTTTAAGTTTTTACTAAATGGAATAAATTTTTGCGACCTTTATACCTCGCAAAATTTTATCCTGCTGTCAGACTGACATTAAGTTTTGTTGTTTTGCTCGATTCGCGCCGTAAAACCGAATATTATTTTTATTTTAGAGAGTAAATATTATTTGTAGATTATGGATTTATATCAAACCGGCAAATTGATTATTTGTTCAATAAACTGAGCTGTCAATTGAATTTGACAACTAACATTGACAGAAACTTATGACTCCGTTCAGCGAACCCTCGCTAGTGTAATTTTTTACCGGCCAAATATCGCCGGAAGATTTAAACGCACCCCAGATGTGGTTTTTTTTTGGATGTGGTAGCATCACTTTGCTGGCATGGGATGTAAGGGCTAAAGTCCTGTAATTGTCGTATTTTGAGGTGGAACCTTTTTTGTGCAGTGGTATGTGATATGGTGTGGTATAGAATAACTGAACTTGCCCAATCGTTCGGCCATTCGCCAGTACACCAAATTCGGTCGCATATTTTGTGAAGGGCAGTTACTTGAATAATCTCAGCAGTTAGCTGATCTTGTCCGGGAGCTTTTTTGGATTATAGTGCAGCAATAGAAGCTGTGACTTTAGATAGCAGTATGGGGGGTTCTAAGTCCAAAATGTCCCATTCAGTTGTCAGGTGAGGTGTTGTATTGTCGTGTGGGTTCTTATTAAACTCCTCGCAATATTTCCGCCATTTTTCTGCTATTTCACAAAGATCTTGAAGAGGCGAACCGTCCTCGTCTTCAATGATCCACGATCGCGGTTTGAACTGTTTCGAGAGCAGTTTTACTTTTTTTTAAAGATCCGAGGTCTGCACTTTCAGCGCATGACTTACAATCTCTTGGCAGATATGTTCAACAAAGTTGTTTTTATCGCAGCTCGGAGTATTTATCACAGTCTGTTTGGCTAACCATTTCTTGGTTTTTCAACATCTTCCGCTCTTCAATTATATGCCAAGTATCTGTAGAGAGCCAGGTTTGTTTGCGGGGGATCAGCAAACGGTGAGAGGTGGACTTCTCTACTGTGTTCCTATAAGATCCTTTAGTTGATGCCATTGTTCGTTTGCACCACCTTCACTGATATTGGCTCATTCAGTATTGCGATATTAAGCTCATTTCGAAAAGATTCTCGCTCTAAAGGGGTCAGAGTGCGTTGTCTTTGAGGAATGGCTCTTTTGCGTCTTTTCAAACGTAAAGCGAACGTTGCGATTAGAAGGTAATGGATCGAAATCCACAGTCTGCGCCTGGATAAGTTCTCACGTTGATCACAGAGGTCCCCCATAAGCTGTTAATCAACACATAATCTATTTGGTTGCGGTACCGATAGCCAGGAGATTTCCACGTATAGAGATGTCTAGGATGATACTGAAAACAGGTATTCATTATAGTTAGTTTCTGATCGATGCAAAATTCCAGCAGTCTATTACCTCTCTCATTTCTGACTCCAAGTCCATATTTTCCAACCGTAGCCCTAACATGATCATCCCATGTGCTTCCCACTTTTGCATTCCAGTCACCATATTAGTAAAGTTATTTCGCGATTCGGAATTCTAAATAGGGTCAATTCAAGGGTACTGTAAAATTAATTAATAACCTCCTCCTTAGCGACGGCTGTGGGGGCATAGACCACGACTACGTTTAGAGTGCAGGGTCACGTGTTAAGTAAAAACTGTTGGAAACTGGGTTAAACCCCACATGATTGTTCAGTTGGCGGGTTACCCACAGCCCGACTCCGTTGGTGCTTGAGTCTAAAGAACCCGAAAGGTGAAGGGTGTTTCCATTGGAGGTGGTTTGGTGTCCTTGTCCTCTTATGTGAGTTTCGGTCAATCCCAACAACGCTACTTTGTGGTATACAGCTTCCTTTTCCACAATGTCTAATTTCCCTGGACACAATAGACCTCGGACGTTCCAGGTTGCAATCAGGCGATGTTCACGGATTGAGATCTTGTTGTTTGCTATCGGCTTTAACATCCTCGAAAACCATGAAATCGACATCAATGATGAAAACTTTGAATTTTTGCAGTCGCCATCTTGGAATTTGATTTTGTCCTCACTATGGCTTTAGCATCCTCGAAAACCATGAAAACGACTTTCATGATGAATAATTCGAAAATCATCGCAGCGGACATCTTGGATTTTGATTTAAACCTCACTTTCGCCTTTAGCATCCTCGAAAACCATGAAAACGACTCTCATGATGAGCAATTTGAAAACCATCCCTGCCGCCATCTTGGATTTTGATTTTGACCTCACTATCGGCTTTAGCATCCTCAAAAACCATGAAATTGATTCCCATGATGAACAATTCGAAAATTATCGCAGCCGCCATCTTGGATTTTGATTTTGACCTCATAATCGGCTTTAGCATCCTCGAAAACCATGAAAACGATTCCCATGACGAACAATTCGAAAATTATCCCGGCCGCCATCTTGGATTATGATTTTGACCTCACTATCGGCTTTAGCATCCTTGAAAACCATGAAATCGACAACCATGATGAAAACTTTGAATTTTTGCAGTCGCCATCTTGGATTTTGATTTTGACCTCACTATCGGCTTTAGCATCCTCGAAAACCATGAAATTGACTCCCATGATGAACAATTCGAAAATTATCGTAGCCGCCATCTTGGATTTTGATTTAAACCTCACTATCGCCTTTAGCATCCTCGAAAACCATGAAAACGACTCCCATGATGAACAATTCGAAAATTATCCCAGCCGCCATCTTGGATTTTGATTATGACCTCACTATCGGCTTTAGCATCCTCGGAAACCATGAAAACGACATCCATGATGAAAACTCTGAATTTTTTGCAGTCGCCATTTTGGAATTTGAATTTGGCATCACTATTGGCTTTAGCATCTTCGAAAACCATTAAAACGATTCTCATGATTAACAATTCGAAAATTATCGCACTCAACCTTCGTTACGTCTCACAGGTTCGCTCCACTTAGGACCTACCTACCACCGGAAAGCTATCGTGACCTCATCCCTACGATTCGCTTAACCGCTACATAGTTTTTCTGAGATACGATGGCAGGAGGGGGTGAAGAGGGGGAGTTTTGAAAAATGAGTTTGACCAACTCCGGATACCTTGACATGAATCTGAAAGAAAAATGTTCCAAGTCTCTTCTGAGATCCGCCTAAAGGGGGGGGGGGGGGGGGGAGAAAGGGTCAAAGCGGCAACTTAGAAAACAGTATTTTCTTTTCCTCATGAGAGTTACTTGTAAGTTTGCTTGTCGTCACCCCTGAGTTACGCTTCACCCACTCAACCTTCGTTACGCTACGTTCGCTGCACTCAGGACCTACCTACCACCGGAAAGCTAACGTGACCTTTTCCCTACGCTACGCTTCGCTTTACCGCTACCTAGCTTCCGAGATACGGTGGGGGACGGGTGAAGGGGGGAGAGAGGTTTTGAAAAATGATTTTGACCAACTCTTGGCCCCTTTAGATGAATCTGAAAAAAAAAATGTTTCAAGTCTGTTACCTTCAGAGATCCTTTTAAAGGGGGGAGAAGGGGGCAAGGGGGGGAACTTTGATTAATGGTTTCAATTTTTCCGAGTCTCCTCTATACGAACCCGTAAAAAAACTGAAAAACCTTAGTTTCTGAGATACGATTGGGAGGGGGGGGGGAGGCCAAAAAGGGGAGGCTTGGTACTTTTGCCCTTCTCATGAGAGTTACTTGTAAGTTTACTTGTCGTCACCCCTGAGTTACGCTTCACCCACTCAACCTTCATTACGCTACGGAGGTCGCCGGCTCGCTTCGCTCGCCACCTCCCCCCTTCGCTCCTCTCGGTCTCGCAGGTTCGCTCCACTCAGAAGCTACCTACCACCGGAAAACTATTGTGACCTTATCCCTGCGCTTCGCTTTACCGCTACCTAGTTTTTCCGAGATACGATGGGGGGAGGGGTGAAGAGGGGGAGAGGGGGTGTTTTGAAAAATTATTTTGACCAACTCTGGGCCCCTTGATATGAATTTGAAAAAAACAGTTGTTGTAAGTCTGTTAACTTCCGAGATCCGCCTAAAGGGGGGAGAACGTGGTCAAGAGGGGGGGATTTTGAAAAATGATTTTTACTTTTCCGAGCCTCCTCTATACGAATCCATAAAAAAACAAAACATGGGTCTCATAGTTTCTGAGATACGATTGGGAGGGGGAGGGGGGGGAGCAAAAAGGGTAGGCTTGGTACTTTTGCCCTACTAATGAGAGTTACTTGTAAGTTTGCTTGTCGTCAACGCTGAGTTTCGCTTCACCCGCTCAACCTTCGTTACGCTACGGAGGTCGCCGGCTCGCTTCGCTCGCCACCTCCCCCCTTCGCTCCACTCGGTCTCGCAGGTTCGCTCCACTCAGGACCTACCTACCACCGGAAAGCTATCGTGACCACATCCCTACGCTACGCTTCGCTTTACCGCTATGGGGTTAGGAGTGAAAAGGGGGAGAGGGGTGAGTTTCGAAAAATGATTTTGACATACTCTGGACCTCTTGACACGAGCCTGAAAAAAAAAAATTCCAAGTCTCTTTTGAGATCCGCCTAAAGGGGTGGGGGGGGGGGGGGGGGGGGCAAGGGGGAACTTTGAAAATGATTTTTACTATTTCGAGCCTACTCTATACGAATCCGTAAACAAACAAAACATGGGTCTCTTAGTTTCCGAGATACGACGGGGGGAGGGGTGAAGGGGGGAGAGGGGAGAGTTTTGAAAAATGATTTTTTCCAACTATGGGGTCCTTGACATGAATCTGAAAAAAAAAACTGTTGCAAGTCTGTTAACTTCCGAGATCCTCCTAAAGGGGGGAGAAGGGGAAAAGGGGAGGGGGGACTCTAAAAAATGATTTTTACGTTTCCGAGCCTCCTCTATACGAATCCGTAAAAAAAACAAAATACGTGTCTCTTAGTTTCCGAGATACGATGGGGAGGGGGGAGAGGGGGGGCGAAAAGGGGAGGTTTGGGATTTTTCCCATACTCACCAGAGTCACTTGTTTACGAATCTGTCAAAATATACCCACCTCCCCCTTCACCATCTGGGAGAACAATTATGTCAATCAGTCAGTGGTAATCGAGCTTTATATAATATAACTAGTATTTGCGCGTTGCGCGAGCTGCAAGCAGCTCGCGGGGTCGTGTTTTGAAAAGTATTTCTTACATAAAATTATAGATTTTGATTTTGACCTTACTATCGGCTTTAGCATCGTCGAAAACTATTAAAACGACTCCCATGATGAACAATTCAAAAATGATCGCAGCCGCCATCTTAGATTCTGATTTAGACTTCACTATCGGCTTTAGCAAATTGCGGCGGTAAGACCCCTCTTTGAGGAGTGGCTGGAGAGAAGTCATGGCGTCCTGACCTACCGCTTGACGCAGGTCCTCACCGACACGGAAGTTTCGGGAGGTACCTGTGTGTGATGCGAAAGGAGAAGACGCCTGGGTGTCACCACTGCGAAGATCGCCCGGAGGACACGGTGGAGCATACGGTGCAAGACTGCCCAGCTTGGGCGGAGCACCGACGTGTCCTCACGGCTGCGATAGGCGGAGACCTCTCGCGCCCGGCATTGGTTGCGGCCATGCTGCGGGGCGAGACGGAGTGGGAAGCGGTCAGCTCCTTCTGCGAGGCAGTAATGCTCATCAAGAAGGAGGCAGGCCGCGAGCGAGAGAGGACAGCGTCGTGGATTTTAGTCAGTAGAAGTCTGACAGTCCCTCCCGCCCTGCCCGGGGTTGGAGGACTCATTTGATGATTTTACCACGCTAAAAAAAAAAAAAAAAAAGCACCCTCGAAAACCATGAAAACGGCATCCAATATAAAAAAAAAATGATTTTTTTTCAGTCGCCATCTTGGATTTTGATTTTGACCTCACTACCGGTTTTAGCATCCTCGAAAACCATGAAAACGACTCCCATGATGAACAATTCAAAAATTATCGCAGCCACCATCTTGGATTTTGATTTTGACCTCGCTATCAGCTTTATATCATCATCAGCTTATTGCCGTCCACTACTGGACGTAAGCCTCCCCCAAAGAGCGCCAACCATCCCGGTTTTGGGTAGGCCGCATCCATCCACTGCCAGCCCTCTCCATAAATCATCGACCCATCTTGCAGCAGGGCGTCCTACACTACGTTTGCCCATTCGCGGTCTCCACTCAAGCATATGTTTGCTCCATCTGCCGTTTGTCCGTCTACAAACGTGCCATTTGGTTCCACATTTGGTTCTCTGGCGAATGACTTCATTACGAATTCTATCCACCACAGAAACCCCGAGCATTGCTCTCTCCATTGCACGCTGAGCAACCTTAAATTTGTGGACCAGGCCGATGGTAAGTGTTCTCGTTTCGGCTCCGTAAGTCATTACGGGTAGGACACGCTGGTTGTAAACCCTGGTTTTAAGGGATTGTGGGATCGATGATTCAAAGATATGACGCAGCTTCCCGAATACCGCCCAGCCCAAGCGTATTCTTCTAGCTGCCTCCTTCTCAAAGTCGTGCCTGCCCAGTTGTACACTTTGGCCTAGATAAATGTATTCTTGCACAACCTCGAGGGCAGCAACATTCACGATTACAGGTCTCGGGGTGACGTGACCATTAAACATGACTTTGGTTTTGTTCAGCCAGATTCATTCCGAGACCCACACGCCTTGAAGAATCGCTCAAGCTGTTCAGCATTTTTCCAGCTCCTGCAGAGACTCTGCTATGATGACAATGTCATCCGCAAATCGGAGGTGTGAGATGTACTGACCGTTGATATTACCACCCCGTCCTTTCCAATCAATCGTCTTGAAAACGTCCTCCAACGCGTTTGTAAACAGTTGGATTGGTTTTGTGCTCTGTTCTTGTACTCAGACGGTCACTGTTGCGGCCTTATACAGACATCTCATCACCTCAACGTAGCGACAGTCGATGAGGCATCTCTGCATGGACTCCAGAACAGCCCAGGTCTCGACAAAAGTATCGAAAGCCTTCTCGTAGTCCATATACGCCAGGCACAGAGGCTGGTTATACTCCTCGGTCTTTTGAATCACTTGCCTAAGGGTGTGTATGTGGTCTATGGTGCGGTAACCTTTTTGAAACCCGGCCTGCTCCGGTGGCTGAAAATCATCGAACTTTTGGGCGAGACGATTTAGAATAACCCTCGAGAACGGCTTCTAGATATGGCTCAGAAGTGAGATGGAGCGGTATTTTTTAAGGAGCGCTTTATCGCCCTTTTTGAACAATAATACTACCACACTCCCATGCCATGCCTCCGGTGTTGCAAGTGTGGATGACGGAATTGAAGAGTTTACAAGCTCTGTCAAGATAGGTATTCCTCTTGCCTTGAGCAGCTCAATGGTTATTCTGTCATCCCCTGGGGCTTTGTTATGATGAAGCTGCCTGAGTGCCATTCCAATCTCACCCATGTCAATGTCGGGAAGCTCGAGTGAAATGGCGTGTCAGTTTGGCCCGTTGGTCATCCACGCCGTGGGTCTGAGGTGGGCAAGGTTTTTGAGCATAAAATAAGTCTCCGTAGAACTTTTCGACTTCTGCTAGAATATCTGGCTTTGATGTGACGGTGTTGCCTTGTGACGTTCTGAGCTTTGTCAGGCAACAGCGGGAGGTATTGGGCTTGGCAAATACCTTCGAGCCTTTATTCCGAGCTAAAGCTTGCTCCACAATTGGGTTATTTGCACTCCGAGTATCGCGTATGAACTGCTTTTTGACCTCCCCGTTAAGAACCTGACTCTCAGCACAGTGTGTGGCTTTGTGAGTTCTCGTCGTCTGTTACCTCATCAGTGCCGTCCGCTGGTAATAAGTTCCAACTTACGTCCATTCCTGATCGGTCGAAAAAGTTTACAGCACACCTCGCAGACAACACGCAGCAGGCCTTCGGTGACGTCGTTTATGCCCTCCTGGATTTTAAACCTCACTACAGACTTAAGCATCCTCGAAAACCATGAAAACGACACCCATGATGAAAACACAAAAACTATCCAAGACAAAAATAATTTTTCGATTCCAAAACAAACTTTTCAGTTTAGATAAAAATATGATACTTCAAAATATTATTGCGTTGGGTACGCGCTTACCCTCGAACACTCTATGCGATCATAGGATTTGGATTTTAATCTCACTATCGGCTTAAGCATCCTCGAAAACCCTGAAAACGACTCCCATGACGAACAATTCGAAAATGATCGCAGCTGCCATCTTGGATTTTGATTTTGACGTCACTATCATCTTTATTACCCTCGAAAACCATGAAAACGACATCCATGATGATATCTTTGAATTTTTTGGTGTCACCATCTTGGATTTTGATTTTGACCGCACTATCGGCTTTAGCATCCTCGAAAACCATGAAAACGACTCCCATGACAAACAATTCGAAAATGATCGCAGCCGCCATTTTGGTTTTTGATTTTGACTTCACTATCAGCTTTATTACCCTCGAAAACCATGAAAACGACATCCATGATGATATCTTTGAATTTTTGGTGTCGCCATCTTGGATTTTGATTTTGACCTCACTATCGGCTTTAGCATCCTCGAAAACCATGAAAACGACTCCCATGATGAACACTTAGAAAATGATCGCAGTCGCCATCTTGGATTTTGATTTTGACTTCACTATCATCTTTATTACCCTAGAAAACCATGAAAACGACATCCATGATGATATCTTTGAATTTTTTGCTGTCGCCATCTTGGATTTTGGTTTTGACCTCACTATCGGCTTTAGCACCCTCGAAAACCCTGAAAACGACTCCCATGATGAACCATTCGAAAATGATCGCAGCCGCCATCTTGGATTTTGATTTTGAATTCACTATCATCTTTATTACCCTCGAAAACCATGAAAACGACATCCATGATGATATCTTTGAATTTTTGGTGTCGCCATCTAGGATTTTGATTTTGACCTCACTATCGGCTTTAGCATCCTCGAAAACCATGAAAACGACTCCCATGATGAACACTTAGAAAATGATCGCAGTCGCCATCTTGGATTTTGATTTTGACTTCACTATCAGCTTTATTACCCTCGAAAACCATGAAACCGACATCCATGATGATCTTTGTTTTTTGGTGTCGCCATCTTGGATTTTGATTTTGACCTCACTATCGGCTTTAGCATCCTCGAAAACCATGAAAACGACTCCCCTGATGAACAATTCGAAAATGATCGCAGCCGCCATCTTGGATTTTGATTTTGACTTCACTATCATTTATTACCCTCGAAAACCATGAAAACGACATCCATGATGATATCTTTGAATTTTTTGCTGTCGCCATCTTGGATTTTGATTTTGACTGCAGTATCGGCTTTAGCATCCTCGAAAACCATGAAAACGATATCCCATGATGAACAATGCGATCGAAAATGATCGCAGCCGCCATCTTGGATTTTGATTTTGACTTCACTATCGGCTTTAGCATACCCTCGAAAACCATGAAAACGACATCCATGATGATATCTTTGAATTTTTTGCTGTCGCCATCTTGGATTTTGATTTTGACCGCACTATCGGCTTTAGCATCCTCGAAAACCATGAAAACGACTCCCATGATGAACCATTCGAAAATGATCGCAGCCGCCATCTTGGATTTTGATTTTGAATTCACTATCATCTTTATTACCCTCGAAAACCATGAAAACGACATCCATGATGATATCTTTGAATTTTTTGCTGTCGCCATCTTGGATTTTGATTTTGACCTCACTATCGGCTTTAGCATCCTCGAAAACCATGAAAACGACTCTCATGATGAACAATTCGAAAATGATCACAGCCGCCATCTTGGATTTTGATTTTGACTTCACTATCATCTTTATTACTAGGGCATGCAACCGGGAAATCCCGGTACCGAAAATACCGGGAAATCCCGGGAATTTTTAAAGCAATCCTGTACCGGTTCTTCGTCCCGTAGTCCCGGTACTTTCGATACTTTCGGTACTTTATTATTTTCCTTCTTTTTTTTCAATATAAAGTTACAAATCATATCCAATAAACTATTAGTTTACAATATTGTTGATAAAACATTTTGAAAAAATGAGAATTTCATAAACAAAAACTAATCAGCAATGTAAGTGAGGGGTCAGTTATGATGATGATTATGATTCATTTATTGCATTACTTTCATTTTGAAGATTAATAATGCTCAGATTTTGTGTATTTTATAATTATTTGGTTTACTAATTTCTAAAAAGCTTTTACATTATTATAGATACTACCTTTATTTTAAATAAAATAGCGTTTGTTATATTCTTTTGTAAAGTTTTATGTTTTTTTCATCTCAAAAAGCGTTATACTAGTTTTGTTTTGCTACAGTTTGTTTAATGATGTTTATTTAAAGTAGACAGAAAAAAGTGACGTGATGTTAAACACTTATTCTTTATAGGAAAGAAGAAAGCAATTACGTGACAGAGATATGCTTATTTCTAATTCAAAATATAGTTCCGATATATTTGAATTATTATAATAAAAGTTATTTTTATATCAATATAAAAAAATACATGTGGCACTCGGAGATTGCGAGAAGCTACCTTTTTTTTCCACTTCACTCGCTCGGAAAGATTCTATTCATTCGTGCGTTTTGCAAAATGGAGTTTAATAACGCCATTTTGCACGCAAAACGCGCAAAACTCCATTTTGAGCGCTAGAGCGCAAAGATTTGTTCAAAATTCGACAAAAAATGTAGTCAATTATTTTCGTCACTGGCAGGCGAGGCGCAGAGCCTCCACTGCACTTCCTCGCTTAGTGAGGTGAAAAGTGGTGTGTTGCATTTGGAAGCAAAGTTTTTCTGCATCTCGTACCTTTGAAAACCACGCTAAATTAGTAGCGAAATTTTCGCGCCTAATCAACTTTGCAGCCTTGCATAACAAATAACTATATTATTTTAAAAGAAAATTAAAATGTTTGTGATTCACTACTGTAAAGAACTTCTTTGTTGCAGGAGAATTTTATAAGTAGGTTTCATTGTGAAAACTCCTTTTTTAGCTAGCCGTTTAGTATTAGTAAGATAAAGTAAATTGTTTTTATGATTACCGAAGCCTCCCAAACTGAAACGACGTTAGACGATGCGTGGTGTCGGGTATTTACGTTAGATTTTTGTTGGGAATTTCTTGATTTGGTTGCCGCGCCGCGCCGCGATCAGAGCCCGCGATAAAATCTATGCAATAGCTTAAAAAAGCATTTAAATTCGGTTCCTTGAGATTATGTTCTGATGATTATTGTCACTTATAGATTTTTGTGAATAAAACAAAGTTTTATGAACTACTCCATCCCACCCACATTTGTAATGAGTTCATTTTTCAACTGATTTAGATAATTTTATGTAGTGTGCACGAAGTCGTGCCCTAATATCGACATTTGTAGTTAATAGCGACATTTGTACGTGAGTACCGAAAGTACCGAATTTCCCGGGAAATCCCGGTTCCATGTCCCAGTACCGAAACTTCGGTACCGGGCTTTAAAAAGTACCGGTTCTGCAAGCCCTATTTATTACCCTCGAAAACCATGAAAACGACATCCATGATGATATCTTTGAATTTTTTGCTGTCGCCATCTTGGATTTTGGTTTTGACCTCACTATCGGCTTTAGCACCCTCGAAAACCCTGAAAACGACTCCCATGATGAACCATTCGAAAATGATCGCAGCCGCCATCTTGGATTTTGATTTTGAATTCACTATCATCTTTATTACCCTCGAAAACCATGAAAACGACATCCATGATGATATCTTTGAATTTTTGGTGTCGCCATCTTGGATTTTGATTTTGACCTCACTATTGGCTTTAGCATCCTCGAAAACCATGAAAACGACTCCCATGATGAACACTTAGAAAATGATCGCAGTCGCCATCTTGGATTTTGATTTTGACTTCACTATCAGCTTTATTACCCTCGAAAACCATGAAACCGACATCCATGATGATATCTTTGAATTTTTTTGGTGTCGCCATCTTGGATTTTGATTTTGACCTCACCATCGGCTTTAGCATCCTCGAAAACCATGAAAACGACTCCCCTGATGAACAATACGAAAATGATCACAGCCGCCATCTTGGATTTTGATTTTGACTTCACTATCATCTTTATTACCCTCGAAAACCATGAAAACGACATCCATGATGATATCTTTGAATTTTTTGCTGTCGCCATCTTGGATTTTGATTTTGACCGCACTATCGGCTTTAGCATCCTCGAAAACCTTGAAAACGACTCCCATGATGAACAATTCGAAAATGATCGCAGCCGCCATCTTGGATTTTGATTATGACTTCACTATCATCTTTATTACCCTCGAAAACCATGAAAACGACTTCCATGATGATATCTTTGAATTTTTTGCTTAAGAGAGTTATTTGTAAGTTTGCTTGTGTCGCCATCTTGGATTTTGGTTTTGACCTCACTATCGGCTTTAGCACCCTCGAAAACCTGAAAACGACTCCCATGATGAACAATTCGAAAATTATCGCAGCCGCCATCTTGGATTTTGATTATGACTTCACTATCATCTTTATTACCCTCGAAAACCATAAAAACGACATCCATGATGATATCTTTGAATTTTTTGCTGTCGCCATCTTGGATTTTGATTTTGACCTCACTATCGGCTTTAGCATCCTCGAAAACCATGAAAACGACTCCCATGATGAACAATTCGAAAATGATCGCAGTCGCCATCTTGGATTTTGATTTCACTATTAGCTTTATTACCCTCGAAAACCATGAAAACGACATCCACGATGATATCTTTGAATTTTTGGTGTCGCCATCTTGGATTTTGATTTTGACCTCACCATCGGCTTTAGCATCCTTGAAAACCATGAAAACGACTCCCATGATGAACAATTCGAAAATGATCGCAGCCGCCATCTTGGATTTTGATTTTGACTTCACTATCAGCTTTATTACCCTCGGAAACCATGAAAACGACATCCACGATGATATCTTTGAATTTTTTGGTGTCGCCATCTTGGATTTTGATTTTGACCTCACCATCGGCTTTAGCATCCTCGAAAACCATGAAAACGACTCCCATGATGAACAATTCGAAAATGATCACAGCCGCCATCTTGGATTTTGATTTTGACTTCACTATCATCTTTATTACCCTCGAAAACCATGAAAACGACATCCATGATGATATCTTTGAATTTTTTGCTGTGGCCATCTTTGATTTTGATTTTGACCTCACTATCGGCTTTAGCATCCTCGAAAACCATGAAAACGACTCCCATGATGAACATTTCGAAAATTATCGCAGCCGCCATCTTGGATTTTGATTTTGACCACGCTATCGGCTAAAGCATCCTCGAAAACCATGAAAACGACTCCCATGATGAACATTTTAAAAATGATTGCATCCGCCATCTCCACTCGGTCTCGCTTTGATTTTGATCCCACCATCGGCTTAAGCATACCCGAAAACCATGAAACGACATCCATGATGAAAAAATCGAAAATTGTCGCAGCCGCCATCTTGGTTTTGGATTTTGACCTTACTATCGGCTGCATCCTCGAAAACCATGAAAACGACTCCCATGATAAAATTGATGAACAGTTCGAAAATTATAGCAGCCGCCATCTTGGATTCTGATTTTGATTTTGAATAATGATTTTGACATACTCTGGGCCCCAAGAGAAAATAAAGGAAATAGATCCACTTAAAGGGGGGAGAAAGAGGCGAAGAGGGGAGATTTTGAAAAAATTTTTTTTTCCTTTTCCGATCCTTCTCTATACGAATCCGTAAAAAAACACCAAACACACCTCCTAGTTTCTGAGATACGATAGGGAAGGGGGGGGGGGGGGGAAGCCAAAAAACGGAGGCTTGGTACTTTTGCCCTACTTAAGAGAGCTATTTGTAAGTTTGCTTGTCGTCACCCGCGAGTTACGCTTCACCCGCTCAACCTTCGTTACGCTACGGAGGTCGCCGGCTCGCTTCGCTCGCCACCTCCCCCCTTCGCTCAACTTGGTCTCGCAGGTTCGCTCCACTCAGGACCTACCTACCACCGGAAAACTATCGTGACCTCATTCCTACGCTTCGCTTTACCGCTACATAGTTTTTCCGATATACGATGGGGGGATGGGTGAAGAGGCGGAAATGGGGGAGTTTAGAAAAATCATTTTGACCAATTCTGGGTACCTTGATATGAAACTGAAAAAAAATATGTTCCAAGTCTCTTCTGAGATCCGCCTTAAGGGGGGGAAAGGGTCAAGAGGGGCAACTTTGAAAAAATGGGTTTTTCTTTTCCGAGCCTTCTCTATAAGATTCCGTAAAAAAATAAAACCTGGGTTTCTTACTTTCTGAGATACGATTGGGAGGGGGGGTGACGCCAAAAAGGGGAAGCTTGGTACTTTTGCCCTACTCATGAGAGTTACTTGTAAGTTTGCTTGTCGTCACCCCTGAGTTACGCTTCACCCACTCAACCTTCGTTACGCTACGGAGGTCGCCGGCTCGCTTCGCTCGCCACCTCCCGCCTTCGCTCCACTCGGTCTCGCAGGTTCGCTCCACTCAGAACCTACCTACCACCGGAAAGGTATCGTGACCTTTTCCCTACGCTACCTAGTTTCCGAGATACGATGGAGGGAGGGGTGAAGGGGGGGAATAGGGTGAATTTTGAAAAATGATTTTGACATACTCTGGGCCCCTTGATACGAAGCTGAAAAATGTTCCAAATCTCTTCTGAGATTCGCCTGAAGGGGGGAGAAGGGAGCCAAGGGGGGGGATCTTTGAAAATGATTTTTACTATTTCGAGCCTCCTATATACGAATCCGTAAACAAACAAAACACGGGTCTCTTAGTTTCCGAGATACGACGGGGGGAGGGGTGAAGGGGGGGAGAGGGGAGAGTTTTGAAAAATGATTTTGACCAACTATGGGGCCCTTGACATGAATCTGAAAAAAAAAACTGTTGCAAGTCTGTTAACTTCCGAGATCCTCCTAAAGGGGGGAGAAGGGGAAAAGGGGAGGGGGGATTCTAAAAAATGATTTTTACGTTTCCGAGCCCCCTCTATACGAATCCGTAAAAGAACAAAACACGGGTCTCTTAGTTTCCGAGATACGATGGGGAGGGGGGAGAGGGGGGTCGAAAAGGGGAGGTTTGGGATTTTTCCCATACTCACGGGAGTTACTTGTTTACGAATCTGTCAAAATATACCCACCTTCCCCTTCACCATCTGGGAGAACAATTATGTCAATCAGTGAGTGAGTGAGTGAGTGGTAATCGAGCTTTATATAGTATAATAACTAGTATTTGGGAGTTGCGCGAGCTGCAAGCAGCTCGCGGGGTCGTCTTTTGGAGAAGTATTTCTTACTTGGAATTTTTTGCAGTCGCCATCTTGGATTTTGATGTTGACCTCACTATCGGCTTTAGCATCTTCGAAAACCATGAACACGGCTCCCATGGTGAACAATTCGAAAATGATGGCAGCCGCCATCTTGGATTATGATTTTGACTTCACTATCGGCTTTAGCACCCTCGAAAACCATGAAAACGATATCCATGATGAAAACTTTGAATATTTTGCAGTCGCCATCTTGGATTTTGATTTTGACCTCACTATCGGCTTAAGCATCTTCGAAAACCATGAAAACGACTTCCATGATGAACTTTTCGAAAATTATCGCAGCCGCAATCTTGGATTTTGATTTTGACCTCACTATCGGCTTTCCTCCTCCTCGCGTCGTATTCCTCATTGCTGAGGGTCGTGATTCCCTCGACGTGAAGTCACTTTGAGCTTGACGATGCTCCGCCATCTGTTTCTGTCCTTTTTTTTTTAGCGTGGTAAAATCATCAAATGAGTCCTCCAACCCCGGGCAGGGCGGGAGGGACTGTCAGACTTCTACTGACTAAAATCCACGGTATCCTTCAATAGCCTGTTATGTTCCGGGGTCACGGTAAGGGAATAATCCCGCGACCCCGGCAGGCCTTGGCCCTCTGAGAGGGGGGCCCCGTCATTATGCTGACGCTCTTTGAGGCGCGCGTGGGACACAACGCGCCGTCGACCCGGGCATGGTCCTTGGTCGGGCAGCGAGTTGCGCTTTACTCGCTGCAAGCATGCCCGCGCCTACGGTGGCCGGAGATCATCAAGCGACGTCCGTCGCCGTGGGCGTCTACCACTGCGGGTGGGGCGGAGGGAGGACGCTGTCCTCTCTCGCTCGCGGCCCGCCTTCTCCTTCACGACCATTACTGCCTCGCAGAAGAAGCAGACCGCTTCCCACCTCGTCTCGCCCCGCAGCATGGCCGCGACCAATGCTGGGCGCGAGAGGTCTCCGCCTATCGCAGCCGTAAGGAAACGTCGGTGCTCCGCCCAAGCTGGGCAGTCTTGCACCGTATGCTCCACCGTGTCCTCCGGGCGATCTTCGCAGTGGTGTCACCCAGGCGTCTCCTCCTTTCGCATCAGACACAGGTACCTCCCGAAACTTCCGTGTCCGGTGAGGACCTGCGTCAAGCGGTAGGTCAGGACGCCATGACTTCTCTCCAGCCGCTCTACCGCTGCAATTGCGGCGTGTCCGGCCTTCGGTCGCGACAGTCGTTCCTTCCATACTGCCCTGAGATCGCGCCGGAGCTCTTCCCGCCGCGCCTGGACTTCTCGAGGCAGCGGGGTCACGCCCCGGCGCTGCGCCTCCACGCGCCACTCATAGATGCGCTGGAGGGCAGTCGCCTCCAGATCCCAGGGCAGCAATCCGGCAAGGAGGTATCTGTTTCTGTCCTTGGCAGAATGAAAAGCATCGTGAAGTTTCATGTCCAGGGAAGAGCGAATTTGGTCCGACCACCTAAGTTGACTGCGACCCTTCGGACGCTTGCGAGAAATGGAATCATTGGAGCGGAATGCAGTCCAGGGTATCTGCAACATTTTTCTCCAGCACCACATTTCAAAAGCATCGATACGATCACGATAGGCTTTCTTGAGAGTCCATGTCTCTGATCCGTTACTGAATATGGAGAACACCAAGGATCTGAACAGTTTAATTTTGGTTTTCCGAGATAAGTTATGGACTTTCCATATTCGTTGCAGCTGGGACGTATCGCAGTTTTGGCCATCCCTATATTCCCTATACGTCTTCTTATCTCCTTTCGCAAGAGCCTGTGTTATTAATATTAGCACCAAGGTCCTTTCCATTCTACCGAGAAGATGAACCATTTCACGTTTGTTGGCAGCAGTAGAGTTCTGTCGTCTGCGTATCGCAAATTAGTCAATTTGGCTCCTACTGTGACTCCGCCTTCCCAGTCTTCAAGAGTTCGTCTCATTATAATAAGTGTTAAACAGAATGGGGGATAGTATACAACCCTGTCTAACGCCCTTACCAAATCCAAAAGAATCAGGGCTGCGTTTAAATTCTTTATCGAGTTTAAATTTATACTCACTAAATGTCAAACACCCCGTTTATGTACACCGTGATTGAGTGTCGCGTGTTGCGAACAATGCTTGTTGAAGTTTCCCACTCGGAAACAGGCTAACGGAAGCAAATTGAAAGAGGTCAGGTACTCACGGGATGCTGGGAGCCAGGAGATCACCACACTGTATCACTTGCAGTCTTATTTCACGGTATTTTGGCGTTTTTTCACCGCGCGCGCGGTTTTGTGACCGGCCGGCACGTTATTTGAGTTCGAACTAGTGATTCGTCTTGATGCCGTCAGATGGCGCGACTGATGCGTTGTCTTTGGTGACATTCTCCGCGATGGGCGAATGCGAGTGGCGGCGAATTTAAAACAGTGAGGAAAGGAAAGGTAAGGTAAGGACTAGGAAATACATCCCGAAGCCTGTTCATATCCCCCCACTTGAAATCACCCAGGGATTTCATAAGATAAGATAGATGAAGTTCGAGACTTACGGCTTATGCAGATTCATTTGTCATCATGCTGATAAGATTCTAAGTTTAAAGTTAAGCTAAGAACAAAATAAGTTTAGAGGTAATTATGATTTTGATATACATATACTAGATACTTGAAAATGCTTAAGTGTTAT
This sequence comes from Agrotis segetum, assembly GCA_036375495.1. NCBI lineage: Eukaryota > Metazoa > Arthropoda > Insecta > Lepidoptera > Noctuidae > Agrotis > Agrotis segetum. The sequence goes on from JAQSVV010000237.1 coordinate 386,826, forward strand.
AAGTGTGTTAAATTATAGGTATGGAAATATATATTATGTAGATAAATTATTTTGTTCAATTGGAAGAGGACAAATTTTGACAGCAGGTCTTACAAGTAAGCCTTTAGAAGTTTTGACTGTCACAACTCGAGTAATGTCATCTTTACCCGGATGGAGCTGTACAACGCGACCCAACCTCCATTCGTTAGCAGGTAAGTTAGGTTCATAAATGGTTACAAGATCGTTCAGTTTTGGCTGATGGTTGCCGTGTTTAAACCATTTCATTCGCTGTTGTAAGGTATGCAAATAGTCCCTTTGCCAAGTGCGCCAAAAGCCCTGTGATAGGCGCTGTAATAGCTGCCAGCGAGTACGTAATGTCTCGTTTTCGCCATACCTCGGTTCAGGCAGAGATACTAAAGGTCGACCGATGAGGAAGTGACCAGCTGTAAGAGCGTCAACTTCGCCGGGATCGGAAGATAGTTCCACTAAGGGTCTAGAGTTTAACATGGCTTCCACCTTCGTTAAGATAGTATAAAATTCTTCAAAGGTAAGAGTCTGGGATCCGATAATACGTTTGAGATGGTATTTTGTTGATTTTATACCGCTCTCGAAAATGCCTCCAAAGTGAGGACCGGAAGGAGGATTGAGCTTCCACGTGATTCCTCGAGAAGCGAGGTGACTGGAAATACTATCGCTGTCGCGGTTGAGCATTTCGCTAACTTCCGACAAGTAACGCCTGGCACCCACGAAGTTAGTGCCACCATCAGTGACGATGGAGTGACAAAGTCCTCTCCGCGATACAAAACGATCTAAAGCCGCTATGAATGCTTCAGATGTGAGCTCGGTAACCAGCTCGAGATGAACGGCCTTGGTCGAGTGGCAAACTATGAGGCAAAGATACGCTTTGTAAGATTTAGCGTTACGACGTCTGCTTTCTTTAATCATAAACGGACCTCCGAAGTCAATGCCGATTGTTTGAAAACAATGACCTGGTTGTAATCGAGAAGATGGAAGATCCCCTTGTAAAGGTTGAAGTGGAATAGGTTTGATTTTAAAACAGGTTACGCATTTAGCTAACCGTGATCTAATAAGATTTCTACTGCCAAGTATCCAAAATCGACGCATAATTAACGATTGGAGTAGGCGAGGCCCACAATGAAGATAAGTTGTATGATAGTGGTCAATAAGGAGAGTACTCAATCGTGAAATCTTAGGTAAGAGGTATGGATGTTTGACGCGACCTGGTAATGACGCGTGCTTGAGACGTCCCCCCACTCGCAAGATTCCGCGAGTGTCAAGAAAAGGAGAGAGTTTAGATAAATGTTTGGGTAAAGGTTTCTTGGATGCTATTAGAGCTATGACATCATTAAAGCTTTGATGTTGAACATATTTTGTTAAATGATCTAAAGATTGGGTTAATTCAGTGGCTGTCAGATAAGGTAATATGTTACGTTCAGAACATTTAGCTCTTGCGTTGTTGATGAAACGGTAGATCCATGCAACCACTCTTTCCACTCGGGAAAGAGAGGAGTGGCGTTCCATGATGGAATTAAACAAGTCAGCTTCACCTGTCACACCAGTGTGACAAGTGCGTGAGGCGGGTTTAAGTTCTGGTACGTTATCGGACACTTCAACTGCTGGAACAGGCCAGTTGCAGGGTTCGTTGGACAGCCAGTGAGGACCAGACCACCAGATTTGAGAGGCAGATAAAGATGAGCATGATAAGCCACGACTACAGATGTCGGCTGGGTTGTCATGGGTGGACACGTGTCGCCACTCAGTTGGCACAGGACTGTCATTAATGAGGACCACTCTGTGGGCAACGAAGGTTTTAAGTTTGTGTGGCTCAGTATTCAACCATGACAATACAGTCGAGCTGTCTGTGAACAAGATAGATTTATTCAACATGATTCTTGAACTAAGCAAGGAATGAATGCGATTTATTACTTTGGACAGTAATACAGCACTGCAAAGCTCTAAACGGTTGACTGTCAACACTTTTAGAGGTGCTACTTTGGACTTAGCAATTAAAAGATAAACTTGTACGTCGTGAGAGGTAACGACACGAAGATAAACACAGCATCCATATGCTTTAGTGGACCCATCACAGAATCCGATGAGTTGAAATTCCTTAGACTGGGAAGGTACAATCCTACGAGGGATTTCTATCAGTTTTAAGTTATGAAGATCTGCTATAAAACTTTGCCATTCTAGAGCTATGTCTCTGGGCACAGGTTCGTCCCATGAAAGATTAAGACGCCACAAATCTTGAAGGAGCAATTTGGCTTTTAAGATAAAAGGTGTGAGCCACCCAAGAGGATCGAAAATACGCGCGATGCTAGACAAGATGGAACGCTTGGTACAATCATTGTCCTCGATTGGGGACTGTGAGTAACTGAAACTGTCACTCACAGGATCATATTGGACTCCTAAGATTTTTAACGTTGATTTATCACTTTCTTCAGAGAAAAGTTTAGGTATTTGACAATGATCGGTAGGCAAGGTTTTAAGAAAGGATTGTGAATTGCTACTCCATTTTCGGAGCTCAAGTTGAGCACAACCTAATAAACTGATAAGTTGATCTTTCAGTTCTATAGCTTCGCGTACAGAGGGCGCGCCGGTCGTAATATCATCGACATACGTCTCGTGAAGAAGAGCTTCAGCTGCGCGTGGATACGCGGCGCCATGATCGGCTGCCAATTGGTGGAGGGTGCGGATGGCCAGATACGGTGAACTACTAACTCCGTAGGTGACAGTCGCAAGTTCGTACTCTTTAACTGGATCACTAGGAGATTCTCGCCATAGTATGTGTTGAAATTTCCGATCCTCCGGTCTAATCAGGATTCCTCTATACATCTTTGAGATGTCACAAGTTAAAACTACTGTGTGTAATCTGAAACCGGTTATAATATCTACAATATCCACTTGAAGCTTAGGGCCAGTGAATACAATATCATTTAAAGATAGACCGTTAGTAGTTTTAGAACTAGCATCGAAAACTACTCTCAATTTAGTGGTCGTGCTCTCTGGGCGAACGACGCAACTGTGAGGGATAAGATAACGATTGAGAGTAGGTACCGCAGGGTTAGGTACGGGATACATATGATTTAAATTCTCGTACTCGCGCATGAAATTAACATAGTCGGATTTAAGTTCAGTCTGACGATTAAGTCTCTTTTCAAGATGATTCAAACGCGACAACGTGCTATTGTAAGATTCCCCCAAATCACGATCGCCATCCTTTAAGAGGATAGGTACGACGTATCGTCCGTTAGGTTCGCGATAGGTTAAATCAGTGTACATGCGTTCACAGGTGTCATTCTCAGGTACGGTGATAACAGCGCGCGGTGGTTCCTCCACTTCCCAAAATTTTTGAATTTGCTCGTCTAATTTAAATGTGGTGGCCACTAAAGAGCACGCGGTGTTTAAAGGTGCAGAATTAGAGTTTACTGCCCCTGTCAGAATCCACCCGAAAACGCTATGCAGAGCGGTAGGTAAACCGGGCCCCAGATTGATACGTTGTCCGTCATAGATTTCGTGGAATAGCTCCGCCCCAATTAATAAATCGATTTTGGCGGGAACATCGTAGTCGCGATCGGCTAACACTAGATGGTTGCAACGTTCTCGAACGACTGATGGTACTTTAACGCTAGGTATTAGAGCAGTGATGTTATCTAACACGACTGGCTTGATATTAAAGTGTGGAGCATCACCATGTATAGGTCGTATAGTGCATTCTGTCACCCCCTTTACTTGTGTGACTGAGTTTTGTCCTAGTCCGGCTATGCTAAGATTACACCGGCGGAGTTTTAACCCGAGTGTTCGCGCGCAAGCAGTGGTGATAAAACAATCCTGCGCCCCACTGTCCACGAGTGCACGCACGGTACATTGAGTTCCGGCGGCGGTGTTGAACACGCGCGCCTGACATGTCCCTAGTAAAACCATATCGCGGTTGGGAACGGCGGCGTGAGAATGAGCTGTAACGTTCGCTCCAGTGGTTGCGCCGGCGGCGGCGCTAGATGGCGCTGGGTCAATATGCAATAGGGTATGATGACGTAATCCACACACCGTACAAGAAATTTTAGATACGCATTTTTCTATGACGTGATTTGTACGTAAACAATTTGTACACATATTGTTTTTGCCTTGTACTAACGCGAGTCTAGCACGAGAATCTAAAGATTGAAAGGTAGGGCACCGATAAATCAAGTGCGCCTCATTGCAATGAGCACAAGCCACATTTGCGGATGGGATAGATTTTGCGAGATAAGAAGAGCGTTTAGATCCGCTGCTATTTTGCCTACTATTCGCGGGCGAGGGTTTTTTCCCTTCAAGGTTATGAGGGTTACGATTGTTGATGATATTAGATTTAGAAGATAAATTGCTAGTTTCTAAGATTTTAACATAATCTTGAAGAAACTTTAACAGTTCACAAAAAGTAGGTATTTGTGAAATGTTTTTCTGAGATTCGAAACGATTACGCGTGTCCGAGTCCAGCGCGCGTGAAGTTAAACAAAACAAGATAAAATCACCTAAATTTTCAATTTTTAAAGCTTGGAGTGCATGGTATGCCTCATAAATTACGTTTGTTAAAGTTTGTAGATCTTGGAAGTTACCCGATTTTAAAACTGGCTGGTTAAAGAATTTGTCTAGATACGTTAAAGCTATAATACGCTTGTTTTGATAGCGCTCGATCAAACTGTTAAAAACTACTTCGTAGTTATCGGCGGTCATCGGAACCCCTTTGACAATAGACAAAGCCGGCCCTTGTAAACAAGACGCTAAATAGTGAAATTTTTCGATTTGCGAAATCGAATTATTGTCGTGAATTAAGGTTTTGTAAATATCATAAAATGCTTGCCAGTTTTCTAATTTACTATCGAATTTAGGTAACTCAAGTTTAGGTAACCGTGCGTTACGTCCCGTTTGCATGGAGTCGGACGCCCCCGTTCGCGCGGGCGGCGCCGTCGCCTGCGACGTCCCGTCGACGTTTCCGCTGCTATCAGCGATCTGCAAATCAGCCGCTGCACTGATTACGGCATAGTACAAATCATCAAACGAACTCAAGGACTTTTGACACACTTGTGCATCAGGTTTTATGGCTATCTCCAAAGCTTGTATTTTATTACACACCTGAACGAATTCTTCGCGAATTGAATGTATTCGTGTGTATCTCGCCTTGAACGACGATACCTTTGAACGATCTTGAATCATAGATTTTGATAAGTCGTAAAGGATTTGGATATCACGATAAATATATTCGCGTTGAGATTGAAGAAGTTTAAGCTTACCCTCCTCCATTTTGATTCGAACGTAAAATGTAGGTATAAAAATACGAACTTATGTTGAGATTTATTAGGTGTAAATCAATACTTTTAGGTGAAATAGTTATGTAATAATGTTTGTTAGTGTATAAATACCGTGAATAGTTATAGATATTAATTATTGAGATATAACCCGACTAAAATTAAGATGACCGCTGAATCCGCATAAGTTACACTGCGAGTATGACCAACACAATTTTGTAGGATAATACTTTTAAAATGCGAATATCTAGCAAATCTCAGAGTTTTCTTTTGAAATTGAACCTGAGAATGCCTGAAAAAACTGTAATCTACAGGTATTCGCGCTCGAAATGGACCACAAATATGATTGAGTGTCGCGTGTTGCGAACAATGCTTGTTGAAGTTTCCCACTCGGAAACAGGCTAACGGAAGCAAATTGAAAGAGGTCAGGTACTCACGGGATGCTGGGAGCCAGGAGATCACCACACTGTATCACTTGCAGTCTTATTTCACGGTATTTTGGCGTTTTTTCACCGCGCGCGCGGTTTTGTGACCGGCCGGCACGTTATTTGAGTTCGAACTAGTGATTCGTCTTGATGCCGTCAGATGGCGCGACTGATGCGTTGTCTTTGGTGACATTCTCCGCGATGGGCGAATGCGAGTGGCGGCGAATTTAAAACAGTGAGGAAAGGAAAGGTAAGGTAAGGACTAGGAAATACATCCCGAAGCCTGTTCACACCGCGAGGTGAAAAATGAAACTAACTAAAATTTAATCTGCCCCGTTACAGACGTCCGCTAGTTTAAGTTTTTACTAAATGGAATAAATTTTTGCGACCTTTATACCTCGCAAAATTTTATCCTGCTGTCAGACTGACATTAAGTTTTGTTGTTTTGCTCGATTCGCGCCGTAAAACCGAATAATTATTATTTTTATTTTAGAGAGTAAATATTATTTGTAGATTATGGATTTATATCAAACCGGCAAATTGATTATTTGTTCAATAAACTGAGCTGTCAATTGAATTTGACAACTAACATTGACAGAAACTTATGACTCCGTTCAGCGAACCCTCGCTAGTGTAATTTTTTACCGGCCAAATATCGCCGGAAGATTTAAACGCACCCCAGATGTGTTTTTTTTTTTGGATGTGGTAGCATCACTTTGCTGGCATGGGATGTAAGGGCTAAAGTCCTGTAATTGTCGTATTTTGAGGTGGAACCTTTTTTGTGCAGTGGTATGTGATATGGTGTGGTATAGAATAACTGAACTTACCCAATCGTTCGGCCATTCGCCAGTACACCAAATTCGGTCGCATATTTTGTGAAGGGCAGTTACTTGAATAATCTCAGCAGTTAGCTGATCTTGTCCGGGAGCTTTTTTGGATTATAGTGCAGCAATAGAAGCTGTGACTTTAGATAGCAGTATGGGGGGTTCTAAGTCCAAAATGTCCCATTCAGTTGTCAGGTGAGGTGTTGCGTCGTGTGGGTTCTTATTAAACTCCTCGCAATATTTCCGCCATTTTTCTGCTATTTCACAAAGATCTTGAAGAGGCGAACCGTCCTCGTCTTCAATGATCCACGATCGCGGTTTGAACTGTTTCGAGAGCAGTTTTACTTTTTTTTAAAGATCCGAGGTCTGCACTTTCAGCGCATGACTTACAATCTCTTGGCAGATATGTTCAACAAAGTTTTTTTGTTATCGCAGCTCGGAGTATTTATCACAGTCTGTTTGGCTAACCATTTCTTGGTTTTTCAACATCTTCCGCTCTTCAATTATATGCCAAGTATCTGCAGAGAGCCAGGTTTGTTTGCGGGGGATCAGCAAACGGTGAGAGGTGGACTTCTCTACTGTGTTCCTATAAGATCCTTTAGTTGATGCCATTGTTCGTTTGCACCACCTTCACTGATATTGGCTCATTCAGTATTGCGATATTAAGCTCATTTCGAAAAGATTCTCGCTCTAAAGGGTTCAGAGTGCGTTGTCTTTGGAGGAATGGCTCTTTTGCGTCTTTTCAAACGTAAAGCGAACGTTGCGATTAGAAGGTAATGGATCGAAATCCACAGTCTGCGCCTGGATAAGTTCTCACGTTGATCACAGAGGTCCTCCATCGGCTGTTAATCAACACATAATCTATTTCGTTGCGGTACCGATAGCCAGGAGATTTCCACGTATAGAGATGTCTAGGATGATACTGAAAACAGGTATTCATTATAGTTAGTTTCTGATCGATGCAAAATTCCAGCAGTCTATTACCTCTCTCATTTCTGACTCCAAGTCCATATTTTCCAACCGTAGCCCTAACATGATCATCCCATGTGCTTCCCACTTTTGCATTCCAGTCACCATAATATTAGTAAAGTTATTTCGCGATTCGGAATTCTAAATAGGGTCAATTCAAGGGTACTGTAAAATTAATTAATAACCTCCTCCTTAGCGACGGCTGTGGGGGCATAGACCACGACTACGTTTAGAGTGCAGGGTCACGTGTTAAGTCTCAAAGTCAAAAAACTGTCGGAAACTGGGTTAAACCCCACATGATTGTTCAGTTGGCGGGTTACCCACAGCCCGACTCCGTTGGTGCTTGAGTCTAAAGAACCCGAAAGGTGAAGGGTGTTTCCATTGGAGGTGGTTCGGTGTCCTTGTCCTCTTATGTGAGTTTCGGTCAATCCCAACAACGCTACTTTGTGGTATACAGCTTCCTTTTCCACAATGTCTATATAATTTCCCTGGACACAATAGACCTCGGACGTTCCAGGTTGCATTCAGGCGATGTTCACGGATTGAGATCTTGTTGTTTGCTATCGGCTTTAGTATCCTCGAAAACCATGAAATCGACACCAATGATGAAAACTTTGATTTTTTGCAGTCGCCATCTTGGAATTTGATTTTGTCCTCACTATGGCTGTAGCATCCTCGAAAACCATGAAAACGACTTTCATGATGAATAATTCGAAAATCATCGCAGCGGACATCTTGGATTTTGATTTAAACCTCACTATCGCCTTTACCATCTTCGAAAACCATGAAAACGACTCTCATGATGAACAATTCGAAAATTATCCCTGCCGCCATCTTGGATTTTGATTTTGACCTCACTATCGGCTTTAGCATCCTCAAAAATCATGAAATTGACTCCCATGATGAACAATTCGAAAATTATCGCAGCCGCCATCTTGGATTTTGATTTTGACCTCATAATCGGCTTTAGCATCCTCGAAAACCATGAAAACGATTCCCATGACGAACAATTCGAAAATTATCCCGGCCGCCATCTTGGATTATGATTTTGACCTCACTATCGGCTTTAGCATCCTTGAAAACCATGAAATCGACAACCATGATGAAAACTTTGAATTTTTGCAGTCGCCATCTTGGATTTTGATTTTGACCTCACTATCGGCTTTAGCATCCTCGAAAACCATGAAATTGACTCCCATGATGAACAATTCGAAAATTATCCCAGCCGCCATCTTGGATTTTGATTATGACCTCACTATCGGCTTTAGCATCCTCGGAAACCATGAAAACGACATCCATGATGAAAACTCTGAATTTTTTGCAATCGCCATTTTGGAATTTGAATTTGGCATCACTATTGGCTTTAGCATCTTCGAAAACCATTAAAACGATTCTCATGATTAACAATTCGAAAATTATCGCACTCAACCTTCGTTACGTCTCACAGGTTCGCTCCACTTAGGACCTACCTACCACCGGAAAGCTATCGTGACCTCATCCCTACGATTCGCTTAACCGCTACATAGTTTTTCTGAGATACGATGGGAGGAGGGGTGAAGAGGGGGAGTTTTGAAAAATGAGTTTGACCAACTCCGGATACCTTGACATGAATCTGAAAGAAAAATGTTCCAAGTCTCTTCTGAGATCCGCCAAAAGGGGGGGGGGGGAGAAAGGGTCAAGAGCGGCAACTTAGAAAACAGTATTTTCTTTTCCTCATGAGAGTTACTTGTAAGTTTGCTTGTCGTCACCCCTGAGTTACGCTTCACCCACTCAACCTTCGTTACGCTACGTTCGCTGCACTCAGGACCTACCTACCACCGGAAAGCTAACGTGACCTTTTCCCTACGCTACGCTTCGCTTTACCGCTACCTAGCTTCCGAGATACGGTGGGGGACGGGGTGAAGGGGGGAGAGAGGTTTTGAAAAATGATTTTGACCAACTCTTGGCCCCTTTAGATGCATCTGAAAAAAAAAATGTTTCAAGTCTGTTACCTTCAGAGATCCTTTTAAAGGGGGGAGAAGGGGGCAAGGGGGGGAACTTTGATTAATGGTTTCAATTTTTCCGAGTCTCCTCTATACGAACCCGTAAAAAAACTGAAAACACCTTAGTTTCTGAGATACGATTGGGAGGGGGGGGGGGGAGGCCAAAAAGGGGAGGCTTGGTACTTTTGCCCTTCTCATGAGAGTTACTTGTAAGTTTACTTGTCGTCACCCCTGAGTTACGCTTCACCCACTCAACCTTCGTTACGCTACCTCCCCCCTTCGCTCCTCTCGGTCTCGCAGGTTCGCTCCACTCAGAACCTACCTACCACCGGAAAACTATTGTGACCTTATCCCTGCGCTTCGCTTTACCGCTACCTAGTTTTTCCGAGATACGATGGGGGGAGGGGTGAAGAGGGGGAGAGGGGGTGTTTTGAAAAATTATTTTTACCAACTCTGGGCCCCTTGATATGAATTTGAAAAAAACAGTTGTTGTAAGTCTGTTAACTTCCGAGATCCGCCTAAAAGGGGGAGAACGGGGTCAAGAGGGGGGGATTTTGAAAAATGGTTTTTACTTTTCCGAGCCTCCTCTATACGAATCCATAAAAAAACAAAACATGGGTCTCATAGTTTCTGAGATACGATTGGGAGGGGGAGGGGGGGGGAGCAAAAAGGGGAGGCTTGGTACTTTTGCCCTACTAATGAGAGTTACTTGTAAGTTTGCTTGTCGTCAACGCTGAGTTTCGCTTCACCCACTCAACCTTCGTTACGCTACGGAGGTCGCCGGCTCGCTTCGCTCGCCACCTCCCCCCTTCGCTCCACTCGGTCTCGCAGGTTCGCTCCACTCAGGACCTACCTACCACCGGAAAGCTTTCGTGACCACATCCCTACGCTACGCTACGCTTCGCTTTACCGCTATGGGGTGAGGAGTGAAGAGGGGGAGCGGGGTGAGTTTCGAAAAATGATTTTGACATACTCTGGACCTCTTGACACGAGCCTGAAAAAAAAAATTCCAAGTCTCTTTTGAGATCCGCCTAAAGGGGTGGGGGGAGGGGGGGCAAGGGGGAACTTTGAAAATGATTTTTACTATTTCGAGCCTCCTCTATACGAATCCGTAAACAAACAAAACATGGGTCTCTTAGTTTCCGAGATACGACGGGGGGAGGGGTGAAGGGGGGGAGAGGGGAGAGTTTTGAAAAACGGTTTTGACCAACTATGGGCCCCTTGACATGAATCTGAAAAAAAACTGTTGCAAGTCTGTTAACTTCCGAGATCCTCCTAAAGGGGGGAGAAGGGGAAAAGGGGAGGGGGGACTCTAAAAATGATTTTTACGTTTCCGAGCCTCCTCTATACGAATCCGTAAAAAAAACAAATACGTGTCTCTTAGTTTCCAAGATACGATGGGGAGGGGGAGAGGGGGGGGCGAAAAGGGGAGGTTAATGTACATACATAATTATATTTCAAATGTGCACACTAAGCCCTTTAATTTGATACGTATGTCGATGCTGCACAAATTTTTTTTTTTGGTTATGACTTTTCATTCCCTAGAGGACGCCATATTGGATTTGGTGACACGTCACCTGCCCTATAATCAGCGGACAACTGACAGACGCTTCTAACGACACCTCGTTTGTCATGTAGGCAATGATAAGTTGTTTAGAAGTTCTGATGGAACAAACAAACATACATACCGGTCAAAATCATAACCCTCCTTTTGGCTTTGCCGCAGTCGGGTAAAAAAAAGAAATAGCTGTACGTTCACAGTGGGTTGCTATAATGAATAATAAATCAAATGTAAACATAACATACAGCTCAACATAAAAATGTAGAAAACCGGAAGTCGCCACTGTCTTCGCGCTACCAGCACTTTGAATGATTTTATTTTAATTTTTATCACTTATTACGTTAGTTTTATGGCACGATAATAAATCTAACAAACCTGCGGTCTTTGTTTACATCAAATATCAAAGATTTTAAAACGCTGTCAGAAATAAAAATTTTAGTTCCGTTCCTACATTTTTATGTCAAGCTGTAAGTGCTCGATGATTATTATTTTTTGTTTCACTTATTTCTTATGCAAGCTATTCAAATCAGAATGGGGTTCATTATTTTATTAGCACTTGGTTGATTGGTTCATCTAAAAATAACAAGACAAACAGTTACCTAACTGTCATATCAGTGGTTCTTTGGTATACCTACATCGTTGAGATCGATAAGTTATGGTTTGGGCCCTTTTTCTGCCAAACATCGCATAAAAACCTTATAAATAATTTCGCTACCACATACCAGCACTTTGAATGGTTTTATTCATTTTTATCACTACGACTACTATTATGGCACAATAATAAAATCAACAGAATCAGATTTTTAAACATTGCCAGAAAACAATAAAAATAGTTCAGTTTCTACACTTTTTTGTCAAGCTGAGCTGTACGTCCGTTCTAATTTCGGTTTTTTTTTTGTTGTGTTGCTCCTCACTAGCCCGTAGTGCCCGCGTCTCGCGTGCACCGCAACCGCTTGCTGTCATTGTCATTGTCAATATTGTCATCAAATAAATACGTTGGATGACGTTTGTTTGATTTTTGAATGAATAGGCTTTCATAATAATTATTTCGTTGTTTTAGCTATAGTTAAGATAGACAAACTATTTAATTAAGTAATTCTGCTAGACATGTAAATAAAAACTTATTTTCATCGAGCCAAATGTCAAGATGATTTCCGAGACCGAAGCTATAAAAACAAATGAATTTCTACGACGACGAAAGCTGAGACTTCAACAGGTTTGAATTATGATAAGATTGTTATTTTGAATTATATCTATCAATAAAATTTGTCAAGTACCGATAAAGTATACAATGCTAGAGAATTTTTAGGTCCGAGAGCAGTCTAACGACATCGCAAAGAAAATAAGGCAGCGCGCGAAGGTTGAAAAGTTACGACAAGTTGTCGATCTAGACGCAAAGAAACAAAAGGAATATTTTGAATGTCAAGGAAAACTGGTCAAGCGGCTGGAGGTACTCTACGCGAAAGGGTTGGAAAACGTCGGCGCGAGTCATCATAGTGCTTCGGAATTGACTCAACAAGGTGAGTTGGGGTTAGGAATGGTGTCGTGACTTGTGATTATTACCTAGGTGCTTCATTACGTCAGTATTTTATCCATCATCTCACTGTTAAAAGTTGGGATCAGCAGCATTTATTCTTCAATCTAAATTGACTATTGCTTGTTAACTTGTCCGTATATTAATAAGAAACAAATTGATAAGATGTAAGGATTGTCATTAGATGAAGTAGAGAAGACAGACTTGTCTAAGTTGCGGGGCAAGGAAGCTACAGCGGAATTGAGAAGGAAAAAGCAAGAGAAGTTAGATCAACAGAAAAAAATACTGGACAGAAAAGTGCAAGCAAGGTGAGAAATTCATATTTTTTAAGCTATTGAATATCTTAACAAATGAATAATTTGGGTGATAATGTAATATAAATTGCCTTTCAACGTAATCTTATATTTGGTAGGACTTATTTTATACAAATATATGTACCAAGAACTTCAAAGAAAACTTTATGATGTATCAATTAACTATTTATTTGTTTCACAGAGAGGTTGCCAATGAAATCAGCCGGGAAAAGTCATCAGTGGTAGCTAATAAGCTTTTGTCCAAATCCTCAAGCACAAAAGATTCTGATGATCCTTCCCAAAAGGCTGGAGGTTTCTCGGAGCTTGCAAAGACAAAGGAAAGAGATAATGATGCTGGAACAAGTAACAACCAAGGAGATGCTGTGAAGACAAGTGACATGGCCACTCAGTGGGACATGGAGACCATAGCTGAGTGGGAGCCCTCTGTGCCAGCACTCTCACTTCCCACAGACAAAGACACTCCTAAAGATTCTGATGATTTAGGAAGTAAAGCTGAAAAGAGCAATAAAATAGACTTGTTTGCTCTCAGCAAGGACATGCCAGCTAGTTTACGAGGCCAGCATACACATGATACGAAAGAAAGAGAACCAGGAAGACCTTCCTTGACAATTGTCTCTGAATACCTTCAGAACAGAAAGCTGCGCCTTCGGGAAACTGAACTACCATTCACTAACAAGAAGATACCGGATGATATGCAAAGCTTAAAACAGACAATAGAGCACACAAGATCTGCTAAACCTGCAGGTATACCTATTAATGTATCGGTATGTCAAGTGCATGACCAACAAATTATTCCTGTGCCAGCCTGGCGCGCTGAAAGGAATTGTCAATTTTGTTCTAAGAAAGCTAACTATGACAGTCCTGTACCTAGCAGACAGTTTAAATCAGTAAATAATACTCAAATTAACCAGATCTTTAGTTCCATAAGACCTGTGCAGCAAGCTAATATACAACTAAACCCAGTTATAAGAGGAATAAGCCCATTTAGAAGGAGTAGAGTTGTTCCTGGAATTAGTAAGCAAAGTTGTAACACAAATAATAAGCAATTGTTGCTTAATCCATCGGAGTTGGGTCCATTACATCTAATGTTAGCTGTCATTTCCTTAATATTTACTTAGTCATACCTGTGTTTTCATTGTCCATTGTAAATGTTTCATTATGTATAAATCAAGTATTATTATTATAAGACATGCATCAAGCTTACTTAAAAAATTAGAATCATTATTAACAAATTCTTAGTTTTAATAATATTCCACTTACAGCTCCAGGTAAGGCACCTGCTTCTATCAATAAACCTAAGAACAAAAAATCTCCAGATCGTGAACATCTAGTTCAACGGAAGAGCTCTGTTTTGATGTACAACCACTCTACTAGAGATACTAGGGACTTGCCTTATGAAGAGAGGCTAGTAGAAAGAGACCTGCAGTCTGAAGAGGATGCATACTCCCAGGCCATGAGGGAGGTGTCAGCCTTCACTGTTAACAACAAGGAACAAAGGAAACTCCAGGATATGAGGAACAAGGTTGCAGTGACAAAACAGAATGTTGAGAAAGAGTATAAGGACACTATGAATTTTTTGAACTCCTTGCCAAAGGACAATGGTAGTAAAGTGATTGTGAGTATCACAAGACTTAGGATTTTGTTTTTTGCAGTTTTTAATTTTCATGTCGGTACTCATTTATTGCTTTATTATTTTAGAAAACTGCATATATGGATGAGCGTCGCCAGCAAACGCAGCACGACAGTCGACAGCAGAAGATGCAACAAGAGTACAAGAAAATAGAAAAGGAATGTAAAAAACATAACTGTTTGGTAAATATTCCTTAACTTAAAAATTTAAAACTAGACACTTTGCAAATTCTCACAATGCTAATACAGTTTTAACTTTTAATTTCAGAAAACTCGCCACCATTCTAAATCACCAGTAAGACAAGATACGGATGACAATTTTGACAGCAGAGACTTTCAATACTCTTGGATGCCTGTGCCCGAGACGGACGGCAACCTCGCCATCCATGCAATACCCAACGCCGTGAAACATGGGAAGTCTGGCAACAGTGTCAAGTTTAGCAAAGTTGATAGTTACCACGAATACAGGTCACGGCATAAGCACACGCCTCCAACTAAAGACACACAGGACAGACCAATACCCAAAAGAGTAGTTGAAACTGTAGTAATAGATAAGAATACCACTGAATCTTCTGATAGCTCCTCCATTACTTCAGACACAAGTTCAGTAGTAAATATGAGAGTTGAAAAGAAAAGAAAACATAGAAATGCTAAAGAGATAAATCAAAATCTATCTGATGCTGAGAGAATAATCATATATAAAGTGCTGGATTCTAAAGCTAACAAAAAATCAAAAAGCCAAACAAGGCTCTTGAGTGAAATTGCAAAATCTTTGACATGTATTGGGAAAGTTCAGAAACTCGAAACTGACAACACAACAAGCAAAAGTGCTGAAAATGCAGTGTCATTTGAACAACTCAATGAAGGTATTTTTATAAACCACAATAATTTATTACTGTTTCATGAAATACTTCCAATATATAGTTTTCTGAAAACAAATAAATAACCATTTTTTTCCCAGCTGTAATTGGAAGAGGATAATGTGTTTTAAATCTACATAGATTTAGTAAAGTAGTAGTAGTAGTAGGTAATAAAAAACCGGCCAAGTGCGTGTCGGGCCACGCACAGTGTAGGGTTCCGTAGTTGCCCATCAAAATACTTATGCGAACTAACGAAACTGATTCGCTGAATATAATTTTAAAAAGAAGAATTTTCAAAATCGGTCCAGGAGTCTTTGAGAAATCGGGGAAAATACATAAGAAAAAAGATTACAACGAATTTAGAACCTCCTCCTTTTTTGAATTTAGTTAAAAATAGTTGACGATAAAAACGTATCCCCAAAAAAACATACCTATAAAAGCTGTAAAAATAAAGTTGACAAACTTACATTTGCAGTTGTCTCCGATACATTTTGTTTAAGAAAATATGATATCAAGTACATTTTATAAGTTGGTCGACTTTTACTCGTAAAGTTGTAAAGCCTACTTAGTCATGATAATTTTCTTTTAAACTTCGTTATATATACTACTATTGTGAATTTTTTCACACCCCCAAACATAACCGTTTAGCTGGTAGAGGGGGGGGACACTCGAATCGAGCAAAATTTAGCACTTTAAAGCTTAATATTTCACAAAAGAATTTTTTTATCAAAAAATTGTTAATGGAAACTATCATTATTTTTTAAAGGCCTATTTAATGATACCCCACACTAAGGGGTACGCGAGAAAAAAAAAATCCTCACTTTACGTGTAAGTACTGGAGGTACCCTAAAAAAAAATATTTTTCGAGATTTTATTTTACCACTTTTTCGGCACAACAAATCCGTATATTTACACCAAATTACAGCTCTCTAGTACTGTGCGTCTCTGAGCTAAACTGCGGACAGACGGACGGACGGACGGACGGACGGACGGACGGACGGACGGACGGACGGACGGACGGACGGACGGACGGACGGACATGGCGAAACTATAAGGGTTCCTTGTTGACTACGGAACCCTAAAAATGTGAGTTTGTTACTAAATCACATCAGAACAACTGAATGGATCTTGATGAAAAACTAGAAATAGGTTATAGTCGGGAATAACACACAATACCGATAAACCAGTACCCCCATTGCCTTTTTTTAGCATGGTAAAACCAAATGAGTCCCCCCACCCAGGGCAGAGTGGTAGGGACTGTCATTCTCGATGACCTTCAATAGCCCTTTACGTTCCGTGGTCACGGTAATTCGTGAGTCTCGCGACCCCGGCAGGCTTTGGCCCTCTAAAGGGGTCCCCGTCATTATGCTGACACTCTTTGAGGCGCACGTGGAACACAACGCGCCGTCGACCCAGGCATGGTCTATGGTCGGACAGCAAGTCGCCCATTACTCGCCGGCTGCATGCCTGCGCCTACGGTGGCTGGAAATCGTCTGCCGACGTCTGTCGCCGTGGGCGTCTACCACTGCGGTTGGGGTGAAGGGAGGACGCTGTCCTCTCCCTCACGCGGAGGCGACCGCTTCCCATTCTGTCTCACTCCGCAGCATGGCCTTGAACAAAACCGGGCGCGAGAGGTCTCCGACTATCGCCGCCCTGAGGACACGGCGGTGCTCTACCCAAGCGGGGCAGTCCTGTACCGTATGCTCCAAGGTGTCCTCCGGGCGGTCCTCGTAGAGGTGACACCCAGGTATTTCTTCCCTCATCAGACACAGGTACCTCCCGAAACTTTCGTGTCCGATGAGGGCTTGCGTCATGCGGTAGGTCAGGCCGTGACGCCTATCCAACCACTCCTCAAAGAGGAATCTTACCGCCGCGATTGCGGTTTGCCCAAGTATCCTGTTGCCTTGGAATAAATTCCAACTAATAATGTTGTAATTTGTTATTTTTACCCGACTGCGCGACGCAAAGGAGGGTAATGTGTTTATCAGTCTATGTATGTATGTATGTATGTATGTTTGTTTCTATGTGGCGTTCTAGAGACCAAATGCGTAGGCCGATTTTAATAATTTTTACGTCAATCGATTCGTCTTAACCTTGCGAGTGTCACTAAAGACATGACAGTAATCAAAATTCACCACAGCGACAACCAGACGCCATATAGTCAAAATGAAAAAAAAAAATGTCGATGAACTATGTCATGTGGGGTATCGTTGAATAGGTATTTTAAAATCATCTTTAGGTTCCCTTTATCATTTTTCATTTTAAATGATAGCTTAGGATATATAACGATTTAAAGTTGTTTAGCAAAACAATAATTCTCTGAATACTTAGTAACTAAAAAGTAAGAAATAAAAAAAATATTTAACGAAAAACAAAAAACCCGACTGCGTTAAAAAAAAACTAAAAAGAAAGAAACAAGCCCAGTAGTTAAGAATTCACTCATTCACACTCACAGTCGGGGCCCGTTGGGAAGATTTGATTGGTATAATTTGAATGGGCCCCGACTGTGAGTGTGAATGAGTGAATTCTTAACTACTGGGCTTGTTTCTTTCTTTTTAGTTTTTTTTTAACGCAGTCGGGTTTTTTGTTTTTCGTTAAATATTTTTTTTTTATTTAATTTGATTTACCTAATAAAAAAATATTTATTTTGATTTAATTGTTACTGTATATTTTTTTTTTTCAGGTATCTACAAAGTGGTGGAGGAACAGGGGTAAGTTTTAAACGGATGTTTTAATTCCCATCCCATCCCTCTTCCTGCCTTTCTTTTATCGTTTCCTATCCTTCTGCAGGGCAGGTTACAAGATGAGTCGATGCACTACTAATGTTGAGATGTGGCGGTCCATCACGCCCCGCAAACCTTGGTGGTAAATTGATAACATTATGTATTCATTTATAAATAACTTTATTATAGTGTAAAGATCTAGCCACATTTGTGTAGCTGTTATCTTACTTTGTGCAGTTGTACAGAATAAATGCAAAACAAAAAAAAAAACACTTCAAGTTTTTACTGCTGCAATACACATTGTAGTGTCTGAAATAGTATCCTACTACTATTATAAAGGCGAAAGTTTGTAAGTATGGATGTTTGTTACTCTTTCACGCAAAAACCACTGAACGGATTTGGTTAAAATTTGGTACACAGATAGTTTATAACCTGGATTAACACATAGGATAGTTTTTATCCCGATTTTATGTTCCCGTGGGATAATTTTCGAGTTGTAGCGGGTGAAACCGCTGGCAACAGCTAGTTAAGTAATAAAACCATTGCTGTATAATTGACTTTTTCCAGGGACAACTTAGCGTCGATGTACTATAACAACCCTGAGAAGGTGACAGCTGCCCGATCTGAAGACATACGTCTTCGACAGTGTCAGTGTAAAAGCCCGTGTAAAAGTCAACAGTGTGACCGGGGTAAGTAGCAAATTAGAGAGCATATTCATTCTAATGAATTGATAGATGTTTTATTAATATCATTTCTGTTTTACAGCTGGGCTCCTACAGTGGGAAAGCGGCGATTGTCATGCACCTAAGACGTAAGTGTCTAACACTAATTTATTTATTTAAAATAGTTCTTACAACTTTACTTCATTTATTAATTTCTACAACAGACATACATAACAAACATAACAAAAAACAATCACTTTTAGGACAACACCTAACGAGAGCCACTCCAGCACATTCAAAGAAAAGGCCAACCCTCCTTCAACTGTGCGATCTTCTGTGCCAACAACATCCTCATATGTAACGGTCGCCAACGATAAAGGCAGTACTTCTGCAGGTGGGTATATAAAATTAGTTGACGAAACTGGTCACGAGACTGGGAAATTCTTCGTAGATTCGTCTGGGCTCCTTAATAATAATAGTTACGAAGTAGTCATACAACTTCGAAAAAAAGATAAAGCGCCACAAGAAAAAATACCTAATGAAAACACCGTGCTCAAACAGAACGTCGAGGAACAATCTGTAAAGGAAATTAATAAAGATAACAATGAAAGGAAACCACCTGTTAGCTGTGAGTCCAACGTGCACAATGTGACGCCAGTGTCTGACGAAGGCAACTGGGAAGTTTTGGACTGCAGAAATGATATTGATAAACAGTCATCTAAGACACCACCCCAACCGGATCCCGTAAGCGCAAATGCATTCTCTAACGAAACAAACATGCAGTCTGACAATAACGAAAATTATCACATTGAAACCAATATTCATGGAAGTGATGCTGTATGTTATTCACAATCTTCTTTAGAAAATAGAAAAGATATTCGTGAAAAAGGTGTCGACCATACCAGATTAACTGAAGGACCAAAATTAGATCAATTCCCTAGGCCTTCGACAACTACATACACTCAAACTACCTTAAGCTCTCCTATCCACAGACCTGTTTTCTTTCACATGAGTTCCTCAACGTCTACTGCTTATATGAGTCCACCAGAAATGATTTTACCTAAATTCTTAAGATGTGATAATGCTACGACTGAAGAAGAAACATATGATCCAGTACGGGCTATTGAACTAATTGAAAAAGAATACCGCGAAGAATTTGCTGACTGCGCGTGCCGAAAATGTATGATCGCTAAAAAGGCGAAAAACCAAGCAAACGTACCTGTGAAATGTATTAATAAAAAATATGAAAATAATAGATTTAAAACATCGCCACATACAACAAATGATTCTCCTGAAAGACAGCAGGCTCATGATGTTCGAAATGAAAGAAATGTGCGCTGCAGAAAGACGACTGTTGACAAACCAACGTGCGCACATCATCATCGTGGCAAAGTTGATCATGGTAAAGGACATTGTCATAAAAACAAAAGACCTTCATCGTCTCGAAACCCCAATACCCTCGCTCGTGTAGATATGCCTTCAGGAAATGGATATAAAAATACGAGTTCGGGGCGGGTTAAAAAACCCAACCAATCTAGGTTAAATCCAATTATTAGAGATTACGTGAATAAATTATTAGCTCTCAATAGAGAAGGGCTTAAAGCAGTCGAAGTAGCAGATCAAGAATGTAGCTCGGTAGGCACTCCAGGCAGCTCAATAATTAATGTCCCATTTAATGTTGATGAGAGGAAATCTTCAGTGATGAATACAATATCTTTAGAACAAATAAAAAACTTGATAAAACGACAAATTATAGAAGAGCAACAAACACACAATTCATTTGTCTGTTCAGTCGCTACTAACAAGAAATATCAGAGAAGTTCATCATCTCGAACATTTCGCAAAAAGCCTGTCCATAAAGTAAAATCTTTAAATATTTCAAAACATTTTCTAAAACAAGTAAAAACAGGTCAAGAAAAGTATAAAAACCCTGCGTCAAATTCATCGACTGAATGTAAAAACAATCCGGCTGGAAATCGACTAATCGAAAAACGACGCAGTAAAAGCCCACCAACACCGAGACAGGTTTATATGGAACCATTCTCCAAATTCAAAGATTCAGAGTCTACGCCAAAAAATTATGCGGCTGAGCCAGAAAAAATCAAAGCTCGCACCAGTAACGAGTCCGCTCAAAAGTCGAGAGAAAAACCTCGGTTGAAGCGCCATAAAGTCACCGCTTCAGAGACTACCGTCGATTCTGAATCTACTGGACAATTTAACTCGACAGATGTACACGTAAGTATGTCTACTCAGACCACCCAAAACATTGATGTTAACACTGATACAAATTTTATGAAATTAGCTGAAGATAAATTGCAGAACATGGAAAAAATTGCTGACTTGACTGAAAAGTGTACTAAAAGATTATCAAACCTTGCCAAAGTTTTAGAAGAGGTACGGAAAAACAAATCACTGGCTTATAGTCAAATTTCATCCGCTGAATCGACTGATTCTCAATCTGATAAGCCAGTAGCAAGTCCAGTTGCTTTCGACTCTAACGATATTCCACAGAGACTAGAAACTAAATCTCCTGAATCCGTTCCGGATAAGAAAAATAATGACGAAAATGAAGTACGACCAGAACATATTAATATTTTGGCAGATATTCCCAAACCAACTTTTAAAGCGCCGGAGCCGGATTTACCACAGAGCCCAAAATCTTTTGAAAAATTGGATTCGCCGCTGCAAGTATCTAAAAATACCGCGGAACTTATGGTTAAAATTCGACCTAAACCACCACCGGCATTATCTCGAATTAGTTTAAAACATGGACAAGAATTTATAATACCGCATGAACTTTCAACTGTTATAGAAGTAGACTCTCCTATGAGTACTAAACACAAAAATCAGTCTGCCCGCAACGATGCCAAAGAAGCTTCCAACAATTCTAACAGATCATCCCCTGTTCCTGGGGACACAACTGTTGACGAGAATAGGCAATCTGAAGTTGGAAAAGAATCCACTGTTAACCCCGATCTGCTTCAAACGAAGTCACATTTATCAAAAATGTATAAATTCTCGTCAACTGAGTCGTCAGACGATTCCAAATTCCAAATGATAGATCTAAAACAGTTTAATGAAATTATGTTAGAGCCTTTTATAAGTATACAAGAATATGCAAAACAGTACAACATGGAGCCACCAGATGAGGGTTCCAATCTGGACGATATACATAGAGAGGATGCTATTCATGATGACATTAGTTCTTTACATTCAGATGGCAGTTTACCAGATGTTATAGCAGAATTATTGAAACGAAATATTATTACTGAACCATTCAAATTTGACACCGCATCTAATATTAATTCGACTACTATTTCTTCAGAATCTACGTTATCCATGCTAGCTCTGACAAAAGCACGCAGAGGTAAAAAGAGATCGAATGTTGTTACGCAAAATAAGGAAAATATCGGCGAAACGTCTGATACTTTGAGCTTTTCTTCAAACCCTGACTTAGAAAATGCTTTTAGAAAACTTGGCATGGGCTGGGCATCCTCAACTTTGAAAAAGACAAAGGAGCGGTTAGCTTTATCGTCATCCTCAAACACCTCAAGCTCTAGTTTAAATCAATTTAAACCGAAAATTTCCCATCAGGAAATACCAGCCCTAGTTACTGATTCTGTTTCATCTGGAGGAAACAAACGTAAGGGCATGCAGAATAAGAATACGGTAGACAATTCGAAAAATGCAGAACAACAAACTACATTTGCGAACTCTATGACGGTTAAAGAATTTTTGAGAAATGAATTAGCTAAGAAAATTACTTTTACAAATAAATCAAATGCTAGCGATACTCAAGAGGAATTTGTTTCTTTGTTTGAGACGAAAATACCTGAGGAAATGAAAGAATCACTACAGGTGATTCGTGATGAGCGCTCCACTGAGAGTGCGCGTAGCGGCACCAATAGAGCGCGGACTTCCACCCCTGTTCAGCTATTCAAGTCCTTGACGTACCGCTCTAGCTCCAGTTCGAACATATCTAACGGCTTATTCAGTAACGCCGATGACCTATCGTCAGTTAAAATGACGTCTAATTCCATGAAAAATCATTCCACATCCGATAAGGATGACTTGACCATTCCTACCTTCAGTCTGAGAATGAAAAAGAATTCTGACTGTAGTAAAAGTGATTGAATGTTAATTTGTTGCTTGTTAATATATTTTATTTATGTGAAAAATAGAATGAAGCTAATATTTTTGTATTATTGTAATGATGTTGTTTGGACTTTATGTATATTTTGAATAAATCAATAAGAGTCAAATTTAAACATTTTTATTTTTCATTTTTTCAAGTAATAGAACAAGCAAGGTAATATACCACAACAAATATTTTTTATTGCTTTCACAATTATATGTCAACTACTTATACACAACATATCATAAGATCTTAAGTACAGATTCAAATTATTACACAAGGCTAATGCAATTATAACAATACCTTTGGTATGTAGATTTATATTATCAGAGCAATGATTATTGAAAATCTTAATTAAATATAATTAGTATGACAATTATTACCTTGTGACTTATATCATTCTAAAACATGAGTTAGATGCTCTTACTCCAGCAAAGGAAGTTGCTTATTGCCAAAATTCAACTGAATACAAATTTTGTCCAAAGTATACTATTTACTATGTAATAACTTAACCAATAAATAACATTATTACATAAATAATACCTGCTAAATGATCACAGAACATAATTAGTTCCTAAATTATACTAGCTAGGGAAACTTTCAAAAATATTTCACATTTCATTTTGTTAAACTAAGATTTGGGTTTTGAGATTATTATGAGATTTCTGATCATGTAAGTGCAGTAGGTATCTAAGTAACAAAGTTTCCCTTTGCAATTTTGCTAAGTTTTTCAAAATAAAATTATTCTTGTTTTTTCTTATCATCCTTTAGTATGTGATCCCGTACTAGTGTATATGCTAGTCCTATTGTTAGCGCTGACACTACAGTGCCTTGGGCTGCCACTCTTAGCTGCATTAGGAACACACTAGTGCTCATTTTACCCCTCGTCTTGTATTTGTATGCTCCAAAACCACACACACCCAATAATCCCACAATACCTGAAATAGTTGAGAAGGGCATTATTTTTTTTAATCTTTGGAAAATAATATGTCAGTACTTCTTAAAATATCAAAGTGTCATTCATTTTTTTTTTTTGTTATTTTATATTATGGACTCTTCAATTTATAAAACAAACTAGTGAATTTTCTTTTATTGTAAATTATATTCACACTTATAAATATTTTCACTTGAGCTTATAAAAAAACATCCTGAATTATATAAAATATTTTTCTTAATTTATTGATATTGTAAGTTGGATTATTTGAACTGCCATACCTATGATCATAAATGGGAGTCCTTCGACTTCCTTGCCAGCCTATCTGCTTGAGATTCATCTCTATAGTCAAATATTTGCCTTGGGTTCGACATTGTGCACCTGAAAAATTAATTAAAAAATCATAACCTTCAACAATAATAGGACTGATACGAAAAAAAAAAACCACCATTCTTCTTTCCATCATTCCTTATTAAACAGCATTTTTTTTATTATTCCCTGTAATATTACTAAAATTAAAATTTAGAATAGGTACCCAAATCTGTATCTTTGTGAAAGAATCAATGCTTTATTATTATTTTGCTTCTTAGTTTGTTATTATTTTTAACATAACAGTAATATCATCAAAGGTCATAGCTAAGATCTTGATTGTTATTACCTATATATCTTCCAAGACTTATATGTTATTTATTCTACACACAAAATTATATAACTTAGAACATTTTATACATAATTGCATCACAATTACACATGGACACTTACACACAGAGTGACAGCTACTGCTAACACTGTTGAATGAAAAATCCTGACTCTGTTCGCCCCCTGCTTTTCAAGTCCAATCTATTTCTGTCTCTTCTGATTTTCTTTAGTGGAAAAGGATGAAACATCAGTGACGTAGTCAAACGTGAAAAATTTCCAACTTCTCCGTGGTACCAAAACAGTAGGTAACCGTCAGCAGAACTGCTGAAGGTCATGGTTGTCAAATGTCAAAAGCATACGTCATTTGACATTGACTTTAGACAGTTTTGTTCAGAAATGGTTCTATTACTTTTGTTTTACTACAATTTTATAAATAGAAAAATCTGGGATAATACCTACGTAAAAGTGTAAAAAAAACACTCTATGAGCCATTTTCCTACTTTCAGTTTCCCATTCACTTATCTTTTCATTAAATTACGTCGGAGTAAGAATTTGGCATGTGATCGATCTTAAAATATCACAGTTATGAGGTAATTTTAAGGGCACGTGTAAGGCCATGGCATGGCTAATTGAATGAAATAAGTTGGCCCATTATACCGCTACGCATACGCTTTTGCTACGAAGTGATCTGGTGATCATGGTGCATAATGCGCATGATTCTATGACATCAATGTAGTGAGCAAATGTGCAGCCAGCAAAACGATTAAGTATGCAGGATAAAATGCCTGTTTGAAAATTGCTGCCAATTTTCAAACCGTTTTCTGGATACTATACCTAAGCTGCATGTGTAGGTACACTTTTTGTCTGTATGCTATACATACAGTCAAGTGCGGTCAGTTTGCAGACACAGCAAACACATTGAAACTTAAAGCACAATATTGAAAAACTGGGCAGTTCTGGAAATATTACATACATACGAGTCGAATTGATAACCTTCTTTTTTTGAAGTCGGTAAAATCCTTTTGAAAAATCACTGTAGTGTAAAATTGTACTAAGTAATTAATTTAAATATTTAGTTGTTTCCATTTACATTTACTGGAAACCACTGATTTTACAGGAAGGGTAAGTTATTAGAATTTCAATAAATAATTAAGTTGGTGGGAAATAGATAAAAAAAACTATATTTTTGGTCCCAAAATCAAAGGCAAGACATTAACAAAAGTCAAAACACATTACGATATTAATTTACAATATATGATTCCTTATAAGAAAAGCCTAACTTAGTATTTAAGTGTAGGTACAAAATCTTAAAACTAAAGTTAAAACAACTACATAAAATGTTTGTGAACTAAATTTAAGTTAATGTTTTTATTGTAATTATTTTTGTACACAATAAAGAATATATAAAATATAAGCAATCCTAAAAAATATAAACCTTAGCTAGAAATACAGTCACCAACAAAAGTCAATTCCCACGAAATATTTTATCTCGGTAATTTATCCTACTTATATATAAATGCGAAAGTTTGTGAGGATGTATGTATGTGTATGATGTAGGTATGTTTGTATTCTTTCACGCAAAAACCACTGAACGGATTTGGCTAAAATTTGGTACACAAATAGTTTATAACCTGTATTAACACATAGGATAGTTTTTATCCCGATTTTATATTTATATTCCCGTGGGATAATTTTCGAGTTGTAGCGGGTGAAGCCGCTGGCAACAGCTAGTATTCAATAATATTCAACTCGGCCCATCACAGTCAACTGCTGGGCATAAGCCTCTCCCAGATTGCACCACATCATCCTGTCTTCTGCTTTTCGCATCCGTCCCAGCCACTTTCTCACGGCCGTCGCCGCGTCGGTCCATCCAGCTGGGGCCGCTTGGGGTGTCCCATACTACGCTACAACAATATTAATTTAAATGGTATTGTTGGTGACTTTCGTTGCAGACTGCAAAATATTAACAAATTGTCGTAAACTTGATTTTAACTTAAGGGGGATGCTCCAACCAGCCCGCGAAATTCAAATTTTTTTACGTTTTTTGCAATTTGCAGGCCAGTGACATGTTGTAACTTTATAAATATTTGTGTTGCGCAAATAACAAGTATAATTTTAAATATAAAAAATATCAAAAAACTCGCTCCATCAGCTCTCACATAGAAAAGGTGCATCATGTTAAAATCTCCGAAATCTAACTACGATGCACCTTTTCTATGTGAGAGCTGATGGAGCGAATTTTTTGACAATTTTTATATTTAAAATTATACTTGTTATTTGCGCAACACAAATATTTATAAAGTTACAACATGTCACTGGCCTGCAAATTGCAAAAAACGTAAGAAAATTTGAATTTCGCGGGCTACATCGACGCAATCACCTTAAAAGTAATTATAAACATTGTGACATTTGATTCTGATCTAAGCTATTAGGAGTTTATGGAAAATTATATAAACCAACGTTAATAAATAAATTAGACCCGTATTTGGCAACACGGAACGGTATGAACCAATATTTTGAAGAACCTATTTATTTTTAGTAATAGGAACATTGTTCGCTTCGCTCTTCAAACCACTATCAAAATAATGTTCAGGAGCTTCTTAACTGCTTTCGAATCTAATAAACGCATTATTAAAACCATCGGTCCATCATCATTTACATTTTTCAGTGGTAATGCTGACGCCGACTATGTAACCGAGAAAAATGCAGAAAAAATACGTTCGAGGCCGAAAGTGCTGAGCTTGAGTATTGTAAAAGTATGTACTAGGAGTAAAATCTCCTGACTTCAGCCAATATGGATTCGTAAGACGACTCGTCGATGATGATAAACCGCTTGGCTCGCCTGCTGAAGTAGTAAATATCTCCTGTGTAGATATCGAACCACAGCGCATGGATGTGGAGGTTGTGCTGCTCTAGACGCTTCTTCAGCATTCCATAGGATGCGACGTTTTGTAACTGTTGTAGGGTGTTCACCTGAAAATAAAGATTCGTCATATAGCTCTTGATAGAAATGGGAACGGAGCCCATAAATTGTAATTATGTAGGTAGTGAATGTCACTATCTACATACCTAACATGGGATTAAGGGCGACTTTTACCAAAGGTTAAACATGTTTAAAATTTTATTTAAGCACAAAATTCAATAGAATTTCGTGCTTAAATAAAATTTTAAGTAGTATAGTATAGTAGTATAGTATAATAGTATAGTATTGATTGAAATTTAACAATTCTGTACAAACTGGGTAATTTTGTTTCTTAATGGCACTTATTTCGGGGCCTTCAATCGGGGAGAAGTAACTGAATTGTTCTAATTGCGGTTGTTACCTGTGATAGTTTGTCTTCTATTGAAAATCTATTTTCTGGGTCGATATAAGCTACGAATTTCCGTTGCGGTGTTTCAGCTGTGAATAGTATAGGCTTTGTGAAATCACCTTCCATTGCCAAAAATTTGTCCAAACTCGTAGAAGCATGCGTGCACATCCACGATTTAAGAGGAGACAGTCTTCTTTGTTCCTGAAATTAATGAAATACATGTAAAAATTAAACACATTTTGGCTTGTTGTGGTTGAGGCGCGATTGGATCAATGTTTGAAAAACATCAATTCTTGGTTGTTCCAATTCACAGTTGGTCCAAGGCCCAGAATTCACCTACGCGAAGTCTGGATTGCACAGATCTCAAGTTTATACAGGGTTACTGGTGGTAACTCGACGTATCCCTTGCAGGACGTCATAGTATAGCTAGAATGCAACAAATTAAGCCACCAAATGTTCTACCGAAGTTCAGTAGTTTTTGAGTTACTTAGATTTTTAGTTTTTTTTTTATGAAAAATCCCAGATTAAATCGTTTGGAGTCAATTAAAAAATATTTACGGCGTGACTGTACTGATGATGCCGTAGCCGATCTTTTTCAAAATTTAAAAGTTCAAAAATGCCTAAAACCGTGGCAAATATCACTAAAGAAACAATTATTTCTTTGTGATTTTCGCTATTACTTCATACAAAATGTTGTCCAGTGAAAGAAAAACTAGGAAAATATCCATAATTATACGTCGAGTTACCAGTAACCCTGTATATATGCGGTGACCCCGCAGACAAATTGCCCACCTCCTATCCTGCATCGCATACCTGAACCCTTGATGATCTTTTATCTGCATCAGAGAGCAGATGATTAAATCCGACACATACCTACCCATGATACGATAGGTACAACAAAATATAAAAGTCAACGGAAATACTAACTATACTAGATTCTTCTTTACTTTTTAGCTTATACAATAGGTTCATTGCTTTACAGTCACTGTGGCCACACACGATAATGTGTCTTATATCATTAATTATACAACCGAGCTCCAGGGCGGCTGGCTCGCAGCTGGTCATCTCATCAACAAAGTACTGCGAGTGAGGTATCACATTCCCAGCGTTTCGCACTGAAATAAATCAAGAATCATATTTCTTTTTGGTTTAATTTAAACAGTGGCACACAACAAATAAAGAAACAAATGTTATTTACGAACCAACAAACATATCGCCGACACTAGTCTCTGTAAACCTTGTCGGAATCATTCTGCTGTCCATGCATGTGTAAAATACTGCTTTAGGCTGAGGTAGAAAACAGAAAACTACATAAATACAAGAGGGCATGCAAATAAAAATATTATTGGATTATGTTGCACACAAACAAATAATGATTATAACAATTATTGATGGGTATAACTACCCATTACTACCCTCGATAAATTATTTTCTTTCAATTTGAACGCGGTTTATTTTTGTAGTTGGTAAACTGAACGAACTAAAGTCAGAGTCATAGACCTAAAGTATGCACTGCGCAAACAGTTGCTGACCCCACTATACTAGAAAGAGAGGAATCGAAGAGCTGGACCTTAATTCTGTTACAGAAAAGAGATGGGAGTGGATCTCCTAGTTAGATGATCAATTTTATATCTGTCCGAAAGATGGCTAGGGAAGGCGCAGTCCATCTTTGTGTCTATGGTCAGAGTCACCTGTCGCTGTCAGTGTCAATGAGAGTGAAATGAAATGTCAAAATAAATGTAATTTTTGTCAATAATTTTGTTGAAGCTATCGTAATTTATTTATATTGAATGCAAAAATACAGTTATTAGTTGACTAACATTAAATGCAAAGTAATAGTATCAACATTTATATTTGTTAATTTAACCCCTATATTACTATTTCAAAATAAAAAGGTCAGTAGAAATTGAACTTACCGTAGGATTGTCTTTTACTTCTTGAAATTGTTTTACCATGCTTGCGCGATCTAAAACACGATATCTCATAATACCTCTTAGTATTTTTTCCATGATTTTAGTATTCACACGCTCACATCAGCTTTTCACTGTTCATAAAATGATAGAAAATAAAGAAGTGAGGTTGCATGTGTAAACTAAGATTGACATCTGTGACCTTCATTAGCGAAGCTTATCGTGTCCGCAGCGGACTTGTTTCACAGAGGTAATACTAAATTATTGTGGGTCAACGTACACACGACACAGTACGACACTCTAGCAAATTAAATTTGGCGTGTGCAATATTATCAAATTGATTTGTTTGGATTATGATCAGTACACAAAACAGATAAGTCTATTTCATGTAGATGATTCCACAAAAGATAGATGTACCTAAAGCAAAAGAAATACTTTTAGGAAATATGAAATTAGTGTTTAAATTGTTTGTATTTCACTCTATGTTATCTATTTTTAGATGAATGCTGAATCTGTTATTGGTGATGTAGGGATCAATGAGAATCTTCCACCAGAATTACCTCAGAACCATCGGTTTCTGGAACCTGAGAAAGCTGTTAAAACACTCACAGATATGGCTATATGGGAGAAATCAGAAGCTTATATGGAATATACTGGCTTCATAGCTACACTCAATGAAGCTATAAAGGCTAAACCACTAACAGTGGATTGCAAGATCTCAGAGAATGTGAAGAAACTCCTAGATATGCTTGACTTAATTGATAATCTTGTAGATGAATTTCCACCTGTTGAACAGCCACAAAGGTTTGGTAATATTGCTTTTAGGTCATGGCTCTCCAAGCTTAAACTGAACAGTACTTTGTATCTGCAGGATGCTCTGCATCCCAGAATACACTTAGCTATACCTGAAGTGAAGGTTTACTTGGAAGAAAGTTTTGGTAACTCTACAAGGATCGACTATGGGACAGGACATGAAATGGCATTTGTCATGTTTCTCTGTTGTCTGTATAAAATAGGCAATTTGGTAGCAGAAGATAATGTGGCAGTAGTTTTCTTGGTCTTCAATAAATATTTGAGCATAGCCAGAAGATTGCAGAAGACATACAGGATGGAACCAGCTGGCAGTCATGGTGTGTGGAGCTTGGATGATTACCAATTCATACCTTTCATTTGGGGAAGCTCACAGCTTATAGATCAGCCAAGAATATATCCACCAGCCAAGTTCTTAGAAGATGATATTATTGAAAAATATCACAATCAGTACATGTTCATATCATGTATTAAGCATATTAAGGAGGTGAAAAAAGGTCCATTTGCAGAGCATTCTAATCAGTTATGGAGCATTAGTGCTGTTGGCTCATGGACCAAAATCAATCAAGGTCTCATAAAAATGTACAAAAAAGAAGTTTTGGCAAAGTTTCCAGTTGTGCAACATGTTCTCTTTGGCTCCCTGCTTCCTATTAGGAGGTTCCCCATCAGCCAGTAGAGTAATATGAGGTAGAGAATTGAGTCATTGAGAATTGGGGTTTGCCAATATTTAAACACTATGTGAAAATATTGTGATAATACAGACTGGCAACATGTGGAGGAAGAGTCAAAAAGAAATTATAAGAAGGAATAATTATGTTTCAGTAATTAAATGTGTTGTTTTATTTATGTATCCAACCAAGTTATTGCACTGTTACTGCCTTATGTATTTTGTCTTATTGTATCTGTAGGTATATTGGTATAAAATGTCAGTATTATGAGTTGTGCAATTTATTATGAGTCTCTGTAACTAACTATATTTTTATTTCCTAATTTTTATTATAATATGTATTAACAAAGACATAGTGATTTTTGTGCCCAAATGTGTGGGTAAGCAAGCTGGAATGCTAGATATCTTATCAGATAAATAATTGGTACTACTACACTTTTCTGATTTTAAAAAATATCTGTGTAATAAGGGGTAATATAAATAATAATCAAACTAGTATTAGTTTAGAACAAATACCTTGACCTGTGTTGTGCCCCCCACTTCTTAATTTAATTGAAACACACTACTGTCCTTTGATAACAGTGTATAATTGCCTAATACGTAATTGTTAAATATTGTGTACCTACATTAGGTTTGTACTTTGCCCAGTCTCATTAATAAACTTGTCATGTCAATGCACATTCTTTTGCTATTGTTTTCGCTTTGCGTGCTTAAGTTGTACTGTATTATGTGATACAATCATTATTATTGATTAGGATTACCTATGTCGTTAACATTAGCATTTAATCACAATGTCTTGTCATTTGTTTCAAATAAAATATATAACAAATAATATCTTGAATTTTTTTTGTGATACCATTTAATTTTACATAAAGACACTCACTTGATTCATGAAGTAAAAAAATCAATTAGGGTTTTGATATTTATACAAATATAGGATTGCCGAACTCCGAAAACGCTGTAAGTTATTTTTCAATTGTGATAACAGACCTAATAGCAGTATGAATTATTTAGCTCGTACACCAATCTACAAAACTATTTGTTCTGGATCCAAAACACAAAAAAAGAACACACAAATATTTTCATACCATGATATTCGTTTATTACAACAAAACACATAAATTAACACAGCCATTCAAATTCAAACAACACTTATAATTAAATAATACATAAATAAAAGCATTGATACATAGGTACAGAGCAGCAGAGTTTGTAGAGAAAGGATGCATAAATAATTTCAGTATTCAAGCTTGGGCACCCATCATGTTCATGACCTTTACATCGGAATATTGATCTCGTGTGTGACATCCCTATTATCTCCTTTATTAAACTTGCCGCCATTATAACATATCACCGACCTTCGACGTCGTTAATCTATCGGATGCCCACGATAGTAACGAAATTGATAAATAGTCTATACCTCGAAATATAAGATAACAATGTGTTAAATGTGCTCCGCTGACAAGTGGGCACCACTGTTTTTTAGCGTGGTAATATCGTCAAATAAGTTCTCCCATCCAGGGTAGAGCAGGAGACACTGACATGAGAAAATCCACGGTATCCTTCAATAGCCCTTTACGTTCTGGGGTCATGGAAGCTGTTTTGTCCCGCGACCAAGGATCACTGTTTAATAAATGCAGTTTCCATCATCGTTATCTTTGAAGAATCACTTGGATAGCGTTTTTAAACTTTCAATACAAAACAGGAGTGTCGAATTAAATCCGCTACGGTGACTAACACTGGACCATTTATGTTCGAGTACGTTTTTTTTAGGAACATTAACAGCTATCGACGTCATTCGACCAGAATAATATCTCAATTAAAGAATGCACTTCAGCGACACAGAGTATGCAACGCTGACGTGACTTAGGTACAAGATAGACATCTAAATACAATACCTAATTATTCTACAACTTATGGTTCAATTTTAATGCTCGTTAGATTTCGGTAATATGGCGATGTTTTCCTTCGGTTTGTTGAAGTGATTGTTGTATAGCGTGTAGACCATGCCGGCGCAGAGGGCGCCGACAGCCGTCCCTTGTGCGATCACTCGGAACTGCATGAGGAACACGCTGGTGCTCATCGCACCGCGGTTCTTGTAGGCCCAACCACCGTAGCCGACGGCTCCCGCGCAACCGGCGATAGCTGTGGAAGAAACACATTATCGTAAGTATCGTAGGTAACACTAGCAGTCAGAAGAAGGGATCAAGTTAGGGTGGTACCACACCAATCGATCGACATCGGTCGACGTCGATCGATTGGTGTGGTAGCTTTAATTGATCGACGGATACCGGTCGACTAACCAATCGATCGATGGTCGATCGATGCCATCGGTCGAAGTTGATGGATTGGTGTGGTAGCTTTAAATCGACGGATACCGCGCGGTCGACTAACCAAACGATGGATTGCCGGTCGATGGCATCATGGCATCGATAGGTGTGGTAACACCCATAATTGGATTAGTATGTATCCGATTTTAAATCTAGTTTACAGGCCGTCTACCTGACATCCAGTCCTAAATAGGGCTTAACTTGAATTACTATTAGAAATGGAAGAGGCAAATTACAACGTGGGTATGTCTACCTATATGTTATTTCACTGGTGGGCCCAATTATAACTTTCTGTTCTACCCATACGTGGAAGTCGCACAGGCATGAGTCGAATGAAAGCATCGCCCTACAAAGTCAATTTCTCATGACCATTTTCACTAACGCTAAACGATACCTAAATATTGGAGTTGAAAATCACTTCTAGTGCATTTTCACTTTGGGCGTTCGTTTGAGTGGCGCTTATAGTTTGGGAAAATGGGTGAGTGAGTGGCACAGTTTACTGCAGTAGACTTGATGTTTGCAGAAATAGCAGACATAAGCAATGTCGTCATTCGTCAAACACAAGTTAACCACTTCCCTGTCCGATGAATCACATGTGACTCACGACTATAGTTTAGGTATTGTGTCTGCTGCGCGGACAGTGAAAGTGTTAATACTCCATCAGACAAATTGACCTATTTATTATGTAACATAAACACAATGTTGTTGTGATAGCTCCCAGTATTGTTCTATTTCGCTATCTTGATTAGTTTCAGTTACGTCACTGGCTGAAATAGAACTATCAAACTCAATATTATAGATGCTATGTTTTGTGTATCTACACTCATCATCTGTCTAGCCTTTTCACAATTGTGTGGGGGTTGGCATTTAGTCTAACCGGCAGCTGATTTATCAGTATTTTTTATTTTGCATGGAGCGAATGCCTATCTGACCTCCACAACCCAGCAACTGGGTAGTAAGATGCCCCTTTGGTAAGACTGGTTATGAGTTTGAGTTGCTAACTAAATAGTAATGAGTAACGACTCTCAGATCTACAAATAACAACCGGAACCAAAGGCTTTACGTGTCTTTCGAGCCATAGAGAACATTCGCTACGATAGGGTCATATCTACAGACCCTGACGAATGAAAAGTTCGAAATTGGAGTTTAAAAGACAAGGATATTTTGTGGTTATTGCTACCGCCATTTTTACGAAGGCAAGCTTTTTTGTTTCAACCCAAAATCGTAAACGCTGAGTTTTTACTACTAAACGTCATTTATTTCTAGTTTTTATTTATGACGACGGGGATTCCAGAAGGTTTACGGCCGCGTTTTTATCTCTATTTAAGGGCTATTGTGGCCTCGACTGTACCCAATGAGCTCATTCAATCACTATCAATCTTCAACGTAAAACAAACATGATTTCTGTCTAAACTAATGGAAAGTTGGCATGTTTTTTGAGAGATTTCCCTTTAGTTGTGTATTGGTAGCGAAGGAAATAAGAGACTGCATGGAGGCACTAGTATACAAGGGTGGAGTAAATGTTATTTAAATAATAATATGGGCATTAATATAAAATATAAAGAAAAAGGCTCCCTTTAGCATTTTGATTCAAAGGCGAAAATCACAATAATAATAATAAAATCACAATAATAAAAAGATGCCACAAATTGTGGGTTTATATCTAATTCTTAAAATTAAGTTAACATTATATTTTAACAGAAGCGAGAATTTACTTTCAAATGTCGTGTTTAAGTTTACACCGCGTACTCGTGATAGCGCCTCGAGTTTCAGATTTATATAACCTATGTACTTGTTTATGTATTATAAGTATTAAAATATGCAGCTTCTCGCCACTATCCGATATACGACAATGCGACACAGTGGCAAGAGGTGGAATATGGTCAATAAACAAGATGATTACCATCCAATTTTATACCCGAAACTTTATCCATTCGCCAATACTTTGAACTAATGTTCATCTTAACATCTTGCTACTTCTCTCTAATCAACCAAGAAAGCCCAGTGCCGACAGGTTACCTTAACACTTTCACTGTCCGCGCAGCAGACACAATACCTAAACAATAGTCGTGGATCACATGTGATTCATCGGACAGGGAAGTGGTTAACGAGATCTACATACCTAAGATCATGAAGGGAGATTCCTTGGTCTTGCGCATCAGCTTCTCGCCCTGGCTCTCATCGTGGTAGTCGAACACGGGTTTTTCCTCCGACATGTCTGCGGCTGGAAAAAGGAAAACAGATTTTTGAAAATGCTGTGTAGGTTCGAAACAAGAAAATATACAAGTTTCATCCTCGTCATGCTGTTATGACGTCAAACCAACATCGTTATGTTTCGTTAACACGAATTTGTGGAAAGATAAACTGCAATATGCAGTAGATATTGGTAGGTTGGTTAATCCCTACTCAAAGATAATACTTGGCAACAGCGTTATAAGCGTGCAATTGGTGAGATTGTATTTTTGGGATAGGTGCACAGGGTGTTATCTAGTTCAACCTTTTGTCCAAACTGGGATTGAAACAATGAGTACACAATGAGTGAGGGCAGATTTTTGGGTCCTCCCAACAGTCGATAAATCTTAATGGTAAAATATTTTTTCTTAATCCTCGAAGATAAAACACTTAATTGTGGTGATCCTGCTTCATCTATTTTTAAGTCTTAGGCAAGAAGCATCTGTAGTTGGACTAGATCGATATATCATAAAGTCGCATTTGGGAAGCCCAACGTTTTGCAAATGGCTTCCTATAAAACTCCAGGTGTAAAATTGTCTAAGCCTTATCGGACACGGACAAGGTGGAGTAAATCACTATGCGATAAGTACCTACTCGATACGGAAAAGATTCTATATTATCTAATCGGAAAATATTCAATGTTCTGTTACAGTATTACAATGAAGTCTCAAGAATTTGCTGCAGGGTCATATAGAATTCTGGTTTTCTACCGGTCTTTAAGCTAGGATAGTTTAGAGATAGACTAGGATTCCAGACTCAGAAATAGCTCGGCAACCAAGTTGTATGTACCTATCTGTATTATAAGTAAGTACTTACAGTTCTAAGGAAACACATGACTGTAATCACGTCATGTTAATAGTATTTTATTTGATGGACAAAACTACGTCTATTTTAAGCCGGTAGTAACGTTTATATTATTAAAACCAAAATACGCTAGATTCATGGTCGTATAAGAGTCGCGTCGGCACTAAATATCACTACCTATCATAAGCATTTTCCTGTTAAGACTTAGGTAGGTACATATAGGGGAAAGTTATTTCTTTCTACAACACAAGAATTATTTCTATCTATTCTAGCAAACTCGTAAAATCTAAGGAATTTAGTTGCCTGCGGCAGTAGCTCCTAAATTTTATTAAAGGTAGTAAGAGTAGGTATCTAGGTATGGGTAGGATTATCACTTTCCCATCAGAATGTTTATTAAAAACGATTACACAATATTATGATAACGTCACAGCTGTAGTAAAACACATGTTATAGTGGTGCCGATTCACACACTATAGATAATTGTGTAAATACTCTAGGCAAACAATTAACTTTTGTTTGAACACTAATAGGTAGGTATCTACACTAGCTTCCACCAAAAATAACTTCAAACACCAAACTATTTCATATTAGGTAATAATTAAATAAAAAAGATTGCATCACCAATTCACAGAATAACACAAAACTAACCTTGTTACGAATCAAGGACACCGAAATTAAAACACGAGATATCACCACACCTCCACATGCAACGGTTGCCGACCGAATGAGCTAAACGAGAGTTACAACAGCTAGACTGCGATGATATCACTGACTATTGCCGCTGGGGAATCACACAGCGCAGGATATTGCAACAAACAATGGGCATTAATTATCCTAGTGTACCGTTACTGAGAAATAAACTTTCTATCACGTACCTTGAACGTATAGTTGCGGTAAGGCGGGAGTCTCACTGGAGTTTG
This sequence comes from Agrotis segetum, assembly GCA_036375495.1. Taxonomy (NCBI): domain Eukaryota; kingdom Metazoa; phylum Arthropoda; class Insecta; order Lepidoptera; family Noctuidae; genus Agrotis; species Agrotis segetum. The sequence goes on from JAQSVV010000237.1 coordinate 424,286, forward strand.
CCGTCGAACGGTCGTCGTATTATTGTACACTGTTAATTTCACGTGTGCAGATAACGTGCGCAAGACGGCAAGCCGTGTGCTCTGTGCACTCGGTTCTACGATGGTATAACTTCTTGTATATTTTACGTCATTTCTTATTTACGACGAACTTGTTAATTTGGTTGTGATGCGACTAAAAGCGACTTGACAGGATGACAGGAGTCTGATTTCCTTTCATCTTTTTTGCATGTCTTAAAAATTATTGAATTTTAATCCCTCTCTCACATGATATTTTTCTCGGACAGATTTTGCTAAAATTAAGAGGAAACAGCAAGGGCTGGAGAATTGAAAAATAGGTATTTGTAAAATCTATTGCTGTCGCACAGTGCCCACAACAGCTCATATCTCTTTTCATAATTAATTTATGGGAAAAAGGAAAACATAGAGACATGCCAATAGTGGTCATAGATTTTTTGTAAAAAAAATTATTGCTCTACTGGCATTATCCAGGGAGAAAACAGGGGACTACGTTTGTATGGAAAAACGGCCGTGCTGTTTCCTCATAAGGGCCGATTTTACAAAAACCAGTACCTATTTATCTTATTGCGAAGTTGAAGAGGAAGCGTTTCGTGGTACAAATATTGGCCTTTAACAAATTCCGCTTCTTATGGAATAATTTATGAGGAGGCGAAGGTCAGGCAGCGATAATAATAACTCGGTAGTTTATCGTATTTTTTTCTCCGCACTTGACCGAGGCCTTGAGGTTGAGAGGAATCCAGTTCGCAGCTGTTACGACTCACGCTTTTATTGCTTATGGTTATCATCGACGCTGATTAATCCGAGAATAGAGTGACTTCTTTGAATTTATTTTGGACCTGTAGAATACGAAGATATCAGACATCTGGCAACTAACATTCCACGTGATCGGCAAACAGTCAACGGGCTCTCGTATAGGATCCTTGTGTCACAGTAAATAATAAAGGTCGATATTGTGAATATGTTACGTTCTTTCCAAACAGCCAAGATAGAATTATTTAATTGAATTGTCCATACATATAGTGTAGGCCTAGCTTAAGTTTTATCGACCACAATCAGTCCTAGACAGTCCTAGTTATTTCAAGTGTTTGAAGAATCATGAATTGAATAGGTTCATCGTACTGCAGTATCAAAGTCAAAGTCCCAAGAGCCGTTAGTTACTTCTTATATATGTGACATCATGGAACATAATTGATATTTATTTTCAAGCAATAATACTTACAACATTGTAAGATAAGTAAGTACCTAGCTACTACTGTTTTTTTTCTGATAATAATAACTGATAAGATGAGTCAAATGTGCCAAATAATAAGTTAAAAGCAGTTAAAATAAACAATTATATTTTCATCGGCTTTGGACACGTAAACGGAAGTTTATACGATTAAAACGAAAAGAACAATTGCATATCATTACGCCTATTTTCCCATCAGGCATTCCGTGATCCATGATCCAATGAAATACAGTAGGTACTTAATTGCTTCGAGTCAGCTTTGCTTTTAGACAAATACTGACTTAGGCCGAATATCGGCCCGTTTATGTAGCAATCCTTACAACGCAAAAGACATCACAAATTCACAATTGCAATTCTATTGGCTAAATGACTAGTTATTCGATACTAGCTGTGCCCGCGACTTCGTTCGCGTGCGTATGCATCATGTAGTAAAAAACTGTTATTTCTATACTACAGACACTCCAATTGTATTAAATCTCTCGGACATTGTCACAGCCACCAGTCGGTAGTTTAGGCAATTGACCCTAACTAAGAACGTTGTCGTTCAATCGTCCACAATCATTGCACTAATGATGATACGAAAAGGTTAAATCAATTTTTCTTTTGTCCACTTGCACACAGGAAAGACGCTCCATTTGACCGATTTTAGTCTAAAGATTTAAGTTTTCGTTTGTTTGTGTGTTATAATCTCAAAAACGGCTAAACCAACTTTTATTTTTAATTTTAAAAAGCTACATTGTCAGTGAGTAGCGTTGCGTGTATTGTTTTTTCAACTGGGGACGAGACACCAGCACAACAATCAAACCTGTCAAACTTTAATAGATTTTCAAATTTATCACGAAAGAATAAGGGTCATTTTCGATTGGGAAAAATGGACAGATAGGAGGCTGCTATGCTGGCGTCTACAATAAAAAAAATTAGAATATTTACATAAAAAAAAATTAAAACTACAATACATTAGAGGGATTAATTAAAGTTATCAAGAAGAAATTTCAAAACCCAGCAAATTATTATAAAAATCTTTTAATAATAGGCTTGTGTATTAAAGTCAGCAACTGCTGTTGCCGACCATACAAATTGTGCAACATAAATATAACGGATACATAGAACTTATTCTTGTATGTATGCTGACTGTACTCAATAAATACTAACAAAATAATATTAGAACAAAAATAGAATGTTCGAGGAACATTCCTAATTATTCTATAACAGATAAAAAATATTATATTTAGAATACAATTTCAGTATACATAAGTATGTATTTTTATTATTTTATTAACAAATACTTACCTGTTTGAGTATAAGCATGAACATGAAAACCGGTAATTTAAAATGTCTGCGAAATGAGTTTTTGAAGTAGGTATATGAGATCGCAATATACATATATTAATATATACTGAAACTGTATTTCTAATGCAATCACAGTTATATTACCTACACTTATATGGGGGCTACACTAACAGGAAATACCGGCAGGTTGAGCGATGATGAATGTTTAGGGGTCTCTGGATAATCTCGCAGTTTTTTTTTTTCTCTTTTACGAAAATGTAGTCTATTTGTCGCCATAATGAACGCCATTTTCCCGTAAGTGTGGACCCCAGATTATTAAGAAACGATAAAGCAGCGATTTTACTTCTAACATAATAATAGATGATAATAGGTTATTGTAAAGACCTTAAATTGTGTAATTATTGGGTTCACTGTTACACTGAAGAAATAACCATAAAATGGCTCCTAGTACTAACCGAAACATTTGGCATTCAATAATAGACCTTATTTTAAGACTATGAAGTTCAAAATCGAATGCGTGACTGCGTTCAAAAAACCAATACGAGTATGATCACTGATCGATCACCATTTCAAATCTTCTCTTCGTTAATGTTAATGCAACTTTGGACCTTACACAACTGATTTAAAAGTTTACTTTGCAGTGTCATCATATTAAAAAAAAAGTCGGAAACATACTTCTTTTCGGTGAACTGGGAGCCCAATTCAAGTTGTGTATTTAAATTTGAGAGCTTTTTTTAATGTATGAATAGTAATACAATGTTAGTAGTATCACAGCTCTTCTTGGAAGAGTTCGTTTGTGGAAGTATCGACAGTTTTAAGACTACCGTCAAGCTGCGTCACCGTTAGTAAGTTTTACTTAAATTATTTAAGAAGGACTTACGATATCAAGTCAGAAAAATTAATTGTTAAAATGCAAATACATCTGTTCTATTGTTGTTGAACTGTCACAATAATACGGAACCCTAAAAATTCTCGTAGCAACGTGTGCGTTATAGTTATTTGAATAATAATACAGTTACCCGTCCTGCATAATAAAAATCATTTGACGTTTATTTTCGGGGTATGTCTTTTGATATTACTATAACTTCCATTAACGCGATAATTTCCGGCATTTTCCGTTAGCGTGGACCTAGTGTATGAAACAACAGCTCTGAAAGTGGAAAAATAAATATTTGTTTAAGAATTAATTTTTCAGACTAATGTTATGATCACAAACGGAAAATTCCCTCTATCTAAACTTGTATACCTACTAAACGATCTTGGACCATACTACTGTAGTCCAAAACATCATGTTTTAAACGGCCATTTGCCACAAGTATAAAAAGAGCCAACTACAAAATGGCGGCTACAAAGTTAGTTAATAGAATTTTAATATTATAGTAATTTTTAAATAAGAATAAATTTAAAATTTTGACAAATTGACAAAGTATGTTTAATATTTTGCCTTAGAAGAAAACCACAGTTTGTGCCATAAATATATTGACTTAATATTTTTCCCGCAATTTTCTGCCATCTGCTTTTTTACGGCGGGCGGCGATGACATGTCAATCATGGCGCATTTAAAGCCGTAACAGACGATCGAACCGCACCACGAACTTGGTGCGCTCCGAACAAAATTCGATCGTGTTTTTTCTGTTCCTTTCTATCAGCTACAAGCATACATTATTGCAAATTCAACCTTACGTCAATTGTTTAAAGTTGTTAATAAAACGCAGGTACTTAAAACAATAAAATTTTACTACCGGCCGTGGTAGGCGAAATGAACGCACAATTTAGAATGTTGCGCACATTTTTTAGGGACGTTTTTCAGACGTTGAGTGTGCATCTTGGGTTTTAATATATCAATGTTCGAAGCTCACCAAGTTCGTGGTACGGTCCAGACCAAGTTCGATGGTCTGTTACGGCTTTTACACTGGTCGATTTTCCTCGAGTCAACCGTCTCATCGCTTTCAAAAAATTGTAGTAAAAAACTAGTAAATCGTTCTTTAGACGGCCCATTTTAGTCGCAAGGTAGACTGCAGGGCTCGCACTAAAAATCGACTCGTGTAAATGGCCCCATTAAAAAGACTTGGGACAACTCACTTGAGTTAAAGTCACACACTAGGTGCGTTATACAATACATAGACATACATACATAAGCTAGCTCACACCATTTAACTATGAGTATATAGCAGAAATTATATAACACTGCCTGTTAGAAATCTTATACACTTTTACGTTTTAGAGCAATAATTGAGAAGATTTTAGTGTCCACTAGCAATAAAATTTGTAGAAATTGACTTGCACTAGGCGACTTCCAACGTGTAAACGCTCGCGAATGAGGACTTTTGCAAGTTTTTGTGACTTTCCGTTACTTTTTGCAAGTCCACCGTGTAAAGCCTCATTTAGTCAACAATGAATTTTCATCAAACGAATTCCGGAATTTAGTCAGTAGAACTAACTTTTGTTTTTGTTTTGTCTAAATACGGCTTTACGTTCAAATACATGAATTGTAGACTTCTGCAAAAAAAATTAGGAAGCCATTTGCCAGTGCACATTTCGCTTTATTTCAGTGTGTAATAACCTCAGCAAAGCAAAGTTACGTTGGGATATATTATTGTGCTAAATGTATGTAGATCTGCGCAGACGCGAATTCGCGTCGTAGATCGATAAATTTAACTCTCCAAAAGATTTTCGAAATCTATTGGTTAGTTTTATAAAAGTATACTTGTTGAAAAAACTATTGTGATAATTGTTGATAAAGGGAGATTATTTTGTGCAACGACGATATAATACTAGACTACGCATGCAGGATCTAATGAACGAAAATTATTCTGCCAACTCGCTGAGGTACTACGTAAGCGAGGGGGACGGGGTACTGCGTTGTGATTGGCTAACTCAAGGTCTGTTCTGTCTCAACGTATGTTTACGGCTCACAGGATTGGTCAAAATGAGACGAATATAAGACTTGTTTTTGCCTAATGTGTTGGCAGACATCGGTCGCCTGTTATTACGAGTCTAGTATTATATCGTCGTTGATTTTGTGAGACAGGCAACTCAGTGATAGAGTCTTAAAAGTCTCTCAAAACGTTACATATGCATGCAGTAATGCGAAATGATGCAACTAGTTCAACAATAAAGTGGACAAGGTGAGTGACGTGACACATCATTTCGCATTACAGCATGCAAAGGTAACGTTTTAAGAGACTTTTAAGACTCTATCACTGAGTTTCCTGTTAATAATCTCCCTTATCTTCCCTGAAACTATTAAATCTGTTGGCAAATCAAGCAAATAAACTAACAGAGTTATAATTTAGTAAATAAAAAGATACATTATTTTAAACAATATCTTATAATATTTAATAGAACTTAAAATTATGTTTTAAATTAAATCTCTTAGCTAATAACAGGTATTTTTGGGAATAATGAGTTCAGTGTTTCACAGGTTTTGAACTTTGGTAATTAAATTGAAATAAAATACCTATTTATTCAGAAAATTGATGATATTTAAAATTTGATTTAGCTGCAGTAAAATTTTGTTTGATATAGGTATTATTTTAGACCATTTAATTATTTTGAGTATGCTGTTTGGTTTTTTAAGTGTCGAGTTGCAGTAATTAAAAATGAATTTGATTTTAAAATAAAAGTTACTTCTGTGTGTATGTTAAATAAGATTAAAAAAATAATATAATTTGTCTAAACCAACAATCTATAAAGGTACTTACAAAATTCCTCGATTTTTTCGATTCAAGTTTGATAGACTCCGCGCCACGACTGAAGTCTTTTTTCATTACATCAAATTGCATTTAAAAAATGTAGTGCCTCAATACGCAGGACTTCAGTCGTATCGCGGACTCTAGAAGCAATTGCTCAGCTCATATAGACTAAAGATTGTGCATAGATATAGACGATGGACATACTGACATTATGTGTAAGCTGAGTAAATAAACAATACTGAAATCGTCAAAATCGAACAATTTGACACACCATACTTACCTTTGCTTCCAAAACTGGCGGCAATCATAACAATTTCTCCTAACTCACATCCATACAGCATAACAAACGGACTTGCTATGGCAAGACATTAGCGCTTCGCACTTCAAATAAAAAAAAGAAATTAACTACACAGTTTAGTGCAACTGTGCACATTTTGCACATTTGCACAGAAACATTTTGCACAGTTGCACATATTTTTTTGCACAGATTCATTGGTACTGGCTGGGGGCGCTCGAGGACACTTTCTCAAGTTTCTCGAAGTGTTTGCGCGCATTCCTGATGTTGATGAGTGTCGCTTCTGATGGTATCTTGGGGTCTGACATCTCCACCATGACGTACGTGTTGCTCGTGAAACCATCTATGAACGCTGCGAAGACGCTATTGCGGACCTACAATGAAGAAAGGAAATATTGGAATAGAAACAGAGCATTGGTAGCTTGAGCAGTGGCCAAGTTGTATCGGCCTCGACTTAAGAGTTGTAGGTCGTAGGTTCGAACCCAGCCTGGCGCATTACTTTGAAACATCGTGAGGAAACCGGCATGTCTTAGAACCATCAAATTCGGAGACATGTGACATCCACCACCCCGCACTGGGACCACGTGGTGGATTGTATACGGGAGAAAAGCCGAGCGTGACAAAAAGTTTTTTTGACGTGATAACGTCTTATAATTCGATAGCCGGCTGTACGCACGAAAAAAGATGACGTCATGCGGCGTTACCTCGCTCTGGAGCTTTCCATAGCAACGGCGGCGGCGTGTCAATTATTTGTTTGTAGCCAATGATATATTATATATAATCTGAGGTAGATACGTCTTACTGACGTCTGCGTGGCGATACAAATACAAGCTAACTATCCCAAGTCAACTCAGTCCGTCCTGCGTCTGGTCGCGATGCCAATTTACGTCAGCGGGAGTTTGATAGGTAAAAAATAAACAAAGATGCCTACTTGTGTATTTCGAAACTGCAAAACTTATACTGGGCCGGCTGTAAAAAGCAAGAAGGATGTGTCTTTTCATTTGTAAGTGTCGTTTATTCTATTTAAAACGGAAAATCAAAAATTTTATTTCACTCAAAAATCACTGTCGCGCTGTTGCCGCTTTGCCACCTACACGAACGAGACAAATAGTGCGTTCCATGAATGAGTGACAGAGAGAACGAGAAAATAGCGTGCGATGTTGTCAGTTCGAACGATGCTAGAGGATGTTGGGGTCGTATGGCCATATGGAGCTACAATATTATTTTCACCACTGGTATTTAATAATTATACATAGTAGGTAAACGCAACAACACAACAAACAACAACAAAATCAACAACATTTGACTTTCAACATTAATTTTTATTTTGTTTTAGATTTCCGTAAAAAGGATTAATGAAAGAAAAACGCTCAAGTGCGTCTCGGGTCACGCACAGTGTAGGGTTCCGTATTTGCCCCTCAAAATACTTATGCGAACCAACTAAACTGATTCGCTGAATTTAATTTTAAAAAGAAGAATTGTAAAATCGGTCCAGCGTCTTTGAGAAATCAAGGCAAATACATAAAAAGAAAGATTACGACGAATTGAGAACCTCCTCCTTTCTTTGAAATTAGTTAAAAATAGTTGACAATAAAAACCTACCTATCCCCAAAAAACATACTTACTAAAGCTGTAAAAATAAAGTTGACAAACTTACATTTGCAGTTGAAGAACATGTTCTCTGATACATTTTGTTTAGGTAAATAGATTGTTATCCAAGTACACCCTCAAACATAACCGTTTAGCTGGTAGAGGGGGGATACTCGAGTCGAGCAAAAATTTGCACTTATTTCACAAACCAATCTTTTTATCAAAAAATTGTTAATGGAAACTATCAATATTTTTAAAGGCCTATTTAATGATACCTCACACTAAGGGTTAACGCGAGAAAAAAAATACATCCCCACTTTACTTGGAGGAGGTATCCTAAAAAAAAATATTTTATTTTACCATTTTTCGGCGCAACAAAACCAAATTACAGCTTTCTAGTACTGGGAGTATCTGAGCTAAGACAGACAGACGGACGGACGGACATGGCGAAACTATAAGGGTTCCTTGATTAGCACAAAACAAATAACTAGCTATCCCCCTTGGGATAAACCTATCTAGGCTAACCTTGTAATAAACCTACCCTACCTGTTTTTTAGATCTATTTTTATTATTTGTAAATAAAACTATGAGTACTACTACTACTTCTACTGCTAGCCTACATCAAATAAACATTTATTTTAAAAAAAAACTTTATTTTCTTCATTCTGCCTTATATGCCTATTTTTCCCCAGTTCACCCTAGCTGGCAGCCGATGAAATGTCATTGGTTGACGTTGACAATTGACACGTCAACAATATGTTACTAAAATATCGCCATGTTTTTATTTCTTTAAAATGAGTATGACGTCTCTATTGGTAAAACCTCATTGTTTGTAGCAACGTAAATGCAGTATTTTCTCATGACGTTGACACGTTTAACTATCGTCAGTAAACCGACTTTACAGACAACCGATTTTTTTTTTAAAGATGTGACTCAAAACTATACGGACCTCCATGCTCTGGAACTGCGCGGCGAGCTTGGAGCAAGAGAGCTTGAACTGCTTGACGATGTTGGAGACCTTCTCGAAGCGGTGCGCGTCGCGGTGCGGGCGCTGCTGGCAGTGAGACACCACCAGGAACGTGGCGCGCTCGAACAACAGCACCTGCAGGGAATTATAATAATATTCCACAATTATCACACAACGCCATCTAGTCACAAGCTAAGCAAAGCTTGTGTTATGGGTACTAGACCACTGATAAAAATAGTTACTTATAATATACATATATTTCTAAATACATAAATATAGATGCCAGGTGACACCCAGACACAGAACAAATGACGTGCTCATCACACAAGCAGTTGTCCTGGATGGGAATCGAAACCACGACCTCCGGCATAGCAGTCAGTATCACAAACCTCTAGACCAACAGGCCGTCCAAGGAGGTGAGGACGAACTTATTCAAATCTGTTGCATGTGTTAAAACTACGCATTTTCCTCCCTACGCCACTAGGGTAAAACTAGGCGCCCAGGTTGACGGCGTGTTGTGTTCCACGCCTCAAAGAGTATCAGCACAATGACGGGGACGAGGGCCAAAGCCATGCCGGGGTCGCGGGACTAACGGGCTACCGTGACCCCGGAACGTAAAGGGCTAATGGGTCAGATAGTGTTTCTTCTAGAATATTGTGGATTTAACTAAATTCCCAGTTGTTTTACAAAAACACATGGCTGGTATAGCCTTATCAAAAGCGTGTATGTAAGGAATACAATACCTCGTCAGCGTCTACGATTTCAGCGAACTGTTTGAGAGACGACTCTAACGCCTTCACGTTAGGTATTAACTTGTACACGATGCTAGACCACGCTCTGGAAACAATACAATTGTACGTTAGTAACATAGGTTCAAGAAGTTGACGGGGCCTGGATGCCTGCCAGGGTCGAAGGACTGTCTCATCGTGTAACCGTGACCCTGGATCGTAAAGGACTATTAAAGGAACACCGTGGACTTCAGTCGGTTACATTTCGGAGAGTGTGCGATGGAACTACACAACTTGATTCCACCTGGTCCCTTCCATCATCGGACTACAAGGCGGCAATGCGCCATCGATATTATGGTGGACATCCCTCCGGTGCGTACAAAGCGTTTTGCCAATACCTTTATTGTACGCACACCTAAGGAGTTCCCTGCCGCGGCATCTGTATTTCCTGACAGCTATAACTTTGGGGTCTTCAAGTCAAGAGTGAACAGGTTACTTCTAAGCAAGCGTGCTTCATCGTCGACCACATCTTCGCTTACCATAAGGCGGATTAGGTGGATTAGGATTGCTTTAAATAAAAGAGACAGTATAAGTCTGTCAGACTCGCTTTCGTGCCGCTCTGGCTTGGAGGAGTAATTTGTTGATTTTACCAAGATTAAAAAGGGATTCCTTCTTTTTAATCTTTCAATTATTTTTTTGTTTTATGATGTCATCTGATAATGAGCCCTCCTATTTACCCCCGTGTGTGTGAGTGAGCGTGCAGTTTATAGAAATTTCGGTTATGTTAATGGCAATATTAGGTGTTCTATGATTCATGCAGACCACATAAGTTAATTTGTCTACCTACCGGTCATCAACAAGTGAGATTACAGTCGCTTGGTTAAATAAAGTTATTTGAAAACAGGAAGGGAAGGTCGTTGTTTTGTATTCGAAATTGGATTGAGAATTATAGTTATTTTTGGTTCGTCATCGTTATTTTTGGTCACCACCACAACCTTCCCGCACAGTTATAATCTAGACCCCATTAAGTCAAGTCAGCTGTTTTTCTCCTGACCTATGCCATTTCTTACGATCTTAAGTCAACCATATTAAAAATGCTACTTGAACAATCGTAAACATGCAGCCAACACTGCGTATGCCAGTCCTACAAGCTGATTGACGATAAGGAATCGTAACTGTTTATACCGCGTTGTTATATTATTATAGCAGGCGTTTCCTAAGATTTCTGTTACTAAGGGAAAAGTAATGCAGTTTTGTAGAGGAAATTTATTTTGCGTAATTCGTTTTCCTTGCATAACAGATTTATTTATTATAAACGGGTAAATATGATTTATTTATTTCTAGATGTAGCTGCATGATGCATTCAAAAGCCGACTTGTAAATTGCATTTCATTTTTAGTTATCATATTTAAAAAGAAACCACCAGATTTCGAAGTGGAAGTAAGGAAAGCATAAGCGTTATTACATTTCTTCTCCCCCTGTGGATAAAAATGTTTTGTATATGAATGATTTCAAATTAAGAACTTCAAGCATTTGGAACTCGAAAGTCTGCGGCTATGTTTAAAATAAGTAAATAAAGACATACAATATGAATAATTATGTATTATACACTCAAACACGTGTTCAATTTAAATGGTACCTGCAATTACCGGCCTTTTAAAAGGTACAATTTAGTACTAGAAGTATTACTACACTCACTTGTATAAAGTCTCATCCCATATGCTGGTCCTGAAGCAGGTGCACTCCAGTGGTTTGGACAGCCTCTTCAGATCCTCCTCCCTCTCTTTGAAGATCTCCTCGCGCTGCTCCTCCGGCACCAGGTCCATCTTGTGCACTAGGCAGAATATCCTTGCTTCTGGAGAGTTCTGTAAAGAAATTAAAAAAAAATAAAGAAAAAGTTTTATGGTGTTCAGACACAGGCCATTTCTTAATGTTAATACTCGTAGAATAAATAGCAATAATATTATTTGGCCTTTGTCCAGCAGTGGGACAGTGTAGGCTGAAAAAAAGATATTTGCAGTAGAATATTATAAGTTCTACTTGTGTTTATTATTATTCTCTACCATTGTTCTAAAATCTTGTATAGACTTCAACTAGGCAATAAACTTAGAGAATTGCTCAAGTCATAATGATAAGGGGCACCTTCCAGTAGTTACACTTTTAGTATTACATTTTGGTCATTTATCGATCATTTAGTTGAAATGAATCCAACAGTTATTAATTTTGTTACTTGACATTGGATCAGCTCTACATCTACTGGCTTGAATACTCGTATTTACAACTTGTGTTTGGCTTGAAATTCAAAATTATATATAGGCCTAATTTTACATTTTTTTATTAATCCCATTTAGTGACGATTTTTGCCGACAGCTATTCCCTATTAAATATTATGAATGATGACATTCTGATGAAATGATCATACTTGGTCATAAGGCAGTGTATCCATTTTATTATTTTGATGACAAAGTTCTCTTAACTTATCAACTCTGACAAAAAAGTCTAGAAATATTTTTATAATTATGTGCATGTTCACAAAGTCATACTTCACATCAATTAGTAGTCAATACAATCTATGCATAAATAGTTAATTATTTCTACTGATAAACCAGTTACAGCTGCCTGCTATAATTATCAAGTATTTGCTTAGTGATTGGATTCAATGTAAATATGTTAATTACATGTAATGTAATATTGAATTACTGAGCAATGAGCATGCAAAACGGGTACACTACGATAATACGAAAAACTTTATTCCGAAATTCATAAATACGAATTTCAAAATACCGATTTTCATAATTCCGAATGGTTCAAAATTCCTAATATAACAACTCCGATGGATCAATTTCCCTATTTTAATAATTCCGAAATTTCAAAATTCCTAACGTTTATAATTACTATTTTCAAAATACCGAATTTCAACAGACCGAATATCAAAAATTCCGACTTAACATATTTTCCGAAACATCAAAAACACGAATACCGAATATTAAAATTCCGATTATTGGAATTCCGATTCGGGTCCGTCAGGTCGAAAAGTCCGAGTCGGGGTGCCGTAAGACACATTTTGCTCGCTATTGCATCCTGAGTAATAGCACCACCAAGGTGGTTCAACGGAGCCCCGCTTCGCGGGGCTCCTATTTCTGTGAGCAAGGTTTAAAGTAACCTAACACGAAGGAGATGGCGGGGTCTTTCAGACCCCGCCATCCCCTTCGAACCTAACCTGTCCGTGTCGGGGTGTCCCCAGTCTCGAGCTCGCTTCGCTCGCTCTTACATCCTTGGTCGATTTTTTGACTACCACCTACCAAGGTAGGCCGACGGAGCCCCGCTTCGCGGGGCTCCTATTTCTGTGAGAAAGGTATAAAGTAACCTAACACGAAGGGGATGGCGGGGTCTTTCAGACCCCGCCATCCCCTTCGAACCTAACCTGTCCGTGTCGGGGTGTCCCCAGTCCCGAGCTCGCTTCGCTCGCTCTTACATCCTTGGTTGATTTTTTGACTACCACCTACCAAGGTAGGTCGACGGAGCCCCGCTACGCGGGGCTCCTATTTCTGTGAGAAAGGTTTAAAGTAACCTAACATGAAGGGGATGGCGGGGTCTTTCAGACCCCGCCATCCCCTTCGAACCTAACCTGTCCGAGTCGGGGTGCCCCAAGTCCAGAGCTCGCTTCGCTCGCTCTTGAATTCTGAATTCTCCTAATAACAATAAAAATCCTGAAGGCAAACAGTGAAAGTTAAGAGGATACGCCTCGCCACTCCGTGCCTGCACGGGTTTAAATAACACTCTGGGAGTACGGTAGACAAAATTACGTGGAGCCGGTTTTGCACCAATACGTTTCTGTCGCTGACTTTGTGGAATGAGGAACGAAATTCCGATTTTCAATATTCCGAAAAAATCAGTTTATTCGGAATATTGAAATTCGGAATTTCATTTTTCGGAATGAGAACTCATCGAGCATTACATTTTTCGAATATGTGAAAATCGGAAAAAGAAGTAATCGGACATACGACTTTCGGTCAAATAAATTTCGAGATTCTTAATAATAGATATTGTAATTTTTAGGTATTATGATATTCGGAGTTTTGAAAATCGGAATATCGAAATTCGGAATAAAATATTTCGGAGTATTTGGGTGTTCTCGTAAAAACCTTATCAGGAAAACTTTTGAGCCTAATAAATTGAAGTTTATCTTATTTCCTTCTCACAGAGAGATTTGAGTTCCATCAGTGGAAATTTTAGGCTGATTATGCTATGCTATCTCAACCAAGCTGGATGGTTTTACTCAGAACCTGGGTACTGAAGGTAATGTACTCACTCCCAAGTAAAATGTTGGTACCTGGCATGAGTAATGGATGCCAATTGGGAAGAAACTAGGAAGAAGATAATCATTGCTATATTATTTTGACATCCTTTGTGAACAAGCGGCTTAATTGAGATTTATTCACAAAATTTTTACAATAAATCGAAAACTGTTTTAAAAATATAAAATCATGGCCATTATTTCTAAAGAATTAGACAGTGATGTACCTAATTGTACAATCATTTTTCTAGTTATGTTTCAAGTCCTGTTTAATATAAGGAGCGAGAATAAAATATAATAAAAAATAAATACTCTTTAATTTAATAAATAAGTACCTGTAAAATGGCTTCCAAACAAGACTGATAGTAGTGCATATCCTTTTCCATCTCCCTGCTTTCGACGTCAAACACATAGATAAGCACTTCCACATTCCTGAAGATGTTGTCTCTCTGGGATGCGAAGTAGTTCTCCATGAAGGCCTCCTGACCTCCACAGTCCCACAGGTTGAGGACCAGGTTGCCGAGGAAACGAACATGAGAATGTTCTACGTCAACTGGAATAGATAGTGCAATTCTAACTGTTACTGTTCTTTTGGTTTCAGTCAGTCGCAGGTGACTGTTGGAATTTTGAGTTGGGGTTCTATGTCGGCCAGATATCATAAGGTTTTTTTATTAGGAATATTTCAGGAGCAGTCTGGATTTGACTGTAGTAGGTAGTTAAAACAGTCTATCCCAATTCTAAGTTTCCCATTATGGTTGATTAAATCTTGTGTGACCTGAAGGTTTTTAATACAATAATTTCAATGATTTATAGTTATGTTTTAAATTGTCCTTCTACAGGAAGATCTGGGTGAACCATACTTGCAATTTGCTTGTGCGTATGAACAGACTAACTATTCACCAGCTGCTCAGCTCCTATAGGTTGTAGCGTATGTTAAATAGCGCTATAGGCTTTCTCAATAAAGGGTATATCCCACACAAAAACATATTTCAATATGAAGCAGTAGTTTCTGAGATTAGCATGTGCAACCGAACAAGCTCTTTAGCTTTATAAAATACTGTCTTTTTAAGCAAAAGGGGCACATCTGCACAAAAAAATGCAAAGAAAAATAAGCCTTACTAACTCAAAAAGGTGTATCTACTAAGGCTTATTTTTCCCTATTCCCTTTTCTCCATGCATGTCTTTTTTTGATGTATGAACACACAACACAAATGTATGTAAACATTATATTATGTGTTAGTAGCAGCTGCTGTACTGCAGGTTCTGCCTACCCCCATAAGTACAAGTGTGTTATGTATGTTGATAGTCACACATAGCTCCACATCACCTAAAATATTTTATTAATACTGCACATAACACAATTACTCATTTAAAGATGTATAAAATCAGATTATGCTGTTACTATGCAGGTAGAGTATACATTCATGGGCAGTAGAGGAAGACTACATAATTATGTACCTACAGTCCATGTATGATTGTATGAGTCAACTGACATGGCAATGTATCAAACAGATAAACATTCATATTTTTACTCAATATAATTATAAACAAATATGACTCCCAGCTCTAGATCTCTTCTTTTGTTCTCTATTAGTTGTCAAAATATTTTAGCTCTTAATAATTTAACAAAAGGTACAAAATTACAAAGCCACAACTTACTTGTTGCACCCAGCCGTCTTGTATCTCTTGCTATGTAGTTGGCAAATATTATGGATCTCATGCTCGTTTTTCCTGAGCCACTTTTCCCCATTAAAAGTACCTGAAATGGAATGATATTATAGTTTTTTATACTATTTCAAAGAATCTACCATGACATTTCAATTGTGATGGACATAATTCTTTTGGATAAGAAATAGGATTAAAATTTTAGTTTATCTATTTCAATACGCACCTTCTTCTTCATGTTGACTTTGTTTTAGACTAGGTCAGGGTCTAAAACCTATAGGTTCTTGAGAGTTCGAATCACAAAACAATTCTGAATAAAAATTATTATATCAGAAAGCCAATATTCATAATAATGTTGATAGATAACTGAACAAACTTGTAAAATAAAAATTAAAAGTAGGCGTGATTCTGTATTCATGTATGACAATACAATGAAACGCAATGAAATTGATTTAAAGCAGATGATACAATTTCGTTAATTTCTCCGACTCCCCGACTGACATTTTGGCAAGAATGACAAGATGATTGTGGACTTGATGACGTTCCAACTGTTGGTTCGGAAATTGAAAAAATTCAATGATAGAAAATAATTATTACGAAGATGCAATCAACCAAAACACTGATTTCATATGTTTTATTGCCTTTTTCTGTTCATATCTCTTAATCGTTTTTACTGATTAAAATTGATACTTCTTGAGTTCTTGTTGATAATCATAATATAGTTGCGTTCATACGTGGTTCAAATGAATGACAATTTTTTCAGCATGGACCTAAAATAAAAGCCGGACGGAACTTCACTAAGAAAGAATTGAAGCACCCATAGTAAGTCAGTGCGCTTGTCCACACAAGCCGGCACACACACATTCACACCATAGTAAGTCAGCCGGTCGGCCATTACGCTTCGAACGACACTCGCGGTTTCATACGGTGTTATTTTGTCTAATAAAAATCAAAGTATGCCGTCATGTGTTGCAAAAAGTTGTCTAAACCATAGTAGTTCAATTAAAAAAGCCAGGGGATCACTTTTCATAGTTAAACATGTAATTTTGAAGTTTATTTCTCGATTTTACGTCAATAAATTTTATAAACATCTCGAAATCAATCAGTGTTGCAACTATTTCAAGGTTCAAATTATTTTAAAATTGGGAGATTTATATTTTGTTACTATTTATCGTTATTGTATTCTTCTGTATTTTTACCCGACTGCGCGACGCAAAGGAGGGTAATGTGTTTATCAGTCTATGTATGTATGTATGTATGTATGTATGTTTGTTTCTATGTGGCGTTCTAGAGACCAAATGCGTTGGCCGATTTTGATAATTTTACGTTAATCGATTCGTCTTGACCTTGCGAGTGTCACTAAAGACATGACAGTAATCAAAATTCACCACAGCGACAACCAGACGCCATATTGTCAAAATGAAAAAAAAAATGTCGATGAACTATGTCATGTGGGGTATCGTTGAATAGGTATTTTAAAATCATCTTTAGGTTTCCTTTATCATTTTTCATTTTAAATAATAGTTTAGGATTGTATAACGATTTAAAGTTGTTTAGCAAAACAATAATTTCTGAATAGTAACTAAAAAGTATGAAATAAAAAAAATATTTAACGAAAAACAAAAAACCCGACTGCTTAAAAAAAACTAAAAAGAAAGAAACAAGCCCAGTAGTTAAGAATTCACTCATTCACACTCACAGTCGGGGCCCGTTGGGAAGATTTGATTGGTATAATTTGAATGGGCCTCGACTGTGAGTGTGAATGAGTGAATTCTTAACTACTGGGCTTGTTTCTTTCTTTTTAGTTTTTTTTAAAGCAGTCGGGTTTTTTGTTTTTCGTTAAATATTTTTTTTTACAAGTTTCCTCACGGCAAATGATACATGGAAAAATGTTTATATAAAAATAATAAGGGAGTGTAGACCATGGACCTAAAAAAAAAGTCGGACGGAACTTCACGAAGAAACAAGTGAAGCACCCATAGTAAGTCACACCAACAGTAAGAACACACACATTCATACCATAGTAAGTCAGCCGTCGGCCATTACGCTTCGAACGACACTCGCGGTTTTATACGGTGTTATTTTGTCTACTAAAAATCAAACTATGCCGTCATGTGTTGTGAAAAGTTGCCGAAACCACAGTGGTTCAATCAAAAAAAGCCAGGGGATCACTTTTCATAGGTAAGCATGTCAATTTGAAGCTTATTTCTCGATTTTACGTCAATAAATTTAATAAACATCTCGAAATCAATCAGTGTTGCAACTATTTCAAGGTTCAAATTATTTTTAAATGGGGAGATTTATATTTTATGTTACTATTTATCGCTACCTATTGTATTCTTCTATATTTTTACAGATTTCCCTCAAATGATGATTGGAAAAATGATTGGATTAAAATAATAAGGGAGTGTAGACGTGAAAATAATTGGAATCCATCAAAATCTAGTGTAATCTGCAGTATACATTTTGAGAAGCATTGTTTGTACTCAACTAAAGGCGGACTTCTTCGCGTTGTTGCTTACGCCGTACCAACAAAGGTAATTAAAATTTCAATTAATTTAAGGTCCTCTTCTTACAACCTAACCTCTTAGTTATAAACTTTAATATTTTGACACTTAACAGTTTAATAACAGTTGAACTTTTTTTTAGTTTTTATTCGATACGTCAACAATTCAAGATATACCGACTGAAGTAATTACCTCCAGCGTTTCTGATGAGGTGTGTGTTTTTTTTTTTACTGAAACGCTATTTTATTCTAAATAAAGTTATGCTATAGAATCGTTTCTAACCTGATTTTATTATTTATTTTAGAGTTCACTAGTGATTGAAGCAGTAGCCACAGGTTCCAGGCAGCAAAAAAAAATAGAACAGCCTTTCTCTCAAAATTTAAAGACGACTTTGACACAAGTGAGTAGCCTAACCTACTGAAAATCTGATGATATTTTATAAGATTGATTTACCTACTTACAGAAATTTTATTCATTTTCTTAGAGTTCATCAGTGATTGAAGGAATTTCTGTACAAGAATCGACAGTGCAACCGTCTTGCTTATTGAACACGAATTCGTCCTTGCAAAATGGAAGTATTTATAAAAAAATGAGTATTTCAAGTTTATTATTCAAAAAAATGTATATATTAAAAATAATACGTAAAGTTAATGTTCGTTAATTATTTTTAGGAGCCACCCGAAACTGCAATATCTGGAGTTGAATTAGTATATAGAATCCCTTACTTCGCTCTGGATACAAAATAGCGCCCTCGCCGTAAAAATATTACTTTGCCATACAATCTACTATTATTTTAATCTTGTTTTAATTATTTTACCTTTATTTTAACAATAGGTATACGTCACAAAAACTTGTAATTAAACCCATGGACCTTTTTTTTAGGTCCATGATTAAAACTAAGTTCGAGGGGAGATCTTATTAAAATATTGTTTGAAAATGGGTAATTTTTTCCTTCATCTGGCAACCCTTTAGAAACCAACACATAGTAAAGCAGACGCCATTTTGGTGCTTCACTTGTTTCTTAGTGAAGTTCCGTCCGGCTTTTTTTTTAGGTCCATGGTGTAGACATGGAATAGGAATGTAGACGTGTAGGAATGAAACATAAAATAGCTTTAATTAAATATTTATAGGCGAAAAATACTTAAACATTCGTTTTCACCATTTAAGTAAATTAGAAGGGATTTCTAGATGTGTCAATAGCAAAAGACAAGTCTACAAAAATTTGAATAACCAAAAGGGATTGTAAAACTTTATTAATATTAAACGAGTTGTAAATATTTTATATCCAATGTGCTTAAATTATTTTACCTTTATTTTAAAAATAGGTATCTGTCACAAAAAAAAATGTAATTAAACTTAAGTTCAAGGGAGATCTTAATTAAATATTGTTTAAAAATGGGTAATTTTTTCCTTCATCTGGCATCCCTATACAAACTCACACATATAAACACGGTCGCCATTTTGGTGCTTCAATCGTTTCTTAGTGAAGTTCCGTCCGCCTTTATTTTTAGGTCCATGTTTTTCAGTGTAAAATACTATTTCTCATTTATCTTATTTATGAAATATAATAATTTGGTTGAACCTCGGTGGAAGCATATAAATTAACACGATTAGATAATTGTGATTAGTTGAAAATCATGAAACTTTTTACTGGTTTGAAGTGGTAAATATGTTCCGTAAAATGAACGTATTGTTTTCATCTATGTGTCATACCATGTCATAGATTCTCAAATAAAATTTTTGTCACTGTGAAACACTGTGATTATAAAAGTTGGCAAAAAGAATTTGCAGAAACGTGTGATTACGAACCTGAACTCCTGCAATATGTTTTCTGTTAAGTAAAACCCAAATAATTGTTCCGAGTCTTCACAATGGCTCGTCACCGCGACATTAGAAACAGGAGTTATTCCGAAGACTACGACGACGATGATGTTTACGGGTATTCTGTTGAAGAAGATAGCTGTTTGTCGCCAAGCGACACATCGCAGTGGATATATGACCGAAATCGTAGCCAGCAGGTAGATCTCTTGCAGAGCCACAATGACATACAAGAAGAACCTGAAGAAGATAGTGGAGCAGACACAAGTCAACCTGGACTTGAGCGACGCGAGTCTCTGGACTTCCGAAGTCTGAACCTTGACGAAGAGGATGAAGCGAAGCTCATGTCCTGCCTAGACGAGCTCAGGAATGTTATAGGTGACACAGTTTCAGATAACATTCTCATACAAACTGTTATAAAACACAAGTTTGACTTCAGTAAGTCCCTTGATGATATACTCAATAGAAACAGTAGAGAAACCGAGGTTCCTAAAACAGAACCTGTGAAGCCTGCATTAATAGTAGATCCTTTAAAAGCTCCAGTTATATCCACTGCAGACAAGGTTCCCAAAATTATAGCCACCAACGTAGAACCAAAGAATGTCGGGATAGTGAAAGGGTTTAAAGTTGGGCAGGATGGCAGTTCTGGTAGTCGTCCACAGACTCCAAGAGACCAATCGCCTTGCCCTGAAAGGATATTGAAGACTGAACAAACTGATGAAATAAGAGTAACACCTAAAGTAAAAGAAAACAGACTGGATGCCAACACACAGTATGCAAATGAGAGAGGATCAGACAAGGACCACCTGTACATAGTTGTTATTGGCCATGTTGATGCCGGAAAGTCTACCCTTATGGGCCGCCTGCTCTGTGAGCTAGGAGAAGTTAGTCAGAGAACTCTGCACAAATATGAGCAAGAGAGCAAGAAAATTGGCAAACAGAGCTTCATGTATGCATGGGTGTTGGACGAAACTGGTGAAGAGAGAGTCAGAGGCATCACTATGGATGTAGGAAGAGCACAGTTTGAAACAAAAACAAAAAGAGTAACTATATTAGATGCACCTGGTCATGCAGATTTTATTCCTAATATGATAACGGGTGCTGGTCAAGCAGATGTTGCTCTACTTGTAGTTGATGCTACCAGAGGGGAATTTGAGTCAGGCTTTGACTTTGGAGGACAGACTAGAGAGCATGCACTGTTAGTTCGTTCACTTGGGGTCAGTCAACTTGCTGTAGCTGTAAACAAATTAGACACATCCAATTGGTCTCAAGAGAGGTTTAATGAGATCACTAAAAAATTAAAAGCTTTTCTGAAACAAGCTGGATTTAAGGATTCAGATGTTACTTACGTACCTTGCTCTGGGTTGACTGGAGAGAACCTTGTGAAGCCTCCAGCTGAAGCAGAATTAATTAAATGGTACAATGGTCCATGCCTACTAGATGTTGTTGATAAATTCAATGTGCCTGAGAGGCCTGTAGCAAAACCTTTGCGGATGTCTGTAAATGATGTGTATAAAGGTACTGGTTCAGGATTCTGTGTCGCCGGTCGAATTGAGAATGGCCTGATCAATAAAGGCGATAAGGTGTTAGTATGCCCCACTAAAGAAATGGCTGAAGTCAGAAATATAAGCATTAATGAAATGACAACTAATGTTGCATTTGCGGGGGATCAAGTCAGTGTGACATTAACAGGCGTAGACATGCAGAATGTGTCAGTTGGGTATGTATTGAGTGACCCTATCCAACAAGTACCTGTCACCACAAGATTTGAAGCCAGGATAGTGGTTTTTAATATCAAGGTTCCTATCACTAGAGGCTTTCCTGTGCTTATTCATCACCAATCTTTAGTTGAGTCTGCTAACATTGTGAAGTTGAAGTCATTATTGAACAAAAGTACTGGAGAGCTGGTGAAGAAGAAGCCTCGTTGTTTGGGCAACAACTGTGTAGCTGTTGTAGAGATAGAGGTGTGTCGTCCCATCTGTGTGGAGCGCTACAAGGATGTTAAGGAGCTGGGTCGCGTGATGCTGCGCGTAGCGGGCACTACGATAGCTGCCGGGCTTGTCACCAACATTGTCAACACCTAATCGATCTGATAAGCGTTATCATTGTTTAAACATTATGGCATCTTACATAAATAAAACCTGATACGTGATTACGGCACTTAATGGACTTGATTGTTTTCTAGTATAATTTTTTGAGTAGTGGGTACGTTTTTCAGTCTTCCATACCTCATTGATTTAATACCTCACGTTGATGACGCGATTGGATTTCTATTTTTATTACACCATATTGTGTAACATGCATGTAACAAATACCCATGACGTAAGAGCTTCAAATTAATTTATGATACATAATGTGGCCTATGTTGTAGCAGATCTAAGTGATAAATGATTTAGAAGAATTATTCTTAAAATGTCAAGTTGATGTTAAGTTTATTAAACAGTTGTCTCAGCAATCATCAAAATGTAGATGCCGGATATAGTACAATAATGTATCGTGCTATAACAAATAATTATATTTTTAATTATTACTCAGTAAATATTATTTATAATGCCAATAAATTTGTTGTCATACTTAGAAAATTTTAATTATTTTCCTTGTAAGTCACGAAGGAGACATAATAAACTAAGTGGGCTATAAGGGTTCATACGCACCATGCGGTTACCCGCAATGCGGCTAGCCGTCCGGCTGACCACAAGCACAATTGTGTACGTAATACGTTGCGGTCGCGATGCGGCTACCGCATCCAATTCGCAACCGCATCCTGCGATCAGTCGGACGGCTAGCCGCATTGCGGGTAACCGCATAGTGCGTATGAGTCCTAAATCTGGATGAATACAATTTCGATAAAAGTAGCGCCCCGATTCCTATACATTCGTATAAGTACCACTGAAGATTAAATAATAAATGAAACTCAGTGGACAGTCCACGAGTTGTGGAACTGTCTAAACAGGCTATGATCCTGGAACGTAAAGGGCCGTTGAAGGAACACAGTGGATTTTAGTGTGTACGAGTCTGGAAAGGAAAGGACTGTCCTTTCCTTTCTATCCAGGGCGGGAGGACTCATTTTAGTGGATAGCCAACTTAATCAAAATTCATTGGGATGTGGTTAATATAAAAAGGGTACTTACTCGGGAATTCACGTAACTTGGTTAGAAACTGAATATCTAGCTTCTAAATCAGTGATCAGTGAAAACTGATCTCCTTTTTGCTGGCCCGATTTTACGGGTCGTGGGATCAAATTCTGCATTGTACAAAATAGTATTTTTATGACTTAGAAGTAGTTGTTCCTGGTTTCCATTTTTGAGTTATGTTTGCAAACCCTTGAAACATGATAAATTATTAAGTTTGCAATGAAATTTTGTTAGGCGCGCAGGTGAGAAGGCAGAGAACCAAAGGAAAAGAAATGTTTGTAAAACTTGCATCGTGAATCGTTGTAGCCTAGCCACGCAGTTACCTTGAACAGTTGCAATAAAATACACAATAGTGTAGTATTATCACAGTGCTTATTTGGGTCAGCAGGCCATCGGTCGAAGTGTAGCAGATTGTTATCCGCCGGTCGTTATCCTTAGCTTAGTCAAATGAACAGGAAGGTAGGTGTGATGTGGAGAGCTCACGTTTTCCGATAGCCGATAGTGCAATGTACGGTCAACCTCGAGCACATGGTGGGGAGGACATCTGCGATCCAGTTCAGGCTGTGGGAAAGAGACAGAGCTATACAAGTCGTCTAGCGCCATCTCTTTCCCACAGCCTAAACTGGATCGCGTTAAGAGTTGATGGTAGGCTAAACTGATTGGACTAACAACTACGAGGATGTTTATATACTTTATTACAGACTTGCAGTTCAATTTTAGTGGTACAAGCGTCGCTAATGCATGGTGTGGGGTTTGAAGAACCTAGACGCCAGCACGTCAACCCACCCCAATCTGTCAAATCACAATAAAACATGAACCTCTAATCTTTTTGATAAAGGGTAGAAGAAAATTGACATACTTATTGGGGTAAGATGATTTGCTGCTATATCTTATATCTAACTGCGTGCTAAAAAATGTGACTTTCCAACTAGGTAGGTACTCACAGACCATATCAATTGTTAGATACGTTAGATATTTTAAGTTACTAACATCACGATGTTTGTTTTCCAAAGGGGTAAGCAGGAGTGTAAAATGTGTGTCTAACGGCGCTCTCTTATGAGTAGTAGGAGTATTCGCGTGTAATGTAACATCATAAGACGCAGGCTCCCTCACCGCGAGCGTTCACCTGTAAAGTTACAGATTTGAACATTCGAAAACAATAGAGCATCAAATTACCTACGATATTAATTAAGCATACCTTCCGCGCAGCAGACACAATAGCTAAACAATGGTCGTGAGTCACATGTGATTCATCGGACAGGGAAGTGGTTAAAATTACTTGTATACAGGGTGACTTTTTTACCACCGTCCAAAATTTTTCTAGGCATTAGGTATCAATCAATAAACCCATTTTTGAAAAAAAACGATGCTTCGATCTAAGAATTATCCGCTCTGCGTGGTTATTAAGCTAAACGTTAATAATACTTCACTTGCCGGTGCATAAACGGGCAGAGCACACACCCCGCTTACCCCCCGCCTCGCCCCGCTACACCTGAGCGACACATTTAATAAATAACAGCGCGGTGTACAGATTCATCAACTTTTAAAGATAATATTGACGTGATATCTCGACATTTTTGTATTGAATTATACAAAAAGAAAAAACACGTATTCAATGATTTTCGCCAAAGATTAACATAATTATTAAAATTTGGATGGTGACTAAAAATTCATCCTGTATTTAGAAATATAAATTTTTGTCTTAATAAATTGCGTTGTTTCAATATTCACAGATCGGAAAACGTTGAAGTATCATTAGGTACATAATAAGGTACCTTATGTTTTAGTTACCTATCTGCTGAAAACATTATTTTGAATTTATTGTACCTATGTACTAGGTACTTACTCGTAGATTCAAGGGCGGATCCAGCTTTTATATCAGGGGGGGGTCACCATGTCGCAGACAGCTTATCTCCGTAGTTTAATTCAGATAGGTCTGAAAGAAAGACATCCCGAATACCGTGACCGTGGAACGTAAAGGGCTATTGAAGGACACTGTGGATTTTAATCAGTACAAGTCTGACAGTCCCTTCTGCCCTGCCCTGGGAGGACTCATTTGAAGATTTTTATTAATAAAAAACTTAAAAAAAAAAATTTAACCGATTTCAAAAACCACCACAAAAAAAAGAAAAGTTATTTTGTAGGTTATTTTACCCTTTTTTAGGGTTCCGTAGTCAACAAGGAACCCTTATAGTTTCGCCATGTCCGTCCGCCCGTCCGTCCGTCCGTCCGTCCGTCCGTCTGTCCGCAGTTTAGCTCAGAGACGCACAGTACTAGAGAGCTGTAATTTGGTGTAAATATACGGATTTGTTGTGCCGAAAAAGTGGTAAAATAAAATCTCGTAAAATATTTTTTTTTAGGGTACCTCCAGTACTTACACGTAAATTGAGGATTTTTTTTTACTCGCGTACCCCTTGGTGTATCATTAAATAGGCCTTTAAAAAATAATGATAGTTTCCATTAACAATTTTTTGATAAAAAAATTCGTTTGTGAAATATTAAGCTTTAAAGTGCTAAATTTTGTTCGATTCGAGTGTCCTCCCCCTCTACCAGCTAAACGGTTATGTTTGAGGGTGTGAAAAAATTCACAATAGTAGTATAAAAATTATAAGTTTAAAAGAAAATTATCATGACTAAGTAGGCTTTACAACTTTACGAGTAATAGTCGACCAACTTATAAAATGTACTTGGATATCATATTTTCTTAAACAAAATGTATCGGAGACAACTGCATATGTAAGTTTGCCAACTTTATTTTTACAGCTTTTATAAGTATGTTTTTTGGGGATAGGTAGGTTTTTATCGTCAACTATTTTTAACTAAATTCAAAAAAAGGAGGAGGCTCTAAATTCGTTGTAATCTTTTTTCTTATGTATTTTCCCCGATTTCTCAAAGACTCCTGGACCGATTTTGAAAATTCTTCTTTTTAAAATTAAATTCAGCGAATCAGTTTAGATAGTTCGCATAAGTATTTTGATGGGCAACTACGGAACCCTACACTGTGCGTGGCCCGACACGCACTTGGCCGGTTTTTGTGGTTGTGTTTGAAGTCGGTTAATTTTTTTTTTTTTAAGTTTTTTATTTTACTCTTTTTAGTTTAAATATTCAACCCAAATTCTTGTCAAATACATCATTTCCTTACAAGTGCACTAGAATTTGTAATCCGTGGCATCGGTATTAACATCGCTCATGTACACATGCTAATAAAATTCCCTATCTCAAAAACTGCTGGACAGATCTTGATGAAACTTGCAGTATTCCCTGAGGTGAACGATCCCTAGTACAACAAAAAAAGAATTTTGGAAATCGGTCCACAATTGGCGGAGTAAACGCGTAACAAACACGCAAAAAGTAATGTCATCCAAGTAGCCGAAATCAATAAAAATGCTCACAAAATAAAAAGTACTGAACCAAATTGGATGAAATTTTTATGGGACTACTAGAATGACACTAATCGGACTAGAAACCTCGGAGTAATCGATGTACATACATAAAAAAAACATACCGACCGAATTGAGAACCTCCTCCTTTTTTTGAAGTCGGTTAAAAATTAGAGGATTTTAAAAATGGTTTACCAAAATATACACAGAATTGCATTATTATGATTATGTGCCCCTTTCGTTTATAATTTGTTTATGTTTATAATAAACTTAGATAAAATTGCAGTGGCCAACTATGGCCAGCCTGTCGCCCAGGGGGGGGTCATGACCCCCATGACCCCCCCCTTGTATCCGCCGTTGCGTAGATTGCGTATTATGATGACTTAAGAAGTAGAGCCAAATATTTATCAAAACAACAATCCACAAACAAAACCGTTGTTTCTTTTTCTTATTATGACATAAAGAAGGCTCAGTAATTCAGTAATATTTGTAGAGTTGTGTAGTAAGAAGTAAAGTGCGGCAAGGAAACAGTTTCCCAGGACGAAGAGATTTAATTTAGATAAGTAGTCTGCCGACGACAGCTTGTTATGTCGCGGCAATCAACAGTCTTGAGCGTTTGTAGCCGTCTCGAGAATACCATCTAGCTTTTTTATGCAGCGGTCTGGCTTTGGTACCTAGTACCTACTACTAAGAATTTTCGACATCTTAAAATGTACTTATGTAAATAAAGAATGCCAGAAGCAGCTGCGCTGCGTCGTGTCAACGTTTGTGCCAAGTGTCGCAGACTCAGCGTGACAGGGAGTCGTGAAATTTAATTTCCTACTAATTTCCCAACACTCGGTAGATCTGAGTTTTCTCGCTCAAGCGGCGTTCTCAACCTTTGGCGCTTTTCAATTCCGCTTCATTGATTTCTATTTAGATTTTTCCCGATGCTCCTCCTATTTGTAAACTTTTAAATTAACATTTGCAGTTTTTTTTTTCAAAGACGAGGTAATTAATTATTTTTAATGGTTTCGTGAATTGCATGAGTCCTATTAATTAAAAGTTGAAGCCTTTTAAAGTGTTTTGGAAGTTGTGACTGAAGTTAACGGTTGGGAATTATGGAGCAAGTGAAACTTTGATTGTATAAGTCATAGCGGGTGGTGAAGCGCGAGCGCCTCTTAAAATGTTTTGAGCAAGAATTATTACGACCGCTCAACTTGTAACTTGTACAACTGAACATGCAATTTAGAACTGAGCCATCGGGTTTATATTGTTTTTAAAGTAGAAAACATAAAGCTAACATTTTATTGCTACTAATAACTAGGTATAAGATTTATTATTTTTTCCAGAACTTATGTATGTAAGGCCACATTAGATGGTTCATTTCATGAAATGTAAATTTCATTTCAAGATGACTGACGCATCCCCACGCCTACGGTGGCCGGAGATCGTCTGCCGACGTCCGGCGCCGTGGGCGACTACCACTACGGCTGAGGGCTCCCTCACGCGGCCCACCTTCTCCTTCTCGAGCATGACTGCTTCGCAGAAGGCCTCGACCGAAGCCGGGCGCGAGAGGTCTCCGCCTATCGCCATTGTAAGGACACGGTGGTGCTCTGCCCAAGCGGGGCAGTCCAGCACTGTATGTTCCACCGTGTCCTCGTGAGAACAGATCTAGGCAATATGTGTATATGAAAATACATTATTTCAATGTTGAAATATAACTTTAACATGGGATAGACATTATGCTCTACCTGCCTTTATGTTCTAATAAATGTCTATGCTTTGGATGCAAGGCCTATTATTTATTTTATAGTTATGTCCTTGCTAAGTGCTTTTTCATTAGAATTTATGGTCCATAACTTTTTCTTGATGCCATTTGCATTCCATATGAATTTTGTCACTAAGTACAAAGGATGCAGTGACGAGATTTATAGGATTCCTGTTTCCTAGTGACACGGGGCAGTTAGTTATTGATTTTCAAACAGAAGCAGAACAGTTTTTGGGTCCTATAATTCAATTTGCGTTCTAAATTAGAGCTCTTCTAATGCGGTGCCTTCTGAATTCGTACTGAATTTGGAGTTTGGAGCTATTAGAGAATTGAGGGCACGTATAAATCAGTGTCGGCCTTGTGTCGGCCGACCACCCCGACAATAGGCTATCCGCCACTGTAATAAGGTTAGATATAAGTACAAACAAACCTACGCATTCAGTATGAGAAAGCAAGAACCTCCTTTGTCAATGAGCCAGCAATCATACAGTAGGTACTGGTTGAAATTCCGTTTTAATCGAAGTAAAGTTTAGTGGTTTTTTCTATATTTTTCATGAAAAATGGCCAGCTTTCATATTCTTAATTTTTCTTAATACAGACTCTTTTCTGTTTTTCTAACGAAAAAATAATTACTCCAATAGTTACATAGCTGTACCGGATAGTTTAGGAAAGCTAGAACCTCCTTTGTCAATGAGCCAGCAATCATACAGTACTACTGGTTGAAATTCCGCAAAAACTTTATGGAAGCCATTTAATAAAATAAAAGGAAAACTTTTTCTTTTTAATCGTAGTAAAATTTAGTGGCATTTTCTATTTTTTTCGTGTAAAATGGCCAGCATGGTCATATTTTTAATTTATGAATGCAGACTTTTTTGCTAGCGAAAAAATACTTACTCGAATACTTACACAGCTGTAGCGGATTTTAATATTATCTATTTAAAAGATTTAGGTACTTTTGTTAGATATTTTATTTTCTACTCCTGACGATAGCAATCACAGCAAAAAGAATGATCCAATTTGGCACAGTATTTCGAGAGATAAGAAAAAAACACTTTAAAAACATTTATTGAAAACTATGCTCATTCTTGAGGCTAACTTAATTTTATTGCATTTGATAAAAAGAAGAAGTTGAACTGCAAAATAAACGTCAAAAAAAAGATAAGCTAAAAACAAGTCTTGTTCGAGGTTCTAACTAGATCTTTGAATTGAATGAATAATTTCATGTTTTCTTTGTTCTAATTCGAGGTTAGTTACCTTTCGCTTAATCTATTCAAGCGAAACGAACAAAGCATTGAGCTAACAAAGATTTATTCAAATAGTTTTCAGTGATCCATTAGGGTTTATTTTCCGAGTTCAAGAGCAGTTTATAAAAGTGGGATTTTAATACTAGGTTTCATTTATTTATTCGTCTATGCTTGAGTAAGTATTATTTGGTTTTAGAGCTTTTAAAATAAAACTTGCTTTAAGTACATAGGTTACTTGAATAATATAATTCGTGCAAGTTAATTACAAACGTGCAAATTCGTGCAAAAAAACCCAAATACCTACTTAGAAATCGTAAAAACCTCTGAATTTGATAAAACAATATTTACAACAGATTAATTTCAAAAAATCTTGAGTAGCAGCATTCAGCCTGATTACTAAATACGTGAATTTCTTTAACAATTCAAAAGATTTAGTAATTATGAATTGTCTATAACTCTAAATGACTGAAAACGATTGTGGATATCGGGAGTTTGATAAGGAGCCCTGCAGTTCCATCGAATTGCTCAAAGTGAAAAAATAAACATCCGTTAATCCGGCCACATATTACACCAGGTTTCCTGATCAGAAATCCTGATCCGTTTTCTATCCAAATGTGTGCATGTTTTGTATGTGTTGTTCAAATTTCATTCATCATTTCGAATTCGGAACGGAAAAAATATACAGGGTGTTTGGTCCATCGTGTGCCAAATTGAAATGGTCGATAGAAGGGGTCATTTGCTATCCTTTCAGACCCCTTAACACCCCTCATGCCCTGTGGATTGTTTTTAAATCGACTTTTTATTGTTTTACTAAAAAAGACCCAAATTTTACATTCAAATGCAATTTTCTTTTTAAATATCGGTCGTAGACTCTGAACTTTAATTTTATTTAGATGTGTATTGTTTAAGAGTACTTTTAAATACAATATTAGTGACATTAGCCACCTAGTTTTCTTTTAATTCACTCGCAAAGTTAAAACATAAATTAAAGCTGTACATGTTACAGCTGTTCATATGGCTACAGAAAAAAAACTAGAAGCGACTGGGATCTTCCAACTCCCTAATTAATTCTCCAGTCTATCCCCTTGCTAATGATGTGCCACATGCCATAAAAATCTTTTAACAACTTTGTGAATTCACTAGAATTGTGAATCGAGTCATCCAAGGCTGATATTCAAAATTAATTATTTTCTTCTTTTTTGATATCTGGCAAACCTATAAGTCTTATCTCATTCATATAAGGTAACATCTGCCTCGTATCTCTATGTTTTTGTGGGATTTACTTGAAAAAAAAATGCATTTTTAACGTTTATTTCATAATCCTGCTCGAATTGTTGGCCTCTATTGTGAATGCAGGCCCGATATCTATTTAGACAGTTGTTGTACGAAGTCGTATTTCTTCCTTTTTTTTTAGTTTGGTAAAATCATCAAATGAGTCCTCCCACCCCGGGCAGGGCGGGAGGGACTGTCAGACTTCTACTGACTAAAATCCACGGTGTCCTTCATTAGCCCTTTCTGTTCCGGGGTCACGGTAAGGAAATAATCCCGCGACCCCGGCAGGCTTTGGCCCTCTGAGAGGGGGCCCCGTCATTATGCTGACGCTCTTTGAGGCGCGCGTGGGACACAACGCGCCGTCGACCCGGGCATGGTCCATGGTCGGGCATTGAGTTGCCCTTTACTCATTGCCCGCATGCCCCGTATTTCCTCCTTAGTGGTATTGAATGCCGCTTCTAGTAACTCCCTAGTTGGAACGTCCGTTGCGTACCTATACCAGCCCTTTGGGACGTCTCTAGACATGAAGTGTAACGAAGTTAGATCTGGGGAACGTGGCGGCCATGGAATAGGGCCATCGCGTCCAATCCACGCATTGTGGAACATGTGTTCCCTCACAGTCAAACGCCAATGCGCAGGACAGCATTTTGAAATACCATGGGCAAACGTTCATTATACACGGGCACATCATCGGTCACTAAATTTAGCAGGATTTGTAACAATTATGAAATAAATGTTAAAAATGCAATTTTTTTTTACACGTAAATCCCACTAAAACATAGAGATACGAGACAGATTATTTATAGATAAGATTTATAGGTTTGTCGGGTATCATGTCAAGCAAAAAAAATGTTTAAAATCATAATTTTATATGTCAGCTTTAGGGCACTCGATTCACAATTCTAGTGAATTCACAAAGTTGTTAAAAGATTTTTATGGCATGTGGCACATCATTAGCAAGGGGATAGACTGGAGAATTAATTAAGGAGTTGGAAGATTTCAGTCGCTTCTAGTTTTTTTTCTGTAGCCATATAAACAGCTGTAACATGTACAGCTTTAATTTATGTTTTAACTTTGCGAGTGAATTAAAAGAAAACTAGGTGGCTAATGTCACTAATATTGTATTTAAAAGTACTCTTAAACAATACACATCTACATAAAATTAAAGTTCAGAGTCTACGACCGATATTTAAAAAGAAAATTGCATTTGAATGTAAAATTTGGGTCTTTTTTAGTAAAACAATAAAAAGTCGATTTTAAAAAAATCCACAGGGCATGAGGGGTGTTAAGGGGTCTGAAAGGATAGCAAATGACCCCTTCTATCGACCATTTTAATTTGGCACACGATGGACCAAACACCCTGTATACTTATGTACTAAATACATCCCGTCCTGCGCCGATTAGATAGCCATCGGAACTCTATAGGAACTCGTGTCTCAACAATGTCTAACCCTATCCAAATCCTATTTAAATCTTCGATGGGTTGTAAATTGGAAGTTTACGGAAACTCGTTCCATTCATACTTGTCGAATATTATCATGTGGCAACCCTAGAGGGAACCATTTTTTTATTTCGGACTGTAACAACTGCTTGTCAACAGATATCAAGAATTTGATTTTAAAGACTTGAATAAATCCTTCTAGATTTTTATTTAACGACTCTTTAGAGACATCTTTACTTCACGAAGAACAACTGTATAATCAAAATGAAAGTTATGGTACGTACAGATACACATGATTTAAACTAACATGCTAAAGCACGTGAGAGCATGCTACTTTTAAGCAAATGCTATGCCAGTACCTTTAACCTTACAATAAACCATCATAATCGTATTACCAACTGACAACTGAAAGCCATTTTCAGCTAGGTACTAAAGCTTACGTAACAACGTTAATCAAATGCTGCACATTCACGATCGTAATTCAGTCTTTTCATTATCCGTAGTTGTCCGTACACTGATTAATTAACTCGACAAACCGGACGAGTAGTAATTACCGGGCGGCGAGCCGGTCCGGGTTAGATCCGAGCGCTAGCCGGCCACTCCTGCCTGATTAGCATTCTGAACTAAGCCGCTTACGAAGGACAGAGTGATAAGTCTCCTAACTGTTTGTTGTGGTAGGGTATAATGAAACCCCTAGCCTTATACCTACATCATAATGGTGGTAGTGACCCTCTGCTAAGCCCTTGAAATACCCCGGGATATGAACAAAAAAGGGATGTCGGTTAATGTGAGTCACTTGAACAGAACACTACTTATCCATAACCCTTAAACCGCGGTAGCCTCAAAATCGTATTACACGGGAAAAAATCCGTAATCAACACTTTAGCTTGGATAAGGAATATGGAAATTCATGATACAGGCCTACAGACCTATGTATATATAATAATTACTAGCGCTGTATTCAGATTTCAGACCCACAAATTGCACATGTATTTATGATACGCCAAGTTTCTATCAGAGAGTGTGCAATGCGGGTTGCTAGATGATATGCCAGTAAAGGACCAAAAACTAGTCGTGTTCAATTTTGACATAAAGCGAAGCGGGACGACAAACGAGTTGCATTTCAAAATTATGCTAGATAGGTATGGAAGCACTAAATCGCGAATGCACTGCAAAAATACGGCAATGTGAGATACATTGCCGTATTTTCAACCCGTATTTACCCAAATTACGTTATTTATGAATACCTATTCGTATTCCAGCTTCTTAGCATGATATTGAGATCAATTTCCCCCAAGTGCGAACATCGTACGCTCATGAATTTCGCTGCGAAGAAAATAGAAAATATAAAGTTCTCTATATGTGGTAATGAAAATACATGACGTAATATACCGCTTGATCAATAAGTATATAAGATCAGTGTGAGACGTGCTCCGGATTATATCACAGAAGATAGTTTTTCTACAATATTTAACTTCAATTTAATTGTGTAACTTTTTCGCGCCAGTCTGGATTATCAAAGTTTTAGAGTCAAACAAAACGCGAATCCATCTAAAATCAGTCATTTTGTCTGAAATCCGTCATTGAAATCCACGAAGAAACGGAATGATACTGCGAACAGTCATAAAGTACAAAGTTTCAAAAGTCCAGGAACATTTCCATCTACTTATGATAAAATTGATGATCGCAGCATGATTGTGGTTGGAATCAGACATCAAGATGCTGCATTTTTTTGCTGAAACTTGGACTGCTTCCTCTTCTATGGCACGAAAGGATTATCAATAAACAAAAAGTAAAAAAGAGATATATTCTCGGAAAATGATAAAAACAATTTTTGTCCTATGAAATGAATTCTAAGTTTTCTGACATACATTTTGTGAAGCGTGCTTAGTCCTCGTTAAAACGGCAGACAAAGATGTCAGATAATATCGTTGCAATAATTAGATGTTCCTTCGACATGTTACATGTAATCAATCATCTACGTGCTTGTAATTGGAGGTATTACGTTTCAGGTATCTTCTTCAAGGTAAAAACTGGCCAAGTGCGAGCCCTTATGTGCCGATATACATAGTTCCAGTTTATTTGATCTTTAAAATCATCCACTTTTATTCTGTTTTCATTAGGTAATTATCATTACTTTTATAGTTCCGTATGGCTCTGTCTCTTTCTCACAGCCAAACTGGATCGCGCTAAGAGCTCGTGGTAAGGCCTCACAGGCCGTTTCAAAATCAACCGATGTAATAACCATACCTATCAATAAACCCAGTTCAAATTAGACGAATATTTTATGTGCGAATGATACCTACATAAAATTCGTCGTAAATATGAGGCGGCAGAGCCTATCGTGAGCGAACTTCGTTGGTTCGTTAGATGTGATGTTAATGTTCAGAAGTAGTTAAAGTGTTATCTATGCGCGAGTCTTAATTGCTAGCCAGCCAAAGTTGCTGTCTCCTGAGGCTAATGTTAATTTCAATAGCGTTGAATAACGTCACACAGACGGCAAACCAACTTTTGTGGTTCCACTTTAAGCTGAGAACAGATTTTGAACACGCTTTGCGACTTCTGACTTTTATAATGTGAGAAATGTGTTCACAGCTTTATCCCAACCGAGTTTTAGCGATCTCATAAAAAAGATTAATTATTCAAAAATCATTTGGAGTTTGTTTTCTTTAAACGTTTTTTTAATAAGAAATATTGCTTTTCCGCTGTAACGCGCTTTGTATTCAAAATGAGATGTTTTGTTGAAACAAAAAACAGTAATTGGTTCCGAGTGAGATTAGGATCTAATTTGAAACCAATTACTGTGAAGGGAGCGGACTTTCCTTTCCAAAGTTGTTTATACCAGAAACTTGTATAGAGGTCTAATTTCAGCATTTTCAGTTTGGAAGAAGAAAGAAGTTTTCAATCGATTTAGGGTAAAGTTAGATCTTTACGCATAAATCGCTGGGTACATTACCATTTCTATTTGATCTACGAACCTTAAGTCGAAAATGTTTCTCGTTATAATAGTATGTTAGTGTGGGCGAATCCGCGACGGATTGGTATTCGCTATAAATGTAATCTGATATTCTCGTTACTACAGATATCCGAATATTCCGGGTACTTGAAACTTGATGATTACTTCAGCTTATCGGATTCGGTTAGATGTCACACTCAATATCACTATTGCTTCTGTAAAATATTTATGGTTTCTAAAAGTGGTGTTGCTTTTCCCATTGTCTATATCCAATAGACATCATGACATCTGTTTGACATTAAATGTGTTTCTTTCACAGTGATAAGTCCTGAATCCGCAATCCCAGTGTCTATGTTCACGCAATCTGACGTGGACCGCCTCATAGAAACAAAGCCTGCCGTATTAACCACGAACCTAGAACGTAAAGGGCTATTGAAGGACGCCATGACTTTTAGTCAGTACCAGTCTAATAGCCCCTCCCGACTCCTGTCCCGCCCTGGGTGGGTTTACTCATTTGATGATTTTACAAAGGTTAGAAATATGTTTATCTATTTGAGTTGTTTGCTGCACCTCATAGGTTTAATTAATCACATAGGTACTTGTCATAATTATCGTGTTGTTGTTATCTGTTTCTATAGTCTAGTGTAGAAACATAAAATGGCCAATGTATACTTATCAAACTCACAATTTAGGCACAATTAATCACAAAGCCCCTCAAGATATACGAAGTAAATATTTTGCTGTGTTTATCTTAGTATAAAAACCCCAATCTATATGCAAGAAATTTAAATAGTTAGTGGCGTAAAATATTCATAGTGTCGACGGTAATAGCACGGTCGAGTAACGCACGACGAAGGAGCACCATGGCCGTCCGTCCGTGCGACGACCGGCGACGGTCCGGCCCGCATATCCGCATGAACAATGTGATACGCCACTAGATTAAATTGAGTCCAATCTGCACCGCCATTGCATGGATTACTCCTTTGATATGAGTACTTTACTTCCTAGTTTCGATGGCATGATACACGCACACGTATCCTTTAACATGTTATTAAACTTAATTGGCGAAGTGACTGAAAAACTCTTTTATGTTTAGATTATCAAACATTACGCTTTTTTATCGTGTTATTATTATTTTTTTTTATTGTGTGTGTCGTGGTCCTTTTTGCGCCAAATAAATGTTTTTTCTTTCTTCTCATTATTTGACCCGTATTTTTTTTCCAAAATTCACGAAAAACTACGCTTTTAAAATTCACTATCATCATTAGAAGTTTGTTTTATTTTTGTCAAATTCATTAATTCATTTCATAATACAAAAATACGTGTCCATTGTTTGATGCTGTCATCATGCTCACCGAAATATGGAGTCCGCGCCACAACTCCTGAGCTGCGGAAAATTCCTAATGATATAATGACAGAAAGTAGCGCTGCGTGAAAAGATCAATATGAGTCATGGCGCGGACTCTTCGGGCGCGTCATTTGTGAATATATTTTGGTGATACATACGAGTAAACATTGACAGTATGTTGTTGGTTAACATGAAGGAAACTCAGGTTACACTAGCTCGCAGTGTTTGCCATGCACAATATTGGAATCAAATATAGCAAGTCATTTTTACATGTGGTGCTAATAAGCAACTGGGCTTCTCCCAGTTGTAATGTCCCTTTGTGCCTATTGGCCTTGTTTTGTTCTGTCTCCTGCTTGTATGGAGGGAAGTGTAAACATATTTTTCCTACTCCTCCACTATTCTTTTCTGATTCATTTCGTTGCAGAGTCCAAGGCAGGTAAATTCATTCTCCGGGACACGTCGAGCTTCATTCTCTCGGCGTTTTTCTGGTGGTTGCCACTGTTCATTCTGGCTTTCAGGAGTTGCAGTGGTTTGGGAATAGTGTGGTGGGTTTGACCCAATAAAAAAAATAGCTCGCAGTGTCAGCGCATTCTAAATAAGTCAAGCCAACTATAGGATCGAAATAGTATTTGAAAAAATCGTTTAAACAGTTTATAAACTTGTAAAGACAATAATCAGTCATCAATCATAAAGAAATGCGGTTCTTCCTCTTATTTTCTCAGAGAATACCTTCTAAACTATTCTTGCATATTATGTGCAACGTACTTCTATCTATGTGTAACTAGCTGTTGCCAGCGGCTTCACCCGCTACAACCCGAAAATTATCCCACGGGAACATAAAATCGGGGTAAAAACTATTCTATGTGTTAATCCAGGTTATAAACTATATGTGTACCAAATTTTATCCAAATCCGTTCAGTGGTTTTTGCGTGAAAGAGTAACAAACATAACTAAATACGAGTACATCATCATCATCAGTCTATAATGTTCCCACTGCTGGGACAGAGGCCTCCTCTCTGTGAGAGGGAGTGGGCCATAATCCACCACGCGGGCCCAGTGCGTATTGGTATATAGGTACATCCTCACAAACTTTCGCATTTACAATATTAGTAGGGGAATATATACGAGTATTATTATGTTTTCGACGTTATTGTCATAGATGAGATAGAGCAACGGCGCGGGCGCATCAATCACAAGGCGTCAAGCGTCCATTGTCTAAACAATACTGATTGCATGATTGCCCAATAGTAATCGGTGCGTGGGAGTAGCACAGTGACAGTTCTTTAAGTGTTTGTGATTGAAAGATGTTTCGCAAGAAGTAGTGCTTACCTATTCATAGAGTTGACTAATTTCTGGTAACTTACCTTATGTAAGTACACTTACATTTACTGGAGACCAGAATTGCGAACCACCTCCATTTTTGAATAAAATTGGAGTGGTTCAAGCAACAGAAGAGGTGGAACACCTTTCTATTACATGGGTTTAAAAAGATTTTCAATTTGGGTATAATCTAAAGTGATAAGCCAGTCAGTTATTTTTCTTTTAAAGGTTGTTTTGTTTAATAACTCAATGAGAATACAAATCTTTCGAGTGCATTAAAATCTGTAGGTTAGTATACAAATATACTTAATATATATATATATACCTAATGGTATATACAGACTTAAGTGGCTATGTTCTATACTATGAAAAGGTATAAAATAGATGGATACGAGACAGAATATTCCACAAATCCACATACCTTACTATATACTAACACTTCTAATGAACTACAGTGACGAATGATACTCGTATTATTATGTGGCGAATAAACAGAACAATCTTAGAAACTACAGTAGGCTTTAGTTAATCTACCTTGAGTTAATATTCCTAATGATTAAAACAAAAGCAGTTACGAAAATTACTTCCAAGTCTCTCTCCGTTCATCTTGTACAATTACGGCTAGGTTTATAATTAGGTAACCAAGTAATTACCTTAAAATCGAATTACCCTTCACCCCACTTACTCGCAGACTAGTCTAGGGGTTCTAAAGCTACGGACCCCAGCTATAATAAGAACATTTTCCTTGGTATAACTTAAGTAAATGTCTCTTAACCTCACTATTTTGAATAAAATGGTACTTTATATGGGAGCAAATAGTCCCCATGGTATACAGATTTGCTACTTCATTAATATGTATAACCTTTCTCTGTACATAGGTTTGGTTTAGTAAATATTTGCGCAAGAAAACGCGAGGGTATGTTAAGCGCGGATTTGTACTTAGCCGGTAGGGTAGAGAGCCAAAACTTGAGAGAATTATTATGCAAAATGTACAAAAAAAAAACGCATTTTAACACGTAGACACAGTTTTGGTGGCCCCTAAACACCTAAGCTGCTACGAGCGTAACCACGCTGCTACGAGCGTAGCCATGATGCTACGAGCGTAGACGCACCGCTACGAGTGTAGCCATGATGCTACGAGCGTAGCCGCACTGCTACTAGCGTAACCACGCTGCTACGAGCGTAGCCATGACGCCACGAGGGTAGCCGCACTTCTACGAGTGTAGCCATGATGCTACGAGCGTAGCCGCACTGCTACGAGCGTAGCCATGATGCTACGAGCGTAACCGCACTGCTACGAGCGTAGCCATGATGCTACGAGCGTAGCCGCACTGCTACGCGTATTTGCTAAGCCCTGCTACGCGCTTAGTAACAACGTCGTATTAGGACTCACGTAGCTGTGCTCTCTACGAAAGTAAACGCGAGACTATAGTTGTCTTTATGATGTGCTTGGTAAAGTAAACTGAAAATAAACGTAAGTATACTTTATTTATTCACTACGACATTATGTGAAAGCAAATAAATGCACCTTTAAAGTACACTGAAATAGAATGTCGAGTAGATTTATATTAAATTTTCATCCACACAGCAGCCTGGAGGCTTCACTCAAAGGACTGATTGAAGAGAAGTTCCACTTACAAGAACAACCAAACCTACCTATACCTTTTTCCCAGTGGTAAAATTATCAAACGAAACCTTCCGCAATGGGAAGGGACTGTCATGTCTTACTGACTAAAATTCTACCCTGTTCATTGCTACTGTTGCCCATTGCGTTCCAGGACCACGGTGCCCTTTAAGGCAGTCCCGCTACCCCAAAAACCTAACCTATACCTAAGGCTATACAATAATGATGATGAATACCATAACCATTTTGTAAGGAGGTGAAATAGTTTCTACAACTTTATAACGTACTAGCTGTTGCCAGCGGCTTCACCCGCTACAATCTATGTGTTGTCACTATCCTATGTGTTAATCCAGGTTATAAACTATCTGTGTTCCAAATTTTAGCCAAATCCGTTCAGTGGTTTTAGCGCGAAAGAGTAACAAACATACCTACATACACATACATACATCCTCACAAACTTTCGCATTTATAATATTAGTAGGATTCTATCTTATTAAAGCTTGTGGGCCTGCTGTACATTCAACTTTAGTGCAACATCTTTGGGCCCAGGCATGTATTAGGTACTGATATTTTACGTATTTTATAGGCTTCGCTACTCGGACGGTGGAACTTTAATAATAGCAGTTTGGTTCGTATACATTTATTGCTTTTAGCGGCTACTCCTTTAGGATTATATGGTACGTGAAGAGTTAATACGTATGCCCAAAATACTTTTACGCTTCATTTTTAACCTACTACAAGGGCTTAGTGCGTATTGTATCCGTATCATCATCATCAGCCTATTAATGTTCCCACTGCTGGGACACAGGCCTCCTCTCTGTGAGAGGGGGTGGGCCATAATCCACCACGCGGGCCCAGTGCGGATTGGTGGATGTCACATGTCTTCGAATTTTTGATTCTAGGACATGCCGGTTTCCTTACGATGTTTTCCTTCACCGTTTTGAGAGCAGTGGTTGAAATAAATTACACAAAGTAATGCGCCTGCCGGGATTCGAACCCACGACCTACAACTCGTAAGTCGGGGCCGATACCACTGGGCCACCACTGCTCCGTATAGTATACAATTCTTTAAATGCCACTCCATCAATTTTAAGATCACTTTATTAATTTTAAGTAGAGAATTTACGATGATAAATCACGTAATCAAAAATACCATTCGCTTTAGTCTATAGCTTATAACCGTAGGTACGCTTGCAAAAAGCTACTACATATTTAATCGCTAATTTTTTTTGCTGTTTCATTTTAACGATTAAGATTTTCTTCGTAAGTTTGAAACAGCAAAAGACGCATTTTTTATCTTGGTAAAATCATCACATGAGTCCTCCTACGTCCAAAACTCCATAAGGATCCTTCAATAGCCCTTTATGTACCAGGACCACGGTTACCTGATGACACAGTCCCGCGACCCCGGCAGGCTTTGACCCTCTAACCGTCAGATTGCTGACAGCTCTTTGAGGCTCGCGTGGAACACGACGCGCCGTCGACCCGGGCATGGTCCATGTTCGGACGGCGAGTCACATATTACAAACCAAGCGCATGTGTGTTTAATACCTAAGAAGTGCGTGCTAAGCCTTAGATCCCAGAAGTTTTTTGTCACTCTATGTATGGAATAACTAGTTCACGAAAACCTTATTACGTAACAAATATAACATGTTACGTTGCTGTTGGCGAACAGTTTCAGTACTTGACTCGTTTTTGCGTTCTATGTTCCTAAAATGTTAAAGGGCAGTGGAACCTTTTTTGTGTTGGTCCGAGGACATTCGACTATTACATGGTTTTCACATTTGGTAAATTCTCTGTATTTTCGTTGCTCGTGTCGAGTTTTCTCTCCTCTACGTATGTTGTTTTTTTTTAGCTGTAGAGAATATTAAAATAAGAGTGGTCGAAGCTCGGCTTCACTTAAGCTTAGCGGCCAGACATATAAGCTTAGTCTATAATTCAAATTCTCATATAAAAAACATGGCCAGACATCGCATCGCATCGTAATATTTTCTTAGAAGATGATCGATGGCGATCGACAAATCAGATATCAAGCGATCGGATTTCAAACTATTCTGCGAATGAGCGTCGCCCATTCATTAAAATTTTCAAAAGTAGATCAAATAAAGATTGAGATAATCGATTCCATAAAAATACCAACGAACAATTCTTATTTTATTGACGATCTTATCGCCTACTTAATTTAATTAATTAATTAAGAAGTTAACAATTTTGCCATGAAATTATTGC
Organism: Agrotis segetum; assembly: GCA_036375495.1. NCBI lineage: Eukaryota > Metazoa > Arthropoda > Insecta > Lepidoptera > Noctuidae > Agrotis > Agrotis segetum. The sequence goes on from JAQSVV010000237.1 coordinate 466,082, forward strand.
TTTAATTGTTTTTTAATTTTTATTTATTGCCGGCAGTGGGACAAAGGCGTGAGTTGTTGTGCCTCATGTAAGCTTAGGTATGTAATTTCGCAGCCTCGTAAAACCGATGGCGGTGTCGTATGGCCAAGGAACCGCGCTGTGCGGCCTTTTATTTTTTATGGCAACTTTTTATTTGAATCTTACAACACATTTAAAATTATGGTACTGCCTTATTTTACTCGACCTCGCCTGACCGTTAACGTTCGTCGAATTTGTAAAAAGGTCAAACGAGCGAAAATTTTCTCAGAAAGATATTTCGCGAAGTTTATCGTAAACAAACTTCGTCTGATTTCTAGATGGATTCTGTAAGTGACAGGCGTAACATTTCAGTTTTACTTGAATCTGAGTCTCGAATAGAGTTTGCTTTTAGATTATTCAGTGAAAGAGCCAGGTACTGATTATATTACTTCGATGCCTTAAATTAATTATACAGTTAGTTTAATGATAAATTAATTTTAGCAAGTGCGAGAACGCCTACGCCTTCACTTATAGTAATTGACATCATTTCCAGGTTAGGATCAGATTACTTGTTGCCTTGACAATGAACTTATAATATTTATGTATTAGGTACTGTTCAATTTGAGATCTTAATTAGAAACCATGACGTGATTACGTCATCATCTGCCTGCTTTTTCCCAACTATATTGGGGTCGGCTTCCAGTCGAACCAGATGCAGCTGGATATCAGTATTTTACATGGAGCGACTGCCTATCGGACCTCCACAACCTAGTAACTGGGTAATACAATACCCCATGGTAAGACTGGTTGTCAGACTTTCGATCTTCTGACTGTGATTGACGACTGTCAAAGATCTACAAATGACAGCCGGCACCAACGGCTTTTACGTGTTTTCCGAAGCACGGAGGAAACTTGCTATGATAGAAGGTCACCCATCCACAGACCAACCTCGGCAAGCGCGGCTTAACCGGCAATATCGACCTGTGCGGCTGTAATTATTTTGCCACGAGCTCCTCATGAAGTGATTACGTAACGTAGAAATAACTATTTCGGGTGGAAAAATGATTTCTTCCACTCTGGGTGAAGCAGCTACAGTTGCCTTTTGCTTCCTGCGATTCAACGTAACATAACCTTCATTGAACTTTGTTATTTTGTACGAACATACACACATATACTTTTTTACACCATAAAAGCACACACCATAAAGCTACCATACGGCACACCAAGGGGCAGTTACCGTAGGTAGCCTTATGGACGCCTGCAACACCAGTTATCTAAATATATCGCGTGCAAGTTGCCGGCCTCATCACATCAGCCGGATTCATATGTGGGTAGACACAGTGTTGTCACATATAATTTGGTTACTCCTAAGTTAAAATAAATTTAAAATAATTCTAATTTAATTTTTAATGAGATAATTATATTTAATTGTTTATAACCACCCAATACTCACTATATAGTATTTTCAAGTCTATACCACTCTTCATTCTTCAATTGCAATCAACTTTTCAAAATCAACTATCACTTTACTATGGACACTAAGATGGCAGCTAGTTTGGAGGATCTGGAGCAGCTGTTCAACTCAAGAATGGCTGAGTATGAGAACAGGCTCAAGAATGTATCCTCAGGACCAGAGATCACTTCGGACATCTCAGCACTAACACGTGAGTTTGTGGATTTTAAAAGTTTTGTGTGGCGAGCACTCACTCAGTTTAGATCTCAGATAGAGATGCTTTCGCTTGGCTACGACAGACATGAAACTATGATGAGAAGAAAGGTTTTACTATTTCATGGGATTACCGAACAACCCAATGAAAAATTGAGTGACGTGGTTCATAAAGTTTTAACCAGCCAAATGAGTTTGAGCGAGGTAAAGAAGGATAGTATTCATGTCTGTCATAGATTGGGATCATCACAAGGCAAAGCCAGACCAATCCTAGTGAGACTGTATACCTCCGAGCACCGTCACTTAATCTGGGAGAACAAGAAGTCTTTGAAAGGTACTGGCATCACAATCTCAGAGTTCCTTACGCTCACTAGACACCGTACATTCATGGACGCACGCAAGCATTTTGGAGTGCCCAGCTGCTGGTCTGTAGAGGGCAAGATAGCGATCATCACATCCGACGGTAAGCGCCACAAGATTGAAACTCCTAGTGAACTTCGAGCGCTGGTTTCGCGGTACCCCCAGGCCCGTGGTGACTCCGGTGATGCTGCGCAGGTTGACATAATTCTTTCTTCACCTAAAAGCCCAGCCGAAATCTCCGCTACACCATCAAGAGGCCAAAGGAGGGCGCGCCGACGTTATTAATGTGTGTATTGCATTGTCTGTTTGCCAAAGTGTTTTGTTTTGCACAGCTTTAACTTTTATTTACTTTTAACCACTGTCGGTATTTGTAACGGTTTATGTCCTTTAATTCACCTTCACAGTAATTATTGTCCAGTAGTTTTAATTTTTTTTTTTTATTATTTTAATTCTGTGCGTCCTGTGAAAACTGATACATCTCGAAAATGTCAACTTTACAATATAGTCGTTTTAGTGTGTAAAAAATTATAAACTTTTGTTATGATACTATTTTACAAAACTAGTGGCACAAGTTGTATTAGTGTCGTATTGTTTACAACCTATTAAGTTCCTGCTCAAAAGGCGTTAATACAGAAAGAGATATTTAAAAAAAGCTATTTGTTGTATCAAAACACACCAAATGTATGATTGTGTATAATGATTCTAAATGAGTTGTATCACTTTACACTTTGTGTGAAGCTTTGGTGAAAGGTGATATTGTTGCATTGTCAGGTAGCTTTATACGAAACTAAATCAACTCCTGTTGAAAGCTGTCAAACAAACTAGTAATATTTTTCAGTCGGCAGAAGCACTGTAAACACAAAACTCGTAAAATTTGTTGTTTTTGTTACTTATATCATTTTACACGAGAATAACGGTTGTGTTTTTATGTGTTTTTTGATATAAATTGACTTATATTATATACTCAATTTTGTGTAATATGATACAAGAAACAGTTTAATGACAAAGGGCATAAAATAAAGTAGTAAAAAGAATTTCAAGAAATTATTTATTTTTAATTATATTTAGTAACATGAAAATTAAAGTCAAAGTCAAATCATTTATTCTAATTAGGCCATCAAGGAGGCACTTTTGTACGTCGATTATTAAATTTAAAGGAAATAGGAAGGGATGGGATTGATTCTACACCCATTCGCTAAGGTAGGTTGTATGGAGAAGAATGGGAAAGAAACTCCATACTTACTCTTTTTCAAAAACGTTTCACAATGTTTTGAAATTACATTTTTTTTTAAAGTAAATAAAATGTGAAAGCGGTGTACCATTTAAAGAATAAAAAAAAACAAGATTATACAGCTAAAAGGTACATGGTGTTCACACTTTCACAAAATAATGTAACTATAACTTTATACAAATACAATATAGGCAGTGTGTGAGCATTAAAATTTCAACCAAGTTTGATTCTGCTCAAGCCCTACATTGTACTATGGAGTAGGACCAGCATGTTTCCAAGCATTTTTATCTTGAATATAATCTTCTAATTTATAATATACTTATTTACTTAGAGAATTTTTTATATAAGTTTTAAATTTTCTTTCATTTAGTTTTAAGACTTCACTAGGTATTTTGTTGTAACATTTAACACAGTACCCCATAAAAGACTTTAGTACTTTTGACAATCTAAAATAAGGTTGATTAATTTTATCTTTATTTCTAGTATTAAAATTACGCCTATCACTTATTTTTTTGAAGATGAAGATTTTTCCTAACATACATTATATTTTCATAAATAAATTGACAGGGCACTGTCATTATATTAATCTTTTTAAATAGTTCCCTGATAGATTCGCGACGATTTAAATTGTAAATTCTCTGATGGTTTTCTTTTACAATATAAAAATAGATTCAATGTCAGCCGCCCGGACCCACAGTAGAATGCCGTTAGACATTATGCTATGAAAGTAGCTGAAGTAAACTAAGCGTGCTGTTTCAACATCTGTTAACTGTCTTATCTCTCTAACAGCATAAGCGGCTGAGCTTAGACACCCCACCAAAGATGCTATTTGGGGGCCCCATTGTAATATATCGTCTAAAGTGATTCCCAGGAAAACTGTTTGATTAATAAATTCGAGTTTTTTCCCGTTGAGTATAAAGTCACATTAGCTACTTTTAACATTTTGGTAAATCTAATACATTTTGTTTTTGTTTCATTAAGGGCTAAATTGTTCAAAGTAAACCAATTTTGTACCTGAAAAATACAATCATTAACAGTATCTAGGTTTTGTGAACGTCTGTCTATTTTAAAGATGAACGAACCAGGTATATAATCATCACTACTCGAAGAACCCAAAATCACCATCAGGAGATGAATCATTATCCTCGTCGCCGCATATTTCTTTGACTGACATGTTATTTTTAGAAGGACTCTGCTCGAACAATATTTCCGTGCTATTCGACTTAATACGGTTATATTTATTATTTTGACAGGAAGAAGAAGAAATGTTTTCATCCATGAAAACATCATCTTTTTCATTCTCATTGGTTACAGTGGCTACCTCCAACTTTTTAATTTAAGTTTGTACAGTCCATACAAAGGTTATCTGGAAGATATCGTTATTAGCTATAAGACCGCCATTGTAACCATAGAATTAGTATTATTTATAATAGTTGTGTAACAATTTTGGTGTACAATAAAGTATATTCTATCTATCTATCTATTTATGTTTAACATGTCTAACAGGCGTTTTGCACGGCAAGAACGAAGCTGCAACAATGATATTTTACATTTTTAAATCATCATAAAACATAATACTCGTAATAACAAAGAAAAATAAGCGATATCATAAACAAGATTTCATTACTTTATAATTATAAAATTCACAATAATAAATAGATTTCGTGTATTTTGATGTAACTGGAGTAATTATTATCCGTAAAATAATATTAGTCCTTGTTATTAAGAACAAACGAAAAAAATAAGAATTTTGTGTAAAATGATACATCTAATACGTACGTTCTGCGCCATGTTGGATTGCTGCGACAGCGCGCGCCGGCACCTTGTCCAGTAGTTTAAGCGGCACTGACCCCGCGAGGGCGGCGATACCCCCGCAATAACGTCCCCCGCGCCCCGCGCAACTCCCGCGTTCTGCAGATGTATTACTTTGCACATATTTTGGATCAAAAGCGTTTTAATTTTATCGTGATTATTGATATGACTTTACTTGAATCACTTTACACAGAAAATATTAGTATCCTATGTTTGTGAGCAGTAATACAACTTTAGTTGTACCGATGTAATGTACGAATTTATTTTGTGTCAATTGATATAACTAAACATGTATCAGGTGATACCTTATTAAAACGTAATAAATATAATGTGAATAATGATATGACTTGAGATACATCTTAAAACACAATTATTTATTTCATAACTTGAATATTGTGAACGATACATGTCAACATGTATTTATTTACACAAAAATATTTATCAAAACACGCCATTTCGTCTTAGATGTATCATACGATCTCGAAAACTAATAGACGTATCAAAATGTTAATTAGAGAGAAAAATAGAGCATTTTTTTCTGATGAAGGTGCAACAATAATATCACATTCGATATAAGTTGACTTATATCACTTTTCACAGGACGCACAGAATTATTTAGTGTCGGTATATTTATTTAATTTTGTTTCAATGACTTGATGTTATTGGTACCTATCTATATTATTTGTCAATGTCACTGTCAACTGTCAAGTCCTTCATAAATTCTCAAGCATTTGCGTTCCGTTTTACTGGTGGTAATAGTTTTTTGTGTGCATTCCAGTTGTTTTTGTGAATTTGTCATAGTTCCAGTGTCTTAATTTTTTTATTTTTTTATTGTGTTACTTGTATAATTTATTCTAATGCACTAGTGAGTTAGGGTGGTTGTATTTTAGAACAATCAGCCGTATTTTAATTGTAGTTTTTTTTTGTTAGTGTTGTATTTTATTTTGGTTATATATATTTATTAGTTTTATGAATATTCCTTTTGACTTAGACGATAGTTTTTTCTCTTGCTCTTCTTCAACTTGCAGCTTTATTAGTGTGGACAGTGAGCCTCCCATTCATACTTTGCATGACAACATTTCCTCTCTTTTTTCCAATGATCCTAAAAATCTCCATATAGCCCACATTAATGCTCAGAGTGTTCCTGGCCATTATTCTGATCTTCTGGCTTCATTTAGTAGCGTACATCTCGATGCACTGCTAATATCGGAAACATTTCTTAAGCCCTCCCTCCTTTCTACGCACTACGCACTTCCTGGTTTTGTTTTAGTCAGAAATGACAGAATTGGCAAGGGTGGTGGTGGTGTTGGCATTTATTTACGCGCCGATATTCCATATAAAATTGTACATTCATCTCCATCGCTGTATTCTGGATCGGCTGAATCATTGTTTCTTGAGATTACCTTAAACCATTCCAAAGTATTGCTTGCTGTTTTCTACTCTCCAAACCTTCACGTTAACTACTTTGATTCTTTGGAGGCTATACTTAATAATCTTTGCCCATCGTACGAGCATGTTATTATTATGGGCGATTTCAATACATGTTTAATCAAAAATGATTCCCGTGCCCTTAAACTCCGTTCACTTTTATCCTCCATTAATCTTGAAATTTTACCTCTTTCTGCGACCCATAACTTCCCAAATTGCACGCCTTCTCTTCTTGACCTAATGATTGTTTCTTCGCCGCACAATGTTGCTGAGTTTGGGCAGCTCACTGCAACCTTTTCGTACCACGATCTTGTCTATCTCTCCTATCGTATCCGACCACCTAAACGTAAACCACGATTCTGCGTTCTACGAAGTTTTAACAGCATGGATCTAGAGGCTTTGAGACGCGACGCTGGTGATATTGATTGGACTCCTGTTTTCGAAAGCGATAGTATTGATGATAAGGTAAACTGCTTCAATGCCAAGATATTGAATTTATATGACGTACATGCTCCTCGCCGGCAAATTAAAATCAAGCATAATCCTGCGCCTTGGATGACGACTGATATCAAGGATGCAATTGCTCATAAGCATAAAGCCATGAGTAGGTACAGACGCAGACCTACGGAACATAACCTCACTCATTTCAAAGCTTCACGAAACCGCTGCAATCGTCTGTGTCGAGATGCAAAGAGACGCTATTTCCATGAATCTCTCATTGACCGTAATTCCTCAGATGTCTGGAAATTCTTGAAATCTGTTGGTCTTGGCAAATCTCCTACGAATACCTGTAAAGATGTGGACTTGTCCGCTCTTAACAGGCACTTTTCTCTTCCACCTGTGACACTTCCACCTAATGTCAAAGCTTCTACCTTGCATGAGCTCTCTAACTTGCCTTTACCAAATTGTTCTCCTTTCAATTTCAGCCCAGTCTCTGAGGACACTGTTAAAAAATCTCTTCTCTCTATTTCTTCCTCTGCTGTGGGTCATGACAATTTGTGTTCAAGAATGATAATACCTATTATTTATCAATTGCTCCCCATTCTTACCCATATTTTCAATTTTTCTTTATACTCTACTATATTTCCTACAGCCTGGAAACAGGCTCATATAATACCGCTTCCTAAAATTAATAATCCATCTTCCTTATCCCACTTCAGACCTATCTCCATTCTTCCTTTCCTTTCTAAAGTTCTTGAACACATTGTTCAAGGCCAAATTTCCGAATTTCTTTCGTCTAATGCTCTTATTTCCACTTTCCAATCCGGTTTCCGTGCTGGACATAGTACGGTCACTGCACTCCTGAAGGTCACTGACGATATCCGCTGGGCTATGGACAACAAATCTCTTACTCTGTTAGTTTTACTTGACTTTAGTTGTGCGTTCAACTCAGTGGATTTCGACATACTTCTTGGGATCCTTCAGTCTTTAAACTTTTCTTCCTCTGTGTTAGCCTGGTTAGACTCATACCTTCGAGGTCGCTCTCAGTGTATCCGTCAAGAAGAGATCTTTTCTGATTGGTGTGATCTCACCGCGGGTGTTCCTCAGGGTGGCGTTCTCTCTCCTCTCCTTTTCTCTACTTTCATTAACACTGTTACTAAGGTTATTGACTGTAACTTCCATCTCTACGCAGACGATTTGCAGCTTTATCGACATTTCCCACTGGCCGATGCGGATTTAGTTGTCAATGCCATGAATCGTGACCTGGAAAGAATCAATGAATGGGCTAAGTCTTTCGGCTTACTGATCAACCCTTCTAAGTCCCAGGCCATGTTCATAGGCAGTAGACACTTTCGTGCGGCACTCGATATTTCATCATTAACACCGCTATCCCTTGGGGGTACGGTCATTAAATATTCTGATGCCGCTCGGAACCTTGGTGTGTATATTGACAGCAATCTTTCTTGGCAGGCTCAGGTGAGTGAGGTTAGTCGTAAGGTGCATTTTTCTTTTCACTCTCTTAAATCTTTGCAAACTTTTTTGCCTTTTAAAACTAAGGTATACCTAGCTCAAACTCTGATTCAGCCAATCATCGATTACGCCGATGCCTGTTATCTGGATGCCACTGAGGAGCTCTTGAATAAGCTTGAGCGCTTGCAAAACCTTTGCATTCGTTTCGTTTTTGGGCTAAGAAAGTACGACCATGTTACTCAATTCCGAAAGGATCTCAAATGGCTCCCTATTCGTCTTCGCAGGAACACTCGAATATTATGTCTCCTCTTCAACATCCTTCATAACCCTGCTTATCCTTCCTACTTACGCGAGCGTTTTTCTTTTACCCGTCCTCCTGATGCTCTGTGCAGATCCCATCTTAAGCATCACCTCAATTTCCCATCCCATAAAACTGACTTTTTTTCCTACTCCTTCTCCGTTCATGCAGTACGTTTGTGGAACTCACTTCCACCTAAAATACTTGACTCTAAAACTGTCTCCGTTTTTAAAAAGCAAGTCAAAGATTATTACCTCTCCTCTGTAATTTAATATATTTATGTATTAGGTTTATTTTAAAATATGTATTGTATAAATACATTTTATATGTTTATTTTATAGTCTATGTATGTTTATATTTTGTTTGTCTTATTTTTTTTTTTTTTTTGTGTACACTGTGTCTACGTTTTGTTGTCTATTTCTCTTCTGTCGCTGGTCTGCTGGAAGAGATTTCGTAATGAAATAAGCAGTGCCTTTGTGCTCTTTTATCTTAATGTTATTTCTTGTTTTTATATGTTCTGTGTACATAAATAAATAAATAAATAAATAAAAAAATCAGCCTATAATGTTCCAACTGCTGGGACACAGGCCTTCTCTCTGTGAAAGGGAGTGGGCCATAATCACGGTGGTATTGGCCGCGACTTACGAGTTGTACGTCGTGGGTTCGAATTCGAACCCAGCCAGGCGCATTACTTTGTGTAACTTATTTCATCACCATTGCTTTCAAACCAGTGAAGGAAAACATTGGGAGGAAACCAGCATGTCATAGAACCAATAATTCGAAGACAGTGTGACATCTACCAATCCGCACTGGTCCTGCGTCGTAGATTACGGCTCACTCCCTCTCAGCCTGTGTCCCAGCAGTGGGAACATTTATAGGCTGTTGGTGTGCTTACATTATAGCTCCTTTGTTTGTTAACACAACACTTATTCAAGAAGAACCTGACTTACAATAAGATGAAAATATGTGTTTACTACCTTAAATTTTCTCTTGTCCTCAAGTTTTCCTCACGAAGATTGGAAAACCCGTCCCGGTTTACCACAAAATCTTATTATGCAGTAAATATCTCGCGTCGATTTTTCCATCGAATGTGTTCCAAACGTAATAAGTGTCTCACGCTGTTACCGAGCTACGATTTATTTGCAATCAGCTCAGTCACTGTGAAATTGGCCCACAATCACACTCGAGTTTAATCAACTCTGCTGGTCTGTGATTGAAACGGATACCCGTCACTATATGCTAATGCAACCATTAACCATTTATATAGCTAGGAAAATATATACGGCAGTTAGTTGGGATGGTATTAAGACGCGATTTTACATCAATATTGTCTTAAAATTGGTAAAGAAAACGTGCCTCAGTTTCTTCAGGTGCCCTTTACGTTCTACGGTCGCGGCCGGTAAGCGTTTCGTATTCATCGCCTATACTACCTACAGCTTGGCAAAAAACAGTAGTAGTACTCTCGCTATCAGCACTTTGAATGATTTTATTTTATTATTTTTCACTTATTACGTTAGTTTTACGGCACAATAATAAATCTAACAAACCTGAGTTCTTTGTTTACATCAAATATCAAAGATATTAAACGTTGTCAACAAACAAAAAGATAGTTCCGTTTCAATCCGTTCTGGCCAAGCTGTATGTAACCTACACGGTGGAGCATACGGTGCAAGACTGCCCAGCTTGGGCGGAGCACCGACGTGTCCTCACGGCTGCGATAGGCGGAGACCTCTCGCGCCCGGCATTGGTTGCGGCCATGCTGCGGGGCGAGACGGAGTGGGAAGCGGTCAGCTCCTTCTGCGAGGCAGTAATGCTCGTGAAGGAGGAGGCGGGCCGCGAGCGAGAGAGGACAGCGTCCTCCCTCCGCTCCAGCCGCAGTGGTAGGCGTCCACGGCGACGGACGTCGCTTGATGATCTCCGGCCACCGTAGGCGCGGGCATGCGGGCAGCGAGTAAAGGGCAACTCGCTGCCCGACCAAGGACCATGCCCGGGTCGACGGCGCGTTGTGTCCCACGCGCGCCTCAAAGAGCGTCAGCATAATGACGGGGCCCCCCTCTCAGAGGGCCAAAGCCTGCCGGGGTCGCGGGATTATTCCCTTACCGTTACCCCGGAACATAATAGGCTAATGAAGGACACCGTGGATTTTAGTCAGTAGAAGTCTGACAGTCCCTCCCGCCCTGCCCGGGGTTGGAGGACTCATTTGATGATTTTACCACGCTAAAAAAAAAAAAGCTGTATGTAACCAGAAGGCATTCTGGCCTTTCTGCAATGCAGGATCATTAGTATTATTACTGCTTCGCAAGTAGGTTGTAACAAAAGTAACCGCCTGGTAGCGTGCGACGTTGTAAATAATGCTGTAATGTAGCTCCGCACTATTATTTACTATCTACGTGCAGCTAGGTACGGTCAGTAAAACAGATACGTATGCAGGCAGTAATTTACAAACGGTTTTATAATATACTATATGCCGATTGTATGCACTTTTTGACTGTATGCCAAAAAGAGTTTGATATGAAGACACACTGAAATTTATAGCACAACATGGGAAAACCGTTTGGAAATTGCTGTGTGCATACCTAACTGTTTTTTTGACTGTACCTATGGATGGAACACGTTGACTTTTAAGCCTGATTGGGAGGTAGACTGCTGATCAACTTGATTGGGCATGATGATAAAAGTTTTGGTGCATTCTAGGCTAAGTGCTAAGTGGGCAAACTTATAATTTTTTTTTATTCATAATTAAATTAATTTGCATAGTGGCAGTTTTTTGTTTCACTATTTAATTTCCCAATTATTGTGAACCGAACTATAGCCACTAAAGAGTACCATTAGTTCGGTTATTTTTATCATTATCAACTGAAATACTACCAAAAACAATTGCTTTAGTTCGGTCAAACGTATTACACACTTTTATCGTGGTAAAATCATCAAATGAGTCTTTCTACCCAGGGTGGGATGTGAGGGACTGTCAGACTTGTACTGACTAAAATGCACTGTGATCTTTCAATAGCCCTTTACGTTCCTGGGTCACGATAACCTGATGATACGGCTGCTATGCCCTTTAATTGTGTTGGAGAAGTAGATAAGTTTAACGCCTTGAATTCCTACCAAAATATTGCTTTAAAAACACACTAAAGTGAATCTCGTTATTATTTTTACAGAGGACCAGGATGCAGTGTTTTAATGTTAAAACATGGGGCAATTTATGCTTATTAGCGGCAAAATTTACGTCGTAAGTCGACCCACCTGCCTGACGGTCCGTAGTAATTAATGTATGGCCAGCTTATCACACAGGCCCAATCAAGATGTATCCATTCAAGATAAGAATATTAAAAGTTTTTGTTGTTATTATAAAACGCGGCGTCGGCTTTACCTCGAAAAGTGTTTCTTTTTACATTTTGTGTTTATATATACTTAGTAGTTTTGCCTTCGGCTTTGCTCTCCCATTCTGATATTTTTTCAAGATTTTATGTAATAATAGAAAAACGTTTTTTACCGATAAAATGACACTAATGTAGAATAATAACTATCGTTCCAATCATGTATAAAATTAGTACCTATGTGAAAAGTAATTAATGTTTCGGGTTGTGCAAAAAGTAAATGTAGAATTATTCAGAAATAAAAATGACCATTATTATTGTTAAAATAGAGATGGAATTGGTCAGGATTCGCGTGCTAGGTCCCATCTATTCAAATTCATGAAAATTGGTTCAGCAATTTAGGCTTAAAACCGCAACAAACAAACATAATTTAACTTTTAAAATTTCAATGGGTTAATAAATGCCTGATGAACATAAGCTTTGGTCATAAAAGTAACGTTTCTTTTGCGTTCTCCTCTTATCGGGGTGTTAACATGATAAGTATGGTTATATGCATGGTTTTCAAGATAATGAAGAATCGTGTTTATGTAAGTTTTCAGGTTTTGGGACCGCTTTTATGTTCCTTTCTTTACCTTGACTTTGAAACGAATCAATTAGGTTATTTGAATTCGGTTGTTTGCTTTGCTTTTCCTTCAATAACATGACCAAAATTTACATGTAATTGCGTAATTTATCTTCAAAATGATATAGTATTTTAACCATTTATTACGTAAATCAACATCAAATAGGCCAGCTATGATAATGTAATTCTAGAATATTTCAAGCAAGTTCCAGTCGACTTTCTACTTATAGTGCAACAAGATAGTGAGAATATCAGCTATTATAAGTGCCAAACTAATTATTTTGTTAAACAAGCCACTGGTTAAGTTGGTACACAGTTGCTGGCGATGGCTGGCCGATAGTGGGCCAGGCGGGGCGGAAGCTGGCGCGATAGTGCGGGCGGTGAAATTTATCGACGCCATGTTGACCATAGACTGCGACTATTGTTGTTCGTGTCGCTTGTGTAATGAGATCAGGCTTTGAATTGTACCGTTGCTGATTATTTAATTTTGCTGTATTGTTGAAATGGTGCTTCGTGAAAAAGTTGAGTCCAGGTGACGTTTGCCAGTCGGGCCCCAAACTACCGTTGGTGCGATCAAGCGGTATACGCGGGCCCCCCACAGTCTTTAAAAATGTATTACAAAATATCCAAATCCCAAAGGCCAAATCGTACTGCCGAGCAGCGAGTAAACACACTGGAAAAAACTGGTTACCTAAAAACATTCTTACTTTGAAATAGGCAATTCTTATTCATAAGCAAACAAAACAAATCCAGGTTTTAAGGTTAATAGGTATGAATGAGCGCCTTTTGTGAAATTCCAGCCATTATGGAGATTTTGCGATAGCGTGGCTGTAGCTATCAAATCTTTGATAAAGATCTGTCTGTTCATACATCACCTATACACACGAATATAATCTAGATTTCCGCCTCGGTCACGTAAGGTCACGTAATTACACACTGGAATAGAAATAAAGCTGAAAAAACATGATTATGCATTAGCGATTTAGCGTCAATCCTCTATACAAAATACCATAATTATGCATAAACTTAATGATATTATTTGATGTACAGATCTCTGTTTACCTTATTTTTGTTTTTCTCAGAATTGTCCAATGGACTGACCATAATATGTTCCTGAGAAAAAAAACTCAAGAAAGACAAAAATAACGTTCGTATGATTATAGATCGCACCATATGTGTGATTTGAATTAGAAGACTCGGGCAAAAGCTAGTATTAAATAAGATTGAGTGTCCATGCATCGATTACTACATCAAAGTGAAAATGATATCCCAAAACCGCCCGAATATCAACATATCTACTATCGTGCTGTCCGTTATCATAACCGGACGTACAAAGCTAATGCTCGCTACATTTCGGCGTGAATACATGTTCGGTGTCCGAGGCGTCCGGCGAGAAGACGGCATTGTGCCCGTGTCCGCACCGGACGCCGCGAGACAGTTTCATGATTAATTAATATTGCTAATGCTTCCGTGCGAACTGGCCTTTACAAAAACATCGAGTTTGTGTGGTTTGAGCATGTGTGTGTTTGTGAGGGATGTCTTTGTGTGTACGAGGTATGTGTGCATGAGAAAGGGAACCGAAACAAAAACGCCATTTCATAAAAGTGAGCTGTGATTTCTAATTTGACTCGGATCAAATACTGTGACTACGAAATGAAAGTAAGAAATTAATACATTTCAGGTTGGTTTGTTCCACTTTATTCATAAAGTAGACATTTTGGTGTCCTCATTTGGAACTGGAAGAATTTTACATAGGTGATTCCACCCAGGGGAAATAATTCGACATAAGCGGAGGCCTTTGCTCACCTCGCAATTGATTCAACCAGGTGAATAAAAGCGCCTTATTTTATGAATTTTCATCATCTGCCTTTTCCCAAAACTATGTTGGGGTTGGCTTCCAGTTGAACTGGATACAACTGAATATCAGTATTTTACATGGAGCGACTGCCTATCGGACCTCCCTAACCCACTGAGTAACTGATGGGTAATACCGATACCCCATGGTAAGACTGGCTGTCGGATTTTAAGGCTATTGACTTTAAGGCTACTATAAACTAACAGTAACGACTGCCAAACATCTACAAATGATAGCCGGGACTTTACGTGCTTTCCGAGAGAGTAATACGCTACTGCGACACACGGAAGTGCGATGAACGCTTGTGCGACAAAACTGTACTGTGACACACCATAGTTCGAATGCACGCTTGTGCGATACACTGAAGGTCGACATTACGCTGCTGCGACAAATGATCGAGTCATGGAGAAATGTCGCTCTGACAGATCGTCACGCATCCTCAGATTAACCTCGGGAAGTGCGGCTTAATCCGGAAGACGAAGATGTGCGGTTGCAATTATTTAGCCACGAGCTCCTCTACTAAACTATGCTACTATCAAGCAATTTATTTAAAATTTTCATCAGTGTAGTAACTTATCACATAAAAACATCGCAAACGTAAGTTTTTGAGGTCGCAAATTGGTTGTAATAAATTGCGACAGTAATGCTCCCGTTGCAAGATAAATGGAGCCAGGGAGGCTTTGCTTAAGCTTTCGAAAGACAGGAACATGAAATTTTTATTACACAATAAAATCCCATGCACTTTTCAACTTCATTCTTATTGCTGTAAAAGTTAAATATGAAGATTAGGCGTGATAACTGTTTTTAGATTAGTTGAAGGCGTCGACAGTCGAAGAGCCGACTATTCCGCTATTTTTAACCGACAAAAAAAAAAGGAGGAAGGTTCTCAATTCGACATGTATATTTTTTTTTTATGTATGACCACGCATTTACTTTTCCTAATGTCCGATTTCAAAAAATCTTTTTTTGTTGGAAAGAGTATATCTCAAAGTTGGTTCCATTTAAATTTCAAAACTATAATCAGCCTCTAATGGTAGCCATACACCATACTGCCTATTTGTCAAATCGGCATAATACTGCCAATTTGATCAAATAGAATTGACCGTGTATGGGCGTGAAATGCCAATTTGATGGCATGACATGCCAATTTTGATAGGTCATCAAATCGTTTTTGACACAACGTCAAATCGGCAGCAGTGATGCCATCTTAGCAACTTCATAGATAGTTAGCTAATTTTATAAAGGTGCTAGAAAAAAAGCTAAAAAGTGTAACTTGTGGCTAAACTTTTTAGCTACTTTTCTACAGGGACGGTTAGGCCACGTTCACACGGCGATTATTTTCCCGTATACCGTACACGAGATTTTATCGAATAGAGTTGACCAGTTTTAGGACAACTTTGCACGGTACACGGTAAAATATTATATTTCTCGAACACGGGATTTTCCCGTATGAACGCCGTTTAAACTATTTTTAAGTTTTCATTTGTAAACTGTTATTACTGATCTATTCGATAAAATCTTGTATACAGTATACGGGAAAATAATCGCCATGTGAACGTGGCCTTACCAGAAAAAGTGAGGCTTTTCGCACATGGATCGCATGTACACTCGTAAAAAAAAGAGTTATTCATTTTATTTTAAACCAAAATACGATTGAAAACTTGAGAGGTGTCAAGGGACCACGAAAGCAAGTTAAAAAAAGGTTCATGCTATTTTCGACCTTATTGACATTTATGCAAACACCTGATTTTAATGAAGGAGCAATGTCAACGAATGAGAATGTGAGAAAAACAAACTAAATTTTAAATGTCGATAAGGTCGAAAATCGCTTGCACCACTTTTTTTAACTTGCTATCCTTAAGCAAATGTTTTCCGACCTTCAAGCGATTTTCGACCTTATTGACAACGATGCAAACACCTGATTTTAATGAGGAAGCAATGTTAACGAATGAGAATATGAGAAAAACAAACTAAATTTTAAATGTCGATAAGGTCGAAAATCGCTTGCACCACTTTTTTAACTGGCTATCATTAAGCAAATGTTTTCCGACCTTCAAGCGATTTTCGACCTTATTGACAACGATGCAAACACCTGATTTTAATGAAGAAGCAATGTTAACGAATGAGAATATGAGAAAAACAAACTAAATTTTAAATGTCGTTAAGGTCGAAAATCGCTTGCACCACTTTTTTTAACTTGCTATCCTTAAGCAAGTATTTTCCGACCTTCAAGCGATTTTCGACCTTATTGACAATGATGCAAACACCGGATTTTAATGAAGGAGCAATGTTAACGAATAAGAATGTGAGAAAAACAAACTAAATTTTTAATGTCGATAAGGTCGAAAATCGCTTGCACCACTTTTTTTAATCTAATTTCGATAGTCTCATGATGAAATGAAAAGGTGCTAGAAATTGTAGCTGTCGTCACCGAATAATAGCCAGATCTAGTTGCTGAGTTGGCATCACTGCTGCAGATTTGAAGTTGTGTCAAATCTATCGTATCGATAGGCAGGATGGTATATGGCGTATATGGACGACGTGCCGATTTGAAACAATTGCAAGCGTCAAATCTATCGTATCGATAGGCAGGATGGTGTATGGCTACTATAAGGGTAGAAAAAAAGGAATTAATTGTCAATCTTCCTACAGAATTCTTAATTATGAACCGATTCTGTTGAAATAAAGTTAACAATTGTAGTTCTGAGGACATTATTATATAGCAGAGATGTGAAGTAGGACATAAAATGATAGCGTCACCATCATCAGATCAACTCCAGATCCCTGTTATTTTGTGAAGTCAGTCCCAAGAGTTCCTTAACAGTTAACAACAGCTATATCGTGTTTGGGCTCATTTCACTCAGCTTGATGAGAACTATAGACCTAGCTGAGGTATCATTGCCATCGAGGGTCTGAGGATGGTGACGGATAGCAGGGGCAAGAGGTCCTCAACAGTTAATAGCACCTTTATCGTGTTTTGGTTCATTTCACTAGTCTTGATGAAAACTTCATACCTAGCTGGGGTATAATTTTCATCGAGGGTCTGAGGATGGTGACAGACGGCAGTAGCAAGAGGTCCTTAACAGTTAACAGCAACTTTATCGGATTTGGGCTCATTTCACTCATCTTGATGAGAACTTTAGATGTAGCTGGGGTATGACAGTCGTTGAGAGTTTGAGAATGAAGACAGAAATCAGGTGTAGGAGGTTGTCAACGGTTAACAAAAAAAAAAACTCATATTTTTTTTAGTTACAGAAATTGACACGAGATAGGAAACTCAAAAGTAAAAAATAAACGCTTTTAAAAAAAATCAAACCGACGAAACATCGAACTGAAAAGCAAAAAATAAATTTTGAGGTGGCGCCAAAGAAACAATCAACGAATAGCTACGACGAGCTAGTCAACCACGACAAGCTATACAACGAGCTATTCTGCTCTTCAAATAGTTAATTTACATGTTTGTTTGTTTGGCGCCGCCCGCCGCCTCAAAATTTATTTTTTGCTTTTCAGTTCGATGTTTCGTCGGTTTGATTTTTTTTTAAAAGGTTTTATTGTTTTTTTAGTTGATAATTATGTATTGTGCAATAACCGCTGAAATTAATTGGACTGACTCTAGCAATCGTTTTTTTTAGGGTTCCGTAGTCAACAAGGAACCCTTATAGTTTCGCCATGTCCGTCCGTCCGTCCGTCCGCAGTTTAGCTCAGAGACGCACAGTACCAGAGAGCTGCAAATTGGTGTAAATATACGGATTTGTTGTGCCGAAAAAGTGGTAAAATAAAATCTCGTAAAATATTTTTTTTTAGGGTACCTCCAGTACTTACACGTAAAGTGAGGATTTTTTTTTTCTCGCGTACCCCTTAGTGTGGGGTATCATTAAATAGGTCTTTAAAAAATAATGTGAGTTTCCATTAACAATTTTTTGATAAAAAAATTCGTTTGTGAAATATTGAGCTTTAAAGTGCTAAATTTTGCTCGATTCGAGTGTCCCCCCCCTCTACCAGCTAAACGGTTATGTTTGGGGGTGTGAAAAAATTCACAATAGTAGTATATATAACGAAATTTAAAAGAAAATTATCACGACTAAGTAGGCTTTACAACTTTACGAGTAATAGTCCACCAACTTATAAAATGTACTTGATATCATATTTTCTTAAACAAAATGTATCGGAGACAACTGCAAATGTAAGTTTGTCAACTTTATTTTTACAGCTTTTAAAGGTATGTTTTTTGGGGATAGGTAGGTTTTAATCGTCAACTATTTTTAACTAACTTCAAAAAAGGAGGAGGTTCTAAATTCGTCGTAATCTTTTTTTTTATGTATTATCCCCGATTTCTCAGACTCCTGGACCGATTTTGAAAATTCTTCTTTTTAAAATTAAATTCAGCGAATCAGTTTCGTTAGTTCGCATAAGTATTTTGATGGGCAACTACGGAACCCTACACTGTGCGTGGCCCGACACGCACTTGGCCGGTTTTTTTTTAACTGATGTCGACGAAAGTATATTTATTTACTTACTGATGGACATACATAAATTACTTTGATTAAATTGATTAATTAATTATAGTATTAAGGTTTGACATGCTTGTAATATTCTAATTTATTTTTTTGTAGTTTTCTGTAATTCTTATTTGGCTGACATGTAATTTCCTAGATAAATTATTCGTAAGTAATTTTAATACAGCAACAACAATGAACATAATTTGTACACTTTGCATACCCATGTCGGTAAAATGTGGAGAACTTAATTACAAAGAAATAACACCTATGTACTATTAACCCATGTTTGCAAAGAAATAAATGATTAGATTAGATTTGATTTGAACAATCGAATAGATACGAAAATAGAATGATGAACAAAAAAAAAAATAGCTGTTTTCTAATTTAGAACAAAAAGAATTGTGTTTTTGAAATTGTCTTCTAATTTTCACTACCATCACAATATGGCAGGGTATCTAAGTAAAGTACCCACTTAAGCCTGTTTCAGGAAAAACACAGCTGTATTGTATTAAATTACGTCATTACAAGAACAAGCAAGCTGTACATTATTATACAATTACCCAAAACTTGATGACGTCACACACAGCCGACATCTACATTTAAAGTTTAGCGTTTACAGTAATTTGTGTCGCACACTTCTGCAAATTACATGACGGGAACTAAATTTATGTACCCATTTGTGTAATACGAACTGTGGAACTGGATTTCGGTTGTTCTAACGATGTCTTGTTTATTGGATTATTCGTTTTGTAAACGGTACCCTTATCACGAGTTTCCACTATTTTTAACCGACTTCCAAAAGGAGGAGGTTCTCAATTCGGATGTTTGTATTTTTTTTATGTTTTTTCGGGCATAACTCCGTCGTTTACGAACTGATTTGAAAAATTCTTTTTTTGTTAGATAGGATATACTTCCGGAATGGTCCCATTAAAATTTTATCGAAATCAGACTATCACTTGACAAATCACCAAAACCTAAAAAGTTTTCAACTTTGTCTACACCGATGATGACTCATCTAAAAACGCATAATTCATCTCAAAAATATAATATAAGACACAGTTATGCAGAACAGCACCGCACACGCCATAAAAATTGATACATCACCAGATTTATTGGCCCATATCATTTCGTTTAGTTCAATCTGTGTGGGCAGCGGAAACGCAAGTTTTCGAATGAAAAATGACACACGCACCTTGAGCCCGTTTAATTGTTCCGCGTCCAATGTCGTAACTTGCATGCATGGGACAGCTGTCCAGATGAATAGTGACCATTTGTTTAGTAAATCTTTCTCTAATACCTCACACGTAGGCTATATCTCCAAATGAAATGTCTTTATATAAGAAAATGAATTAAGATATTCGCTTATACCGATGACAGGAAGACAGAATTGACATGTTGTAACGACAGGTTTATAAAGAACTAGCTGTTGTCAGCGACTTCACCCGCTACAACTCGAAAATGATCCCACGGGAACATAAAATCGGGATAAAAACCAAAATATCCTATGTGTTAATCCAGGTTATAAACGGTAAAAACAAGATGGCGACTGTACACCATCGCGTAAAGCCACAATACTGTTATGAGGTGTGATGGTACTTGAAATATACATTTATATGATTAATCAAAGGGACCTACTAAAACCCACATGCCTAACAGTACGAACCTAAACCCAAATAACCTTAACCCAACAAGTAATTTATTCCTAGCATGTATCCGGCTCGAAGAACAAAAATGTACGCCAAACCTTAACAACGACATTGTCATGGCTTTATTATTCTTATTGTGTAATATTATGTGAAGATTTTTAATTACCGACAGTCTTTCGAAATTTTGTTTTAGCTTAAGTACACATAACCGAAATAAATAAAATAGTTCCGATTCTGGTCACACGCCAAAACATTCTTGTACCAATAGATTCCATTTCGTATGACACCGTTACAGGTTCGATTGGTATGCCTGCAAGGAAGCATCTACTCCATTTATTGGACTGGTTATAAATGCATCGGACGTGATATGCGAATGTGAACCAAGCTTGGAACTATGTACTAGTTTATTACTTAATGGCGATAATGTCAACAACTTTACATGATAACGATAGTTGTTTGTCATAATTCAGTTTTATCTTGTTCCCACGCAAGTTGGAAAGTTGCCGCAATCGCGGCGGTAAGACCCCTCTTTGAGGAGTGGCTGGACAGACGTCACGGCGTCCTGACTTATCGGATGTCGCAGGTCCTCACCGGTCACGGAAGTTTCGGGAGGTACCTGTGTCGGATAGGGAGGGAAGAAACGCCCGGGTGTCACCACTGCGAAGATCGCCCGGAGGACACAGTAGAGCATACGGTGCAAGGCTGCCCCGCTTGGGCAGAGCACCGACGTTCTGCGAAGCAGTAATGCTCGTGAAGGAGGCTAGCCGCGCGAGAGGGAGAGGACAGCGTCCTCCCTCCGCCCTGCCCGGGGTGGGAGGACTCATTTGATGATTTTAACACGTTAAAAAAAAGTTAAGTGGAAAATGGACCTATGAAGGTCTGATTTAAGAACTATAAACGAAATGTGCATTTCAAACAAAACACGTTTTCTAAATAACGCAGGTCACCGAGTTTAACGAAACTGCATGTAAGGATACATACTCGTAGATCTCAAAATTTTATCTGACAGCTTGCGTATACGCTTAGACTATCAAATTGATCAATTATCTGCGCGCAACCTTCCTGGCTGCAACCTAATGAAAAAAAAGAATTGGTAATTAAAATTATATTGTTTGAATTAAGCTTGATTCAAAAATGAAATTATACTAGCTAACTGATTATTTTTGACATAGATAACTGATATATTTTGAAGTATTAGATGACCTCGTGAAAACTTAATTTTGGATGTGAAATCAATCATTCTTTGAAAAATTTAGAATAATAATTATTTTGATGTCATTTTTATTTTCTTTCATCGAATTTTACCTTTTTATGTATAATTGTTCAAAGCTCAGTTTGATGACCTCATTCAAAACCTTATATAAATATGAGCATACTACAAAATTCTCTATGAAAGATCCAAATTGATCCTTAATGGTCCAAACATTCGCCAAGTCTTAACCCTCTATGAAAATTTTCCTATATTTCTGGTAAAGTGAAATAAAATCGAGTCTATCAGTATGCAAGTAGCCCATACCCCGGTAATGTATTGGAAATACTATTAATGGCCCCTTCACTGAGCATCGTTTGGCGTGCCGGCCGTCGGCGGCCAAATGAGATTCAAATATACAGTGTGTCCGGGCACGAGTTAGCGATATTTGATGGGGATATTCTAGGCTCCTTTTTATCGACAAAAATGCTTTAAAAAAAATTCTTACTCCAAAACTTCGCGAATGGCAGCCATTTTAATTTTTTGATCAGTGTGTACAATAAAATGCAAATATCTTTGAATCCCAGAGACCAACATTCATGCAAATGACTTTATTGCAAAGTTAAACGTTGAGGGTTATCAAAAACTTACGAAAGTTTTTTAAATAATATGTAAAAATAACCAAAAAACATGGGCAAACATGAAATTGTACACAAAATTTACTGAATAATTTCACATTTTTATCTCTAGCTCGATAAGTACCCCTGAATTTTGCTAAGGTTTTTGCATTAAATTAAAAGTATTTGAGTCAGGCTATAAAATGATGTCAAAATTATGACTCTACATTAAGTATCTTAGGAGTTATTCTCATTTGAACATCACCCTTCCTTACCGCATGTACCCCAATATTACAGGTGTCGCATTCTTTGGGTGAGCTAAATCGTTCCAACGAATATTTATGAGCTGGCATTATTGACCACCGCGTAAATGATCCCCAAGTTACCATCCTTAAACTGAAATAGTACAGTTTCTTGGATTTATTGCTGCGGGGCGAGACGGAAGGGTGATGTTCAATTGAGAATAACTCCTAAGATACTTAACGTAGAGTGATAATTTTGATGTCATTTTATAGCCTGACTCAAACACTTTTAAATTAATGCTAAAACCCTAACAAAATTCAGGGGTACTCATCGAGCTAGAGTTAAAAATGTGAAATTATTCAGTAAATTTTGTGTACAATTTCATGTTTGCCTATGTTTTTTGGCTATTTTTACATATTATTTAGAAAACTTTCGTAAGTTTTTGATAAGCCTCAACATTTAAGTTTACAGTAAAGTCATTTGCATGAATCTAGGTCTCTTGGATTCAAAGATATTTGCATTTTATTGTACACACCCCAGTTCGACAGATCAAAAATTTGAAATGGCTGCCATTCTCGAAGTTTTGGAGTAAGAATTTTTTTTAAAGCAGTTTTGTCGATGAAAATGAGCCTAGAATATCCTCTTCAAATATCGCTAACTCGTGCCCGGACACACTGTAGAACTTAATGTGAGTAATAATATTCCGAAGTGGTTTTTAGAAGGCTTGGTACGGTACTGAAATATAGCAGGATAGGTAATACTACTGACTACTCTGATATGAAGCCTTAGTACTGTATGTTTTGGAGTTTGCTTGGACGCTATCAAGCCGTGGTGGGATCATAGGATTGACTCAGTATCTGTATCACGACTTTTCACTATTTTACTTTACAGCATCTTTCCAGTATTTACAGCGTTTGTTGAATGGAACAGCGCCTCTGGTATGCGAAGAAGGAACTAATTTTTTTCTTGAAATAAGTCAATTTGAAAATGTCAACGTTGCAGTTTACTTCACAACTGAAAAGTCATGATAAGGTCTCATGTAACTGTGATACACGGTGTTCTTAAAACAGCCCTTTACTTTCCAGAAGTAAAGGTTTATTGATAGAATACCTTGGATTTTATAAATTACGAGCCTGATACTTTCTCCGCTCTACCCTGGGCGGGACGATGCATTGGAGGATTTCAAAACTGCTGATGATTTTTAATTGGTGGCACTACGGTTTGAAATCTTAGCAGTAAATATTGCAAGAAAAGTCTTTTTTGAAGCGTTTACTTTCATAGTACTTTTATCGTGTATCATTATCATCTCAGCCGTAGGACGTCCACTGCTGAACATAGGCCTCCCCTTTTGATTTCCACATATACCGGTTGGAAGCGACCTGCATCCAGCGTCTTCCGGCGACCTTTATAAGGTCGTCTGTTCACCTTGCTAGTGGACGTCCTACGCTGCGCTTGCTAGTCCGTGGTCTCCACTCTAGTACTTTTCGACCCCATCGGCCATCTGCTCTGCGAGCAATATGGTATATTGCATAAATATGTTATTTATCCTACTCGGATTCGGTTAAGATCGTTTCGATGTAACGGTCAACTTTAAACCAAAATGCTTCGTCTACTTGTAGATGATTTGATTAAAAAAATGCAACTCCGAAAATTGTTGTCTGTTTAAAATTATTTGTTACATAAAAAATATTTGGTCATAAACAATCTATTGTCAATTCATACATGATTATACCTCAAACGTAATTAAATAGTAATACATCAAGCTTTTCCATACGTT
Source organism: Agrotis segetum (assembly GCA_036375495.1). NCBI lineage: Eukaryota > Metazoa > Arthropoda > Insecta > Lepidoptera > Noctuidae > Agrotis > Agrotis segetum. The sequence continues at coordinate 490,553 of JAQSVV010000237.1, forward strand.
GAGTACATTCACTTTATTAAGGTACTTATTGAGTTTCCTTTATCTAATAAAATATCGCTTGAAATAATAAACAAGGTATATTTATTATAACCTTAGATTCAAGCATTCATTTGTGTTCAAGAAGCCTAATCACAATGAAGTCACTGAAAGGAAAAATACTACGCAATTTTAAAAATAATCGTTTAGAAGTTTTATCCAACAACCTCATTGACAAAGATGTGCAGTCGATGCTTCTACCTTTGAATTTGTTGCAAACTATCTATTTTTGTCCGAAATATAGCATTAAAGATAATTTAATATCTTCAAACAGTCGTTTATCGAACTTTGTAACATTGTGTGGCACGCTGTCCTTCTTGTTTCAAATATTATATGCTGCTTACATTAGTGTTACCAATGCAATCACAAGAAATGCAGAATTTAAATTGATTATTTTTATGTGCATCGGCTATAGTATTTCGTGCACGGGAGTCGTAATGAATTTCATTCTTAAAATATTTCATGCCACTAAAAATATTATGTTCGTTCTTAAATTTCAAGACGTTCATAGATATCTGAATAATGAAAAAGAATTCAAACGCTTCATCACTGGTAATTGGTTTTCTGTCGTCTCCCTCTTAGTATTTGGTATCGGAGCCGTTCTCATTTTTAGCTACATGCTAGGTGTGACCATGAACGTTATATTCACTGGAATCATTGTACTAAGTTTTGATGCGAACATCCTTTATATTATCAAACTCATTAAACTGTTAAAGGATAAAGTCGATCTTTGGAATATTCAAGCACTTCAATATCAAAATATGGAAGATACAGATGTTCATTTTAATCAAATGTTTCTTGCTTACGTTAATATACTGGATTGCTATGACATCTACAAAGTTTTATTTCAACACATGGTAAGTTATCTGATTCATAATAGGTTTTCTTTCTTATTAATAATAATATAATAATAATATTCCACAACTATCACACAACGCCATCTAGTCCCAAGCTAAGCACAGAGCTTGTGTTATGGGTACTAGACAACTGATAAACATACTTATATATTTCTAAATACATACATATTATAGATAAATTACACCCAGACATAGAACAAATGATCATGCTCATCACACAAACATTTGTCCTGGGTGGGAATCGAACCCACGACCTCCGGTATAGCAGTCAGGGTCGCTAACCACTAAACCAACAGGCCAGTCAATTATATTAATATTTTAAGGGAAATTATATGTGCGGCAACAAAAGTTTTCTTTAGCACCTGCAACCTAGCGTCTTTTTTTATATGTGAGCGACGAGTTAATAGAACAGCTTCAATTATATTAATTCATCATCTTTACTATTCCAACAAAATATCAAGAAACCAGCGTCAATTTACGAGCGTAAAAGAAGCTGGCAATGAGTAGACATATCACAAATTAAATTAAAACCAAACAACTATTTTATTTGTAAAGCCAGCATGACAGGTAGTAATCAGTTACTTGACCTAGGATGCAAGAGCAAGCGAAGCGAGCTCGGGACTTGGGGCACCCCGACACGGACAGGTTAGGTTCGAAGGGGATGGCGGGGTCTTTCAGACCCCGCCATCCCCTTCGTGTTAGGTTACTTTAAACCCTGTACGCAAAAATAGGAGCCCCGCGAAGCGGGGCTCCGTCAAAGATTCACGGCAGGTGGTACTATTACTAGGTACATCAGTGTTAGATTACTTGCCAGGAAGAAAAAAAAGCTGGCAATGAGTAGACATATCACAAATTTAGTTGCTTAAGAATTATCACCATGTTGCGTCATATTAACAGTAGCTTGTTTTACAATATATGGTCGCTTATAAACCATTTATTAGACGCTAAAAGTTTGTCGCTGACCTATTAATTCATTAGACAACTAAATATATTTGCAGACGAGAATGACATTTTAAAGAAGCTGCCTTAATTAGCACCCATATTTTAAGTGTATGCTTCTACTTGAACGGCTGTCCGTCTGACCATTGTTAAATACATAAGAAAGAAATACGTATGATTGTGTCGTCAACTTTGTTTTTCAGATCGTATTCAACGTCGTAGACTTTGGATATTACTATTTAATCAGATTTCAAATATTTGTTAGAAGCATTGTATTATTCTCTTCAATAAAAGATAATGTGAGTACTTGGTCATTTAAAGAAGACATAATAACTTGACACTTGAGGTTTTTTGAATGGCTGACGAGGAGCATCCTTCCTACCCTTGTATTTGCTACGCAAACTAATATCGATCCCTGAACTATTATGCCCACCCGGTGTGGTGGGTATACAAAAGAAACCAAGAAACACATGTCACCTGACGTCAGTTTTCAAATATTTGTTATTTTTGTGGAAGTGCAATGGTGGTAACTGTGATACACACCCATATATTATGTGTATAATATATCTTATTTTATTAGTGACTACGATAGTTATACTCATCTTTCGGATGTAGCAGGTCCTTTTTTTACTATATTGTTGCATGCCTGACTATCGATCTATATACTACCGTGAATGTGCCGCCCGTGGTTTTTCTTGGTACTAGAGCAGAGGCATGTAAGACGCGCGGGTGAAATCTTATTTTTTCCTGGCATTATGCCTGTTCTTGAGATGTTGTATCTATACCTACCTTTTTCTTTCGAAATGGTGTGATTGAAATTGTCTTACTTTTTCATAGGAAAAGATTGCTGCAGTGTCATTATGGATAGCCTTTTGGTTAGCGAAATCATTAGCATTGCATATTGCACTGAGCCTGCACTGTGAGAAGTTTTATATTGCAATGAATAATGTTCAAGATTCGTGCGCACGTATCATTAATACAAACTGTACAGGTATGTCGTTAGTATAAAACAAAAAGTTATATAAATATCAATTGTCGACCATTACAACAAAGCAAAACGATTTTTGTATGTTATGGTGAACCTGAAAATTTGCATTTGAAGCCAGTAAGACTTATTCGAGTTATTCATTTAGCAACAGAAGACCATTCTCGGCTACTGTTAACTGTTATAAAATAATAATTTTATTATTCGGGTAAACTTACTTAGACAGCTTACCTATTTAAATTTACCTTTCCCTTAATGTTGAGCAATGATGGTCACAAATCACTACCTTGAGGCACGCCAATGTCAGAGGACGATTTTAGTGAAACCAATTCACTACAATCGTCCTCTGACTTTGAGTGTATTAGTATCATGAAAACGACAATGATTAAATCGCTCTAGCTGTAACCGTAATCAGATAATCGTGATGCTACATATAAGGACAGGCAAGATTTTATGCAAAACTGTGTCAAATGCCTCAGGAATGTCCTTTATTACATGGTAATGTCTCATTCTCACATTTAAACTATAATTTGAATATAATTCGAACAAAATTGTGCCGGTGTATTACAAAATGAGACATGCTTCAGAAAGAGCAATCAAAACAAGATAATTATGTTGCTGACGAAATTGAACCATGTTCATAAAATAATAAACATGGTTTTATCTTAACACGGCTGCAATCCTTTCAGATTTCCAGCAGAGATTCTGCAAGAACATAAGGCGCCTGCAACGAGTCAGATATGGAAAACTAGATGCCTGTCAGATATTCTACGTTGATGCTAATTTACCATTCAGAATGATAACATTACTTGCCGACTACAGCTTTGTGATATTGCAATGCATGTTATTGTAATACTTTAGTGCATGATAATTTCTAAGGTGATGCTAACCAAGTGTGCACTAAGTTTGATATTTAGTTAATTTGAGAACACAACTTGTAACAATATTAAAAATCTATATTTAGTTATGTTTTTCACTTCTTTTAATTTAATATTTTGTTTTACCTTTTATCGATGTTTTATTAATGCGATGTAACGTTTGTACGAAAAATCCTGTTGTAAAAAACCTTACAGAGATTGATCATTATTTCGATAATAAATGCCAGTTCGAAACGCCTGCTGTCAATTTATAAATATTTGATAAACTTTAAAAAAAACTTTTTTTTACTAGATATTTTGATAAACTTTATCGGAAATTAAATCTTACTTTTCATTTATTCACAAAAAACCGAGCAATCACAAAACAGGAAATCAAGAATGCCCGCTAAGAAAATGGCAGAGACAAGATACATCAATTCTATTGATTACAGTGATGTCACATAATAGCACTTTTATTTATATTCTTTTTATTTTTTCCTTCTATGTTGTAGTTATAATTGCGCACTTACAAAATAATATACTTAATGCAATCTGCATATTTCTTATTTTGCTGATATGATATTTGTTAGTATGGTTTAAAGTAAATGCGACCTACTTAGTTATTTGCGTTACGCAACATTTCTACTTTAGTGTTAGGTTTCTAAAAAATAAAAACTAAAAAAAAAAAATTGTAACCGCCTTCACAACCAACCACAAAAAAGTGTAAAATAACCTACAAAACTTTTCTTTCGGAAGTCGGTGGTTTTTTTATTAATTTCATTGTATTTTTGCCACCGACTTCCGAAAGAAAAGTTTTGTAGGTTATTTTACACTTTTTTGTGGTTGTTTTTGAAGGCAGTTACATTTTTTTTTAAGTTTTTATTTTTTCTCTTTTTAGTATAAATATTCAACCATAAAATTGTCAAATACATAATTTTCTTACATATATGTAAGAAATCCGAAGCACCGGTAATGACATCGTTAACATTTCTTTCATTCCTTCCCTATCTCAAAAACTACTGAACCGATTTTGATGAAACTTGCAGTATTCCTTAAACAATACCTAGTACAACATAAAAAGAATTACTTAAATCGGACTTGTAGTTCCAGAGATATGCGAACACAAACATAATTTACTAAATCAGTCGATGCCGACTCCTTATTAGAGGAGTGTACCTTCCATCATCAGTTCATCCACCTGAGATGATGATTATCAAATGCAAATACTTGAACAGCTTTATAAAATATGTGAAAATGGTACTATGTGCCTATAAAATTTGTAGGTTGCCCTCGATTTCCCTGGGATCCCATCATCAGATCCTGATCTGATGAATATGGGACCAATTGGAAAGTATACCCTTTCAAACAAAAGAAAAATTTTCCAAATCGGTCCAGGCGTCTTCGAGAAATCGGGGAACATACATAAAAAAAAAAAGATTCCGACGAATTGAGAACCTCCTCCTTTTTTTGAAGTCGGGTAAAAAAATAGTTTATAAGTTATGTACTAGAAACTTGTTTAAGGAATCTTAGATAATGTTTTTAATGCACTATTAGTGAGTTACAGTGTTGAGTTACCTGAGATACAGGATTATTCCTAGTTCAGGTAGAATTCAATTTATTTATACCAATAGTAATAATTAGGCCCTAAAATTGTAAACATTTTCGTACATCAATTAATTCAATAAATAAAAAAAATATTATTATAATTTGATTATCCATTACGCACATTGCACATAGCATATTATAAGTCACCGATCATTCGGTATTGTGTTACACATTTAGATACAGTAATCAACCCCTTCTGTTCTACTGAATGTTAAGTACCGGTTGACCGCAGCACTGCAAGTGGGGTTAAATCAGATCGCTCTAATCGAATGCAGTGTAGTACTTGCGTGATATAATTAGTAATGGTGCGATACTATAGTAAGGGACGCGAGTCCGTCTGTTTATACTCGTAGATATAGATAGATGTTTACTGATAATTACTCGGTATTTGACCTAAACATTCTCAATTAATTGTTTAAAAATGAAAAAGTATAAAACTGTTTAAAAATGAGAAAGTTTTTAAATATCTTCATCGTTCAATGTGACCCAGTCAAACCCAATCTTACTAACAAAACAAAATTATTTTTTTATAAACTAGTGCGAAGTTCACACGGCGGGACTCGCACCCCATTACCTGAACTTATTCATTTCAATTCCCGATCCAGTCATTAAAATGGAATGGCTTTTCAAATAACGGATTTCGTATCGCATTTTGTGATCCGGCCAGTAATATACTGGACTTGGATATTTATTGAATCCATGGATACTGGATATTAAGCCCATATTTACATGTATTATGCAGTCATGAAAATAGGAACTGTATGGAATGACAGCCGGTATGGACGTTATTAATGTTTGCATTTCGAGTTTCAGTCTAGCCTCGAATTCAGCTGCAAATGCAGTGATTTGTTTTCTTCTATTTTCACAATGAAATTAAAAAAATAAGTTTCCGTTTAACACGGGTTAATTTTTTCGTAGTTTAATTCTGAAATACGAAAAGCAATGACAAATTGGTAAAACATAATTGAGAGATGTGTTTACATGCAAAAGAAGATAATTATATAATACTAGCACTTTGCCCGCGACTTCGTCTGCGCGTGTTTCTAACTTCGAACTCAGTAAATTTAATTCCAGCTCACCCTCCTTAAAGGATACTTTTGGAAAATCTCTAGTAGTTTCAGCAATACAAACAAACAAAAATACGCTAGTGGTTGATTTTTTAAATATAATAAATACGTATCCTTTATTCGATTGAGAGATAATTTATGCCCAGTTTAGAATTTATCGAAGCAAGCAGTAAATCCTTCCCTTAAAACTTAATCAACCCTTTTCAAAACTCAGGGGGTGATTTTCGAAAAACCTAAAAATGGAGGGTAGTTTTAAGAAACTAATAATGTTCATCTTTTTTATTTACTTATACTCGTATTCGTACTAAGTTTCAAGTTTATCAACCCAAGGAATAAGATTTTACATACAAAGGTTTTCACCACTTTTCACCCCCTTAGAGGTAGATTTTCGTAAAATCCTTTCTTAATGCTCACTTAAATTATAAACTGCTTCACCCCTTTTCACCCCCTTAGAGGTGGATTTTCGCAAAATCCTTTCTTAATGCTTACTTACATTATAAACTACAACTATCATCCAAAGTTCAGGTTTATACGTTTAGTGGTTTAATATCCTCCCCTTAAAACTTGAATACCCCTTTTTAACCAACTTGGGGGGTGATTATCGAAAAATCCAAAAACACGTGTTTGATTAATTCTTATCTAGTATATAAATACTGATTTTCAAATTCATCAGCTCACGCGTTATGATTTTCCCATACAAACTTTAACAACCCCTAGAATACCAATGGAGGGTAGTTTTAAAAAAATAGTTGTGCTAATCTTATTTATTTACTAGTGTTCTTATTCGTGGTAAGTTTCAAGTTTATAAACCCAAGGAATAAGATTTTTCATACAAAAGTTTTCACCCCTTTTCACCCCCTTAGAGGAGGATTTTCGCAAAATCCCGTCTTATTGCCAATCTACATGGTAGACTGCAAATGCTGTCCAAAATTCAAGATTCTGCGTTAAGTGGTTTCGGCTGTAGTCGAGTCAAAAGAAAAACCACTGTTCTTTTATATATATAGACTAGCACTTTGCCCGCGACTTCATCTGCGCGTGTTTTTAATTTCGAACTCAGTGAATTTACTTCCCTCTCACCCCCCTTATAAGATACTTTTGGAAAATCTTAAAATGCTCCGGTAGTTTCAGAGCCCTATTCAATACAAACAATCAATCGCAGTAGACAAACTGATATTCTGATTTTCACCCCGCTAAATATTAATAAATGCTCATCTTTTATTCGATTGAGAGATAATTTATGCCCGGTTTTGAGTTTATCGGAGCAAGCAGTAAAATGCTTTCCTTTAAACTTAATCACCCCTTTTCACCAATCAAGGGGGTGATTTTCGAAATCCCTTCTCAGTGCTCACCTTATACATAACAAATTGCAACTACCGACCAAAAATTAGATTATACGTTTAGCGGTTAAAGATCCTCCCCTTAAAACTTGAATACCTCTTTTCACCAACTGGGGGGGTGATTTTCGAAAAATCCAAAAACACGTGGTTAATTATTTCTGAACTTGTATATTAATACTGATTTTCACATTAATTAATCAACTCACGCGTTATGATTTTCCCATACAAACTTAAACAACCCCTAGACAACCAATGGAGGGCAGTTTTGAAAAAAGAATAATGACCATCTTTTTTAATTACTTACACTCGTATTCGTACCAAGTTTCAAGTTTATAAACCCAAGGAATAAGATTTTACATAATAAGGTTTTCACCACTTTTCACCCCCTTAGAGGTAGATTTTCGTAAAATCCTTTCTTAATGCTCACTTAAATTATAAACTGCAACTACCCTCCGAAATTCAGGTTTCTACGTTTAGTGGTTAATATGCTCCCCTTAAAACTTGAATACCCCTTTTCACCAACTTGAGGGGTGATTTTCGAAAAATCCAAAAACACGGGTTTGATTAATTCTTATCTAGTATATAAATACTGACTTTCAAATTCATTGGCTCACGCGTTATGATTTTCCCATACAAACTTTAACATCGTATAGATTACAAATGGAGGGTAGTTTTAAAAAAAATGTGGTACTAATCTTATTTATTTACTGGTGTTCTTATTTGTGGTAAGTTTCAAGTTTATCAACCCAAGGAATTAGATTTTTCATACAGAAGTTTTCACCCCTTTTCACCCCCTTAGAGGAGGACTTTCGCAAAATCCCGTCTTATTGCCAATCTACATAGTAGACTGCAAATGCTGTCCAAAATTCAAGTTTCTGCGTTTAGCGGTTTCGGCTGTAGTCGTGTCAAAAGAAAAACCCCTGTTCTTTTATATATATAGATAATAGCCTTTACTGTGGTTAGATTTTATTTTGGACGACTGTATATAGCAAAGTACAGTATGTTTAAGGCAAAGGGTCGTTGATGACTGACCGGAAATAGGAGTACGGGTCGCGCGATATACGTGTCGGTGAATTACAGCAATCAAATAGGCATGTTTCCTTTCATAATATCGGCGACGGCACGGCATCGTTAACGATCATAGTAATATCCGTATAAATACATAAATAAACTGCTAAATAAGTACAGGATTAGATAATAAAAATACTCAAATATTATTGTATTAATACATCTTTTAAACGATGTCAACATATCGTTAGCAAAGATTGGCAAAACAATTTAGAGGTAATGATCATGTTGATAGTAATAAAAATGATATTTTCACTTCAGTAGCTCAAACATGTAGGTTTTGCTGCCTGAAATCAGTGAGCAAAATGCGATTTTGCTCACTAGTGAGACAAAGTAGCTTTTTAATTTTTGTTTTAAAAAAAGCCGCGAATATCATATTCAGCCTTGAGTTAATCATACAATTCGAAACATTAACACTCTATCTCTTTCCCGCCAATAGAAAGAGAGAGAGACAAACACCAGCCCTTTCGAAGTTCCGATTTTGAATTTGGTCTCAAAGACAAACACGTTCGGAAATTTGTACTAACCAAAGAAATGCAAAATGATAATAATGTCTTCGAATGTATTTTATTGAATTTTTAACTTATTGCTGTATTTAAATGAAAATAAGCATTTACTGTAAATATTTATTTCTAGTTTCAATTTATGTTAATAAATATTTTGAATAATAAAATATTATGGGTGCTATTTCCGAACACGCCTTAATTTAAAAATAAAAGATCGGGAATAAAATTTCATGGCTGGCTAGAGTTGAATAAGTTAAAAAAAAATGCGTAAAATTAGCGACGAGAACAGTACTAATTTTAACATAACCATTTAAAACAACAAATTATTAATACAGAATTAAATTTCCTAACTCTAACTAAATATCTGAAACCATACCATGTCTTCAATGAATGGAGACTTAACAAATGGGCGCAAGCAGTTTTTCGGAGACGGTGTTGCTATCTTATTTTTTAGATTTATCACAGACGAGACGATTATCTACAATGCGGAGTATTTACTTATTGTTGAAAGCTACTTAAAAAAAAAAGTTATTTTAATCTATTTATTATTTTATCTCCTAAAGTGTTCTCGCTGCTGAAGTGAAAAGTTATGTGTGTTACACGAGAGCAAAGTTTTTTGCATCTCGTGCCTTTGAATCTCTCGCTACACTCAGGATTCAACTTTAGAATCACTCGCTACGCTCGTGATTCAATCCTTGAAACCTTCGCTTGCTCAAGATTCAAAATCAGCACTCGCAGCAAAAAACGACTTTGCTCTCTTGTTGCACAAATAACTATTATAGTAATATAATAGAATGGAAATCTAAAATAACGGTTCACATAGTAACACAAACAAATAAAATAGCCATATCGTCGTGTAAAAATTGCGCTACACGCCATTCCGCAGCGGGTCTCTCATAACTTTGCATTTTACTTCTGTTTTGGAGACTTATTTGAGGGCCAGAGGAATTTGGAGTAGCAACCAGTTTGCGATCCTCCTCAATTTATAGTGTTGGTTGTGACAGGCCCTGGTCGTCTGGCGCCGCCGCCACCAGACGTTCGAACATAAAAATTTGCGGCGAAACGCCGTCCATTTAGACCCAAAAACTAAAACGATGTTTTACAAAATTGAATCGGAGCCCGATTTACAAAAACGTTTTCGCGGAGACATTCGCCTCGGGTTGAATGGATGGGATAACGACTTGGTGACCACTTTTTGGCCACAAACCCGTTTCAGCCGACCGCTCAAAAGACGCTATCTGTCGCGGAATCTCGATATCGATATAAAACCACGTACGTTTTGCATTGTAATTTCATATGTGTGCAACATTATATCGCGATGGGACGGCAACAAGTGAATCACGTTTTAAATGACTCGCCCGATGTTTTATGTTTTTATTTTGGGTCCGTCTGCTAAGTTATGCGGCTCGACACCAGACCTGGCATTTAAATCGACTAAATAAAAACACCTTTACTAAAACCCTTTTTCTGATCTCATGATTCAAATACGTGCTAAAATTACTAGTAACCTACTTAATGTTTAAACTTTTCAAACAGTTTTAAGAAGTTGATAGACCACAATAGATATTTTCCTCATTTCATTCCGTGTAGCAATAAAGTAAATCTTATCACAAATTAGTGGATTTAGATATCAAATTTATTAGTTTACATCAATAAATTTCTCAGTTATTTGCATAATTAAAGCTCGTTATGATTTCCTAATGTCCAATAGAGTTTGTTAAGAAGGATGTGTCAGCTTAACGTCTCTCGTGGGAGCGAGAAACAAGATGGTCGGCTTAGATGGGTACTGACATGCTCTTCCGTTGAGAAATCACCGGCGACCCCCGCTGATCATTAATAAAGAGATAGAGAAGTAAACCCTGCTTCCAGATTACCGACGAAAGACTGATTTATTCTAGATAATGATTTTGGCAATTTGTACACACAGAAACTTGATGGAGGTAATGTAGCAGGAGAAATAGGTAATTGTGTAGACGATAGATAAGTAAAGCGAGATAATTTAGTAGCAAACACTCAGCCTCATAAATAAACTCCAAACGTTAGAGAAAATCTAGTTAAGCTTGAAGCGATTAACCACGACACAATTACCGCAGCGACGCCATTTGATTTCCAGTTCCAAATAGATTTATTTGTAACAGGCTGTCTTATTTAATGTAACCTGCCCCAAGCACGTAAATAGTTTTAATCTAAATTCGAGCAAACATTTTGTTTTAACATAGCAATGTAACGTTCGTAGATTTCTGAGGAATGATAATTGGAATTGTAAGCTTAACCAAGTAGATTAAATATCCAAAGAGAAGTGAATAAATAATTGGATATAATGTCGAATAACGGGTCTAATAACGAAATTCTCTAGTTTGTTTAGTTTGATCCGTAGTTCAAATGTCTTCGGCACGAATATAAAAAATAAGCACCAATAAAAATAGATGTGACCGGGCACTTTTGGACAGTGGCAGTCGGAAGATGGCCGCGGCATAAATATTAAAATTACGAGCGACGCTATTCCGAGGGCCCGGCAGCCCGCCACTTGAGACCGCATTAACACAATTTTTGGAAGATCCAAAACTGACATTTTGTCACATCCACGTGCCAGAAGAAATGTAATTCAATCTATTAAAGACTGTAGAATTTATCTCTACTTAAAAATCAAAAGGTCAAGCTGTAGTTTCGGAGTTTTATGAATTAACTGTCACTGTTTTGATTTTTTATACGGTTAATGCACGGTCTTCGTCATAAAAATCTACGAAGATGGCGGTAGCATTATTGTGATCGTTGGTAGTTGTGCGTCAGTTAATTTTACGAGTGTGTCGAAGTAGCAAAGGTTATGGCAGTCGCAGTTACTCGAGCTAGATAATGCAGGTATCAGTTTGCAGTCGTGTGTATACAGTCGGTCTTTGGACTAGGTTCTGGAGTTCCTATTATATGGCACGAAATAAAAGCGACAATATTTTACGTTTCTCGACTTGACCCCGTTGCGTTGTCGTGACCAATTTGAAACATTGTAAACTGTGCTTATGAATTCTTGAAGCACCGCTGTATGTGGTTTCTTAGGCAGCATTAACTATAGTTTTGTTATATTCTTCTGTTATATTAGTAAGAATTATACATTTTTGTTCCAAAAGCTTCATTTTATATCTACGACTGATCTATTTTATTCATTGGAGTATTTTTTCTATCCTAACAGCGGCGACATTCTCTATTGCTCTATCTAGCACCCAATAAATCTCAATCCTAAAAGAATTATCAATTACAAGTGAATGCACATTCACGCCACACATCACAGCTCACACGCTTCGCCCGATAACATATCCTTTCATCGTTCATATTTCATCTATCATGATTATTGACGGCTTGTTTTACCCACAATAGGATCGACGCTTCCTCCTCTTTGTGAATCATGAGTCCCTGGTACATGAAAGGTCTTCGACCTAATATTGAAATTTTGTTTTTCGTTTTTGGTTATATTTTGTGTGGGCATTTTCTCTGTTAATGAGTATGAACAATGGTCGGGCATCAGATTGCATCTTGTGGGCGTCTGCGCATCGTGGGAGGAGATATTATGAACTGACGCTTCATTAAAGATAGGAAATACACTCATCATTGCTTCCCACTCGTGCTTCAATGGCTATTATGTGAATTTGCGATTTTATAGCGGTGTTGTTTATTTCTGCTTCGTTGGTTTAGTATCACAAGCACGACTTATGGTCGCGGGATTATTTCCTTACCGTGAACCCGGAACATAACAGGCTACTAAAGGACACCGTGGATTTTAGTCAGTAGAAGTCTGACAGTCCCTCCCGCCCTGTCCGGGTTGGGAGGACTCATTTGATGATTTTGAAAAAAAGCACGGCTTATGAGCAAAGAAGTTGGGTTTGATGTTATTAGGTTTAATTTCTGAATAGCAGCCACTGAGTCTGGATTTGTGGCAGGTTGGTAGTACTAGTACCTGATAGACTCGCTCTCAATGCATGGAACTTATGATATAGGTATAGGTTTATTTTTAGGCATACCTGGGCTCTGCCTAACCCATCGGGAACTACAGATGTGATATTAAACATGTTGTGTGTTAATCCAGTCATGGAGATTAAGACAAAATAAACCTTTCATTAAAGTCGCGATCAAAAATGCCCGTTAATTTTATCTTTGATCTATAAAGCCTTTTTCGGCACAAGACAAAAGTGTCTTCATTCAACTTCTAGATTTTTACTGTTACAAATTAAACGCTCGAAGTTCTAAGACTGTTGATTACACTCGCTGAGCTTATTTGTAACTTGTAAGTTATAAATTTGCATTTAGTACTGAAACTTGTGGAACTTTGGCACAAAAACAGTTGGGAGGCAAAGCCCTGACATGCAATTTTCGAACTTTGAGTTACGAGACTCATAATCAAAATGTTTGAGACACCAAGTAGGTAAGACAACAAGGCAGAATAGGGGAAGTATGGTAGATATTACAGACAGCAGTCACTTTTAGTGTTTATCGACTGCTATGTAACGTGTTGCGGGTTCGACCTCTGCACGAAACAAATACCTTATTGTTTGATCTGCTAGTACTTATACAATCCTACTAATTTTATAAATGTGAAAGTTTGCGGTAGCATGTATGTGAATGTAGGTATGTTTGTTACTCTTTCACGCAAAAACTACATAACGGATTTGGCTAACATTTGGTACACAGATAGTTTATAACCTTGTAACACATAGGGTAGTTTTTATCCCGATTTTATGTTCCCGTGGGGTAATTTTCGAGTTGTAGCAGGTGAAGCCGCTGGCAACAGCTAGTAAAATATAAATTTCATTTAAACAATATTAGGTACTATTCTAAAACAATATAAAACTGATTTACGACGTCGAGACGGGGTGTGTCTAGCACACTGTACAACGGAAAGGTATCAACAAACTCACTGTACTTACTACGAGGCGTTACCAGTAAGTATGGACGTCCTAGTGTTTCCTGCAAAATATTCAGGAAGTGTGGTTTATAACGCACTGTTATGTGTTTTAACTAGAACTCGGGTATTTAAAGTGTATATGATTAGTTGTGGGGTTTAATTTTTTTGAAATAAATGATTCGGCTAAAAAGTCACGATGTATATACGTATTAGGTATTTATTTTTAAGGTCACTTGAAATAGATAAAAGATAGAGTTGTTTTTACTTTTGCAGACGTCCGTTTTCCGAAGTACTGAATTGTTGTATTGGGAGTGTCGTATATTATATCGGTATAGGTACCTATAAAATATTTGTTCTGCTATGCTATGTAACTTAAGAAAGTTTTCTCGGAAAATTCAACAAATATGGGAATAGAGTGAAAGCTGTCCTATATTTGTTCTTTAAATGGACAAGATAATGATTGTCACAATTTTAATTAACTTTTGAAAGCTTCCTACGGATTTAATTTACCGCAATTCAAAGGAATCTGTGGTAAAGAAAAAGGCACATTATTATGAAGAAAACAATTCCATTGCAATCAAAAACAGGGATTTATGATACTTTTCGAGGATCAGAAATGTCAAAATTTAATTAAGTATGTTTAATGTCATCTTAGCCAAGAGAATGCTGGAAGCATAATGAAACCAAAACAAAGATACGTAAAAATTATGTATTACGGCATTATTCCTCATGAAAAGTTCTGAAATAAAGTTCGCGAGAGCATCTATCTTTTAAAAAAGGTTATAGTGACTTTAAACTATAACCTTTTTTATGGAAATCAAATTTGTTTTGAAGTAATGCATTATTTGCGAAGGTACTCGTATCTATTTTCATTTACCATACAATGGGCATTGTTCATTTTTTTTAATATGTTGTAATTGAAAAACCATTTCTAGGAATAGCGTTACTAATCATTAGTAACCAATCAAAAATGAAAAATGTTCATATTTGATTGATATTTTTGATAAAATACGCTTGACCTTCCTTGGCCTTCAAATGACGTTACTTTTGGCTGTACCGTTTTGTATCGTTAACTCAGAAAATAAAATGTAAGTGTCAAGTGTCAAATTAAAAATGTCAAAAATGTAAACAAAGAATATGTTTAGTTTTTTGTATATTTTATGATTATTTCTGCAACATGCCTCATAATCTCTTTATAAGATTTGCGAGAAAAGTGATGCCGTGATGTAGGCGTGTAATATTGCAAGGTTTATAAAATGTACCTACTGTTGCGAAGATCACTTAGATGTAAGTAAGATATCAAAGCTTTAGATACCTTTGTATATTCATTAAGTTAATGCATATTATATTAAGTTAATTCATAAAGTATTTCTCAGGAAAGCGAACAATAATGTCACCGCGTCGACGACTTTCCGTGTTAAAAAACCTTTCAAAAAAGATTTCAAAAATTTATTGTATTTTTATAGTAGGGGAGGCCAGGATTCTAATTTGCAGTTACTCGAGCATCATGGCGACCTATTGGATTTGAAAGAATATTTCTTTATAAGTTTCTTACAAGTTTTCTATTTAAGTGGGGGGGAGGGCGTGTAAACAGTTTTAAAACTGTAAAAAAAAAACAGTTGTACAGAAGTACTCGGGCGCGTCAGCTATTTACAGGGTAAACGCGCTTTTCTTTTTCTGATAACCAATACATATTAATCGGACGATTAACTCGAGGGGGCTGTCCGTGGCAAGCGGTTGAAAATCTAAAAAGTGTCGTATTAAAATGTCTGACGATTTGGATGTGGCACAAAGTAATAATTCATATTTCTATTGGTAAAAAACGTTATCTCGAAATACTCGAGCGCGTTCCATTTTTTTTTAATTGAACTTTTTTCATGGGGCGATGTCGGTAGAATCACGGAGAAAAGGTGAACTACCTGTTAGTTCGCAACTATCGGTCGTGATTTAATATCCGCCATCTTCGATGTACAGACGCCAGCACATCAAGCTACCACAATCTGTCAGATTTCTTTAATAAAATTTCAACCTTATCACAAAAGTAGAAGGTTAAGGTTTGAATGGTAAAATCTGACAGATTCGGGTAGGTTGACCTGCAGGCATCTGTACATAATGATCTCAGATCAAAGAAATAGGCAGATAGAGCGCTCAGAACACGCGAGTGGTTCCACCAAAGTTAATACAAAATCAAAATCGAATCACTGTACCAAGCTACACGTCGTACCAAGCTGCGTGTCGTTGTTGTTGTTTGCCAAAATATGTCGTCACGTGTCTTTAACCATTCTAAAAGTTGTTCTCAAAAGCAAAGAAAACGTTATGGAATGTAATTCGATTTGATTTTGTATTAACTTTGGTGGAACCACTCGCGTGTTCTGAGCGTTCTATCTGCCTATTTCTTTGATCTGAGATAATGATATTCAATTTTTTGAACGTAATTAATCTACCTTTTCGTAATCTGACTCGCTCGAGTATTTCTGTGGATAGATTTTTTTTTACTAATCTGGCGCGTTCTCCCACACAAACCCCACCATATGAAGGGTTGATACTTGGTACAGGTACATTAGAGGGTGCAAGAATTCTCCTTTATGATAATCTGATGCGTCAGTCACATTAAAATTCCCTTCCTGGGCTCCCCGACTAAGGATGCTATCTGACGTCTACTATCAAGAGAAAGTGACGTTGTGTTGTCAGGCAGTTTTTTTAAATTATTCACTAGTGAGGCAATGTCACTACTATTTGGTCAATCGTGACGTCAGCTACCTCAAAAATTAAAATATTAAAAATAAAATAACTATTGAGCCAATCATAAAAATATTCAAATTAGTTTCTCAAAATGCTCTAAATTTTCAGAAAATAAAATAAAATCGAATGTTTAAAAAATTAAGACAATCCCCATTCCGTTAATCATCACAAGCATTAAATTTTAAACAAAATTACCCATGACATCGTTTGATTTCAATGAATATCTTAGGAGATATCATAGTTCCAAAAATACCACAACAAAATAATGACCGCCTGGACATATTGTCATAATTGCTAAGTTAAGATCACTCTTTGAGGAGTGGTTGGAGAGGCGCTATACGGCGTCCTCATTTTCAACCTGTCGAAGTCCAAGTCAGGAATAGGGATATGGGGAGCAGTTGGAACGCGTGTGGGAAAAGGCATCCTCTACCTACCACTCACCCTAGCCACCGCTGAAGACGGAAATCGTGGGTCATATTCCACCCGCTTGCGGACGAGGAGTAATGGGTAGCTCGCCGTCCAACCGAGTCCGGTCCAAGGTTAAGAACCGAGTTACGGCGCCTCGTGTTTCACTCGCTCCTTAAGGGAACTGATGGAGACGGGACCATTAGCCCCTTCGTACACTAGGTGACGCAAGTCTCCGATACCTTACGATTTTGGTATCCATTGACGCGTGTTTGTGTTCGAACCTCTATGGGTTTGTATTGCGATAGCCGCTTGGATACCGAAGTCGTAAGGTATCGGAAACTTGAGTCGCCTTGTGTACGAAGGGCCTCTGGGCCAACGCCTGGCATGACGCGGGTGAAACCGCAAGCAGAAGTTAGTTTTAACATCAAATAGCAATACCACAACGACATGTAGTACCATAAATTGTGTGTAAAACTAAAAAGAGTACAATAGCGCCTGTCTGCGTTCGCGCAGCCAGCCCGCATGATCCACTCCTGCGCACATTCACTTCAAACCAGCCCCGGAATGCGGGAACACTAAAGTTATTGCTGGGCGTTTCAAATTTATATCATTTTACGTTTTTATTGTATGTGTAAATGTACTGGTTTAGTGAAAAATGTAGTATTTACGTGTGTTTTTGTTGTAACTTTTTCTTTTGAAAGAAATTTTATTCTGGGTCAGAAGTAAAAAAATTGTGCATAAATCCATACGTTCCATCTTATCATGGCTACAAAAAGTTCAACTATAATATTTGGATGAACATTGTAGCTATAATATTTACAATCCATACTACAGTGGTGATGAATTTTAGTGTAGTTTAGCGTACCTACACCTCTGCCTAAATTTTTTGCGATAATTAGTTTTATTTGTTACATTATATTTTAACTAAACTGAATTTATGCTGAGAAATCCGATATTTAGATAGAGGTCATTGACGGTTTTATTCTTATCGTAGTCGCATAGAAAAACCGGGTTAATACCTTGGGGCATGCAAGTGCTTGCATAGTGTAAATGGTGTTTTATTCTGCGTAATAGAATCATAATTGATTTGAAATAAGAATAAAAGATAAATAGAAAAGCTGACACAAAATAAACAAACCAGTAATATTTTTCTTTAATTAAGCGGAGTGCAGATGTTAGACCGCGTGACCAGTTGTTATTCCGAGCAGTCTGTGCCTCGCCTAACATGGCTGTAGGTAATTCTCGCCACGGGCTGCAAGGAGGTCCTGACCAAGTAGAGTGCATGACTCATTAACCGATGAACCTAAGAAATACGTTTCCGGTGAGTTTCAGAAGGTGCAGTAGAAACTGCGAGAACTGTGTGACCTCGACTAAGGTCAAAAGCAAACCCGAACCTACACACATAAAAAAAAAAAACAATTTTTTTGGGGATATCTGCAAAATGATGAAACTGACTTTAGACAGTAATTTGTTTCCAGGACGATAGGAGTAAGGCTAGAGTTGGCTATCACCGTCTGTTAGCAAAAAAAAAAGGGGAAAAAGAGATGTGATCTCAACGTAAGCGCGGGGACAATCAGCCATTGAATCGGGAATTCGTTCGGATCTGTTAAGGCAAATTCGGTTGCAGTAGGGAGTTATAAAAATTCTATCGAGGGATACGAGATTACGATCCCAAGATAGATTTTAAACTTTGTTATATATCCCGCGAAATTCAAAGACAATTTCGACAGAACATCAGAAATTGGTTTAGTTCAGCAGAGAGAAGTAGGAAACTAAGAAAAAAAAATCTGTTACAAAAAACCCAATCCAATTTGTTGCAAATGGAAATACTGCATTAATTTTTGTATTTGTAACCGTAAAAGATGGTGAGCGATATGACCTGTCCTCGACCAAACGCGGGTACTTTGTATTGCAATTATTGCAGTCATACGAGACAATGAAGATGAATATTTACCATCCACCTATTTGGTCAGACTTACTTAAGATTACTAACAAATATACAACAAAAAAGATGACATTTATTAATTAATAAATGGTTTTTTCAATTTGTTCCCTATAGCTAACAAAAGTGACAGGATTAAAAAAAAGAATTGTTTGTATCCAGTCACATAGAAAAGCTGGCTTCAAAAAATTCCATACATCCACATCTACACTAATATCATTTAAAGAGGAAAAAAATGTTTATTTGTAATGGATAAACTCAAAACTACTGGACTGATTTTAAAAATTCTTTCACCATTAGAAAGCTACATTTTCTGCAAGTAACATAGGCTATATTTATATACGCGCGGACGAAGTCGCGGGCGAAGTGCTAGTTACAAATAAAAACGCTTCGGATCGTATTCGCTTAGCTGGCTATAAAACTATCTTCATTTACATGACTTTATATCAACCCATCTTCTTCGAATAATGAATAGATGTACAATCGACAAAGTTGAATCATGACCCACCATAAGCTTATTTTATAACAAAGACATTTTCGACAAACAATTAGGTTTACATTAGCCCGTAGGAACATAAAACAAATAAACATCTGGTAAAAAAAAATCCAATCTTTGTGCAAATGGAAATACTGGATTCATTTTTGTTTTGTAACCGTAAAAGATGGTGATCGATATGACCTGTTCGACCAAACGCGGGTACTTTGTACAACTATTGCAGTAATACGAGACAATGAAATCTATTTACTCCACTCTATTTGGTAACTTAAGATTATGACCCTTATTACCCACAGGAATTGTCATAAAATCATCTTCAATTACTCCCCTTAGCCTATCTCCTTCGTATAATGAATAGGATTCAAACTCACCGATACGGCCAAGGTCGCCGGTTGTCTGTCGCTCCAATCAATACTATTTCATTATGCACGACAAGCCGAACGGGTGACATTATACCTACTTCATAGCTACCTGTATGTACTATGACTAGTACTAGGACCGCAACACCTGCTGTGTTCATATAACTGCATTATACATATATCATGGTATATCTTTAATTAACTCTATTAAGTTTTGTTGAAATCAAAATCAAAAAATTTATTTCAAGTAGGCCAGTTACAGGCACTTTTGAATTGTCATAGACAATCAAAGGAATATTATTAAACACTACAAAAGTTATGGTGCTACAGTCCCAGTCATAAAACATAAAAACTGTGAAAGTACCGTAACATGCCCGTTCCAAGATGTAGATCTCTATGGAGAAGAACGTGCAAGAAACTCCTGAGGCGGACTGCGTGAGTGAGAGGATACTGTCCTCCCTCCACTCCAGCCGCAGTGGTAGACGCCCACGGCGTCGGACACCGGCAGACGATCTCTAGCCACCGTAGGCGCGGGCATGCGGGCAGCGAGTAAAGGAAGACTCGCTGTCCGACCAGGGACCGTGCCTGTGTCGACGGCGCGTTGTGTCAGCATGATGACGGGGCTCCCCTCTAGAGGGCCAAAGCCTGCCGGGAGACAATGAAGAGGTCGCGAGACTTCTCATTACCGTGACCCCGGAACATAAAGGGCTATTGAAGGACACCGTGGATTTTAGTCAGTACAAGTCTGGCAGTAACTCCCGCCCTGCCCGGGGTGGGAGGACTCATTTGATGATTTTAATGTTAACAAAACAGTAGGTTTTCTTTGTTCGATAGCCGGCTGTTAACAAATGGGAACACTTTGTATATAACCTACGAAAATCTTTAAACTGTCACTTAGGGGATAATTCGGGATAATCTTCTGTGATAGGTAATTCTATTTTTTTGCTCCCGATATTTCAGCGTTGTTGCAAACGCCATGATCGTGTGTCTGACTCAATTAATGACGGAAAATATTCTGTAATGGTGACAGTTTTTTTTTCTGAAACCGGAAGGTCAAAAAACGGAACTTATAGATTCGTCATGACTGTCTATCTGTTGTCACAGCCACTTTATATCCGAAACTATTAGAACTACGCAGTTGGAACTTGATTCCCAGGAAAATTAGAAAGAAAGTTTTATTAGATTTTCATATCATCGATATCCCAGAAGTAGCCATGGAGTCTCGACTTGTGACCGGGTGGAATAAGTTAGTATTGTAACTGTGCTTAAACTTTCCGGGTTTTTTAATGTAATTTGATATGTATTAATACCTATTTATAAACCACTGTGTAGACATCCAGTTTCCAGATGGACCTACTTGATAGTGAAGTGACGACTCCCATTACCCACGACACGTCATTAAAATGTATCAAAAAATATCGCGGATGAAAGCATTTTCAATTTATTTGACACTCCTTCTCATTTATGATAACTTGATCAATAATTATTAAAATAGGTACTGAGAACGTCCCAACTGTCAAAGTGATCTTTTATCACACCAAAGCGCCCGTTGTAAGGCTTATAAGCTTTAAGCTTAAGGAGTCAACTTAAACTGGTGTCCATGGCGTATAAAAACATGGCATCGAATGATTTGCGGAAATTACTGTTTAATTGGGTATGGGCGTCGCATGCGCAACCGGTTGATGGCGGATGCACGCTGCGATTGTCTCGTCCTATAATCACGCCAATAAATGGTTCGGTTTCGATCGGTTATTGTCGTATCGACTTACGATCACTGCCCTTAATGGAACTGGATCCAGTTTACAGCGACTTGAGATTCTAATTAATATTAAGACCTGTTCAAATGAGGTTCAAGTTGTTTGTCTGATCATAAATTCGAGCTGTGAGGGAAACCTTATCCTTTAGGCGCACGCGGCGAAGTTGCCAGAGTCGCGTGTAAATGACGGGGTCAAAGACCTTCCATGAAACCTTCTTCTGTATTTGTTGACTTGATCAAAGACAAAGAGATATTGTAATTCTGCAGTTTGATACCTTTCAATAAAATTGAACTCGCCACATCGCATTTCAATATTGATTAAAAATAATATGACTTATTGGTCACATTTGGTTGGCGGCACGAGCGACATAATTTATCGCTGGGTTATTCTGTCACACACGCCAATATGAAATATGACCGCATTACGAAAGTCTTGACTGAATGTTTTATACAATAACGTAATTTGTGAAAGCCATTATGCTAATTTATTGACGTTTTTATGTTCTCCGGCGCTTCGACGTCGACACGAGACGATTTGCGTTCAAACGTCGCCATCTTGATAAATAATTATGAGACTGTGACAGTTGAAATATTAACCCGTCCAATAGGCCACTGGCAACACTAACTTTTGTATTATGTTAATTGTTAGACATATAAAAATAACTCACTGGCTAATATTTTGATTGGCCGAAAAATTAATATTAACACCGATTTATATTATAATCGAAACTTGATACGGATGATATTGTTTGATTGTAAAACTTTTAACTCTTGCTATTTATATTACTTCTTTATATTCTTAATGTTACCCCCACTGGGATGCTATGACAGGAAGCCTCCACGTGCGCCCGTGGACTGAAGTTCTCTCTCGGTTACGTCCGGGGGGAACACCAGTTTTTCGGGCCGGTGCACCCTGGGATGCGGGCAAAAACTCTTCCTTAGGCACACAGTGCCTAAGGAAGAGTTTTTGCCCGCATCTCTTTGGCCGTAGGGCCGTGGGGTCTCTTGGCCGTATGCGAATAGCCTGTCGTGTGGACGCTCCAACGCGTGTCCCTCTGATTAGCAGAGGGCACAGCGGCGGAGCGTGCTTGCGGACGGTGAGTGATGGGTAGCTCGCCGTCCGACCAAGGACCAAGCCCGGGTCGGTGGCGGGTCGTGTTTCGCGCCATATGCCTGCTGGGGTCGCGGGTTTTTCTTAACCCAGGATACCGTAGCCCCGGAACGTAAAGGGCATAAGAAGGAACACGGGTGGATTTTAGTCAGTAAGAGTCTGACAGTCCCTTCCGCCCCACCCAGGGCGGGAGGGATAATTATTTTGATGATTATACCACCTAAAAAAAAGTTACCTCACTGTTCCGTGGTTACCTATCAGTGGCGTAGCTAGGCCGTATCAAAACATTTTTGGGGCCCTCCTAAGTGTATCTATAGTTTTGGAAAATGAAGACAATAGCATACTGACTCGTTTAAATAATGCTATTACTGATGTTTTTAAGGGAATTTTGATAGAAACTAACTAGAAAATTGAGAATGTTGATCGACTGATCGTAGCTCATTGATGACAATTGCATACCTAAAGCCTTTTTGAAAATTGAGCTATGTTAGGAGTTCGATAATTATCTAGTGCTTTATGGCCGCGATAAGTTTTATGTTTTCACTTTTATTCCAATGGTCGGACCTCTGTTTTGTAGCAGGATATAATAAACCTGATGTACATCTATTTCCCAAAGATAAAATATTAAAAAGGAAGTGGAAAATGCTATAAAAAGCAAAAATTTTGTAGCGAAGTATAATAGCAGTAATTTTGAATGTGTTTTTTTGGTAAACTTCGGTAATATGGTGGAGCTAGTGACGTCCTGGTAAAGTTCTGAAGCAGGAACGTCAATAGCTTAGCTTTCAAAAGCTTTGAGGACAAAGCCCCCAACAAATTATTTACAGAAAAACCCACAAATGGAAACAGTTTCAAACAAGGAATTATTGTACCAAGACGGTAATTAAATAAATCACTACGGGAAAAAAACTTCTCGGTAATTATCACCTCCATAATAGCCTATAATTTAAAAAAAATAAGGAAATTCTACCAAAATGTAATGACGCCTTTTGGCGAAAAAGATGTAAACGGCCAGACTTTTTTATTTAGTTAAACCTAAAGCGATACGAAACATTAACTTTATGTTTCGCTATTAAAACCGTAAAAGCTTACACCTAAATTAGTAGTACAAGTATATTGCAGGTTTAGTGCGCTTTTTAAACCTATTCGAACGCGATATCGTAAACTTCAACCATTCCATACAAATTGAAGTTTGTTTGTGCGACTTCGTTCCTTTCTATTATTGGAAAACTTAACTTTATGCTGACATGATATCAAAAATAGGTTTCGTTTATTAAAAAATGATAACACAAAATGTCATATTTACTTATTTTATGAATCTGTCAAAATCACGAACTAAAATTTGCTTATTTTTTAAGTTTGTATTGGTTTTATTAATTTCGCCGCTTTTTGTGTTCATTCTAGAAGGTTATTTTTAAAGTTCATGTTAACAAAACATTTTAAGAATTTAGAATGGAACCTATTGTTAGCCACGTGACATTAGATAAATAATCATAGACAATTCGTTATGGTTTTTTGTCCAATCTATAATAAAAACATAGGGTCAACGTTCTTATTCTTTCTTCTCGAATAAAATACAATATGGATTTTTAAGAATATAAGAATTAAAATAGAATAACTGGTTGCAAAAAAGACTGTTTTTTTTTTATATTTCATTTTGCTTTTATGGTTGCAAAAACCAGTTTTCATAGATGATAAATGAGAAGGCGGCAGCCTTATCATTTATCTACGATATAGATACGAGTAAAAGACCTTTTTGTGTATTCATGTAGAGGAAGTTAACTACGTATGTATGGTGAGCAAACGCAAAAGTTACACTTAGGGTGCCTTGTATACGGCGCATGTAACCCGCGCAAGTAAAGATGCGGGTTACCCGCGCGAGTAACATGCGCAAGCTACTTGATCAAGCTACCCGCGGGGGCGTGTACAACTGTATACGGCGCATGTAGCTTGAGCATGTTGAGGCACTTCCGCGGATTACATGCGCTGTGTACAAACACCCCATTAACTGAAATAATAGCTGTTTAACCACATACCTATTGATTTCAGAGTCATATATATAGAAAATACAAAATACAATAAAACATAATATTATAGAAACGCTATTTTACGTAAACTGACAATATTTCAATTTAAACTTTGGTGCACAACTTTCGTCTAAATCAAAATGTCATGGAAAGATATAATCATAGCCACTTTATTAACATTCGGTTCAGAAATTCTAAGCCGTGAGTACAATGCAGGTCGGAAGTGCTAAAACTCCTACATGTGTGAAACACTGGTGTTACCATGTAGGCAGCGTATGTTGCACTTTACCGTCTCTAATGACTTCCTCTCTGCTCGAAATTACCTGCTGTTTGTGACTGTACTGTCTCTGGGTACGGACGAAATTTATGAAAAGTTTTATCTTATGTTACACAAAAAAGATGCGTGTACCCAGAGGTATTAAATCTTTCGAGTTTCAGAATTTAAAATTCAATGCGTAGATGTTGTATTTTTAAAAGCGATCTCTTATTGTGGTCAAAACGATGCTTAATGGGTAGTTCTTCGAAATTTGATTCTTTGACTGATTCATATGGTCAAATTTTAGGCCTTCCCCTTCAGCTCAGTAACACACGTTCATATGAAAATTCGCCACTTGCATTTATTTGTTTGAGGCGACTTCTTTTTACAAAGTAGTTTTTAAGATATCGACGTCCAAAAATTTTGTGCCCAGATGAATCAGATTTTTTTACAGATGTAAATAAAAATGGGCTTTGTAATAAGAGAAATAATCATAATATTATAACAACAATATTATTTATTTATAAAACAATTAATTTATTAACAGTGATCATATTATCAAGGAAAAAATCTGGTCAATTCAACAATAAAATTCTTGTTTTTAAACTAACAATTACAGAAATAAATACTTACAGAAAAGCGAGAATTTTGTTATAAATAGGTACTAGATAGTTATTTTAATGATACGTTATAATATTCTCTCTGTTTACTTTTGTTTTTCTCTCTATTTTTTCAAATATAATTCTTTCATTTCTAATTTGTACGCAGCATACTTGCCTGGAACTTTTCTTATTTTCCATCTAGAGGATGAAAAATTCGTACGTTCTGTGAGTCTCTTTTTCTCATAGATATATTTTTTTCCATCTTTTCTACTATGCGGGACTATTTCCTAAACAGCAATATAAAATAACATAGATAGAGTTTGACTAATAAATGAATAAACACCGAAGAATAATGTCAAAATTATGTCACAGTCACACTCTACTGACATGAAAAAGTAAAATAACGTAACAAAAGTGCTCCTTTCTGGCTGGAAAAGAGGAAAACTAATTTATTTTCAGATTCATATGGGTTTTTGAACATATGAATCAGGTACAGATGAATCATGATTTTGCCTAAAATCATGCTTAACTCATCATTCATACAGACTTCAGTATTATCATTTTTTAAACGAAACGGTAACCAAAATAACATTACACGAATTACTCAGATCTAAAGTCTTAAAACAGCAAAACTAAAGTCCGGAATGAATTATGGCATTGTAATCAGCAAGGTACCTAAACCAAGCACAGATGAATCAGACATTTACCTCTGTTATCACCATTAAGCAACCAGCCTCATGTCCGCCTTCTAGCACGTCCGTTGTACGACAGGTTATACGTGGAAAATCCCAGACTCTCATCATTATTCCTCGATCAAGTACAGTCAAGCAAAGCTTACTCCACATGAATCAGTATTATACGTGACACTTCTTAGTTTACTGCAAGAAAGCTACACTAACGTAGTTATATCTAATATGTATTTTTATTCGTGAAGAGGTCAATTAATTACCTTTCGATATAACTATACTGTTATATTGATGAATCAAACCTGAAATGCGACATCGACCATTTTGTTCCGGAAAATGGGAAACGGACGCCCTATATGAAGTCTGAAAGCTCAGACTTCCGTAATTTCTTATTTACCTTTCGCATATCCCCTGAGATAGCTCCTACTATTGAACGAACAATGAGCGATTTGCTCCCAGGTAGACCTAAAGTTTAAACTGTACAAGAAATATTACATGCCGTTTTTTAGTTGGTTACAGTAAATATACCCCAGTACATCGTTTTGTCTCTGAAGAACTACCCCTGGTGATTGAATCTCCAGCGCCTATGGGGTCTAATAGCGAGATTCAGTCCGACGTGAAACCATGAACTTGAAGCCTTAAAAACTAATATTGAAATCAATTAAATGAAATAGCAGTTGAACTTAGTTTTATCGTAATATGTTATTGACATTACTAGTCCCAACTTCGAAACTACACCCTGCTATCCTTTAGGTCCTTCGGGTCCGTTGTCACCGACAAATCAAAGTGCCTCATATGCATTGAGGGGCAGTCGACCAAATATTTAAAAAACATAAAACGGTAAGTACACAAAATAACAGACGATTATAATCTGAGGTCTTAGAAAACGCAGTCCGGACTGAGCTAAGGGTGTTTAAAGAAAAACAATTACAATATTGTGAATAATTAGCACTAGAACTTAGTTTTATCGTAATATTTTATTGGCAATTTATACTCCCAATTTCGAAACAACGGCCTGCCTATCCATAAATTGATAAAAGTGCATAACAGTTTTGCTAGAAAGCTACTGAGTTTCTATTTATTTTTATTCGTGAATATCTAACAAATATTTACTGATTTCCGTAAACCTGAACTCCACCTGAGATATTTCGGGTGGGAATAAAAGCTGAAATAAGTCAGAAAGCTCCGTTTTCCGTAGTTTCTTATTTACCTGTCGCATTTCCCCTGAGTGCTCCTTCATATTTGAACGAACAATGACGCGACGGCTTCCAAGGAAGTTTAAACGTCAAGACGGACACACGATTTTTTTGTTGTAAATATGGCCAGTAACGTTTTACTTTTACAATTCCCTGATGATTGTTCTCCTGCGCCTAGTTAGCGAGATTAGTGACGTAAAACCGTCCTGAAGCCTTAACTTACGTAACCTAGAAGATATACGCTGATTTTTTAGGTAACTTTATGGTGGATGGCGGAATGGCTGGAGAGATAGCATGCTCTCCATCGGAATTGGACCGGATGGATGATGAGTGCTTCGTATGCCGTATAAGTAGGAAACCAACATTGGCGAAGACTGCCCCTGATTTATATGGTGCCTCAAAACCTGGAGTGCCCAGCTTGTGAGTAGCAGCGCCCGGATCTTCTCCCAGTGCGCTCTCTCTCTCTCTCTGTCTGCGGTTCCGTAAGTCCATGACCGAGAGTTAGAGCGTTGTTGCCTGGTACTGAGAGAAGAGAGAGTGGTGTAAGAAGCTGAAAGAGAGCCGAGGTACTATCTATCTCCCTTTCTATTTGCAGCAGATGCACCGAGCGCCGGAGCACGCATAAGGAGTCCCGCTATCATATGATGTAAGTCTATAGCTGCAGAAGGCAATGGAGTCCGCCAGTTAATATGTGGCCTGAAACCTGACTGAGGATGTGAGGAGGCTACCACAGAGATCTGTCATCTCCTTCCTCCCATCCCATGTGTCCCTGATGATAAATGCTTAGTGTTGGTAGGTAAACACTAACCTATACCTTTTTTTTTCTGATCAGAGGGACACGCGTTGGAGCGTCCACACGACAGGCTATTCGCATACGGGCAAAGAGACACAGTGCCTAAGGGGTCTGTACCTATCTGAGAGGGAACTCCAGTCCACGGGCGCACGTGGAGGTTTCCTGTCATAGCACCCCACTAACCTATATACACCTACCGTCACTAAGAACTTATCAGCATAAAGCAGGGGTACACTTTTATGACCGTAAAAAGCCCCGGTTTGCGACCTCCATATAATTTCAGAAGCATAAACATGATTAAACGAGATGTAAAGATAGATATTAAAAGCGTTGTACAGCATTTAGTAATTAACAGCAGTGCTCCCATTGTTTTGTACAAGTGATTTATATTCTGTGGCCGCGAATTAATTGTGTGGAAGCCGTTAAAGATTCTTTGAATAAACATAGCGTGCTCATTTTCATTTTTGTTACGATAAATTTACGAATTTGGGGGTTGTTCGTGAAGTTCCAGCAATAATTTTGAAGACTTTGTTTGGCTAAGTTTTAAGGTTACCTAACATGAATTTGAGCAAGCGTGACTCAAAGTCTGAGTCAATGTATCAAGCCTTGGTCTTGATGAAATTAATTAACTAATCCTATCTACGTTATCAATTCAATTTTTTTTTTATTATTTTATTTTAATTGTCTGTTATATGAAAGCCAAAACCAAAATAAGAGACAGCGGCAATAGGATTGAGCGAACAAAAGCCACTAATTAAATATTTGTTTGATCTTTTCCTGCTAGAGATATCTCCTTGCCCTTTTTAATTTTAAAATAGGAAGGAAATAGCGTTTTACCGACAACGTTTTTTAAAAAATCTAAAATTAAAAAACGTCCTTTAAAAGGGCCTCAAAAAGATGCAGCTCTTAGATACTGCAGGCGTCCAAAGAGTAAAGACTACGATGAACGCTTTGTATTAGGTGGTCCGTATTTGTTTGTGATCTATAAATGTCATAATACTATTATATATATGTGTATAATACTAGCTTTGCTTATATCACTCAGGACCAAAGCAGGTGTAAACTGGTGAAAGAATTTTTGAAATCGGTCCTGTAGATTCGGAGCCTATTCAATACAAACAAACACTCAAGTCTTTCTTCTATATAGCATTATAGTGAAGAAAAAAAAGTTACAACTAGAAATCATTATTATTTCAAGACACAATCATATTAATTGTTATTTTGTACTTATTAAGTTTAACAAGCGTGTAATTTACTAGAGGACCACTTTATGAAACATGTGTTCATTAGCAAGTTCCAAGAACTGGAGCGTCTGTTTAATTAGGACCTTATTTTTGTTTGTTTAAGTTACCCTAATGTTACTAGATTTGAACTATAAGTTTATTTAGTAATGTTTATGTTTGAGGACTAAGCCTCATAAATAAACACAAAAATTAAGCTAACATTGTACAAAAATATCAACTGTTTAACCACAGAATCACAGATTAATTTACCCTTAGCACGAATTTTCAGTATTTGAGACGTAAAGTAAACTGGAACTCTGACAATTATTTCAAATTGACAATTTTTAAGGAAAAAATGAGTTCCTGCTTCGCACATCAGAGGCGCTGTTCCAAATACTGTAAAGTAAAAGAGAGAAAATTAGTGCTAAGGGTAAACGACTTTTTAGAAATTGAGTTTAGAGCTGTTACGAGTTAGAGTGAAACCTAATCCACATTTTTTTTTTCAGTTTTAAATATTTTCATGGCCTTTTTACTCGAATTGACAATAGTTTTATTAAGAGAGCATTCTAATCCTAAAAGTACTGTTACAAAAGCGAGTAATTTGTTACCTTTTCACGAATCGACCATCCTGAAATGTCGCATATTATACGTTGTTAGGTGTACATAAACGGATATACCTCAGTTTCCTTCATTTCCCGAAAACTAGCACTGTACCCATAACACGAGTTTTCACTAGTTTACTTTATAGCGTCTTTCTAGTATTTACTGCGTTTCTTGTATGGAAAAATGGAACAGCGCCTCTGGTGTGCGTAGAAGGAACTATTTTTTTTCCTTGAATGTCAATTTGAAAATGTCCAAGTTCCAGTTTACTTTACGGCAGAATTGCTGAAAACTTATGATAAGGTCTCTGTTTCTGAGGAAAGCAGCAATAACTTCCTTATAAATAATATGTCGCCACGTACTACGGAAATGTTAGAAACGCTTGTTTGCCCTTTAAAACAAAAATCAAATTGAGTTTCAAACATTATGGAGTCCAGATCAGTTTGAAGTCTTTATGACGCGGTGTGTAGTGTCTACGTGATAACATCAAATAGTATAAAAAAAAATACCATGAAGTTTCTGCAGGATTTCAATCGTGGACTCTAAGTCCTACATAATGTATAGTGATGACATATGCCCTACACATAACGAGGAGACAAATCATCTTGATCGCATTTGTCCGTCGTACGATGACCCTTCCTTTCAATTCCGCATTTTCCGGTCTAAACGCTGATAGCATCTAGAGTGGTGCCGCCGGCCTAATGGGATCCCGGGGTTACGCTTAATGCTCTTAATAATACAATCGCGGGACTGACAAATTGCAGCGTCCCACGGGATTGGGGATGGAAACCATTGCTGTAATCGGTTTAGAGGGTAAACAATGTGATAGCGTGGTGGAGTATGTTCGTGTTGCTTAATTTTGACTTACTTGATAAGCATGGTTGTTGCTTTGTAAATAGGGGTCTGATTCATTAAGGGTAGGTCATATGTGGCACAATCGCGAATTGAGAACCTCCTCCTTTTTTTCGTCGGATAACAAGTGCACTAAATTAGACAAAATTTAATAGTCGTTTTTTATAAAACACAATTATTTACCAGATTGCACGGTATCGTGGAGATGAGTGGACGAAGTGCGCGTAACCTATGTACTCTGATTTCAAAAGAAAATACGCGTTTCACGTGAGGGACAGTTATTCCAGTTTTCGCAAAAAAATGAAAAAAGGTAGAAGAAAATAAAAATTGGACAATACATAATAAAATAAACAACATGAACAAACGTGGCTGATAATGTCTGTCATTATCAAATCACAATTAAAATTTCACCTGTTATGTGTCAGACAACTCTGCTCCAAATTGACACACAATACCTTTCTAATTTTGTGTCAAACTCAAGTGCAAACTCCTCAATAATTCCGAAACTACCTACTCAGCGGAGCGGGAAAAACTTATCAAACCTCCCTTTTTTTTTAATCGTGGCTTCTTTTTATTCTGCGTCCATATTTTAAATAATAGTTTGTGTTAGAATATTCAACCTCATCGCCGTCGTGGGCGATTATGGCCGGCCACACGATGGCTCCATACCTTATAGAAAACATGATCGCTTGACCCCATGGCGCCCCGCGCTGGTTTCGCACCGGTATTTCTAAGGCGGGAGTAGGTATTCATATGCAAAAGCATATAAATTACTTAAGGTTAATGCTATAGGTGACTCAGATTCTAAATTATATTATTGTAGTGTTAATTTAGAATAGAATTGTATGCAAAATATATTGCTTTTTTTGACCTTTCGCAGATTAAAATGAACTTGTGAATTTTTAGTTCGTTAAGCTAATTCTCTATCAACAGTTCTTTTATATTTTAAATCTTTTCTACAGTTTAATTCTGTTTTATTTAGTTTAGTTATCTTTTGCGCTATCTCCTCGTCTCATCGTTTGGACTGGCTGCTAATTAAATTGCGCAGTGGGCTGTGATTTAATTATCATTGGTCAGATTCGGTTTTAACTTAATTTGTGGTTTAGGTACGTGGTTCATTGTATTTTGCTTTTGTAATTATTTTCCTGAGCTAATTTTGTAATGAATAAAATACTAATGAACGGTAATCGGTATGTCAGAGAGTTATAGAAACAAGTCAGCGCATAAAGTGGGGCGCGCTCATGACGCGATCAGTGCTATTTGCAATTTCTACTAACTAAAATGAAAATCACCCTTGCGACTACGGTATAATGATGCAATTCGACTGACTTAGGTACGGTATCCACCAAAGCGGAGAGTAGAGATGTGTTAGAATAACCAATCACAGTCTAATGACAACTGAAGCTAAGCGGAGAGGAGATGTGGACATCTGATTGGTTATTCAAACACATCTCCTGTCCTCTCCACTTTGGTGGATACCGGGCCTAACGACGTCGTCGCAAGGATAGCGTGTTTTCTTTTTCATCTTCCCGTAGAAAACCAAACGTAATACTAATAAACCATAACCCATAAGTCGTAATGGTAAAAGGATGATTTTCACTTGTAGTTGGAATCGGTTGAATTGCGTTAGGTACATCGCGTCTTTGGCATAGCTCCCTTAAAACTTTTACAGCCTTATTACTAAAACTTAAACATCTGTTGAACATTTGTCTAAAAAAAGTGAGACTGCCAAACAGCCCTTATTTCAACGTCATAATCTGACATTTTTTTAGACAAGTCTTCAGTGAAAATTTATCAGTGTGGCGACCTGTTTGAACTTCAACACCTCAAAATCCTAAACTTTATGAGACCAAACTTTGAAATGACAAGCACATTCTGTATACGAGTATTATGTTGTAGACAGCTGCACTATTAAACAAAGTCTTGCAAACAAAAGAAAAAAAAAAATACAGCAAAATGTTTAAAGAATCCTCAAAACAAAAGCTGGTAACTTAACACTTCACAATGTGCCTGTACACGTTTGTTTTACTGGAACACGAGCATACCCCTACTTCGTGATTAGTGGCAGTTAATCCATACAAATGTTGTCCCTAATTGGAGTAATAAATATCAAGTTTCACTGTGTCTTCCTTGTTCTAATGTTACAGTACTTGTAAACTTGTAACTACATGTTTTGGTGCGTTTTATGGCCTGCGGATCTGACTTAATAAGGTGATTGCGTCGATGTAGCCCGCGAAATTCAATTTTTTTTACGTTTTTTGCAATTTGCAGGCCAGTGACATGTTGTAACTTTATAACAATATGAGTTGCGGTAATAACAAGTATAATTTTAAATATTAAAAATATCAAAAAATTCGCTCCATCAGCTCTCACATAGAAAAGGTGCATCGTAGTTAGATTTCGGAGATTTTAACATGATGCACCTTTTCTATGTGAGAGCTGATGGAGCGAATTTTTTGATAATTTTTATATTTAAAATTATACTTGTTATTACCGCAACTCATATATTTATAAAGCTACAACATGTCACTGGCCTGCAAATTGCAAAAAACGTAAAAAAAATTGAATTTCGCGGGCTGATTGGAGCATCCCCCTTAAGTGCTTATTGTGGGTGTCTAAGCTCAACCTTTTGTGTCTGTTTTTTTTACGAGGCAAAATCATCAAATGAGTCCTCCCACCCCGCGCAGGGCGGGAGGGACTGACATGACAGACTTGTACTGACTAAAATCCACGGTGTCCTTCAGTAGCCCTTTGTATGCCGGAGTCGCGGTATACGTGTGGCCCTCTATAGGGGGGTCCCGTCATTATGCTGAGGCTCCTTGAGGCGAGGCTCCTCGACCCGGGCATGGTCCATGGTCGGACAGCGAGTTGCTCTTCACTCGCCGCCCGCATGCCCGCAACTTTTTGTGTCTAGGAACTTTTAGTGAGGGTTAGTTTCATAAGGCACCGACCCCGCTATAGTCGACATCTGCACGTAACGGGGTAGATGTTATAAAACATGTTTGCAGTATCATTATGATTTGATAGAAAATCTCCAGTAGATAGGATGTTTTTCAACGCGTTGTATGGCTCGAGGAGCAGACTTAAGAGCTTATTATATGGTGCCTGGGAACTCGGACCTAGTAAAAGAGAGTTGGTTTCATCCGGCCCGCTGCCCCTGCCCCGTCTACGGGTTGGTTGGGAAAAATTGTATCATCAACCCCGTTATAGTGTAACGGCGTGGATACAATGATCAAAACATGCTGCTATAAGATTATGATTTGAACGAAAATCTAAAAGTAAATAATGTTTTCAACAGCAAAAAAAATATTCTGTCCGACCAACATTTTTCAACGTCCAACGGTTTTCAAAGATTTCTATGAACACCAATCAAATCTTGATAACGTTGTCAGTTCAAGAACTAAATTACTATTTTGACGTGTATTTTGGAATAGAAAGCTCTCGAACAAATTGATATGAACGAAATGTCTGGAAGGTATTGTAGAATACTGAGCTGTCAGTAACATTAGTTTACAAAGACAACCGCAAACAATAACTATTATTTTACTAACTAATAACGTTATTGAAGGGATTATTTAGAATTATTTAAGTCTACGATCAATAGACACGTAAATACTTCAAAAGGTGAAAGCTGTCTGTGTTGTATTAAAAATAATGAAAACGAATGACTTTGGAAATGATGAACGACTGGAAATGATGTATTGAGTCAAGTAGTCTCTGTATATCTTACTCGAAAGCATGAAAGTTTACTTTTCTCCTGTATTAAGAAATTCATTTTTATGAATGCATTGCTTCGATTCCTTAAAATTATACACGTTTTCAGTTCGCGACGCAATTTCAAAGGCCTTATCACAAGATTTCCGGATTTTACCATACAGCGTACTTCAAGTAATAGACGTTTGTTGTACTTACTTAAAAATGGAAAAGCGCCTCAAGTGTACGAACGTGAAACTATTTTAACATCTAGTTAACGTGAGTCTCCGTATATTGTACGTCACAAAAATGTGAAAAGTCATGCTAGGGCCTCGGGTTCAGTATCTTGTCTCGCTGTGATTGTAAGTTAACATCTACCCGCTGATAGAAATGCAGTCGAATTGAGAACCACCTTTTTGAAAAACTGCCAAATCGAAATACGACATTCTGGTTTTAAATCTAGTCATCAGGAGAGTTCCAAGAGACCATCGTCTTATTTATGGCCAACCCCGGAAGTAAGAAAAATCTCGGGTCCACGAAAATTTTATCCAGAAAATGGTCAACAAGAGTTTCTCACGGGCGCACCCCTGTAAACCTTTCAACGGCGCTCCAGGGCTGCCAGGGCGCCGCGGCGTCGTACTATTTGTTAATGATGATAATTCTTTAAAAGATATATTATTTCATCAAGCATTATTTATAAAATACACCTGTAGCTAAAGCATAAATACTATTTTTTATTACAGATCGGAAATATAAAATGTATATGTTTATGATCGCTAATCATTAGAAATCCGTAAATCCAATTATAATATTCCACATAACAACAAAGCAGAAAAATATTAATAAAATCCAAATTGGACGTTGACTAAAAACGCTGATAGACTAGTTGAAAAGGTCATTTACAATTCAAAGTGAATTGGCGACTTAAATATTAACATAAGAATAGGATCAGACAATATTATAATAGAAACCTTATAATTAATGGTAAATAAGTTTCAATTCTCTATGGAACTCCTGACGTAACTGAGAAATTTTAGCATTTACATTCAAAGGAATTTGATCTTTGATCTCAGAGATAGCGCACCCATATAATGTCTAGTTTAATATCTAAGTAGATTGGATATTGATGTTTTATGGCGCTTATATCTACTTATCTAGCCACTACATACATGGTTTTTAATGCGACGATAAAAGTAATTTATTCTGCATTAAAATGTCTGCATTGTTATGCGTAATCCGGTTTCCAAATTAGAGGCGCCACTGTTTTGTTATTATGACTTGAAACTTGTTACCGACATCTTTATTGCTAAGGTAGATAGAGAAAAGTGTTTATGAAATGATTTTATTTATATCTACTAAACTCAAATAAGTTATTATGTATAAATTGTATAAGCTGCAGAGAAAACTCAACCCCTTTGTTAGAGACACCACTACCAAAGTGGGTAAGTTTTCTCTACCGAATGGTCAAGTTAATTTTGACGAGATATTTATGAAAACGATCTGCCCCTGCTTCACACTCTAGTTCAAATTTTAAATCTACGTACTCCGCGAATTTTCCCGAAAATTTTCGGACATACAAACCTTGTGATAACAAGAAAAAAAAGGATAATTTAATTTGATGCAGTTGTTTGTAATTAAGTGTATCAGACAAAACGGGATCCCTACGTGCGTGCGAAAGTTGATGGTTCGAGTTTTTCTTTCGCACGCACCAAGATCTTTACCGAATACGACCAGTAGACGGGCATCACGAAGACATTTGTGATCCAAAATTTTTTACCAATAGGTAAAAGGTCCCTCAGTCTTTTCGCGTTTATGTAACGCTTAGATAGTGCTTTACGGCATCAACAATTTTGTATGACAATTTTGGGCCCAATGCCCGCTCTATAGGTTTTTAGATCTCTTTGGCACGCAGTATAATTTTTTTTATGTGAGATGGGTTGCTCTTGACCTTAGTCTAAAGGAATGACTAAGTCAAGGCACCGTTGTCTCGAGACCTAGATAAAACCTGTTCATATTGAAGAGATTAGGGTTTAGATCTGACGCAGGCAAGAGTTCTTTTGATAAATGGATGTCTACGCTTACTGAATTAAATCGGTATAGCAATAAGGTAAAGATGGTATATGTTCGATGGTAGAAAGGGGTTGGTGGGATGAGGATCCCGACAAAACCGACTTTGTCATAACCTATGTATAGATAAAGATTACCAATGCAAGAACTAGAAGTTCAGCTTACTAATGTCCCAGGTGAATAACTATAACTCCAATAAATTACCTTTCCAAATACCCAAATCACCCGATCACTTTACCCTCAACAAACATCTATAAAACGGTACCACAAACAAGATCCTACAGGCTATCGGACATTCGGCCTCTGATCCACTAAGGGATGGGCGCGGCCGAGGCCGAATACCGAGCCACCGAGCTATTTGAATACCGAATGACGCCGCGCGATTGTCAATATCCGCCCGATATGGGGATATTAAGTTGCCTTATGATAAAATGGACGATTCATGCTGTTGGTCGGAGGGTGAATGCATCGTGTTATGTTTTTTTTCGAGTCCGATAGTGTACAACCCTGCTTGTATAGGTGCGGGTATTGGTCTTAATATTTTAGCTAAGTTATGACTGTTTTTATGTATTTGTGTACAGTTTTTTTCGAAAATGAATTGAGCTGGGTGGGTCATTGGACTTCTCTTCAGTCTAGCTAGAATAAAATTAAGACAGGACGTTACTGAAAATAACGGCTTTGTGGATAATATCTGATGTATGATATCTTCAAATTCAATGGAGTCGGGGATTGGGCGTTTTTCCATTAGCCGGCACGGCATCGACGTAGTGCCATGCCCGTGCGGGGAAGCAAAAATGTATAAACGCTGGGCCAGCGCCGGCCTCGGTAAGTGCAAAAGCGAGCCATACAATTTCATACATTTTTGCTTCCCCAGGCACCGGCACGGCTGCACGACGCCGGCGACGGCGCCCGCGGTGCCGGTGCCGTGCCGGCTAATGGAAAAACGCCCATTGGATCGAAACATTGACGCGCCTTTTCAATATTCCATACAATAAACTCAGTAATACTTCAAGGAGGATATGCTGTGAATAAAATACAGAAATCTTGTCTTATGGCCTTTGATTGCCCTTCCAGAGGCGACCAAGCATACATGATCCTGATCAATCAAAGTTCAATTAGCGTTAACGAAGAACAATTAACGAACGATCATCTCCCGGTTACTCCAATTAGTGTATGGCTAACTTTGTAGATTGTCAGAAAGTTGGCTGTCTGACAATTAAGTAAGACGGAAGGGTTAAATCTAGAGATCATACTATTTATGTAAATGGATTTGAGAAGCTCTTTTTTCCTCATTTAAATTCGAAATAGAGTCGTTACAAATAAAGTTTATTTTTATTACTCATACTCTAAAAGTAGGTCATTACATGCCTGATAAGCGGTTTGAAAGTACCTAATGCAGGCCTAGGGAAAATCACTTTCAACTGACAGCTACTAGATTTAAAAAACTTTGTACTATTGTGAAATTTCTATTGAACCGTGTTCAAACTTTTTAAAGTTAAGTATTTAGAATATAATAATATGTTCTGACTTTAATATAATTAAATTTCAGCATTTTTTTCTAAAATATCATAGATTTCGGGCAAAATCTTTTATAATAATTAAGAACGTGAAAAATACTAGCTGTTAAACTTGACGACCAGAGGAACAAACTAAAAAAAAAAACGGGAAAGCAACAATCCGATCAAAACTTATTTTTTCTTTGGTTAATATTTTATGTAAATTACTTATTTAGTCTCTCGAACTATTAGCACCCTCACTACGTTACGGGTAAATAAGTAAACGTTTCAGAACTTAAATAAGTAAGTAACAACAAAGTTTTTACCTTAATTCGTTTTGTTGATACGATTTAAGAATTAAGAACTAAAAAGGCAAACAAAAAGGTTGAAATAACATAATCTAAGTGTAACTTAAAGCATATCTAAATTCTATTTACTTAACTTAGGTATCTAACTAAGTTCTCAATTCAAGTAGGCAGGTTATAACAGAGAATACTTACCACCGTATTGTCTTTATTATTATTCTAAGCAAGTATTCTATCTCCGCAGAAAGTACATAATGTTGAGAAAATTTCAATTCAAATCAACTACAGACTTCTCACAATAATTCTCGGCTAGATTTGTGCGAAATGTCTCATGATTGTACGGCAACGCGCGTGTAGATACGAGTATTTATGACATACTTATATCTCATAAAATGACTAGTCGCTTTCTATGGTTTCACCTTTTTTATTACTCTGTTCCTAAGTAGTCATGTTGGCCATCGTAGGCGCGGTCATGCAGGCGGCGAGTAATGTTAGAGTCGCTGTCGGACCATGGACCATACCCGGGTCGACTGCGCGCTGTGCTCCATGCACGCCTCAAAGAATGTCAGCATGATGACGGGGCTTCCCCTCTAGAGGGCCAAAGCCTGCCGGGGACGCGGGACTTATTCCCTTACAGTGCCCAGTGTCCCCGGATCATAAAGGGCTATTGAAGGACACCGTGCATTTTTGTGAGTACGAGTCTGACAGTCCGTCCCACCCTGCCCGGAGTGGGAGGACTCATATGATGATTTTACCACGCTAAAAAAAAACGTTCAAACATAAAAACTAACAAACACTTCAGTTTTATTAATATGAGTATAAAAGATATAAAATTATTTATGTAGGAACACGTCCCGAGGTGCGTGGTACGTGACGAGTCTGTGAAACACGAGGGACGAGGAACAGACGAGATGAGGAATATGGTGGCGAGTTAACAACTTAGAGAAAAGATTTGGAAATTCGTTAGAGGAAATAACGTGTTGCACTCATTTGATAACTTTTTTTTAGCTGGCACATACACAGAATTTATTAACTTGATAATTTAAAAAATTAACTTATAGAAATTTGAGCCTGGTATAGGGGAAACGGGGGTGTAAGGGGGCACACCTACATCTTTTTGCCCCAAATGCCAACCTCACCTGCTCGTGGTGCACCCTGCTGATAAACGGACGAGGCCTGGCGACCGAACTAATGGCGGTATAACCATTAAAAGGTACACAGAGTCAAATTTCTCTGACCAGCGGCGGGCAGCAGCGTCGCTGGCTCTGTACTGCGCTCACCAACCCGCTTGCCCAGCGTGGTGAGTATGGGCATGCACCTCCCATGAACGAGCGACAGAACCCACGGCCCCAGTTCCCGGCCGCCCTACTTCCTACATTCCGGGTCACGGCAGCGGCCTTGGTTACGGTGGGGTAGGGGTTTGCCAAGAATCTCCGGGATACGGATGGCTGCCACAAACCTTGGCGACGTATAACGGACGCAGTTTACGACTGGACGAGGGCTTGGTCGAACTCGAGGACCGACGCTCCCAGGTGGCGTGGGTTTCCTTGTCCACAAGGCACTCCGTGACAACGTGTTGGAGATATTCAGTGTGTCGATCCGGGTAGCGTAGGTACCTTGTAATCATACTGACCGAGAGATATTCTCTTAAGGTCCTACGGGTATATGCCCCGATATCGACTGGACATTCGGATGATGTGGTTGAGGCCATGTATGAGGATATATACGAAGCCATGCATCGTAAAGCCAAGACCCACTTCACCGTTGTCATGGATGACTTCAACGTGGAAAGTGGACATTTTATTAATATTCTTAGAATTTATACTGAGCTTCTGAGAATGACTTAATTAAAATCTTCGCTTAATTCAAATATTCATTTTATCAATAAATCGTTTACAAAGCTGAAATAAAGCTAAGTATTCACAAAAGCGGTTTAAAGAATGCGTTACTTATACATTAAGGCCCGTTTACAGAACGTCACTTAAGACTAGATTCAAGGCATTTGATTGGTTAAAATCTAGATTTAAATAGAGATCAGTGCTTGAGTTTCGTTCTGTAATACGGGCCGAAATGACCGACTTCAAAGTATAAGTATTTCCTAATCCTGATTCCGGGTACCAACGCTAGTGATTGAATTAGTTATCGATTTGTTGATGGAGGCCCTTCAATTTGGCAGCACTAAGACGATTAGAACCCAGATAAGTCTGAGTGAGGCTCACTAAGTGTCTACGCAATTAAAACTTTCGTAGATTAAGTCTGGACTGCCTTCAATAAGTACTTGTTCGTTTTTTTTTCTCGATTTTAATAATTTTCTATTTATATCTTTTAAATAAAGTCTTTAGACTGTCGATGTCGGTGAATTCTCCATTTTAGTGGTAAGCTCTGTAGTTATAAAATATTTTGTATATTATTATATTCACGGATTATTTTGGTCAGAATATCTAATTTAAGTGGAGCTTCGAAGCGCGACAAGCATAACTAAAAACTATGTTTACAAATAAATCGGGTAAGCCAAAAGTAGATATCGTAAATATTTAATAATAATAGCTTCAGTGTGAGATGGTAAGCATCATCACGTTTTGAGTACATTTATCAGAGGAGGCATTTTCCTCATCTTAATCCGTTTAACTCATTTGCTTGAGTATCCAGATAAACTTTAATTATTATGCTGTAATTTATAAAAAATAACGTAATAAAAATGTCAAAAAGTTTATATTTCGGATCAATAACACAAGTTTAAATATAACAGGTGGCCTATCATGAACTCATAACGACATCCAGTTTAGGCTGTAGGAAAGAGATGGCGCTAGACGACTTGTATAGCTCTGTCTCTTTCCCACAGCTTAAACTCGATCGTAGGTAAAACAATGATAGCTGAAGAAGCATAAAACTGCAGAGCACCTATAAATTCCCTTCTAAACGATGATACAATGTCGTACGATGTCACTTTAAACTTTTTGGGACATCAAAAATCCTTTAAACTTTAAACAAAAGTCTTAGGACTAAAACAAAGTGACGACATCCTCAATTAATGGCTTCTTTCAACAGTCTTCAGTTAAATTACTGCTTTTACAGCATCTTTGAAACTAAACTTAGTTCTTGTTTAAACTTAACTTGGTACAAAAGACTTGGCATAAACACGAAATGCTTAAGGCTCAATTTGTTACCAAAAAACAGAAGTTTTAAAAGTATGGGGTAAGGTTGAGTGGGACTGGCCCAAGAGAGGTTCCGCAGCACTGTTCACTATTTAACATTAGGTACTATCTACTTCCTCCTAATATTATAAATGCGAAAATATGTATCTTTGTTTTGTTTTCTCGTCAAAAGGGCTAAAACGATTTTACGAATTTTGACAACAAATCGTCTGAATCCGTCAAATTGACAAATATCAAAGTCGTTAGGTACCACGTATGGTTAACGCAAATGTGAACATAATTGTATTTTCATTGAATGTCTGTCTGTAGGAAAATAAGCTTATGGTGGGTCATAATTCCACTTTGTCGATTGTACTGACATATAATGGGACCTTAAAAAAAGTTAAGTACTAATTTAATTTTTGTCAATTATCACTCCACGATGCTCGATGGCCTCGACCGAGTTTCACAACGGGTGGGCCTGAAAATGAACATGGAGAAGACGAAAATTATGTCAAATGCCAATGTTGTGCCCACCCCAGTCTCTGTTGCAAACTCGGTACTCGAAGTTGTTGACTCATATATCTACTTAGGACAAGTAGTCCAGTTAGGTAGGTCCAACTTCGAGAAAGAGGTCAACCGCCGAATCCAACTCGGTTGGGCAGCGTTCGGGAAACTACGCAATGTCTTTTCGTCCGACATACCTCAGTGCCTCAAGACGAAAGTCTTCAACCAATGTGTGTTACCAGTGATGAGTTACGGCACCGAAACGTGGTCTTTCACTATCGGCCTCATCTCAAAGCTCAAAGTCGCTCAACGAGCTATGGAGAGGGCTATGCTAGGTGTTTCTCTACGTGATCGAATCCGAAATGAGGAGATCCGTAGACGAACTAAGGTCACCGATATAGCCCACCGGATTAGCAAGCTGAAGTGGCAATGGGCAGGCCATATTGCTCGCAGAGCAGATGGCCGATGGGGTCGAAAAGTGCTAGAGTGGAGACCACGGACTAGCAAGCGCAGCGTAGGACGTCCACCAGCAAGGTGGACAGACGACCTTATAAAGGTCGCCGGAAGACGCTGGATGCAGGTCGCTTCCAACCGGTATCTGTGGAGAACAAAAGGGGAGGCCTATGTTCAGCAGTGGACGTCCTATGGCTGAGATGATGATGATGATGATGATGATCACTCCACGAAAATTAAATGTGTCAAAAGATGCATTCGTGTAATAGGTGGACAGCATACTGAGATATTATAGCCACATTACCTCTCGCTGGCACATTTTAAAAACGGAACCCTAAAATCTAAAAGTCCATAAACCACAGAACCCGTGGGCGGCGGACTTATGGTAGTCGGCCGCACGCGCACAATTATTGATAGCGTATCATCTGACGAGTCTCATTATACTTACGAAGACATTAATCAGGCATGGCGCATTACCGGGAAACAAATTGTAGTGTGGGCTGTGCGCAGAGACATTTTTACG
Source organism: Agrotis segetum (assembly GCA_036375495.1). Taxonomy (NCBI): domain Eukaryota; kingdom Metazoa; phylum Arthropoda; class Insecta; order Lepidoptera; family Noctuidae; genus Agrotis; species Agrotis segetum. Next base: position 533,925 of record JAQSVV010000237.1, read on the forward strand.
ACTAAACTGCCATTGGATAGTTTTAAAGTTCGAATGTCAATTAACACCGTTGCTCGGCTATTATATTTATCATCTGTGCAGACGCCATGTTGTGCCCACGGCGCGCGCGTGTCGTCACGAAATGGCGTTTCATCATTATTAGATGTTTAGTTTTAATTAATGATTTTCTCTTGGGTTTATTTCTTGTCGTGTTGAAAGATTTCTCTACTGAATGAAGTTATGTGTTGGGCAGCGAGTTTGTAGTTTACCCTTAGCACGAATTTTCAATCTTTTACTTTACAGTTTTACAGCGTTTCTTGTATGTAGAAATGGAACAGCGCCTCTGGTGTGCGAAGCAGGACCTCATTTTTTCCTTAAAAATTGTCAATTTGAAATTGTCAAAGTTCCAGTTTACTTTACGTCTCAAATACAGAAAAATTCGTGCTAAGGGTACAGTCACGAACAATACATGATACACTTAACAAAATTCAAACGTAAATTACTCGTGAAATACTGGTTTCCACTTTCAAATAAGACCTATTTCGTAACAGTATGGCTTCCAAAATTGAAGTCTAATAAAAAGGCAAAAGTTTAATCAATATGGTAGCAGAAAATCGCTTTTGAATACTGCTTAGTGTATACATACTATTGCTCGTGACCGTACTATTAATGTAACGTTACTGATTCGAACATTTCATCAGTGACTGGAGACAATCGAGTATCACAATGCGCACTTTGATGTTACATTACAGGTGAATGCTCGCGGTGAGGGAGTGCACTTGCTAAAATCTATATTGCTGTCTCGTTCACTTTTGTGGTCTTTAAATTATCAAACATAAAAACTCTCATTCCTTTTCTCTCCTTTGTTTGTGCTTTAGTCAAAGAAAATTCGATTTTTCTCCAATTTTCGGTACACCTCGGCAGTACAACCTTTTTTGTACTACTATAACGTTCAGGGAAAGCTGTATCAAATATGTATAAAACATAAATAAGTTAGTTCAACGTGCTGTAACCGTTATATTAATATTCTCTCTACTTGAAATCGGAGCGTGACTTCGGCTATAATCGGCTTCTTTGGGCTGAAATCGGTTTTTATCTGTGCTTGAATATTTACTTTGATGGCTCTCATGTGCGATTATATTTCTTTTAATAATATAGACCCTACAAATCTGCTAAAAGCACGTGTAAGTAACACGTGCTTTTAGCAGATTTGTAGGGTCTATTTGGTTTTTTTTCTTACGTTTCTTGATTCGGTCGTAGCTTATTAATATATTATATATTTCGAAGAAATTGGACATATTATACCAACCTTTACTGGGCCTGCGTGGTGGATTGTGGTCTACTTCCTCTAACAGAAAGGAAACTATTGTCCCAGCATTGGGAACATAATAGCTTGATGACGCTAGGTAACAATTAATACATCAAAGAACATTGATTTTATTGTCTCTTTAATCAACTTTAGTCTCACACAAACTCAGAGTCTTGTTTATTGGCGGTGGGGGGGGGGGGGGTCATCATTATGCTGATGTTCTTTGAGGCGCGCGTGGAACACAACGCGCCGTCCGTCGCCGTACACCCGGGCATTGTCCATGTTCGGACAGCGAGTCGCCCATTCCTCGTCGTCCATTTGCCCGCGCCTACGATGACCGGAAATCGCCTTGCGGCGGCGGCGTCTAGTAGAGTCTAGTAGGCTATTGTTTATTTATGGTAAGTACTGCCTGAGAGCTGTCTACTCTAAAATGAAAGTAAGTTCGAAATGAAACTGTCTTTCAATTCTGAGTTCTCACAATCGTGTCATTTGCATTCAGAACTATTCTGACACAATTCGTTTTAAATGAAATTCAAGCATTTAGGCGTGTGGTTCCGAATCAATTTTGATGAGACTGTAGGCGTAGTGGCTGAGGGCTTAGCTGTTTCGAGTTCGATTACCGTCTGATATTTGTATAGCTTACGGGTCTGTGGGATCCGTTGCATGTGGATGTGGTAGGTAGTAACTACGTATATACTGAAAGTGAATTTAGGAAACGTGTAGGTCCGTCTATTTTAGGGAAGATTGTTAAAGCGACCCTAGACACGAGGAACTAATTTGTTTTCATCAAATTGACGTCAAAGTTTCCGTTTACGCCATAAAAACATGAAAAGTCATGCTGACCTTACACGTTTCTGATATCCGAACTTTCGGGCTACCAAATACCAATGTATTTATTGTCTTTTCACCTTCCATAATGGATTCCATATACACGCTTCTGGTGTCCAAACTTTCGGGCTACCAATGTATTATTTTCACCTTCCATTATGGATTCCATAACTTCCTATGCAGATAAGAAGTCATCCAACTCATTAACACGAGCTACCAACCATTAAACGTTCCCTGACCATCAATAATATACCCATAACCTCAATTGAACACCTCTTAAACTTCCATCAAACGGCTATAAAAATAGTTTAAAACCTGCGTGTGTTCGCTAGGTGCGTAGGAGTGACGTGAATGCACTATCTCAGTCATTATAAATAATGTGAAGATAAGCCAGAGACAATAGATGGTCGGCCGGGTGGGCGGGACGAACGACCAGCGCACTATGACCTTGCGTGAGGCTGCTTTACATGGCTATATTGGCTATGGTTTTATCCCCCAAAGTTACGCCAAGGTTAATCCTTAAAAAATGTATGGTTAATACGAGGATTATCTTGGTTGTAACTTTAGTCCGCGTTTATTAATAAGGAGGTATATTAGAGGGCGAATAAAGTGGCTATTCGTTACTTTTTAGCTGTAAAATACTGTAGTAAATATCCCTGTAACATGCTCTACAAGCTATGTCCTAGCATAAGAAGCATTATGGTTATGCTCTACAAGTGGTGAAACCTATGTTAGGCCAAAGTGGAACTATAAGAATTATTATTCAAAAATCTTCATTTCAGTCTGTTTAACAGGTCATTTGAATGTTTGTTTCATGTTCGTGACGGTATGGCAGAAAAAATTGAAAATCAGTGTTCACATTTTCACAAATTTTGCTAATAATTATAGCAATTTTACAATAATAGCTAATTTTTCTTTTGTGTTTGGTACCATATTCATGCCACACTTGTTTTTCCAGTTGACTGTCATTGGCAGAATAGTTGACATCGACTTGGTTGCCAACCAAAAATAGAATAGATTGACGTTTACATGTGAAAAGGGCTTTACGGTATCCGCGAGGAAGTACAAGCAGGTCTAAATAAAGTGGTGTTGTAGATCTCCCGTGGGTGCACGTCATCAACTGCGAAGAATGGAGTTGTACTCATTGTTGTGATCGGTAAACTGCGCCTGCGCCAGTGTTGTGATATGTACATAAATTAATTGTTTTTTTTTAAGATACCGATCTTTGTTCTAAAGTTTAATTGTGAAAGACACGTGGGATGAGACTGATTGGTTATTTGTAGCTATTAGTTATCTGTGCTAATGTATTTCGTGAGTTTTTTCAATGTTATTTTTTTATCTTTCGAAGATTAATAATGAATAATGAAAAAATACGCTAAGATAGTAAAATAGGACAGTAAAAGTTGGTCATATTTTTTTTCGTCCATTTTTACCAGTACTGATTGATCGCAAAAATGCATTGGTGATGGTTTGTTTGTATCAATTTCACTCCTAAGTCATTGAACCCTATAATACTATTAGTGGTTCTATACGACTGACTCTTCCTACAACTATTCGAATCTTGCTACGACTATTCTATACTACACATGTAATCCTTGATGAAATGCTTCGGTAAGAAACCAGCAAAACCAGCAAAAAGAAACCAGCAAACACTTTATTAAAAGTACATCTGCTGAAGTTTCAGACGGATATACATGAAAATAAACTCGGTGTGAGTTTCTTTCTTCCCAAAGGAGAAAATAATAACAGAGCGCCACCTGCTACGATCCTAACATATTCCTTTCGCCTCATCCACATTCATACATCTATCATATACGCACTCCAATTGCGAGACATTTCAGGCAGACTTCATTACTTCATCATCATCAGCCTATACTATAATGTTACCACTGCTGAGACACAGGCGTCCTCTCTGTAAGAGGGAGTGGACCATAATCCAAAACGCGGACCCAGTGCGGGTTGGTAGATGTCACATGTCTTCAAATTTTTGGTTCTAGGACATGCCGGTTTCCTCACGATGATTTCCTTCAACGTATTGAGAGCAATGGTGATGAAATAAATTTCGCAAAGTAATGCACCTGGCGGGGTTAGAACCCACGACCTACAACTGGTAAGTCGGGACCGATACCACTGTGCCACCACTGCTCCATTACTTACCATATTTTTACTTTCTCTGCTCATTACTGCACATCTCCATAACATTATCTATATATATAAAAGAACAGGGGTTTTTCTTTTGACACGACTACAGCTGAAACCGCTTAACGCAGAAACTTGAATTTTGGACAGCATTTGCTGTCTACCATGTACCGAATTGGCAATAAGACGGGATTTTGCGAAAATCCTCCTCTAAGGGGGTGAAATGCTGGGTGAAAACGTTTGTATGCAAAAATCTTACACTTGGGTATTATAAACTTGAAACTTACCACGAATGAGAACACACGTACATAAATAAGATTAGCACTAATTTTTTTAAACTACCCTCCATTGTAATCTAGGGGTTGTTAAAGTTTGTATGGAAAAATCATAACGCGTGAGCTGATACGATTTGAAAATCATATTTATATACTAGATAACATTAATTAAACACGTGTTTTTGGATTTTTCGAAAATCACCCCCCGTTGGTGAAAAGGGGTATTCAAGTTTTAAGGGAGGATATTAAACCACTAAACTTAGCAATCTGAATTTTGGATGGTAGTTGCAATTTATGATGTAGGTGAGCATTAAGACACAGGATTTTGCGAAAATCTACCTCTCAAGGGGGTAAAAGGGAGTGAAAACGTTTATATGAAAAATCTTATTCCAGTGCGGGTTTATAGATCTTGTCACATGGTACGAATTTATGAGTTATAAGTCAACCAAAACGATGGTCCTTAATGTTTTCCTATAACTACCCTCGTTTTGAGAGCAATTTTCGATGAATCACCCCTAAATTGGTGACAAAGGGGTGATTTAGTTTCTGGGAAGGATTTTATTACCCACTTCGATAAAATCAAAACTAGGCGTAAATTAACACTGTTTGTTTGCCATTGACTTTTCCATTTTCTTATAAGGAGGGTGAGCGGAAATTAAATTCACTGAGTTCGAAATTAGAAACACGCGCAGACGAAGTCGCGGGCAAAGTGCTAGTATTGTTTATAAAGTAACACAACAATAAAATAACAGTTCAGCGTCAGCGGCGCGGGGGCCGGGGGCGACGGCTACGGATCTCTTATTCATTATTCAGTGGTGACACTACGGTTGGGTCATGGAGGAGTTAGGGGCAGAAGAACCACTTAGAGCTAGTTGCCAGCATTTGCGAAGTAAGTAGGAAGAGTGACAAGTTTACATCTTTATGCATACAACTTGTAACTTTAAATGCGCAAAACCTCTCGTGGGGTAACTCAGCCCTTGTTACTGAACAATTTTTGTTCTAAGATTTTTGGAAATTTGCAAAAAAAATAATGGGTTTTTCATACTGATGGGCCCGATCAATTTGTTATTTTGTATGACAAATCAATTTTTGTGAATTTCCAAAAGTCTTAGAACAAAAATTGTTCAGTAACAAGGACTGAGTTACCACGAGAGGTTTTGCGCATTTAACGTTACTACATATAGGGTGAATTTTTCAACTGGTCGTTGAAACTACAAGGAATACCAAAAAAGGTTAAAAGGAGTCTCGAGGCCGATTTTGACGAAAACTAAAACTGCATCATTGGATTTTTGAAAAATCAATAGTCCTGGCCATGAATCGAACCCGCTGATTTTGGAAAAAATACACAGCCAAAATTATTAGTTGTTACACTATTCACGGGCATAAAATCAATTGCTGTTCGTTAGTCTTGCTAAAACTCGAAAACGGCTGGACCGATTTGGTTAATTTTTGTTTTGAATTATATTTGGAAGTCCAGGGAAGGTTTAAAAGGTGTCTTTGAGGCGGTACGAAGTTTGCCCGGTCAGCTCGTTAGAAATATATTTTTATAGATATTTAACTAAAATATTGCTGAATTTATATGGATTGCACTATTATTTGGAAGATGCTCTCAGTGGAATATTGAGTCTTCGCCTGACTGTGTAAGCAGGATATCTTCAGCCGTAGAATGCAAGGGTAATTGAAGAAACAGGGTACAAGGTACAAGGCAGGGACTGTCAGTCTCTTACTGAATGGTAGTCCATTCAGTAAGAGACTGACAGCCCCTGCCGCTCCTAATCTGTTGAGCAGTCATTTTAGATACCAACAAAATTAATCGATTTTAGGCCTTTTCCAACTACATAAAGTGCCCTGTTTTTCGATAGTTACCGCGTGACTTATTTTCGCACGACTTCTTACAACATCAGGTTAATATTAATCAAGAAAATACTTAAACAAGTTCAGTAATCATTGAATAAGTCTGGCAGTCAAAACTTCTAAAAGTATGGTTCCAATACTTAATTATCATCTGATTGAAAAATAGTATCCATTGAGTTCTTTCCCTATGTCTTGTGACTAAAACTGTAGTAGGTACCATAACGTCTTTGTAGTATTTCTTTGTCATGAAAATTGACCTTCGGAACTGCTCTCTTCAGTGCCTCATCTCCAATGATGGCAGGTTCATTTATACGATGCCCCGAGGACACGAGACTGTCGTAAAGTAACAGGGATTGCTCACCAGTGCGCCGCTGAGGTTTTCACTCCACTGGCCTCTATAAAGACACCTCATTGCTGTTTGGTGTGATAAGTTGCATTACGTGATAACGTTGCTTATGATGCTGTATAGACGGCAATGTTTGGACAAGCATCATAAGCAATATAAAGGTGTGTCTGTATTTACTGCTAATGATTGAAAATACCTTTTATAAAAAATTGCCATGAATTTTACGCAACCAAGATCCTTAAGGTCAATCTAAATCGGGAATATCAAAGCCCTAATATTTCGAGCCATTATATTATCCGATTCGTTGCTCACTCATTCCACGTCCCTTTTTTACGTGGTAAAACATCTAATGGGTCCTCCCACCCCGTGCTGAATAGTGTGCCAAGGTGTCTAAAATCTTATCTCTAAAACCCGTGGTTCCAGCTTTAGTTACGTGACAGCGTGACATTGAATCCGAACTATGAATGATATCCGGATTTGACAGATAGCAAAAAGTGACCGGTAGACGTGGTACTTAGTACATTTTTCAAATACAATTTGATGTAATAACAAAATAGTAAAAATGCCTTCTCTTCCTGGTATTATCGGTTCGTAAACATGATTTTGACGTGTCTTCGTTCACGGATTTAAAAGTAGAGCCCAGACTCGTACTGACTAAAATTCAAAGAGAAAGAAGAAAGACAAAATATTTGTTTGGCACAAAACCACGAAAAACACACAACAAAATAAAAGAAATAGAAAAATGGAAACTTAAGCTAAAAACAAAAACAAAAGGTGAAAAACAAAGATTTTGATGTGTGACCCATGGCTGCGCCAAATAGGCCCCAGTTCAGCAAAATCCACGATGTTGCTTCAATAGCTCTTTATGTTCTATGGTCACGGTTACCTGATATTACAGTCCCGCGACCCCGTTACACGTCCCTCAAATGATAGATATAATTTTGTGTCAATTGTTAATTGACTTGTACTAGAATGTCATGTTGCAACGCTGCAATTGATATTGGGCACAATTAGTTGTCAGAATTAGCACGGTCGAACAATCGGGTCGATTTACGGCCAACCTTTTGTAAATATTGCAAAATTTAGAGTAATTTTATACCCGCAATTCGGGTTTGAGATATCTTTATTTCCCATAAGAAAAAATTCACTTACATGAGAAATATAACAAGTAATTTAAAAAAAAATAATAATATCTACGTACAGTTGTCGTAAAACAAAACATTTCAAAGACAAAATAGTTTTAACTTACTATTATAACAAAAATATTTAAAAACGTGGGGTAGTCGCTCAAGTTAAGCACAGCAAAAATGTAAACATACACGGAACACGCGCAACTAGATGTGGTATGCAATGTACTAAGGTGCGCTCGCTTTATTTTTGTTAATAATATGTGATTTTAACTTTTTTTTGAATATTGGCATGGAGTTTGCATTTTTTATGGTATTTGGTAGTCTGTTATACAATTCAGCACCTTCGTACATCACATTCTTTTTTCCATAATTTGTGCGTGGTGTGTATAGTTGTATGTCATTCGCATTTCTAAGCCCAATTTTGTGTATTTGGTGTTTTTTTGTAAAATGTATTTGCGTGTGAATGTTTCGATTGAGTATTTTTCTTATTAAGATGCATGTATTATATAAGTAGGTTTGTGATATGTCCATTATCTTCGTATCACTGTATATTTTTTGTGTAGGTGTATCATAATCGTATTGGAAGAGAGTTTTTACTAACTTATTTTGTGCTATTTGAAGTGTTTTTATATTAGTTTTGGCCGCTGTTCCCCATACTTCTATTAGATAATCCAAGTGAGGTTTTATAAGAGAATTATATATATTGTATCGAACTTGGTGTGGAAGACATCGGACAACACTCCGCAGGGCTCCCGTGAGCGAAGACAGTTTAGATCTAACCTTCTCCATATGTGGCTTCCAGTTTAAATGATTATCTAGAATTAATCCGAGGTACTTTTCGTGATCAACTTTTTTGATAGGTTGGTTATTAATAGTTAATTGTGACTGATGTGATATTTTTTTGTTTTTTGCTGCAAAAATTATGTAGTTGGTTTTAGCTATATTTATGGTGAGTAAATTGCACTGAAACCACATATTTAGAAGATGTAGATCACTCTGGGCGTCACTCATAACAGCGTCTACGGAGTGTCCAAAGTAAAATAAGGCTGTATCGTCGGCGTATAACGATACATCGCCTTTTAGTTCAATTTCATGAATATTATTTATATAAATCAGGAATAGTAAGGGTCCCAAAATTGATCCCTGCGGAATACCAAAACTCACGATTTTAGGACTACTTTGGGTGTCATTAAGCTTGACCACTTGGGAACGATTTGCCAGGTAAGATTTGAATATATCTAGAGCACTACCAGTGATACCAATATCATTTAGTTTCTTCAAGAGCAGTTTATGACTTATTGTGTCAAATGCTTTTTTTAAGTCCACGAAAATGCCCAATGCTATTTGCTTTTTGTCGATACTTAGTTTAATTTTTGTTATTAAATCGACTATTGCAGAAAGTGTATTGGATTTTGGCCTAAAACCGTATTGTTTTTTATAAAGAAAGTTTAGCGCTCTGAGATGTTCTTCGAGGCGGTTGTACAGAATACGTTCAAAAATTTTTGATAAAACCGGCAACACTGAAATAGGACGATAATTTCCCGGATCCGATTTACTTCCATTTTTGTGGATGGGACTGACTTTGGCAATTTTGAGGCTATCGGGAAAAGTTCCAAGCTCTAAATGTTTATTAATGCAATTTGTTAGTTCACGTAGTATTAAGACTTTTACACACTTAATTGATTTTGTGTTTATACCATCTAAGCCAGAGCTAGTGTTTAGTTTTAGGTTATCAATAATTTTTTCGATTTCATTTATGGTGCAAGGTCTAATTTGTGAAAGTGTAACCCGAGTTCCAGTTGCCTGTGTTCCTTTAGTATAGGTTAAATTATTGTGATATTGACTAGGAATTTGGCTAGCCAGAACCGATCCAATATTTGAGAAAAAGTCATTAAAACATTCACAAATGTCAGTCTGATTAGTCAAAACTCCAGATGGCATAAGGAGTTTACTCGGTGCCGGTGAAATTCTGACCTTATTCCTGGAGAGATCATTTATAAGATTCCACATTTTCTTTGCATTATTCTTGCATCGATCAAAAGCATTTTTGTAATAAGCACTTTTTGTTTGTTGTATAAGTTGATTGACTTCATTTCTTAGTTTGATAAATTTTTCCTGCAATAATTCATCTTTCCCTTTCTTTTTCTGCATGTTCCATAGTTTGTTTCTTTTATTTATAAGATTTACAATTGTTTTGTTTATCCAGTCTTGTTTGGGTGGATTCAATACTTTGTATTTTGTTATTTTACTGCTATTGATACTGGTTATTAGCTTTTGTTCAAGTACTTGGTATAGGTCGTTGTCGCTGGTGATATTCCATTCTCCCACAGTTTTGTACAGCTTACCGTAATCTATAGCTTCATACTTTACTTTCCTAGGTGGTTCGGGTTCGTGTTTTTTAATTTCTAAGTAAATTTGGTTGTGGTCCGACATTGCAGTTGCAATTATAGCTAGGTGGAATTTGACGTCGGCGAGGTTTGTGCAGACATGATCAATTATAGTTTTCGTCGTAGTGGTTTCTCGGGTACAATAGTTCTCCTCTATTTTGTTAAGGAGTCTAAAGCCACTTCTTTGTAGTTCTTCGTTATACTTAATTGCTGTCTGATCCAAATTAAGCACATTGATATTGAAATCTCCCAATATTATTACTCTTCTTCGCTTTTGTAATTGCTTGGTGTAAGTTTCAAGGAAATTTTTAAAGTTAGAAGCGTCTGGTTTACGATAAATAGCAGCTATGTCGAGGGAATATTTTTCAAGATGTATCCATAAGTAGTGGTTATCGTTTAAACATAAGTCCTCAATTAAGTGGTGTTTTAGGTTGTTATGAGCAAATATTGATACTCCTCCGCCCTTTACGCAGTGTCTGTAGTTATAGTAATGCGTATAGCCAGGAATTTGAATTCTTTTAGCTTCATCATCAGTTTTTATCCACGTTTCAGTGAGTATTATAACGTGTATGGTATTACGAAAAGACTCCACCACACACTTAAGTTCATCCAGTTTTCCAGGTTTCACGATACTTCGCACATTTGCGTAAAGAAATTTTATTGATTTTTTGCTAGTGATTACATCGTCGTAGCTGTCAACTATCTGGTAAGTTACAGGGTCTATTCCGTGAGGGTTTAGGTTATGGCTGGGGTCTATTGCGGTCGGTTTTTTGAAGGAATTTGAATTATTTTTGGTACTCCTCTAACATACTTAATTGTTAGGTTATTCTCACCATTTGCGGTTCGGCATTTAATTTCATCCTTGAGATTTTTCAGAAATTCTTGTTGTTGGGGTGTCTGATCCGAATATATTTTAATATTGTCACTGGTTACACCTTTTTTGTTACGTAAGATAGATATTGTCGCTTCAGCTGTTTGGAAGCAAACCTTTAAAGGACGACTTTTGTCGGGGTTATATTTACCGAGACGGATGATTCTCTCAGGTAAGCAATTTACACCTGTCATTCTTATAATTTTAACAGCTTGGTCCATGTCCATATCCATTCTTTCTTCTTTATTTTCTGAGATTGGCTCTTTTATTCCAACGATTAGGATATTTTTACTCCTTAGTTCACGCTCTCTGACTTCCGTCATAATAGATTCATATGTATCTGATGTTACAAATGATTGTGGAGTGAGGTTTGGGTTCTTCTTAATCGTGTCAATTTCAGATTGAATGTTATCGAGCTTTTTATCAGTGGCAATCGTTTTTAACTGTACATCTGAAATGTCGGATTTCATTTTATTTTGTTCTAAAACTATATTATTTAAAGTAATTATCACATCCTCCACTTTTCCCTTTATTGTAGAAATATCTTCACTTACTTTATTCATAAATTCTTTTTGGTTGGTTGTAATTGTGCCCATCATTTCCAACATTTGTTTTCGGAATTCGCTTAGTTCTTCCATAATGTCGTCGGTAAACTTTCTCTTATTTCGGAACGTAACTTGATTAGGGCTATTCTGAAAATTTGATGCTGTTTCACTACTTAGCAAATTTGGTTCAGAGCCACTCAAGCCACTTCCAGGAGATGATCGTATTACACTCATGATCTGTGACACAGGTACCACTCTGAGTAAGTCGCGGTAATAATTGTGCGAATGAGTAAAAAAATAATGAGCCTGTCTCTGTTCCCCGAGGGGGTGAAGAGCGGTTACCTCGTTTAGGTGTTGGGATCTTCGCTTCGTAAAAGTTGTAAAATCCCGCCGCTCGTTCAGATCATTTAGAAACTTGAGTCACACAATTATAAGTATTATATTCCGTTAATAGATATTTAAGTTACTTTAATATTTCGCAAAAAAATATTTATAGCACGTCTGCACTGTACGCAAATTTTGCGAGATGTAATTGGAATGGGAGACTAAATATTGGGGCAGCCAATGTTTGAATTGCAGTTTTTAAACGGTCGGTTGAGTAAGAAATGCCTTAATATAAGCATAGGCTTAGCCTTGATTGCTGAACTGTCTAAAAATTAAAAAAAAAACCGTAGGGCCTGGAACGCAAAGAGAAACCGTAGGGATGGAGTGATAATTTAGTCAGTTTAGAATCTAAAGTCCCTTCGTTGTTTGGCAATCCGCTCCACCCAGAACCCAACCCAGTCTGATGAATTTACCGCACCAAAAAAAAAGGAATTGTTTCCGCAGTCCTAATAGTTTTCAAACTATATTTAAATCAATAAACACCAACGCGGATATGCGGGCGGCGAGTAATGAGCCACTCGCTGTCCGACCATGATGTCAGAGTCAGCATGATGACGGGGCCCTAGAGGGCCAAAGCCTGCCCGGGTCGCGGGACTTTTCTCATTACGTTAAAGGACATCGTGGATTTTAGTCAGTATGAGTCTGACAGTAGTGGGATGACTCGTTTGATGATTTTACAACGCTATAAAAAAACTATAAAAAAAAAAAAAACTGGAATAGAATCCCAGTATCTCCTTTATGTTAAACTAGATCTCGTAGACAAGGCCCAGTAGCCCCAAGAAGCGACACTACACAACTTTGTGCGACATAGAACCTTATATAAGTATTGTAGTCTACAACGACTTCATATACCGTACCACCACACCACCACAATAAGAATAGATAGAACGGTAATAAATAATACAATACTATTCGAAATGGATCCGAATTAAACTGGGACGTGTGTGTAATGGATTCGTCCTTCTTGTTAGTTTCTGCAAGCATTTTAGGGTTAAATGAAGTTTGTGATGTAAATTAATGGGGATTGCTATATAGCTAACGGTGTTTTTACGGGATAATCTTATGCCAAATGATCGCGTTCATGCTGAGGCCTTATCTAAAGATTTTGGATTTTATTTACAACGTACTTGAGGTATATTATTACTGCTTTTATTGTTTGTTTTATTTATTTCCCTTTCCTGATAATTTTGTATATGCGATACATGGAAATAGACTCTATCATACAGTTGGGATATAAATAAAAGGTCATCAAATTCTGCCTAGCCCTTTAATGATTGCAGGCATGAAGATATAATTAAATAAAACACCTAAATCTTCACAAAAATTAAAATAGGCTAAGAAATCACTTTAATTCCCCAGTTCCAACAAAACTCCACATAAAACGTACTAAAATCACTTTCGAGCAACAATTTTGTCCTCTCAAAGGTTCAATGGAGCAAATCTTCCAAGTTTCGTTGTTCCCGCGACAGATAGTGTGAGCGCGAATTGAATCGGATTCAGACGAAAGATTAGCTTCGAATAAGTTACTGGAAAACTTTGATTATTTGCGCCGTGTCTATTGGGAGAAGATGGCTCTTTATCTTTTGGTAAGGTTATTAGAAAGCCGAGGATTTAGGATTTATTTAAGAGTGAGATTGAGGGATTCAAGATTTCCGGTAATAAGTCGGTATAGCTAAACATTTATTCTGAGGCATTGTGTTGGAAATGGTTGGGAAACCTAAAAAACGCCAATTTGGAATGGCGATAAAATAGTTCTATATCAATTTTCTACTCTGTTGCTTGTGCAATAAAAATAAATATGATATTCCATTTAAAAATGCAAACAACATAACAAAATGCATTACATAAAAATGTAATGCATTTTGTGATGTTGCTAGTAGTCGTAGTTTAAGTCAATCAGTACCCTTAACAGGAATTTTCAGTATTTGAGACGTAAAGTAAACTGGAACTTTGACAATTTCAAATTGACAATTTTCAAGGAAAAAATAGATCCCTCTTCGCTGTAAATACTGGAAAGACGCTGTAAAGTAAAAGAGTGAAAATTCGTGCTAAGGGTACAGTAATTTACTTTACAGTGTCTTTCTAGTATTTACAGTTTCTTATATGAAAAAATGGAACAGCGCCTCTGATGTGCGAAAAAGGAACTAATAATAATCCTTGAAAATAGTCAATTTGAAAATTTCAAAGTTCTAGTTTACTCTATGTTAGAATAATTGAAAACTCATGAAGTCATGATAAGGCCTCATGTCTTTTACTGAACTTCAGTGCCATGAAGTTAGAATATTGCACTATGAAGATTTTAAAAATTAAGAATATTCTAACTTTATTCTTAATAAATTCGTGTAACTTTAACTCCAAGAATAACTCAGTGAAGCTGCAAACTACGATATTGTATTTATTTTAAGTAAGTTTGGTAGTAAAAGTACTTAATTTCTTCTCTGTAATTGAACCATGAATATTTAATTAGATTTCCAACAGCTCTTTGTGAGAATCGATTTACAGTTTCTACGATAAATTAGAATTTGAACGTTCTTGATTTGGTGAACCTTTATTTGAGTACTAGTGTTTGCCCGCGGCTTCGCTTGCGTATTTAGAATTTGAGAAACAATACGGATCGTGTGGCGCCATCTGGAATATGAACGAACGTAATTGTTTTCTCGGCAACAGCTCTCTTCTGTTATTCGGGATGTAAGATACCTTTTATCCGTGTCTCGACTCCTGACAACGTATATGCAAAATTTTGGGACGATCGATTCAGTAGGTAGTAATGCGTGAAAAGGTAAAAAACAAACATACTTGCATTTTTATTATTAGTTTAGATCAATAATGTTATATCTAGGTACATAGTTTGCATGCGAAATAAGGATTTGAGCGCAAAGAACCGTGTTTATTTTAAACATTAGACTATCATTTTTTGGTCGATATAAGTATCGCTGCAAATTGAACGTACGATAGTATTGCTCTTCTCCCTTTAGCATACCGCGTGATACCTAAAAAATAACTAATTATCTGACTCGATGAGTACAACTTGTCGTCGTTTAAAACAGAATCTATGCACTGGTTTGAGTACCAATTCAAAACATAAATAAACACAAATTATAGAAATCCAGATTTTTTTCTAATCTTTAAAATTCCTACACCTCGAAACAATTACAATTTAAAAAAATATCCAACTTACTACCTACAATTTAAATCAGTGTAGATTTATATCCTAGAGAACTATTGAAAAAAATAGTAATAATTTAAAATTGCGAATAATGTTGAAATAAAAGTATGCACATTTTTTTTTTAATTATTTGAAACTCTCAGGACAAAATAATAACAAAAAAAAAACAAAAGGTGTAAAAGAAAACTGCGAGATTTGATCCAGAGACCCCTTGCACCAAAGTCAAGCGGGTTACCGATCAGACTGGCTAGGACGCTGACAGTGAGTTTCAAATAGCGGTTCTTATACAA
Source organism: Agrotis segetum (assembly GCA_036375495.1). NCBI lineage: Eukaryota > Metazoa > Arthropoda > Insecta > Lepidoptera > Noctuidae > Agrotis > Agrotis segetum. The sequence continues at coordinate 549,428 of JAQSVV010000237.1, forward strand.
ATGTCAACAATGACTGAAAATCAACATATTACAAAATTGCTAATGCCCCAAAGGGAATAGCGTAATTATACATATCCTATTAATAGAAGAACAGTTTAAGGAATATTTGAGGAAAAATTGACTAAATAATATCCAGTGGTTTAGCTTCCAACTATCAACAAACACATAAAAACAACAAAATTCAAAATTGCTTATCTCCCAGGAAAAATAGCGTAATAATACATAGCCTATTAACAGAAGCATATTAGTAGGAATATTTGAGGAAAATTTGATCGACAACTTTACAGTAGTTTAGGAGATAGATCAAATCAAAAAAACATAAAAAAATCGAAAAAAAAAAGTTGATTTGGCATCAGAATCGATCCCCTATCTCGAAAAAAATACAAAAAGAAAAAAATATTCAATGTACAGGAATGACAGCTCTACGATTTTATTATATGTAAAGATAAAGAAAAGATAAAGATAAAGAAAAGAAAAGAAGATAAAGATTCTCGTAGATTTCCACAAGTTTTTGCTATGTCCCTCTAAATTGAGACAGCCAAGAGTTTGATTACAATTTAGCGCGGCCATTGTCTTATGCCCATTGCCGCCAATTGGTAAAATACGGCCCTGGGTACTGAGACAAACAGACGACGACAATCGTTAACGTTCAGCAGTCACTAATACATTTTCAACTTTATACCTTAGCACATAAAGTTAAAAATCGATTTAAGACTGCTGCGCGATAACGAACGAAACAAACGAAAACGAACAGTGAACTTCAATAGATTTTCAATTTTACGCGCTGGGGTATAAATTTGAAAATGTATAAGTGACTGCTGAGCAATAACGATTGTCGTCTGCTGTCGTCGTCTGTTTGTCTATAGGGCCTGTCTACAAGTTAGCCATCTCCTGGCGTCACAGCGTCACAAGTGACAGTGATCAAATATAATTGGTGCGATACTAGTTACCATAACACTCACGAACGTGACGCGTCACGGACGCTTCATGCTGTAACGAGCTATATTGAGCAACGACATCCATCATCGGTCGGTGACGTGAGCTATCGGGCAGCGTGGTTCACACGGACGGACGGTAGTTGGAATTGAACTGATGTCAACCGAAATCAATGCTGTGAGCCGAGGTCATCGTATTTTATTTTAGCTTTGCCCCCACTCTAGGAACTTTTGCTGTATAATGTCGAGTAAAACAAATCACGTACACGGGACGGGGAAGCGGGGTATGATGGGAAATCAAAGACTTTAGGCGAACTTAACACAATAGTAACGTAGCGCAAGCGCCAACAGGACCATATTTAATAATTACATATTACAGACTTTGCAAATGACGTCCTGACGGCGCTTGCGCTACGTTAGTGTTGTGTTAAGTATGCCTAAAGAGTGAATGTCTCCATCATATCTCGCGTCCTTGTCTTATACACTGTTCCCCTACTAAACACAAGTCTGAAAACCAGTCTTACTGAGGAGTGTAATAACCCATTTTTTATTAGGATGTGGACTTGTGGAGGTCTGATAAGCAGTCGTTCCATGTCAAATCCTTCTGTAAAACTAGAAACCAACACAGTTGGGAAAAAGCCAGGCAGAAGATGGTGCATTGTTGGTTAATATGATAAACCTGGTCTTTCCGTTGTGATTCCTGAAGTAGATAGGAGTTAACTGATGTAGTTAAGAATCATAGTAGTAGTAGCTACAGTTTACAGAAAATAGAGAGAAATCAATTGAAAATCATCGATTTCATGCCAGTTTTTTTTTGTGTTTATCCTTACGATAATTTATGTATTTTATACTACCTAATATTGTGTAATTTGGGTGTTTGACTTATTATTTTTAATGGTTGTCCAGATATTATCCACCATTAATCATTGTCTCCATTACATCGATTATTAATTATTATTATTACCCAACATACGCCATGGCTATACTTTTCATCGAATACCAAAAAAAAACCCATAATGATCTACGTTTATAATACTATCAAGTTGATTCAGAAGTGTCCATCTTTCGTCGTCGCGAATCTCCAACATTTTTTTTGAATAGAAAGAGAATGTTGACTACGAGCGGGATTCGAACCCGCGTCTTTCTGGATAAGTACTCCAGAAGCTTAACTAACTAAGCTATCATAGCCAGAATTCAGAAGCTTAAAGCTTCAGATGTATAACTCTTTCCGCATTAAGAAAAACCTACGACCTCATTTCTTTATTTACCTGACACAATATTTCTCTTTTGGAACCTCTCAAGGAAAGAAATTGAAACTACCTTGTAGGATAATTTTATGTACAGTCATGTGGAATGGAATATCGTCTAGTTCCCAGGGGTACTCAATAAGAACAGATTTAGAAGACGTCCTAAGAAATGTTTTTCAATCTACAAATGTGTGCCTGGTGGAATATTTCTAGGATAGAAATTACGGATTACAAACTATATACCTACTTAGATACTAGTTGTTGCCTGCAGTTTCGCCCGCTCGAATACAGCGTGTTTCATCCCACGTAACATCATTCACCACAACATTGTAACATCGCCGCGGGGGCATAATGGTTAAAGCGTTTCAACATTTTATATTAAAGTTTTTATCGCCGATAAGGCGTGATAAACTTCATTATAATTATATTCTTTTTTAATTATAATTGAATAAATGTCGTAAAATTATTGACGTTTCATATAATTTCGGCAAAGTACATTTATTTCAGATATTATTTTGATATGTTGGTATCAAACTGAGATGTAACTTTGTTATTAATGATAGTTTTGTATATATTTAACGGTATTTTATATATTTTTACGACATATTTTTTATTAGGGTTGTAAATTTCTCAAATATCATTTTATGTCACAAAAAGCAATACTTCGGATTAAATAAATCATTGCTTTTAATGGCACTGAGAAAGTTTCAATAACATTCCGTTGAGGCCCTAGACAAGTCCAAGGACCAGTGGACGACAGCGCGCCTCAAGGAGCTGCTGTTGCAAAACTAAAATAAAAAGTAACTCTTTAGAGGGCCTACATTCAGCGGGCTAACAATTAATGACCAAGAGAAAGCTATTGAAAACATAACGTAGTAATTACTCAGAAAGAACTCATAGTCAACCAAGTTTCCAGCGTGCCCTTAGACTCATTTAATGACAAGCATCGTCCACACACGGTAGCCACAAACCACCTGACACGGCGGCGGTGGTGGTACAGCTGACTGAAAGCGAATGCGCACATTGACTAATCACTGCGGTTTGTAACCCTGTCCTCCATAATTACGTTACTATTAATAATCTGTGGTCGACACTCACACTGATTTTCTCGACCGTTGAATCAGAAATATTCATTGATTTCGTCATTTGAATAAAAAAGCTTTCTTTTGCGGTTTGGCTTTTAATCACAGAAAACCTCAAAGGAATTTTTAAAATATACATTTATGGTGACAATAGTTCAGATAATGAAGTACAAAATTTTAAGACAACGCTTTGTACGCGCATTGTCGAACGTCTTGTAGCCTGATAATGAAAAGGTTTTGGCGCAATTTTAATGTCTTTATTTTGACGGAATCAAATTGTGCAGTTTTATTGTACACTTCCCGAAATACCGTGGGTGGACCATGGAAGGCCATGCTCCTTCGAAGGCCAATTATTAAAATTTCGTAGTTATTGCCATGTGATGACAAATTCCTTCCGTTTACAAAGATCCATCCAACTGAAAATCACAGACGCAGCCGCGAATCGCTCGCGCTATTATTTTGGTAGTACGTAACAGGCCCTCGCTTCTTGGATATCGGGAATAGACAACGTAAAATTAAGGTGGTGTACCATGGAAGGCCACTCTCATAAATAAACAGTTATTATTAATTCATTTATTGCATAAATTAAACTAACAAATGTTAAAGTGATACTTTGATTTTATTTTCGGCTAACAATCATATAAACCACTTCTTTTTAACGTAGATTTAATAACAGTAACTTTTAGTGTTAAATAACCTATTTATTACGATGGCCTTCATAGAAGCCCCTGTTCCTAGTTAGGCCATTTGGTAGAGTTCAATAAAACAAAGTATTACTACAATATTTGTTAGTTTTATTTGTTTAGTAAATAAACGAATAATAACTGTTTATTTGTTAGTGTGGCCTTCCTTGGTTCACCTACCTTACAACATTATATCTCAAAATGTTGATTGCTAAATCAGTTTTTATCATTAGTTCATGTGAAATGGTATTAGATGCATAAAGTTTAGATGGCAGGAGGATGGACACTGGATGAACCATCCGACAAAATAGTCGATATCACGATAGCATTGATATAATATCACTGTGAGTAATTTAGGTTATATTGATAGGAACAATTTGTAATTTATAGAATCATACGTATTCTAGACACGTTCTACTTGTTTGCTCAGTAGGGGTCGTCAGGAATTTCCTGCGTTGATTTTCAGAATAAGTTTGGTTTATTTTATTCTTTATAGAACGCTTCATCAAAATAATGTGTTATTTAAAATAGAAAGTTTGGTCATGTCCGTTTAATCACGTACATTCTTGTACCCTCTCTTAAGAATGAGTTAAGAAAACGGACATAGTTTAGAGTTCAGATCTATAATTGACCTACGTATCATTCGTCTTCTATTGTCTCGATCTTTTTATCCGTTTATTATTACCGCAAATCTGATCTAGCCGCGATACTGAGTAAATAGTTTGTCGCAGAGTCTAAGACCTGTAAGGAGCCACGCTCGTGACTGATTCGTCAAGGAACCAAAGTGATCTTAAGACTAACTACTTTAAAAGCAACAGATGACTAGTGACGCATAGTGGATGTGTGCTCAGACTTAAAACGAGCGTATTGTGCTTAATAACATTTGCATCATGGCGTAACTTTATTATGAATTATTAATTGTTATTAATAATGGGTAAATAAGCATGTCAATTTACGATTGAAATTCTATCGATGACTATTATTTTATACAATTTAAAACAACATCCTTTCAATAACTCATATTAGTTATTCCATAAAGTCCAAAAAATAAATTAGATAGACCGAACTTTGCATTTTTTTTGTATCGAGAAAATTTAATTGAATCGTGTTTTCAACTTTGTGAGAATTTAGATCATATAGTCAATAACTATATTCCAAGTTGTAAGATCTGTAGTCCAGATATGTACGAAGAAAAGTAAAAAATAAAAACCGTATTTTTACTGACCTATCCCCTTAAAATGATACTAGTTGTTTCCTGCAGTTTCGCCCGCTCGAATACAGCGTGTTTCATCCCACGTTAGATATCATTCACCACAACATTGTAACATCGCCGCGGGGGACATAATATCTAAAGAGTTTCAACATTTTATATTATTGTTTTTATCGCCGATAAGCATGATAAACTTCATAATAATTATATTCTTCTTTAATTATAATTAAGAATAAATGTCGTAAAATTATTGACGTTTCGTATAATTGTCGGCAAAGTTCTTTGTTTCAGATATTATTTTAAGATATGTTGGTATCAAACTGAGATGTAACTTTGTTTTTAATGATTAGTTTTATTTACCTACATTGAACGGTATTTTGATATAATTTTTACGACATATTTTATTAGGGTTGTAAATTGTCTTAAATATCAATTTATGTCACAAAAAGCATAACTTCGGATTACTAAACCATTGTTTTTAATGGCACTGAGATATTTCATAATATTCCAGTTGAGAGCCTAGACAAGTCCAAGAACCAGAAGACGACGCGGACGGCGTGCCTCAAGGAGCTGCTGTTGGAAAACTAATATAATAAAGTAAGTAACTATTTCATCCATGGAGCAGTAACATTAAATTACGAAGTACCAAGAAAAAAAAATACTTACTCAGGGGTGCGTTTAAATCCTTCTGCGGTATTTCGCCGGAAAAAAATTAAACTAGCGAGGGTTCGCTGAACGGAGTCATGAGTTTCTGTCAATGTTAGCTGTCAAATTCAATTGACAGCTCAGTTTTTGAAACAAATAATCAATTTGCCGGTGTATTATTAATTAAATCCATAATCCACAAATAATATTCACTCTCTAAAATAAAAATATTCGTTTTACGGCGCGAATGCAGCAAAACAACAAAACTTAATGACAATCTGACAGCAGGATAAAATTTTACGTGGTAAAAAAGTCGCAAATATTTATTCCTTTCAGTAAACACTTATGCCAGCGGACGACCGTAAACGGGGCAGATTAAATTTTAGTTAGCTTCATTTTTCACCTCGCGGTGTACTTAAACGGGGTGTTTGACATTTAGTCAGTATAAATTTAAGCTGGATAAAGGATTTAAACGCAGCCCAGAAGTTCAGAACTCATATCAACCAATTTTCCAGCCACTTAGTTTTAATGACAAGCATCGTCCACACACGGTAGCCACAACCACCTGTCATGGCGGCGTTCGGTGGTAACAGCTGACTGCCCGAATGCGCACATTGACTAATCACTGCGGTTTGTAACCCCTGCTACATAATTACGTTACTATTAATAATCTGTGGTCGACACTCACACTGATTTTCTCAACCGTTGAATCAGAAATATTCATTGATTTCGTCATTTGAATAAAAAAGCTTTCTTTTGCGGTTTGGGTTTTAATCACAGAAAATATCTCGGGCCGAACCTTTAAAATATACATTTTTGGTGCAATAGTTCCGATAATTTAAGTACAGTAGGGACAGGCCATTGTAATGGTAATGCTTTTTTTACCCGACTGCGCGACGCAAAGGAGGGTAATGTGTTTATCAGTCTATGTATGTATGTATGTATGTATGTATGTATGTATGTATGTATGTAAGTTTGTTTCTATGTGGCGTTCTAGAGACCAAATGCGTAGGCCGATTTTGATAATTTTTACGTCAATCGATTCGTCTTAACCTTGCGAGTGTCACTAAAGACATGACAGTCATCAAAATTCACCACAGCGACTACCAGACGCCATATTGTCAAAATGAAAAAAAAAAATGTCGGTGAACTATATCATGTGGGGTATCGTTGAATAGGTATTTTAAAATCATCTTTAGGTTCCCTTCATCATTTTTCATTTTAAATAATAGTTTAGGATATATAACGATTTAAAGTTGTTTAGCAAAACAATAATTCTCTGAATAGTAACTAAAAAGTATGAAATAAAAAAAATATTTAACGAAAAACAAAAAACCCGACTGCGTTAAAAAAAACTAAAAAGAAAGAAACAAGCCCAGTAGTTAAAGAATTCACTCATTCACACTCACAGTCGGGGCCCGTTGGGAAGATTTGATTGGTATAATTTGAATGGGCCCCGACTGTGAGTGTGAATGAGTGAATTCTTTAACTACTGGGCTTGTTTCTTTCTTTTTAGTTTTTTTTAACGCAGTCGGGTTTTTTGTTTTTCGTTAAATATTTTTTTTTTATCAGGCTAAAATCATCAAATGAGTCCTCCCACTCCTGACTAAAGTCCACGGTGTCCTTCAATAGCCGTTTATGTTCCGGGTTCACGGTAATGAGATAAGTCCCGCGACCCCGGCAGGCTTTGTCCCTCTAGAGGCCCCGTCATCATGCTGACGCTCTTTGAGGCATGCGTGGAAAACAACGCGCAGTCGACCCGGGCATGGTCCATGGTCGGTCAGCGAGTTGCCCTTTATTCGCCGCCCACATGCCCGGCGCGCCTACGGTGGCCGGAAATCGTCTTGTGACGTGGCGTATTGTAGTGGTAATGCTAGTTTAACTTTGAAAAAAATGTCAGTGCCAGCAACCTTATCGACATAGCCATTAAGTTCACTATCTTTTGACAGCGAAAGAGAAGTTGAAGTGGAGAACTGTACGTGTACAAGTGTGCTTTGTACCCGTAACTTGGTGTTTCGTGGAAACCACAGTGTCGTGTTGACACCAGATGACCCACAGCACTGATCTTAGATACCGTAGATTGAAGTATTAATTGTTTCGAGAATGCCTGTGACATGCAGGTTAGAAATAGGAGGTGCTGTTCCGGGAAATGATCAGTACCCTTAGCACGTGTTTTCAGTATTTGAGACATAAACTAAACTGAAACTTTCACAATTTCAAATTGTCAATTTTCAAGGTAAAAGTTAGTTCCTTCTTCGCACACCACAGGCGCTGTTCCATTTTTTCATACAACACGCAGAGAAATGTATACGAGAACTTCTGGTTGCAACCGTGACAGCAAGACTCACTAATGACTTTACAACATTTCTAGTCTACTAAGTCCTTGTTATCTTTACTACTTACTTAGTAATTATTATTAGAAATTTTGTAAAGTCAACAGTCTTGCTGTCACGATTACAACCAGAAGTTCTCCTATAGGTAGCTAGAAATTTCTCTGCGTGAAGAAACGCTGTAAATTCTGGAAAGACGCTGTAAAGTAAAAGAGTGAAAACTGGTCCTTATTTTGTAAGGTTACGTGAGGAATTCAGTTACGTGAAGTTTCAATACGGAACTCCTAAGGTTTGCAGATCTTTTTTTAATTTAATAAACCAGCGGAGTTTGTTTTGTTGAACGCACTATCTTAGGAGCTACTTGTACTATTGAATAACTATTTTAACCCACTTCTTTGTTAGATAGTCCATTTATCGAGGAAGGGTATAGGCCAAAGAAATTAAACTATATACGAGCAATAGACGGGATATCACGAAGAAAGTTGTGATCCAAAACTTTTAACCACAAGGTAAAAAGTCGCTCAGTCTAGTAGTCGCGTTGCTATGCAACGCTAGATAGTGCTACTGACGTACGGCATCAACAATTTTGTACGACAATTTTCCGAATGCCCGCTATATAGGTTCTTTTAAATCTCTTTACTATAGGCTATAAAACATCACGCTACGAATAATATTACGCGAGTAGCGGTGAAACCGCGGAGAAGCGCTGGTTATCAATATAATAGTATTAATTTGATATTAAAATCCGCGAGTGCAATTAATAATAGTATTATTGATTTAACAACATCAATTCATCATTTGAATCAACATTCCTAACATGATGGACCGCCGTAATGTTCATCTAAACATGTTTTAACTAATGTTTCGCATATGAGCACCTCAATAGGTCGGGAATCTATTAATCAAGTTACTGTATTCAATCATTCTGATTCAACGCTAATTGTTTCCAATTTATTTAACTAGCGATTGTTTAATTTTTTGTTTTTTGATAGCAGTGATACAGATTTGTGTGAAATTTCTAGCCTAGGATTCTGTGATCTCAAAAAGATGAAAAAAGTTACCATGGTTGATGTTACCAAATGACCAGGGGCCTTACCACGATACACTCAGATATTAGGCAGATCTGTGAGAGTTTTCTATCCTGGGATTCTGAGATCTCAAAAAGATGAAAAAAGTTACAATAGCGTATGTTTACCTTAAATTCGGACCAGGCCCATATTAATTTTATTTATTTTGTGCAATTCTGTCAGTACCTCTCTTCCTGCCTGGTTCTTGGCACATTCCACCAAAAGATGTTGGACATCATCAATGACTCCACACACGTCACAATTAGGAGAATCAATTTTCTTCATTAAGTGCCCAAATCTTTTAGTGGGATAGTGTCCCGAACGTAGCCTAAGAGCCGCTACTATCCAAGTTCTGCTCATTTTGGAATTTACAAACCAAGGAATGCGAGGAGGCTGACTTTGTAAAATTTTGTACCATATGTTGAAGGTATTATTCAATGGGATATTCTTATAAAGTTTAAAGTTAGTGAATTTAATTTAATTTCAACCTCAGCTTTGGTTGCCTATTTGAACATGATAATAGGGTCATAAACTTAAAATATAGCACCGACTTGTTCAAAGGTAAAAAGATTGGAAATTATTTCAACGTACATACCCGTATTTGATTTGATCCATATTTCCAGAGGCAATCTGTATCTTAGCTTTAAAAACAAACTGAAAAATAGAATAGTTATTTGTTAAGCAAGGCTGGTGGTTGGTTGGTGATGGGCGCGAGTACTTGAATTGAAAACTGAGCAAGCGAAGGGTTCAACTATAGAATCCTGAGCGTAGCGAAGTTTTCAAAGGTACGAGACGCAGAATTACTTTACTTCTCACCTCACTACAGCGAGGAAATGCAGTGGGATTGGCTCGCCTGTCAGTGTAGAAAATAATAGAATAAAAGACGTACTAAATTTTGAAAACACTTTCCTCGCTGGCGCGGAAAATGGAGTTTTGCGCTCAGATTTCGACTGATAAATAGAATGTTTCTGACCGTGTGAAGTGAAAAAAACGTTACGTCGTTATTGTTTCTTTCTGCTCGCAGAAGAATAAACAACTATGACAACTCTCCTAGGATTTTCAGTTGGAGACTTAATTAAGGCCTATTGGCACACAACAGTGCCGACACGTTCCGTGACGTGCTGTTCACATATACGAGTGAACGAACATCACTGAACGGCACTGTCACTGATCAGTACGGATAGCGTCTTCGTATATATGAATAGCACGTCACGGAACGGTACGGTTCGTAACATGTCGGCACTGTTCTGTGCGGGTAGGCCTTTAATCATTAGTCAAAGGACAGATACATAGAACTTTGATATTATATTGAATTATTACAGTCCCTTAACATCATATATTCGTAAAGCACAACCTTAAAGCTCCTACTTTAAAGATTACGCAATATGATTGATGCAACTCCACGATTGAATTGAAAGCCAATAAGCGAGTATTGATTATAGATAAAGTATCGAAGGTACTGTAGGTACTGCTACTGCCAGGGAATATGAAGGAGGTAATAAAATGGACAGAGACTACAGTTAATGATTGGAAATAAACGTTATAATTATACATTATTTGTGTTATGTTAGCGTATTTATTGGCTCTAAGCAAAAAAAGCTGTTAAGATAGTTTTATAATGTCCCAGGTTCGAGAAAAGCTCGGTTCCCAAGATATAGACAGCCGCATTTAACCGCAACGTGCGGTTGAAAAACCGAGCGAAGCTCGGTCAACCAGATATTTATTTTTTAAGTGTGATGCAAAATTCTGTTAGAGATAGATAAATAGACTCTGAGCCAAATCGTAGATAATTCCTAATTGATAGGAGTTTTGAAGTGTACAATGCGGGAATAAGTACTGAAACTCTAAAATAAAGGCGATTCCGGCTAAACAAGATACGTCATTATTGTACTTTTCGTCAGATGAAAATAAAGCACACTACGTATAAAAATCAGGAAGTAAATGACGATTGTTTCGAGTTATCAAATTCGACTTACCCAGCTGCAAGCTGCAACACAGATCCGGACATTAGCACTCCATTACTTATCTACTCCGGGTACTCGGGCTCATGTAAGCAATTGTACAAATTGAGTGGAGTCGCTCGACCTCGAGCTAAATGATCCGTGAAATGGGCGTCTGATACAGCTCTTGACTTATTCTATCCGTTATTCGATTCGATTGCACGATTCCAAGACGATACACTAAGAGGTACCCAATGTATTGGAACTTACTTATGTGGTACTCTCGCTTAGGTTTTATTATATTCCAAGTAATCTGACGGGTTTGGAACGTTTTGTTTAGTATTTATTTGGGTTCATAGGATCTTACAAACAAATACTTGTACCGATCGGATGACAAAACTATTTTACGAATAAAAACAGCATCAACCAGAGGGATCTAGGCTAGAAAAGCAATTTTCGTAACTTTTAGGGTTCTCAGCCTAAGCCTAGTTATTATTTTCTTGTCTCAAAGAAATTGATTTAACCAAGCACTTTCCGTGGGAGCACAAGAACTGGTAAAGAAAATGTCGAAACTATTTCTTTTTGGTAAAAGTAGGATTCCCAGGAGAAAGCAGAGGTCAGACGTTAGTTACAAAACTATTTTCGTCATGGATCAATACGATTTAAGTTGGAAAAACTGAAATGGAAACAGATGTGGGAAATTTAGAGTTATTTCATTCTCACTCTAGTGAGAATAATCTGCATAAGTGCACTATTTTATTCACCAAAATCCTGAATTGTAGCATACAGGTAGTGCATGTTAGTTCAGACTTTCATAATGTTAAAAGCGTCGGTTGAGTTGCACATTACTGGTGTTATAATGACGCTTGCCGGCTGCATACAATGGTCTCTATGAATAAAATATACCGAAACGGGGACAACGTTTTGCTCTGGAGGAGAGAGGGAATGGAGTGATAATGTTTTCTGAAGAGTTTGCGAATCGCGAATATCAGTGAAAATGTGCGAAACGTGCGAATTTTTTGGAGAGTCAAGCATTATTTATTTACTGCCGGAAAGCTGGAGTTCAACTGTTAGGTTCGTAATAATTGTTTTTATTATAATTAAGATAAAAAGCACTTAGATATTGTTTATTTAGTGTTTATTTTTATTTAATAGGTCATTTTTGTAAATTATATTTTTTCCTATTAATTTGAGTTGTATAAGCTCACTTCTTAATAGCATGACATGAGGGCCTCATGTGGAAGTTATGTGGTTTATAATTCTGAGGTCTCCATGACCTATCTCCTCCGTGTCCGCTGTGCTCCCAATGCGTCCTATGCAACGCTTCATATCTGCTGCACGTCCTTTTATCGTCACTACAATGTACTTAGTACGGCTCTTTGTGTGTAGAGTATACCTCCGTTGGAGTAACCAGATCAAAACATAGTGTATGTTTATAATTTATGAAACATTTTCAGTTTTCATGAGCTTTCTTACATGGTTAGGTGATGAGGTTTTGTTTGTTTTAGGTTTTGTAACAAATTCGATTATTCCTGTGTTTGTGAGGTCACAATTCACTTTAAAAGTTGACCCTTTTGAAGAACCTCACCAAAAAGGTCAATGTAAGTCCATCTTCCACACAGTGTGTAGCTTAAAAATATTGTAAAGAAACATGTCATTATCCCAGCCTCGAAACTTGAGCATTCACTTGTAATGACCATTAGTGCGAATGTTACGTTACAGATAAACAAACGAGAGCGTTTAAGACTATCGTCTACCGAGCGCTCGTCCATACAAAAAGAGAAAACGTTTTTCTCCCCCTAGATGTTATCCTATCTCAATGATTTTTTAGAATGCATCTGACACAGTAAAAATCTAGGTTTATACGTTTTCTTTTTTTCGAAATTTATAATAGTTTGAAAGTTACAGGCGCCTAAAAGTTACTATTTTTATGACAAAATCTTCATTGAAGTAAAACCTTTGTATTTAAAAAACAAAGAAGTTTAAGAAAAAAAGCAAAACCAACAAACCTAGAATATAATATGCTGAAACGATTGACACCAGAATCTAAGAGATTGGTCGTGATTTAGTATGTGAAAAACGTTTTCTCCCTAGAGACAAATTTCATATAAAAAATACTTACATTCAGTCGCGAGCTGCAACGCTCTCTATCGCACGATCGGGGTTTTTTCAAAGCGTGAGAGAGACAGTAGGAGTTTTTCTAAATACCAATTTTTTGAAATGGCAGCAGCTATTCTATAGTCTTAAGCGAGCATTGTAACGAATGTTCTGGCGAACCGGCTGTCAAGTCTTCATGAAAAATTGACGACAATCGATTAGAGTGTTCGCTATAATAAAGATCGTGACTTATGTTCGTACTGAAGTTTGGCTCTATGCTCTGTTCGTTGTTAAGTTCAGCAAAATTATAATTGGCGAATGCTCGATGTTCTGCTACAAGTGAATGCTCAAGTCTATCAGCACCTTTATACAAAACAAACCTTTTTATACAAAGCAGGCTTTAGAACACTAGCTGCAAAATAAATTAAAACTCCGTATTTCTACAAAAGAGTCGGAGTTTCATTAAAAATGAAAGGGATTAGTGACACGTTTTAGCGTTTAAAACTTTAGCACTAAAAGCTTTTTGCATTATTCACTTTACACTGGACGGTGGGAAGGTATAGAGTGATACTTTCAAATTCTTACCTGGATTGTTGTTGTTTGAAATCAAAATGTATAGAGTAGAACAGATCAAAACTTTTCTTACCTTTCATTGATTTGACAGTCCCTGCCGCCCTGCCGGGGTGGGAGGACTCATTTGATGATTTTACCACGCAAAAAAAAAAGCTTTCATTGATTTTCTCTCTTTGTCGATATATTGCAGTACATTGCTACGCAACAAAAAAAAAATCACTTCACAATTTATTAATGAATACTAGTTCCTCATACCTTCCCATAATTTAAAATTTTTTTTGGGTTGTATCATTATCAAATGAGTCAGAGTTTGGAAGACGTTCTGACTAAAAACCACTCTGGTGGCCTACCGTAGAATAGAGACAGAGCTATACAAGTCGTATAGCACCATCTCCTTCCTACACTAGAATTAGTCATGGCCACCTGTGAGGGTATATTACAACGTCTTAAAACCAGGCTTTTTCCAATGAGTGAACGAGATGGCGCTAGACGAACGTTGTATAGCTCTGTCACTTTCACTCGCCGGAAGAAACCTGGTTTTAAGACGTTGTAATACCCCCCAGTTATTTAGATTGCCTTTTGTGTTCAAGGGCCGCCTTGCCCTGTTTAGACAGTTCCTAGACCACGGCTCCTATAACCTACCCCATTACCCCTACTTATAACCCACTAAAACAATTATGCATAACATGACGATTTCCTCAATAAAAGAGACAAAAGTGAATACGTGGCTACATATTTCCGTTTCCCCAGTTATGTTTAAGTATAAATGAGGGAATGATTTAAGTACACGAAGCAAATCTTTTGGGCTTGTTACACAACGACGTAGCAAAATTTGCGAACATAAAAACGTATAGGAGTAAGGTTATAACTCAGAAGGAATATGTAAATTGTATAAAACTTTTTAGGGTTGTCAATAAAACAAGAACTCGTATGGTACAGAATTTATTTCCATATTATATACTCAGATATAACAGCAATTGTCTCGGTTCCACTCTATATACTCTCCAACAATATTTACATTGAGTTTTGGGTTTCATGTCGCTACACTGTTGTCGCCTTTATAAATGGGGTATTTTGTAATTCAGGGGTATACACACTTACGACTTTTGTCACTGTAAATTTTTCGCAATTCCTTGTACACATCGCAAATTACTAATCATATTTCATCTTAGGAATATGCGATATCTATTGTCCAAAAGTTAACTTACAACAAAAAAAAAATGTAGTCAAAAGGTTTGCGATAGATTCATCTTACTTTTCTCTAATCATCTTACGAGATCTAAATGTTACATAACACTCAAAAACTTAATCTACGTTTTAAAGAACAATACGATCTTTTTTTCGTAAACCCAGTTTATTCGTAGGCTAAAATAGATATGGATAACTTTCCATATTTTTACTACAAAATACGCAAACTTCCTCACATACACTTAATTGGTGACCTCGATATAAGACTTCAAGTATAAAATAAGATGTACCATCTCAAGTTAGGAGTCCCTCGTAAAACAAAATCCTTTGTAATATCATAAAATATATTCGTGGACGATAAAATATAGCGTAACAAAAGTCGTGTGTGTGCTCCAAACTTTATTTGAACAATATATTTTTATAGCGAGCTTTTGACCGTGTTTTTTATAAAACAACAAAATTTAATATGCTGCAGGATGTACAAAATTTATCGAATAATTTTCTATTCAATTAAGCAAAATTGAATTTTTTCATTTCGAAAAACAATTTTCAATAATTCTCTTTTGCTTTCGATATTATTGCGAAGAATAAAGGTGAAGTTGTATTAAGCTTTATTTATGATTGTAACTTATTCAATATTCGTCTATTACACAAATCGGTCAAGGTTGAGTAGCTTTTCTTTGATCCAAAGATCATAACTTCGTAAACCGACACTTGAAACTCATCAACACACTCGAGTTTCTGGGACAAAGCCAAGAGGCTCCGATCAAACGGGAAAAGATCGAAGGTTTTATATAATATTATATACAGGGTTATTTTTTCCGGCTATCGAAATACTACACTAAATAATTAAACTGTTTCAGGAAAACTCGTTAGTTTTCCTCATTTTGTTTTTCTTTTATTAATTAATAAAAAAAGTAGGTAAGTACTGGGATAATACAAAAAATATAATAATTACTTAAGAGTTTAAGACAACAATATTTTACTCGACATGAAATTCTTGAGTATTCTAACAAAGTAAAAAAAATCAATTTTTATTGACTTTTATTCTTTACGTTTTATTGATTTTCTTTTTAACCGCAGGAAAAAGGAGGAGTTTCTTAATTCATAATTGAAGGAAAATGAATCCGTAATTTTTTTCATACATTTTTTTATGTTTACTTTGGATAGGCCATAAAATTAACCCTGTATATACTTTATATTTTTTTTTAGTAGCGACATGTCCCAACATTCCACCCTGATCCTCGCATCAACAACCCATATCTACGATACATACAAAACGCAGCCATTACATGACCACAACACTTTATTATATATAATTATATAGATATATTCACTAATCCTTATGGCAATTTACAAACGTATCTTTATTGCTACAATATAACTTATGTTTTTATTTTATACTTTTTTTTTATTCTTGTCATTTTATTTCTTCCTACATTACATGGTGTTTGCATATTGAAACTAAATAATTATTTGTTTTTATATCAGAATACACGGATATTTAGGCCTGCAGTAAATAAATTATACACAACAAACATTACAGCTATTTATATGTATGTATAGTAATATTTAAGTTTAATTTGTCAATGGTGGAACTTTGTTTTGCATATGATCGATTTTAAATAGTTACAAGTTATATAATGAATTAATAAACCAATTGTATTAAAACGATGCAACAAGTGCATCAACTTATGAACTAATCAGTATCACATAACATAATATTAGTTTAAATTATGACTTAATTAATATTATAAATAATAATATCCGTAATATTAATATGGCAACGAAATATATTTACTAGCTAAGCACCTAGACCAGTAGGATTTCAGGTATTTACACAATCTGTACACAGAATCCTTATTCAAGAGTTATCACTCGCTTCTAATCGTTATACATTTTTCTTAATAAAATTATTGCCAATCAGCTAGTTTTCAACAATGATTAAAGATTTCTCAAATAATTTATTATTATTATGACAGTAAATTTCACAATCACCTCGAAGTTTTTTAAATGCAGAAGTATAGTAAAGCTTCCATTACAATGTATATTTCCACCTAATTCTAAAGAGAATCTTCAAAAACAAATATTTACAAAATGAAGACATCATCGATATGCACTGTACATTTACAAACGTTAAAATATCTTAAATGCATCGGGATGTCGCGTGCATCGTTAAGAGATTTCTTTATAAAATCTTATTTAATTTATCTTTGTAAATACGCGGAAATCTGGCATCGGACTACCGTAGTTCAGGACTAGCTACAACGAACGGCCGCACTACGCATCACTCGTGTCTTTTGTTACGTCACTACACTGTGTTCGTCACCCGTCTCGCTCGCTCAGGGGGCGGCTCGTGCGAGTGAGCGGGACAGCACGAGGGAGTGCGCTCCGTCGTTCACACGATCACTCATGACGTCATACAATGATATGGTTATTCTTACATGCGCGCGCGTCGCTTAGGTGAGGCGAGCGAGTACGGCAGCTGCCAGCAGTAGCAGCGCGGACGTGGTGCAGCGGGGTGATGAACCGCTGAGCACATTCGGCGTCGGGGAGTCGGGAGGAGACTCGTTGGAGTACGTTCTGCTCTCTGTTGTGAAAAGACAATGTCGTTTAGAAATACTAAGGTATAAGAAAGGTATTTCTCGTTTAGAAGATTCTAGAATAGTAAAAGTTCTATAATAGAAATCCATGAAAATTATAGACTCTAGTAAATAATATCATTATGGCATCGTTAACAATTCTTCCATTACCAAGTTTCTCCAAGACAAAAATAATCCAATCGTATAACCACTTAGTTTTAGGGGCTTCCAGAAGCCATCTCACTAAGGTTACACTCGCTGAGGCAAGGGTACAGCTCCTTGGTCTGTACCACCGCCAGCAGCATTATTATTAACACTGATCATTATTTTCGGACAGGTAAAAGTGGTCCATCTGTAGTTGCGTACAGATTAGCAGGACAGAATACCATGGACCTAGGAGAAGATCTAAGATTTTTTTTGGATTGCTTTCACAGTCTTAAAACCTCAGATCAAAGAAATAGGCAGATAGAGTGCTCAGAACACGCGAGTGGGTCCACCAAAGTTAATACAAAATCAAAATACAAAGTCGCGACAGTACCAAGCTACGCCTCGTCAACGCATACGCCTACGCCAAGCTGAGCGTCGTTGTTGTTTTTTGCCAAAATATGCCGTCTCCATCGTAAAAGTTGTTCTCAAAAACAAAGAAAACATTATGGAATGTAATTCTATTTGATTTTGTATTAACTTTGGTGGAGACACTCGCGTGTTCTGACCGTTCTATCTGCCTATTTCTTTGATCTGAGCTTAAAACAAAGAAATACTCACGTCCATCATGGTCTCCGGAGCCGTCCTCTCCCGATCCTTCGGTGTCGTAGTCGTCTGGGTAGCTGCGACCAGATCCTGATCCTTCCTCGCCGGCCTCGTCTCCTTGCATGAACGCTTCAGCTGAGAGCTCCTTACTGCGAGAGTAGGAGACGAGCAACTAAGGAGAGGAAGAGAAGATGTCAGTTTGGTGATATGAAATTGAATTGAGAGACGAGTGATAAAGTGTTGAAAAATAACCCCTACCAAAGGCCCGTAGTAAGTAAGCTGTGAAGTTGGAAAACGGGCACTAAACGAAAATATATAAGGTGATGGCATTTAATCACTACATAGTTAATAAAAGAAATAATGAGAAGTACTAAAGTAAAAACCCGTGAAGTTCCAAGTCTGACAAATTCGATTAACGTAGTGCACTTAAAACATTGAATTTTGAGAAGATAATTATATTTTCAAGTCTTCGACTCATCATCATCATCATCATCAGCCTATAATGTTCCCACTGCTGGGACACAGGACTCCTCTTTGAGAGGGAAGTGTCAGAGGGAGTCTTCTACTCAAGAATGCTTAATTCGTACTTGATTTTTAGCCTTTTAGGACCCTATACTGTTACTAAGACAGTTTCAACGGGATCAAACATCAGATTTAAAAGCTATATTATCGCCCGTTACAATGAGTTCCTCGTTTTCTTAATAACAAAACATAATTTTTCAATTATGGCCCATAACTGAGGATTGATGTAGTTTTTTTTTTTTGTAGAGAATTCCAATTAGACTTTTTGCTTGCACTCTGCAATCGAAGTACCTATAAAACTTGAGGTTTTTCCTGGAATTGAAACCTCTTTCTATAAATGGCTGTTAATAGGTGATTAAATAGAAGACCGTTGTCAATTAGCCACAAACACTTAACCCTGAGTGTTTCCCTTCATCAATTACAAAGTTAACGTGTTTAACGACAGCTTTTAACTGTGCATTTCCTTCCTGTTGAACTAGAACCTGTTTCTTATCTCCAAAGCTTGGCGTTACATTAGTACTTTGGAGTCACCTCGAGTGTTGTTGAAAACTTTATAACTTTTCAGACGAGTTTTTATCGTCGAAAACTTATAATACTCTACTGATACACGTAGCTTGTTGCAAAATTGAGCATGTGTGGTTTCGCAAAACTGTCCTTTCGCATAAGTGAATTCAGGCGAGCACTTTTCGCGGAAATAAGCCAAGTACCCTGCTACCGGAATTTAATTTTGTTCATGAATATAACCTCTTAATAAGCAACATCTGGTTGACCGAGCTTCGCTCGGTTTTTAAAATGTCTATATCTTGGGAACCGAGCTTTTCTCGAACCTGGGACCTTGATAATTCGATTCCTTAAGCCTAAAAACCCCTAATCTGTAACTTTCATGAAAATCCTTGGAGCCGTTTCCGAGATCCTGATTATATATAAATATACAAGAATTGCTCGTTTAAAGATATTAGATAGATAGATTAGATATAGGTACTGGTTTCGCAAATTTGCAGGCTTTTTCATTTTAGGACCTAAAAGTTTCAGTTCCGTTTTAATACAACATTGATTGACTCGCACAGGATTTCGTTTTATTATTTCTAGGAAGCTTGTACTAACTTTTGTGTCTCGACATTTTGTCGTCCGGAGTTGTATTCCTCATTGCTGAAGATCGCGACCCAATTCACATCTGTCTTGGCATGCACTCTTTGGCGCCGTCGATATAAATATATTTTGTTAGCTCTTGTATTATTCTAACAGATGCCACTAACTTATTCTTTATTGATAAATGTTAATGATATTTATTTTGCAAATAGGTTTTCACAAACAATTTTATATTTACACTTTTTTATAGCCATAAGAGGCCGGTGCGGTGTTTCGTACCTGACTATTCTGAGAAGAAACATCCGAAACAAACTCAGCTGTCATCGTCTCTTTTAAAGTCCAGACATTAAATTTGTTAAGTCATGCGACGGCTGCAGGTTTGTGTCCGAGATGGTCTTTTGAAGAAATAACCATACAAAGAGTGGACATGTCCAGTCAGTGCAAGCATTTGTCAGTTATTGTGAAGCTCGAGTCTTTATTATTAGGTCCTAAAAGCAAATCTGGTTTTAAAGCGTTAAGTTGGTAGTCCTGGTTTTCATTTGTAGGTCTATAATAGTCGGTACTGTTAGTCAATAAGTCTCGAAAGTCTGACAGTCAGTCTTACCAAGAGGTATCGTATTATTACCCCGTTACTGAGTTGTGGAGGTCATAATAGGCAGTCACTCTATTAAAAATTCAACCGTTGCAACGCAATACCGTAATGCGCAAGCTCGGCTGAAAGCCGATCCTAACATAATTGAGGAAAACTATGTATATCTGATGATGGATGGTGGTGGTGGTGAATGGAGCTTTAGATACCATATTGTTGTGACCACCACTAACCGAGCGTCATATTTTCAAATTCATTTAAATCGTTATTTGATTGGAACAGTTGACTTTTAGTAGTCTTGTTTTAATAATGGTTATCGAATTAAATTACTTGTCAACCACAATTAAACAAGATAATCTTTTATTAGAATGAAGTGTAAAGTACCTCGACTTACGTACCTATGCATAGTTCTTAGAAAACTATTAACTAATATCATGTTTCTTTTGCTGTAATTCAAATATTTTATAGGTCGACGCAGATTTTTCCTTGTCCCATAATTATCTTTATGTTAACCCGTCTTTCTAGTTTACCCAATCGATCAGGAAAGCAGACAAACAGTTTTCTGTCTTTCTAAAGCTACCCACTATGAAATTCTAAACACATGCTGCTTACCAGTCTTATCAAGGAGTCTCGTACTAACCAGTTACTGGGTTTGGAGAGTCGCTCCATGTAAACCGAAATTCGTTCGACTGGAAGTCGTCCTCAAGATATTTGGGAAAATCCTGCGGGTGTTAATGATGGTGCTTACCTGTCTAGCTTGCTGCAATCTGTCTGCTAAGGTGGCTACTCTCGAGTCCTGTGGAGTGCTGCCGGTGATCTCAGGGTTGTACTTTTGGTCGCTCAGAGAGGCAGACGATACGAGGGCCTTCGTGTAGCTAGACGGAAGAAGAAAAATAACATTTAGTATAAGAAAACCCTGAAGAATTAGGCCTCAAAATCAAAATGTTTTTATTTTACATGGGCCTCAGTGAGCACTTATAAAACGTCGAGAAGAGAGAAAAAAAAAATTGGCACGGTTCGGGTTGGTCGTTTCCATGGAGAAGAACCGGCAAGAAACTCCATGGTTACTCTTTTAAAATATTTGCCTTGCAGTAAAGTTACATTTTGCCTAATGCTTTAATCCCATTATAAGGTATGAGTCTATTAAACCGGCCACATATCGAGACTGCAAAATTACACCAAAGACAAAAAAAAAAAACAATAACACCTTGCCAGACCCAGAAATTGAACCCAGGTTCGTTTCGTTTAGAAGGCACTTAGATTAGTAAGACATTTCATAACTGGAACCTACATAATTAGATCTGCATGTGACAACTGTCCGCTTTGAAGTGTGCGTGCAATTTGTCACTCAAATGAAATGCGATTAGCATACAGATGAATGTCACATTGAAACATGCATTTAAAATTAATATAAATATAGTTTTGAGGTCTAGGCTGGAAAGTAACAATTGTCTGTATTATTTTAAAGTATTTATGAACTTAAAGAACGTAAAAAGAATCTCTAGCCACGACATTTTTAAGTACCACTCCGCTACTACCGCTCACAGATAGCTTCACTGCTTTTGTAGGCAGAGGTGGACCTCTTGCCATGAAATTGATAACATTCACAGGGCTTATGCTTGAAAAAAACACTGGTTCCCAATACGGTCAGGACGAAATATAGATAAGATACTGACTAATATGGATAAAATAGTCCCAAATACACTCTCCTATCCACTTCACACGGTCGTATTTAAAACGTGCATAAAAACAGTGAAAAACCTGAAAGACATTTTGGGAACAAAGGAAGCAAATTGTTTGGGGAGAATCAGGAATATTGGGAATGTACGCCGAAAACTTTCCACATTCCACTATCCAAGTAGAAAATTAACAAAAAACATATACTCACTCTGCAACAGCGTTTCCATTCCAACAGCGCTCATTTTCATCAGCGGCAAAGTCCGGCTCATCGCACAACCTATCAGCAAGACCAGCGAACAGCTTCTTAGTGGCCGCGAGGTTCGCAGCAAACTGCAAGAGTTCGGTATCTGGTGGAGGAGCCCGGAGGTTGTCCCGACGGATAGAGCCTGGTGTGGGCTGTGTAGATGAGGGGGATGGACTGTCCATTGTGGCTGGAGGACCGCACTCTTGACGTACCTAGGAAAAAAGAAAAAAAATGGTTAAATTTGTGACGAGGAAATTACTGAATCATTATAGAGGTAACAAAGCTCATAATTATCATGACTTGGCTTGGCTACCAATTAATTAGTCTTAAAAGTCCAATCCCGCATCCATATTAATAAACAGTGAAACCATGGTAACTTCCGTCTCGGTTACGATCTGCCACGAAAATGCCACTCAAAACCAGCTTTTTTATCCTTAGATAATATGCTTAAGACTGCGAAGTCAACTCTCAGGTGTCCGACGTTGCCGTAAAGCACTCGAGTCACCGAAGTCAACCGATACTGGGCGCCAGGCATAAGGCTGCTTTTCCACCAGAGATGCGCTATGCTACGTTGCTAAGGATGCGTTTGATATCCACCAATCATACTCATTATGTGTGTGTGCGTTATGAAAACAAATGAATGTGATTGGTGGATAGCAAACATATCCGTAGCAACGTAGCACAGCGCATCTCTGGTGGAAAGGCAGCCTAAGTCTCAGAATCATTAGAACACCCAAATTCTAGAAGCATTTGAAAACTTAAACCTTTTTATCACTATAGCAATAAAGTTCAAGTTCCAATGAGTTTTAAAAACAGGAATAATCATAACTTCGCATTCAAATCCAAGTATAATTTTCTCCACAACATTAGGACCTGTGTACGTGATCATGAACGCAAACAAGGAATGCTGTACCGCTATCCTTATAACTAGCAAAAAGTGAGATGCAATCAGCGCGTTCAGCTGAGATGAAGACAAACGACGGCGGTGCTTCGATACAGTCATGTCATTTGTCAGCGCTGCATAGCGCTGCAGTCGTTGTATTATCAGGCGGATCAGGGATAGAGGTGTGAATAACTAGTGAACGAGTACCTGTACACGTTATGGAGTTAGCTGTATTGATCGGTTTGAAGTTATTTATAACACTTTTGAGACCAGTTAAAAAAAAAACATTTTTTATTTTTTTTGTTAAGGAGTGTTTTGCTTTAGCAGTGAATTCAGCTGTCGGCAATTTTTGGAACGAAGTTCCTTATCGCGCGTTGTGAAAGGGGGCTAGACGGAAAAAAATCTTATGAAAAGTTGTCACGACACTTTTTGGAACGAAGTTCCTTATCGCGCGCTGCGAAAGGGTGCTAGAGCTTAAAGAGTGGAGCGGAGCGGAGTGGAGTGGAGTGGAGTGGAGTGGAGTGGAGTGGAGCGGAGCGGTGCGGAGCGGTGCGGAGCGGAGCGGAGTGGAGTGGAGTCGCGACGATTATTTTTGTTGAGTGTATACAGTAACTTCGTTCCATCCGGGTGTCCCTTGACACCTCTCAAGTTTTTTTTGTTTTGAGTAGCATCTCGCCGCATTTCAACACAACATTTCAACCTAGAGGTGGTGGTATGCTGCTTAACTGATGGACAATCCTGTGGTGCCTGAATGTAGAGCCTGCAGCCAGGTAATTATTTGTTCATAATTTAGAGCTATCATATTTTATAATTTCCGGGTCGACAGCGCGTTGTGTCCCACGCGCGCCTCAAAGAGCGTCAGCATAATGACGGGGCCCCCCTCTCAGAGGGCCAAAGCCTGCCGGGGTCGCGGGATTATTCCCTTACCGTAACCCCGGAACGTAACAGGCTATGAAGGACACCGTGGATTTTAGTCAGTAGAAGTCCAGGACAAATTTTTGTGTGATGATGCACCATCTTTTGTTCTGTGTCTGGGTGTAATTTATCTATAATAATGTATGTATATAAATTTCTTTGCTTTTCATCAGCAATACCCATTACTAGTTTAAAATCGACAGTAGTCCTGCCAGTCGCCCAGGATCTATAACGTGTTGCCACCCATCTTCCAAAGCTTTACGATATATCGATACAACCGTCCTGGTAACATTCCAGTGCTCGCTCACATCTCTAGTCTAGATATATTGGAGTGCTACATTAGCGGCGCGTGCGCCGACCGGCGAGTGAACGGCCTCAACGACTCGCGACACGCAAATAAACCATAACAACACAGACGCAAATAGGCGCATAGTTCCGACGCAATTATTGCAAAAAGTACCACATAATACCACCAGGCGACGCCACCGTGAACATGTTGAATATTTTTATGTTATTTTTAACATGTTTGGACGTTCTCGAAATGCAGTTTAAAATATGCTTGAAATTGTACATGTTTTCGCTTTTTGCTAAGGGCATTCGTAACCTTTACGGAGCAGTGGTGGCCCAGTGGTGTCGGTCCCGATTTACGACTTGTAGATCGTGGGTTCAAGCCCCGCCATGCGCATAACTTTGTGTAATTTATTTCATCACCACTACTTCCAAAACAGTGAAGGAAAACATCGTGAGGAAACCGTCAGTCCTAGAACCAAAATTTCGAAGACATATGACATCCGCCAACCCGTGCATTGGACCCGCGTGCTAGATTATGGCCCACTACCTCTCACAAGAGTGGAGGCCTGTGTCCCAGCAGTGGGAACATAATAGGCTGATGATGATTCGTAACCTTTATAGAGCGGCAACAGAATAATTTACATCATTTGTGAATGTTTACTGTCTTTATTATCACGGTTAATAAAATAAAGCCTGGAGACAGTTAGATAGACAGACAGACAGACGGACAGCGGATTAGTAATGGGACCCATTTTCACCTTCAGAGGCAAACTTCAATTTATTACAGTTTCAATTAACTATTGAACCGTTTTCTACGAACAGTCCATTTTAAGCTTTTCCAAATATAAAGTATAAGTAAGTTTTTCTTCTAGGTATTTCACATGACGTGATATCATATAATATTCCAAGCAAAGTTATCTACGCAAAGATTCCGCAACTTAGGAGTAATATCATGAATCCACAGGATTCAGGACAAAGTTTTATTACGACTGTGACATCTGTCGCGAACACATACGTAGAACGGGTAGAAATATAACTGGTTTTATTAATATTTGGATATATTGGTATGGATATACTGATGGTTTTCGCAATTTTCCACATTCGCTTCGAATTCTACAATCAAGATTTGGTACAGCTTGACAAAAAACTGTAGAAAACCGGAAGTCGCCACTGTCTTCGCGCTACATGCACTTTGAATGATTTTAATTTATATTATTTCACTTATTACGTTAGTTTTATGGCATAATAATAAATGTAACAAACCTGCGGTCCTTGTTTACATCAAATATCAAAGATTTTAAAACCTTGTCAGAAACAAAAAGATTAGTTCCGTCTCAATCCGTTCTGGCAAAGCTGTACTTTATTCAGTAAAAAAAAATGAAACTAAGCCCTGTTTTTGTAAAAAAATGTGGTATTTAATTCTTTCGTAAAGTTCACAGAGATTAAATTAAACGAATCAAAACTGACGTAAATGCTACAAAAACATAAAAACTTAATTAAATAAAGAACAGTGGTAGTGCAAGCAATAAAGACGCTGAACAAAAAATAGACATCAATTAAAACTGAACAGTTTAAAACACTGATAGTTGGCAGAAACTCTCAACATTATTAGTTAATTACTGGATTTTTTACCAACTGCTCCCAAGATAGGCATTGAAAGGTACCGACAACTAAATATAGTAAATATTCATTAACGCATTCAGTTTGCACGACCACAACCGGATCGTGCCGCCTTAGGTTACGAAAAGAATTATAAAAAAAAACTGTCTGCTTTAAGTACTGTCGATTAAGCTTTTTGGTACATATGCAGCTGATTGATGTAAGTGAAACATTTTTTTTTTACATTTATATGTGTACCTGTTTTGAATTTTCAGTACCAATAATCTCCTAGCACTTTAATTGAAGATAGACAAAGAAATTAAGTGTTTGTAAATCCACGACATTGGAGAAAATCTAAGAACGGGGCTACTTTTGTAAATAAATAAAAAATTCAATGTTGTAGCTAAGTTTAGTGTCTTCCTGTAAATTATTTCTTAACAGTCTCACAATATGTATGCTGTAAGTTTCAAGAATATACAAAAGACACTACAACAATAATTGTATTATAAAGTACATGTCTATGTGCCTATGTCTATAGGCAGTGTAGTTTTTCCCTGTCTACCAAATAACTTAATCGTTTGCCTGTACCACAGGTAAAGCGAGAATTTACTTACCGCGGGTGGGCATCGGGCATGCAAGTAATTACAGCACTAAAGAAACTAGATATTTCAAACCGATATAAAAGCTCGTCTCGGGACCGCGATTAACGGATAAACAGAAGTTATTATAATTGCGAACTGTAATAAAACAGCTGTAAAATAACTGTAGTTTTGCATTGATAGTTTACGGCTTTTATTTAAAGTTTTTTTTTTTTGTTCTGTTTGATAAAATGTATTGATAAAGATATAGTAAAATTATGCAAAACATTATGATAAGGTAATGGGTTTGAATGCATAATTAATATTATAAGGTGCGCCACATTGTCTTAAGCCATGAAGCGTTAGCATGATAAGTGACGTAAAGTAAATCGTACTAATATTATAAATGCGAAAGTTTGTGAGTATAATGTAAGTATGTGTGTGTATGTACTTAGGTATGTTTATTACTCTTTCACGCAAAAACCACTGAACGGATTTGACAAAAATTTGGTACGCAGATAGTTTATAACCTGAATTAACACATAGGATAGTTTTTATCCCGATTTTATGTTCCCGTGGAAATTTTTTGAGTTGTAGCGGGAGAAGCCGCTGGCAACAGCTAGTAATAAATATTTCTTTATTAAAATTTAACGTTTGCCATATTATATTGATGAATGCTATGAATATATTTATTTCTATGATGCTTATTGTCATGCCACTAAAATATAACACTACCTACCTATTCGAGAACCGAGAATACCAATTCTCGATTAAAAAATCGGCGTATTATTTATTTATACATATTTACGTCACGCACTCGTTGTAACGCCTCTGGTGGTTCATTTCACACTAATACCTAATTTACATATTTATCTATTTTTTTTGACTTGCTTCTAAAAACATGTCTCCGGAAATCACTAATTACTACGTTGATGGCTTATCATGACACGTTACCAAATTTTTTAACGTTTTATGAATTTAAATTGGTAAATGATAAGGTGTCGATGGCAAAAAGGTTACATTTTGTAACATAATTCTTATAAACTAGGTACTTTAGTTTATTTACTTTAAAAACAGATTTTGATTATTTCAATTTCCTTTGCTGCCTCTAGTACGATCTCTTCTAAGGCCGAGACTCCACCAAAGCTGTGCGAGTCGAGACGTGTTTTGAACAACCAATAGAATTGCGTTATTGACACAGCTCCACTCCGGCAACGCAATTCTATTGGTTGTTAAAAACACATCTCGACTCGCACAGCTTTGGTGGAGTCTCGGCCTAACTATTGTAATTTTTAAATCGGCTTGATTCATATGATTTAGATAATTTACATATTTTTAATGAAATTTTATTCTATTGTACATAATATTTTTCTGTCTTATTTTTTTTCGTGTTTGTATGTTTTTATTGTACAGAACAATAATAATGTGGTATTGATTGTTTTTAATAAATAAACAAAAAAAAGCGCCAAAATCTTTGTACAGTACCTGCGCTAGTTTCAATTTTAAACAGCCAGAATACTTCAATTGGACAACAACGAATCCATTGTTAATTGGGTCGCGGGCCAGTCATTAATTAAACGTTAATTATTAATTTATTTACGTGTGCGTCCGTCACTGCTATTTATGTCGGGCTCTACATTTGCCGTCACTCTGTCTATTCAATTATCATTTACAGTCCTCCCATAGTAGCATTACCTCTGACTAGTCAACATTATACATGTGTCTTTATTTTTTCAAAAAAATTAACCCTCTTACAGAGAAGGCCTGTGCTCTAGCAGTGGAAACTTTATAGGATGAAGACGATGATGATGATGAAGGTGGTGTCCACAGGAAGGAAAGTCAGTCAAGTTGATAGTACTCTTTATTGTCGTTGCAATGAGGCAATTACCTATTTGCGTAGGTGGTGGTATGTTTTGAAGAGACTGTAGTCTGATGACTAAAGCATTGTGTAGCCCATCGATAAATATTATACAATTACAATAATTGTAACATAAGCTCGTCTTTGTTCGCTCTGAGTCATACGCAATTGTGCTGTGTATATGAAAATATAATATTCCGTAGCACTTAACAGTAATGATCTAAAATTACTTGTGTTATATTCTATTTCATTGTTCATTTTACACATAAGTCAATAGAATACATTTATGAAAATGATAATAATCATCATCATCATTAAGTTATATTGTTCCCACTGCTGGGACACAGGCCCTTCTTTGACAAGGATGGGGGTGCGGGTCGGCAGATGTCATATGTCTTCAAATTGGTTGTAGAACACGCCAGTTTCTTCACGTTTTCCTTTACCGTTTTGAGAGAAATATAGTAATTTCCTATCATTTAATCTACATAATTATTACAACTAAGCTGTATATGGAAGATAATAATTTACCTATGTATGTATCTTAGGTTTTAGATATCAAGCGATTGTGTTAATTCGAGACACTAATTTTGTGTTCCCTCGAGACAGACAAAGCGTCATTTATGACTAAGATAAACTAATATAAGCGTTAAGCGTATTAGGAATAATATTAGTACAATAAAATAGCGCGTAATATCATACCGGTATATTAGCAGAATATAAAACGCAATAATATACGAGAGAAGTGTTAAATAATTCAGAAGGAGGTACAAAAAACGGAACATCCGGTGTCATGGCTCTTCATTGAATTTGAATGTCTGCTTATGACTGACATCTGTTCGTGTGACTTCGAGAATATTGTGTTACTGTATGCTTATCGCGTAGTCACTTAAATTATGGGTATATTGATAGTAAATATACCTATGGGATTTATTAAAAGGTATCGAAAAATACTGCACGTTTTAATGAGATTTCCGAACTAAATACACGCGTTCTATCGTAAGTCGAAAAACGCAAAAAAGTAACAAGTAGTTTTTATACAACAACATGCTTTCGATTTTTTTGACTGATTTTAACACGTAACTTGGTATCTACGGCGTTGAAATAAAATAAAGCAAAACATCAATTTGTAGTCCTAGTGAGAAAATCTTTAGACGTTTTGCGTTTTATTCCTTAACCGCTTACCCATGCGCACATTGAAGCATGATGCGTGCTCAACCTTAGGCGTAAAAAGTGTACGCGGTCATTTTCAAAAACATAGAAATGACCGCTAGACATGTTATGTTATACCCATAATTTCACATTAATAATACAAAGTAATACTAACACGGGTCTGTTTATCCCAAAACACGATAAACAAGGCGGTCCGGGCACATAAATCATATCACATCAGACATCTGAACATCACAAAAAGCAATCCGGCCGCAGTCTAACTCGCATTTTTTGCTCTCTCCTCTGTATAACTAGATTGTACGAGATAAATAATAAATGGCACTTTTATAGGTGCTCCTAACATGACAATAAATATTTTAGGTTCAGACGTTAGGCCGTCATATAAATGGCCTACCATAAATCGGAAATACATCTATAGCCGTATTTTGAGTTGGATAAGATTATTATTAGTGATGGGCCATGCATAACTTGAGCCAGCTGACCGACTGTTCGGCCAAGTCGAGCTCAATGGCGATAGGCAATCTAAGCGGCGTCCCTGGACGCCGCTGGCATTGCCGATAGCTCTAGAGCTCGACCAAAAAGAATTGTTACCATTCAGAGGAAGGTTGGGTTCCGACCCTAAATGTAAAATAATTTTATTGACAGAATTTGAACAAGTTTTCTCTATTTTTTTCTGTAGATCGAAACCGGACCAGTGTTTATTAAACAGAAATTCTGAATATACCTAAGTAAAAAGTCGCCTTACAAGGTTTGTAATTTCATATCAATTACCCCCAACTTTTGGACGGCTAATCGCCGACTGACAGAATTGGTGGAGTAGTTGGCACATCTCTAATTGCTACAAATATTTTTTACCTGTATGGTGTCAAATCTTATAAATTGCACACATAGTATGTTGAAGTCGTGAAACGCATCTAAATGCGGTAAAATTTATTACTTATGTTAGGTTAATATCGCTTGAAATTACGATCTATTTTACTTGAGGCGTGGAGCTGCTATAAATTACAGAAAGTGATTTATTCTGCCCAGTGCTATTGATTTATGTAATCAAATATGAATTCGCTGTATTAAATCAGAATGAACTTTATTTATTTTTAAATCAGAACATAAAATGGCTAAGTATGTTTTCAAGAAATATAATTTAAAATATTTCATACGAAAACAAAAGCAATTTAAAAATGATTAAGATGTGTCTTGCTTGGTACTTAACTCCATCAATAAATGGTAACCTTCTTCTTTTACAAATTGGCAGAATAGGTAACAATCGTTGCGTCTGAAACGATAATACAAAAAAAGATAGTGTGACGTCATAGTCCTTTTACTCTGAATGGTTCGGGAGAGCCATTTGTGGGAAATGAGGCAATTACAGGGCGCGCCGGCCCGGAAGATTACTTAATAGAAAATAAGAAAAGTTTTCCTTACGATTGCCTATTTCAAATTAATTAGATTTAACAACTTTCCAGGTTGCTTAAAGGTTGTATTTATTTCGTGAAGTTTGTTGCTTCAATTTCACGAAGGAATACAAAATATGCTTGGAACATTATATTTCTCACTTATGAATCGTTTTCCAGTCTTGGTGTGAACAAGTTCGATTTGCACGTTGCAACTATGCAGTGCACATACCTATGTAATAATTATGTACCAAGATAGGTATCTAGTTCGCCTGCAAGTTGCAATTACTTTTAATTTTAATTGACCACATGGCCTAGGTGCACGCATGTTTTAATGAAAACCTGCATGCTAGCTACTACTATAGAAAAAAAAGTACATGGACAAAGAGAATCGCTCTGTGTACTTCACTGTTTATAATGTCACTGGCCTCTGGCCATTGTATACAGATGCATAAGGCTGGTCACATACATCATCATCATTTCCCTGATTCGATTTTCTGATCCGTTTTCCGAAACTGGGCCTCCGGACGCAGTGAATTCAAAGTTACTGCATGCCACACACATTCGATAAATTTCCTTACGGATTTTTTTCCGTCCCTTCTTTCCGAATGGAAGCCATCTGGAATTCCTGACGAAAAAAAAATTAAACGGAGGCAAAGCCTACACACATTTTGTAGGGCCCGCCACAAATATTCGTACGAGTACGAGTCTGACAGTCCCTCTCGCCCTGCCCTGAGTGGGAGGACTCATTTGATAATTTTATCACGTAAAAAAGTGTGCCCTCCACTGAAAGAACATAGAGATAATTATAGGTATTTCGAACGGAACAAATTGATTGTGTGTAGTAGTTGTACGGAATTTTTCGTGATACGTACTTTTCCGAATCAGGAAAACTGATGTATGTGGCCGCCCCAAAGACATTAAACTATATACGAGCAATAGACGGGACATCACGAAGAAATTTGTGATCCAAAACTTTTTACCAATAGGTAAAAAATCCCTCAGTTTAGTAGTCGCGTTGCTATGCAACGCTTAGATTGTGCTTCTGACGCACGGCATCAATAATTTTGTATGACAATTTTCCCAATGCCCGCTCTATAGTTTCTTTTAAATCTCTTTGGGCCGCCCTAAACAAACGTGACATTTGCTATTCAGCGAAGATTAGCGCTTTAAAGCGGTAAATAGTCGCTCAATAGGTAAACACTCCATTGGGTGCTATTGTTATTAGGTGATAATTATGCCTTTGATGTAGTATAATTGGTTGATTCTAATGTTAGTTAGAGAATTTTGCTTTTGTTTGATACAAAAAAAATTTTATTAAGAGGAAAGGTGATGGGAACTTTTGTAAGTGAAGTTTTGATTCCCATAAATAAAATTCTCGTGACATATAAAATTAATTCAATTAATGAATAATAATTATAAAATTGGCTTATTAAGTTGTCCAAATATCAACTTAATTACCGTGAACGAGGATGAAGTATTCTAATTCCTATTGAATTTGATTAAAGATAATTTAGTTAATTAATTGTAATCATTACTATACGGCAAGGTAACAAGTAATACTTGCTACTGAGAACAGGGTTATAAATAAGAAATACTTCGCTTAGAATTAATTGACGACAACTCAACCCGACATTACCTGTTCATACAATGTTGGAACGACTATATTTCTACGTTACGTATACTTTTGATCGTCCACTAGATCTTGGTGTCGAGATCCGAATATAATTCATTTAAATCAGACGTTTTTAAGCTATTGTCAAACAGACAGGCGAAGTGAATGCGATCCGAAATGTTTTTATTTGTAATATATGGAATTGTTTGAATCCAGTCACATAGAAACAATCATAGAAAAGCGAAAGCGAATCGATAGTTAATGTCGCTATGTCCGTCCGTCGCTTCCGTCCGTCCGTCCGTCTGTCCGACAGTTTAGCTATGATGCACAGTACTAGAGAGCTGTAATTTGGTGTCAAATATACGGATTTGTTGTGCCGAAAAAGTGGTAAAATAAAATCTCGTAAAATATTTTTTTTTAGGGTACCTCCTGTTTTTACAATAAAGATAGGACTTTTTTTTTTCTCGTACCCCTTACTGTGGGGTATTCATTAAATAGGTCTTTAAAAAAAATATGAGTTTCCATTAACAATTTTTTGAAAAAAAATTCGTTTGAGAAATATTAAGCTTTAAAGTGCTAAATTTTGCTCACTCGAGTGTCTCCCCCCTCTACCAGCTAAACGGTTAGTGTTTGGGGACATGAAAAAATTCACAATAGTAGTATATATAACGAAGTTTAAAAGAAAATTATCATGACTAAGTAGGCTTTAAACTTTACGAAATAGTCGACCAACTTATAAAATGTACTTGATATCATCATTTTCTTCCACAAAATGTATCGGAGAACATGCTCTTCAACTGCAAATGTAAGTTTGTCAACTTTATTTTTACAGCTTTTATAGGTATGTTTTTTGGGGATAGGTAGGTTTTTATCGTCAACTATTTTTAACTAACTTTAAAAAAAGGAGGAGGTTCTAAAATCGTCGTAATCTTTTTTCTTATGTATTTTCCTGATTTCGAGGCTCTAAGATTCCTGGACCGATTTTGAAAACGAGCGGTATTTTTAAAATAAAATTCACGAATCAGTTTAGTTAGTTCGCATAAGTATTTTGATGGGCAACTACGGAACCCTACACTGTGCGCGGCCCGACACGCACTTGGCCGGTTTTTTGAATCTAGTCACAATCATAGAAAAGCGAAAGCAAATCGATAGTTAATATGACTGGCTTCAAATAGTTCTCACGTCAGCGGTATACATATACCGCGCGTGGAAGTGTGAAATTAATGAATGATGTCTTTATTAATTGAATGTGTGAGGTTTATAAAGAAGAAAAGTAAGTTTATAAAAACGTGGAAAAAAAATTTAGCCTTTCTTCACTTCTCATCCACAAAAAAATGACTGTGCCATATTTCATTAATTTCCGTGCTCATGAAAACGTGAAAAAGGGGTACCTATGAAGTTTTCACTACACCTATTAAAGATTTTATCAAAAAAAATTGACCGTGAAAAGATTCATAAATAATAGAACATTGAAATAAAATAACTAGTCTTCCAGCCAATTTAGGGTAAACCACGGATCGAAGCCGGTTAACGTGCCTATTACGCGACATAAAACTGCTTCAAGTGCCATATATCACAACCAGTAACCCCCTAAAACTAATTACAACAATATAGCATTAATTATTTTACGACTCCACATTTCTATTTACGCAACTACCCACAAATGGTGGCTAAACTTTTATAAAGGGATTCACACCCAGCAGCTATAATGTATATTTTTACATCTTCGAATCTCTATGGAAAGATGTAACGAGATGTATCGACCTATAATATAAATCTTTACATTATAGCTGCTGTGTGTGAAGCCCTTAACAGTACAATTCAAATATATGATTACATAAGTCCTAATAAAAAATACGTCAGTACCAGAAGTCGTTCCATAAACAAGTCGGAGTATTACAATAAATAAAGTCGGTTGGACTATACATCAGTTCTGCGATTGGTTGTATCGAGGCTCTAAGTTTTCGCCCACGTAAGTCATGACCCAAGACACGAGCGGTATAATCTGCCACACGCCAAACCCACATTTCTAACTAATAATGTACTATGTGGAAATGTTTAGAAGGCTCATTCTTAATAATTCATGAGAACTATCAAAAACAAAACACATTTCGTAAAGGGAAATTAAGAATACAGTTTGGATAGGTAAGTAATAGCAAAAGTATTGCCAAGTAATCTTAGGTTTATCAAGGACGAATAAATTAATTTTAATGAATACAGGCTATTCTGCAGTAAGGTGAGATGAAAGTGTTCCAATATTTTCAGGATCTTTCACATTATTAATAAAGTTTTTTGGTAACTAATGGTCGTCCAGTGGTCGATATTCTACCAACATTCATTTTCATGATAGATAAATTATAGTTATTTTAAATTTCTAGCTTTAGTTACCTGTGTAGAACTTACTCTATATCTTTAAAAAAAAAAGATTATATATCCATGCCTTCTGCCCTGTCATCAATAACTAATACTATTTAAATGATAAGATTTAAATAAAAAAATGCTTTTTACACTACTTTTCCATTGTAAACTCTAACGTTGATTTCATATTCCTGCGTCAATTTTTATAAACAGGGATACTATTATTTTTTGCTTCATAAATTAATGTAAATATTTGCGTAGGTTGGAGATATACATTCTTCAGTGGCTCTTCTGATCGTTTCCTACCTAATTTTATTAGCATTTTATATAAGGTCGTGTGCCATACTGTTTAATATGCGTAGGCGCCGGGGAAATGCGTTGAGAAATTAATATTAATAGCTTTACACGTTACATGTTATCGTTTACGTTGTAAATTTTGATATACCTATCGAGTTTCCTGATATGTCTGCATTTAAATAGTTGTTTACGTTATCAAATATTTAGTATAATTGAGTAATGTATTTAGTTTGTTTATAGGTACGATGCAGTCACGACCTGATATAAATAACTTGACTTGAATAGCCCTTAGAATAGTGGAATTTGGGTAAGATTATCTCGAATACAGCACTGAAAATTGTAACTGTTAAATTGTATTAAAGCTGTGACGTTAACCTGAATAAAATTGCATGTTCACATTCATTTCTCAATCGTCCCTTACGTCAACGATAGTATGAAGGGATCATGTACGAGTTTAATTTTGAAATTACTAAACCCATTTCAAAAGTTCTAGCTCTGATAAAAAGCTACACTTTTGCCGGGTTTCGCAGAACAGATAACAGTCTACAATAGTTACAGATATTATAAAAAAATAAGTTAAAATAACTCAAACCCGACAACGAAAAAAACACGCACTGAAAAGTATAAAACAAGAACAATATTCATTTGACCGATATTGTACTAGCCGTGGTCGTGTGCCACCTACCCATTAAACATTGTGTAGAACAACCGCAGGTGGCCCACGCGTCAGTGCACGGTATTTTTCGTAGTCGGGTTTTAGTTATTTTAACTTACGCTATCGTCTGCATATTAAAAGCCAGCATGGATAATTGATTCTAACACAATTATAAAGCACGCATAGGCGTTATAATGTAAAGATGTAAATTATAGGGCGCCGGCGTCTCAGAGATGGGGTCCATAGTTCAAGATGTAAAAGTTCATATGACCTACGGAACACTCGACATGGTGTCAATGACACTAGTCTTTGCGATAATTACATCTAATTATAGCTGCTTTTTTGAACGGTTAAAACATGCGAAGTTGCGAATGAATAACACTCACAAGACCACTCAAAAAAATGATTTCTGGAACGAAGTTAAAACCTTATCGCGCGTTGTGCAAATAGGGGGCTTGAAGCCAAAATAATTTACGAAAAGTAGTCAAGCTCAATACTTTTTGTATTTTTAGTTATTTTCTTCCTTATCGCGCATTGCGAAAGGGTGCTAGAGCTCAAAGAGTGGAGTGGAGTGGAGTCGCGACGATTACATCCCGCTAGGATGAGTACAATACAGTAACTTCGTTTCATACGGGTGCTTCTGAACCTGAAAGTGATCTCTCAAGTTTTTATTTCATCAACATGATCCACACCTCGATCAAACACTCACTTTGTCTGAAATATCTTTTTTTTTTCCAAAATGTGATTAGAACAAACTTTGTTCAGTAACATGGGCTAGTTACCCCACGAGAGCCTATTTCGCTTGTAGTTTATGTTATATTGCCGACGTTACAGATTTAACCGTTGATGAAGCCTAATTTGCAGTTACAATTTGTTTACATCTTTGACATTTACAAATTGAACGTATCTGAAATAAATACTAAGTAGGTAATCATTAAATGCAAAATTTTGGAAATAAGGCTGAAAATTACTCTTACTAAAATAAACTGAATACCTAATACAATTCATTCAAAACTTTACTACACTATAAAAGGAAAAATTTCAACTCTCAATGATTGGATGACTATTGAATGCATAAAATATGATGTTTCCAAAAATATTATGATTAAATCGAATGGCATTGCTGTGCCGGTCCGAATACATAAGTTTCATATTATGGCAGCAACGGAATTACATAGTAGCATGGCACGGAAAATTCGAATGGTGTGGAGCAGTAAATTCATATTTCCGTTCAAAGTGAACTTTTCAGAATATAAAAGGAATCACTGGAAATATTGCAGGGCAAAGGCCATCCTTCCCTTCTACCGCTTTTTGTGCAATCATAAACCAGTTCACCAGTAGCACATTTTCGCCTGCCTTTTTGCCTCCAAAAAGGCAGGCGAGATAGTGGTCAAACGCGAACCTATCGAAAAAAAAGTCACTTAGTACACAATATTCCGAATTATTTATTTCGTTTTTATCAGGAATATAGCGTAAAGTAGCCGTTTAAGACCAACTGTAATGCTCCGGTCATGGTACTAACGGGCTACCATGACTCCGGGCTATTGAAGGACGTCGTGGATATTAGTCAGTACAAGTCTGACAGTCCCTCCTGCCCTGCCCTGGGTGGGAGAACTTAATGTCCCACAGCTGGGCAAAAGTGGGTATTTGTTCTGCTTTCTCGACAACGTAATACCTATACATCTTAAAGAGAAAGACTGCCTAGCACAATTAGTAAAAGTTGATGCGAAAGAATAACACTTCTCTAAAACCTTACTCATACCAGTTCTCTTTACATGATTATAGGCATTCTCCCGTCATTACCTCAAGTCCTGGTGGGTGGCAGATTAGCGGCGGTATGATTAGCGATCAACCAGTAAATTGCTCCGTAGGAAGCGACGAGAGGCGATGATTACCGGTCTTGACACAGATACGTGACGTCTGCGCCGTGTGGGATCCGCAGGTCTACTGCTAGATGCTAGAGTACCTAATATATCAGATGATTATTATCACCTTTCCACGTTCTGTGATTTGCGATAGCAGATAAATATACGTTTACTATAATAGAATAGAATATCTCTTTATTATGTACACCATACAAATTACAGGATACAACCAGTTATCAATATCTTACAAATAGTGTGACACAATGGGCGGTCTTATCGCTAAAAGCGATCTTTTCAAGACAACCTTTGGATGGATTTGAAAAGTAAAGGAGAAAAAATATTGTAGGTAGTCTACGGTGTACAATTTACCAACAAACAAAAACACCGCCGTTGCTAAAGGGAACACCGTGACACTGGGATATAAATAAATAAATAATATTCCACAAAATCACACAACGCAATCTAGTCCAAGAACTTTACTTGCTGCTACGGAACCCTTTATGGGCGAGTCCGACTCGCACTTGGCCGGTTTTATATTTTTTATATTTTCTGTTTTCTGAGGCAAAGATACAAAACTGTGTACAGCCAAAGGTTTGAAGAAGGTGTTAAACATTTGAAGGGCAAGGAAGGTCAAACGTATTTTATTAAAAATATCAATGAGATATGAATATTTTTCATTTTTAATTAGTACTTAATGATCAGTAACGCTATTCCTCGAAATGGTTTTTCAATTACAGCATATTAAAAAAAATGAACAATGCCCATTCTCTTTACATGATTATAGGCATTCTCCCGACATTACCTCAAGTCCTGGTGGGTGGGAGATTAGCGGCGGTATGATTAGCGAACAACCAGTAAATTGCTCCGTAGGAAGCGACGAGAGGCGATGATTACCGGTCTTGACACAGATACGTGACGTCTGCGCCGTGTGGGATCCGCAGGTCTACTGCTAGATGCTAGAGTACCTAATATATCAGATGATTATTATCATCTTTCCACGTTCTGTGATTTGCGATAGCATTACCCTTAGCACGAATTTTCACTCTTTTACTTTACAGTATAGCGTGTCTTGTATGAAAAAATGGAACAGCGCCTCTGGTGTGCGAAGAAGGAACAAATTTTTCCTTTGAAAATTGACAATTTGAAATTGTAAAATTCCAGTTTACTTTACGTCTCAAACACTGAAAATTCGTGCTAAGGGTACAGGTAAATATATGTTTACTAGCCGTTGCTAGAGGGAACACCGTGACACCAGGATATGTTAGATAAGTATGTGTTATTCCAGAAATCCAGACTACTATCTATCTTTGAGGAGCCGAGTTTAAAATTAATTCTGCTGTTCCGACATGATTGTGAAATGAACTTCCTAATATCAGACTACTCACTACTGCCAGACTTGTACTGATTTTGGCTTTCTAAGAGGCCAAAAAAGGCAAAACGGCCCCGTCAGATAGCTTTCAGCTCTTTGAGGCGCGCGTGGAACAAGTCGCGCCGTCGACCCGGGTATGGTCCATGATCGGACGGCGAGTCACCCAGTACTCACCGACCACATGCCAGCGTAAAACCATCCCTAATCTAGTTAGTTAAGGATGGTTTTACGCGGGCATTTAACACGCTAAAATCAATAGGAGTACGATCTCAGGAATACTCCAATTGACTAATCAATTGGAGTATTCCAAACTGAAATCGAATCGGAAAACTAATACCAATTCATTCAACTTTTCCGCATTTAATTTTCTGCATACACACAGTGTTAATTTTCCCTTCTACCCCACTGTTTTATTATTCAACAATTTGTTTCGCAAATACTAGCTCATTCTGCTTGATTAAAAGGCGAGTCGACTGTGTAGTTATGTAGTTGTTAGATAGTGCGGATTGAGAGTCAACAACCTTCGAGGGTACAATGTGGCTGGCTGACTTGGCTGGTAAGTAAGAATTAAGTTTTTATAAAGCACCAAAGTCTAGATAATAAAGCTAAAGTGTGTTACATTCTACGTCGTTTATCTTTTGTTATACTGCGGCGATAAAACAGGATTTTAAAAACTTTATTGCGGTACGCCTAGCTGAGTTCGCATCGTGGTAAGTCTTATGAAAAACCCTGGTCTTAGCAGTTTTTAAAACTTTTGTAAAAAAATTATGAGCCTTGTATGTACCATCCATATTCTTAAAATATTTTTTAAGTAATTCTGGTATTAATTGTAATTATTTGTTCAATAAAAGGTATTTTTATTGTTCCCATTACCAGACAGAACACATGCTATGAACATAATTCAGTACACACGCTATCTTTTACAAAAAGAATAAAAAACATAAAGTACTCATCTTTTAATTAACTAAGCGCTCATTAGCTATTTCTCGGATATAGCATGTTTACCTTTTCTTTCTTATTTTCAATGTTCCGTTGTTTTCTCGCTATTTATTTTTCTCAATTGTGTGTAAGAATTACGGAACAAAGAACTTTTTATACATATCTCGCTTACGTTACAGGTCAGATGTCCCAGGAAATAAAACGAGTAGGTACAAACGTATGCTGTCACAAGTTTATTGAATCAACTGTCTGTATACGAGGAAAATGATTGAGACCGAAACAAGATTACTTATATTGCCAATATTGCCACGGCTGATTACGGGAGAGGACACAAAATGAAATATTTTTCTCTTAGAAAATATTCACGGAGGAAAAGAGCGCGGCATTTTTTCTCCTTTTTCACTTTCCGCTTAAAATAAATTGGTGTTCCGATTGAGTTAGTCAATCTCTGCGAAATGGTTTTGTATACAGATGAACCTATTAAGCCGGAAGACGGAAGCGACGTCCTTGATCCGAGGTGCGCCTTGACATAGCTATATGAGATATAGGCATGTTTTGTCATGAGTGAGTCAACGGGATGTATCCGACGTGTGGTGCCAATAAGACTATCCGGGATCATTCCAACCGAATTTGGCTCCTAAGCTGCCTTTCAACACTAACGACATAAATGGCCAAAATAATATACAGCCTTTTATTTTGGAAATCCTTTTAATACTTGCCAATAAAAAAGACGTAAAGTAAATGAAACTGCGATGTTAAAGCGTCGTCCCACATTAACCGTAAGTTATATTTCTGCAGTATTAATATTCATGAAGCGAAACGCATGTTATGTGATATTTTAACGCGCTGTGGATGCATACCGCTAAATAAAGGGAGGTCTTTATGAGGCTCGTTACTTCTAATAAAACGGCCATGAACCATTCTAGACTCCGCTTAAATCCACGAGCTGTGAGCGACATTAGACGAGGGAAAAACGAGTGAAATTGGCGTCAAAGTAAGGACATAATACTGAAAGTCGACGCTGAGGTAAGCCACAAATTTTATTAGGAAATCGATCTGATGTAGTCGGATCGAGATGGGCTACTTGATTAAATTGATTCGATCAAATCTTCAATCTACTGGTAACACTCAGCTATGGCAATTAATTTGAAATTTAACATTTCACTGAAATCGATTATTTGGTTTTGATTTAAGTTTTTGACCATCACTGTGGCGCTAACTCACTTTGTACGATAGATGGGAAGATAAAAAGCTCACTTAGTGTAAAAGCAATTTCTCTTTGTTGTGTGGTGGGTGCAGGCTGGCGGCGACCCGCGCCCACCGCTGACCCGAGCCCGGCCTACGTCGCTTAACTGTTTATGGTCTCGTAATGCCTTGTAAACATTTAGACAGTGAGATGCTTCACTCTACGACCGAACGATAGATACCGCCGTACTAAGTAATTGAATTCTTATTCGAACCGAGTTCTAGTGCTACATAAATAGCTGAATGCAAATCGCCGACAGCACTTTCAGTTGGAACCAGCTGTAACTAAGGAATAATTGAAATGT
Source organism: Agrotis segetum (assembly GCA_036375495.1). Taxonomy (NCBI): domain Eukaryota; kingdom Metazoa; phylum Arthropoda; class Insecta; order Lepidoptera; family Noctuidae; genus Agrotis; species Agrotis segetum. The sequence continues at coordinate 591,214 of JAQSVV010000237.1, forward strand.
CTCGTGGAGGTATTCGGGGCACGTGTGGCGAGCTGCCAAACTGTAGGGCGCGTCCGGCTACTTTATTTTATCCAACTTCTCCGTGTTCAATTAGAATATATTCTGTCATTTGATAGCTCTATGACTGGGAAGTAGCTCGGCCACATTTCATGGCTCCCAGTTGTAACAGCTATTTCATGCTAAAATAGCGAACTTCTGTTGGCTACCATTACACCGGTAAATCAAACAGAATTATAGTCAGTCGTTGTGCATTTAGAGCCATATTTTATCGTTGAGAAAATTATCACGTTGAATCGAGGTGGAAAATTGTCCAATTAGAAAGAGGGCGTTGATCAGATTGACCTGTTCATCGAACTATGATTATCTTTTTAAATTGCTTCTGTATGTAAATATTATTTTTAGCTTTATTAAGTAAGATTAAGTTGGCTTAAATCGTCAAGTTTTTTAAGTACATATTTAAGATATCTTGATATTTTATCTTTGAGATAACGGTAGGTTTATCGTGGTAGACATCTTTATAGCTTATTATTTGTTATGTTAGGATAGACTTACTTTGTTTTCGGAGACAGCCCTGTTCTCGAGCGCGTACATGATGGCCTTGGAGACTTTGGTCTCCAGCTCCCTGAGGGCGACATCAGCGTCCACCTTAGTGAGCCTCTCCACGCCTTCCACGTAGCCTGCCCAGGGTCCGTCCAGCTCGGACAGCAGAGAGCCTATGCACCTGTGGAAGTAATAATAAGTGATGAATTCTTTTTATTTTTCTTATCACCCATTTTTGTTGCACAGCTGAGCACAGGCCTCCCCCATATCCTTCCAAGTACTCTTTTCTAGTGCCACTTCGGACCAGCCATCAACCATCCTGTCACCTCTTTTTGATGAACTCTTTTAACAATATTATTATAGCATTTAAATTATGTTATGGTAAAACGATATAAACTATGTTGGATCAAATATTTATTGGAGAATAACCTCATTAAAACTTCTGATGTATGTGCCCTGAGGACTTGCTGGCTTTCAAAGAATAACTACCCTGTCTATTTTTAAAAGGAAATCAGGACATCCCGGATTCTTTTTTTTCAAGCAGATCAGAAAGAACAATACAATAGAAAGCTAACTTTTGTAGAAAGAACAAAGTGTCCAACGATAGTAAAACATGAAAAAACTTTTATACGTTTTCTTACAAAGTGCAGTTTTTCCAATTGTCTGCGAGACTTATAAGATGTTGTTCATGTTTCACTTTGTTGCGTTCGCTGAGGAAGTTCAAACATAGTAAGTATAAAGAGTTTTTATCTACTCTCATATCGTAAACTTCGAAATACAAAACTCAAAACGATTTTATAATGACATACTTTATACCATAGGGTATCGTAATGAAATTAAAAAATTAAATTATAACACTGTTTCTCTAATAAAACAATGTTATAATTTTTTTTTTATTATGATACAGATTACTGATCAAAGATACATCTATTTAGTTTTTTATCTGTGGCTGCGCGCGCTTTTTATGGGAATGTTGGAATTTTGACGTTTGTGTTTCGGTGGATGACATGGTGGATGATTATTAGTGTTTATTAATTTTTATCTTTTATTTGATATGTTCCTGTTCAATGAGAGTAGATAAAGTAGTGTATGAAACTGTACATAACTAAGTATTATACCACTCGTGTGATACTATTAAAAAACTCGCTTCGCTCGTTTTTTAAACTCACACTCGTATATAATACCTCTCATTATGTACCAGTTACATAAACTACTATTATACTATGGTTCAAATGCTCTCTGTGCCATCCTTAGCCAGCTTTTGATCAACTTTGTTATGAATTGCGTCCCCTTTGAACAAGGAGTATGTGTTACATTTTGTATAAGTTTATTCGTATGCTTTGATCATTTTATAGTTTGATTAAATTAATGTAATTCGTGTTAGGTGCTCTGGTTTTCGCAACTGACTGTTATGTTATTGTAGACTTACTATTTCTATAATTTCGTAATTGTATTGGTTATGGTTCAATTTTATACTATTTAGGACTTGTTTGTTGTTTGTCGCGAAGGAATATGACGCAAAACAGTGGAAGTCTATACTTATTCAGGAAATATGATGAGTTTTGAATGGTTTGATAGTTTGCTTTTAATCTTTTCTATTATCATTTCATTTGCCATTTACACACTCGAGTAGTTTTAGTACTTGCGAAATCGTCTGCCCATTATAGGATTAGAACAATAGGTATTTATTTCATTAAATTTTATCTGCCAACAAACCCAGCTTTTCACGAAAACTAAACAAAAGAATAAAATCTTCGAGCATTGCTCTAAAATGGATAACTCACTGCTCACTGGACTATAAGTATGTAGTAAATTACAAATCAAAGCGGAATGACGTGTTGTGCATGTGCATAGGCTCTAAGATCCACATTGCGCAGGACTGTCTCATCAGGTAACTGTAATCTTGGAACGTAAACATGCAAGTCCGACAGTCCCTCGTCCATCCTCCGATCCTGAGTGGGAGGACTCATTTCATGATTTAAGGTCGATTAAAATCGGGAAAATAAAAAAGGGAATTGGAAATTGGCTAGCATGAAACTATACCGGGGTCGTGGGACTTTTTCCATCACCGTGACCCCGGAACATAAAAGGCTATTAAAGGACACCGTGGATTTTAGTCAGTAAAAGTCTGACAGTCCCTCCCGCCCTGCCCGGGGTGGGAGGACACATTTGATGATTTTACCACATTAAAAAAAATAGCATGAAACTACTCGTAGTAGTAACATTCCATTGCTCGTGAATTCGTGATTGTACACCTTTACACCGATGCAGCGACGATGGACTCTCAGATACACTGTCAGTAGTAAGAATAGCGTACACCCACACACACCGCTTGCAATTAATCCGCACGCACGACCAGTACAAGTGTACACCAACCGCCCTAGTATATTACTCGCCTTGATTACTTGCCTCGCCCGCCACAACTGATACTGAACATTTTTTAAATGAAATTGCTATTCATTTTACTACATAGTTAAACTTTTTAAATAAAATTGCTAGTAGTCGACTTGTAATTTCATTGTTTGAGATTAAAGTTATGAGAATTTATTCGGAGTTTTGGATTTGTTATGTTGTGTTGAGCTTTTAAACGTGTGTTTTGGTAAACTGCGATTTGCTATTCAGTTTTGAGTTGTATAATGAACAAAATAGTGGAAAAAAGGAACTATTTATAAATAGATACCGACATGACCAGATGTCTTGCGTGTCAATGCGGGATGACGGTTTCATCACAGAGTACTTGGGTTGCATTCCAACCATAGTGCCAATTTAAGTCAATAGAGCGGACTACACGAGATACGTTCAAACCAGAGACAATACTCTTGGAGATTAAGATCAAGTGATCACTTAATGTCACCGTTACGATCATCAATCATCATAAAATTACGTGATTAAACCAACGTATCTCGTTAAGAGAGTGGAATAAGAATCCAGGGTGTTATTTTCTATGATTGTTTTTATACAGCGGGTTTTATTTTACAAAATTGTTTTATTTTACATTTATCATGTTGTCAGTAAATGCACTTAGAGCCTATATGCACACCACGTTTTTTAAACGCGCTGTTGACGCGCGTTTGCAGCGATACAGACGCACCGGTGCCGCGCGTTTGACGTGATACAGACGACAACAAACTGCTCTGTTTGATAAAAGCGCGTCGACGCGCGTTTCTAAAACGGGCGTCGACGACGTATTTAAAAAACGTGGTGTGCATAGATAGGCCCTTAAGTGGCACCTTTTATGTTCTAAAATCATCAAAACAGTCTCTTTTATGTTCTTGGGTACTAGGTATTATCAGCATTACTATCCAAATGCACATGAAAACCTAAAACTTAATTAAAAATCTGTATTTTTACGGTCATACTAGGTGATTCCCTGTAAAAGCTCCCTCAGTATAGATCCCTCACAGATTGCGGCATACTTCTGAATAGTCTCCGCCTCATTGTTGAGTTTTCTCACGAGTTTTGGGACTCGTTAAAGTTGAAATCTCTTTGTTTGACAGAAGTTAACGAATTTAATTAGTGACGTGTTTGCAGCAGAGTACCTTTCATTTGGATTTTAAAAGGTAGCCAAAATTGTGTTCAGAAATTTAAGGATTCATAGGTAAGTAAATTAACTTTTAAAAATAAAATGGTATTTAATAAGTTAATCTAGATTTTGAGATTCAGACGATTATAATGTGGCTTTTGCCCTTTTTGGAAGAATTAATCTAGAATTTTTATTTGCGACGTCCAAAAATGCCTTTGGTGGCCTAATTGAGTGATTTTGAACTTTGATTTTCTTTCAAAAGGATAACAAAAGTTGCTCGTGACTGTACAAAGGAGTCTACAGTGAGAAATTCGTAACGCAGGGCAACGTTTGTTTTTTTTTTTTTTAATAAAAAATCTGCCGTTGTATTTTTTAATTTAAAAAATAGACTCTACATTATTTTAAGTACCTACTAGTGCCTTGGAGTAAAGGCACTATAGGACTGTATTTATTTACATGAATGAAAATTTCGTTCATGAAAATGCTATTCTAAAGGCGCATCCACACATGCCGCCGGCTTATGCCGCCGGCTTATGCCGCCGGGTTTCAGACCGCCTTGCCCAACAACAAACAACGTGCCGGCTGAGATGCGGCAAATGCCGCCGGCTTATGCCGCCGGGTTTCAGACCGCCTTGCCCAACAACAAACAACGTGCCGGCTGAGATGCGGCAAATGCCGGCGGCACGGCCGCCGGCCATGCCGCCGGCCGTGCCGCCGGCAATGAAACAATATCTCATGTTTAGTTTGTTTATGTTTTCAAGGCGGTCTGAAACCCGGCGGCATAAGCCGGCGGCTTAAGCCGGCGGCATGTGTGGATGCGCCTTTAAACTAACAATATTAGAAAGTTACACTAGTGAATGCACAAGAGACGCTGTTTGCACTAATTAGAAGCACAGCACACAGAGAGACATGGAGCGTGTCATGTATAGAATCAAATTATAATGGAGGAGCCAACATTGCACGACATGCAAGTTCGTCGTATGCAACGGTCGACAGGACACGGTTGGACCAAGTGGAATGGGGACCGAACCTTGTCGAAAGCATTCCTAATTGGTAAAGGAAACTGTTTAGTTCAGACTCAGAGACGTACAGCTTGGCCAGAACGTTTTGAAAGGGAACTAATCTTTTTGTTTGCTGACAACGTTAAAAATCTTTGATATTTGATGTAAATAAAGAATGCAGGTTTGTTCGATTTATTATTGTGCCATAAAACTAACTTAATAAGTGCAAAAAAAAAATTCAAAGTGCTGGTAGCGAGAGCACAGTGGCGACTTCCGGTTTTCTACTCTATTGTCAAGCTGTGCATACATGTAGATGAATTTCGGAAAAGCACAAATAGAGAGATACGCTAAAGACATGTTTTATCTCTAGAAACATAGCTGTTAAAGTATTAGGTACTTTCAGGGCTTGCAATGGGTAGCTCGCCGTCCGACCAAGGATCATGCCCGAATCTAAGGCGCGTCACGTTCCACTCCGCGCCCCTAAACGAGCTATCAGCATGCTGACTAGCTGTGCACTTGTCGGGGTCACGGAACTGTCCAAACAAGTAACCGTGACCCTGAAACGTAAAGAGCAATTGAAAGAAAACGGTGGATTTTAGTCAGTACGAGGCTGAAAGTCTCCTCCGCTCGTTCACTTAAAAAGGGAATACTGACGTAAACAAAATTGTAAAAGCTCGCGATAAAAATATAGGTAAGAGATACAATGTAATTTAAGCGCCTCTGAAATAGCTGCTTTAAAGGCAAAGCAAGCTATCTTGTGTACAAAGCTGTGAGATTACTCGAGCACTAGCTAGCTGCTAGGACATTATTCGTAGAATTTGAATATTAGCCAAATTAATCTGAGAGCTTATGGTGGTCAAAGCGCCTTGCCTATAGACAATGGGGCGGTCAACCACGCTACTATTAGGAAATTAGTTTATATACAACATGAGGTCATAAAAGCAAAGAGAAACAGAGAGGATAGGTGACGTGGAGGATACAAAGAAGAGAGGTTACCATAAGGTTATGTGTAAACGCATCCACGATTCAGAAGGAATTGTTAGTGTGGAGGTAAATTTAGAAAAAAAATGAGACTGTGATTCGGTCAAGACTCGCTTCGAAGCCTCTGAAGAGACTGTGATTGCTCTCGTCTTCGCTTTGGTAAACTAAGGTTCAATTATTTTATTACATCAGAGAAAAAAAAAATGTAGGTACTCACCCTCTAGCCACATTGAGACAGTAGTTCCTGCAGGGCCGTACATCATGGCCCTGGCACCGTGCACACCCCCCCGCCCGCAGCAGTAGTTCACCGCAGTTCTCACAGCCACTGGCCAGCACTCGTTCGGTAGAGGCCAGTGTGTCAGCACCTACTGCTAGCATTTGAAGCAGCGCACGCGCCGCCTCCAGTGACCGCGATAGAGACGTGCCCAGCTGTTGACAACATAAATTAATTGATTTTTTAAATCTTTTATAGTGGCAACTTTTCGGTAGTTCAAAACCGCTCACATACAAGTGGATTAAGTGAAGATTATGAATAAATTTGAATAAATCAAACAAACCAATTAAAATTATGTTCATCTTCCGACAAAAGTGATAGAAAAGCTTTAAATATCAAACAACTTTTCCCGACCAACTTGTTGAAATAACTAGGAAATGATTTATTATGGCGTCGGCGACAGCTACATTGAAATAAATCCGATTTAGCGTTTTACGAGCTCGCCACCGGCGCTGTAAGAAACGCTGAGCGTCCATCATTTTTAGGGTTCCGGAGTCAACAAGGAACCCTTATAGTTTCGCCATGTCCGTCCGTCCGTCCGTCCGTCCGTCCGTCCGTCCGTCCGTCCGTCCGTCCGTCTGTCCGCAGTTTAGCTCAGAGACGCACAGTACTAGAGAGCTGTAATTTGGTGTAAATATACGGATTTGTTGTGCCGAAAAAGTGGTAAAATAAAATCTCGAAAAATATTTTTTTTTAGGGTACCTCCTGTACTTACACGTAAAGTGAGGATTTTTTTTTTCTCGCGTACCCCTTAGTGTGGGGTATCATTAAATAGGTCTTTAAAAAATAATGTGAGTTTTCATTAACAATTTTTTGATAAAAAAAATCATTTGTGAAATATTAAGCTTTAAAGTGCTAAATTTTGCTCGACTCGAGTGTCCCCCCCCCCTCTACCAGCTAAACGGTTATGTTTGGGGGTGTGAAAAAATTCACAATAGTAGTATATATAACGAAGTTTAAAAGAAAATTATCATGACTAAGTAGGCTTTACAACTTTACGAGTAATAGTCGACCAACTTATAAAATGTACTTGGATATCATATTTTCTTAAACAAAATGTATCGGAGACAACTGCAAATGTAAGTTTGTCAACTTTATTTTTACAGCTTCAATACGTATGTTTTTACGGTATGTTTTTTGAGGATAGGTAGGTTTTTATCGTCAACTATTTTTAACTAACTTCAAAAAAAGGAGGAGGTTCTAAATTCGTCGTAATCTTTTTTTTTCAATGTATTTTCCCCGATTTCTCAAAGACTCCTGGACCGATTTTGAAAATTCTTCTTTTTAAAATTAAATTCAGCGAATCAGTTTAGTTAGTTCGCATAAGTATTTTGATGGGCAACTACGGAACCCTACACTGTGCGTGGCCCGACACGCACTTGGCCGGTTTTTTTTTTTATTATGGCAGTAATTTAGATAAATAAATGCGAATATCTCTGAATAGTGAATAGGATTTAGTAATATGGGGCCAAGCGTTTATCTCACTTCCGCACTCCGAGTGTTGCATATCCGGGCTTGTGCTCATGCGCTTGCTAGCGTATAATCGTTTTCAATATTAATTCATGTAGGTATCGTTTATTTGTTTACATAGATGTTTGTAGGAACGAAAAGGAAATTCCTGTATTTACTGAATCTTGGGGGAAGGCGGGAACTAAAAATTCTTAATGAAAATATTTAAACCATGGCAAAAACTGTAAAAACTTTAGTGACTGATTGTAAGTATGTAGTCATATGTAGTAAGAGTTTTAGTCCCTATCATTTTCAAAGAGATAATTTTGTAACATCTTGCGTCGTACCTATTTAGAATACCTAACTAAAGCATTATGTTTTATGTAAATGCCTGTGTTATCTTAGTGCCAACAATATTTCATGATGGCACAACTGCAGTGTTCTGCAATAGTGCTCATTATGCTGTGCACACTGCGCTTTGTCCTGCATCTGCATACAACGCCTCTCAAAAGACACCTCGTTGCCACATCGTGACCTACTGACAAGCTTATTGAATCTTTAGTCATCTAAATATTATGAAATTACAAGTAACTAGGGGTACTGTGTAAACCATGCTGATTAGGCAAGTTTCTTGAACAGTGAAATTGACTTGGCGCATGAATAAGTGTCCCTTGAATGAATGAAATGAGACAGAGAAAGAGACAGTATTATCGCAATTAATATGAATGATTAGCTGTTTCTCATGGCTCGGCTCCTCGTGGTCGTAGCGTCACGTTAGCCTATAAATACTATAGCCATTCTCGATAACTTTTGATCTTGAATCAGTAGTTACTTCCTAAGATTAGCGCTCAAATAAACAAACTCTTCATCTTTATAATATAAGTGTCAAAACTAATTGTAATAGCCTGAAAAGAGAGCTGAAATTACAAAGGTAACCAATTCACCCTTTTATGAAAACGTAAGGAGCTTTAAAAGCATATAAAATAAAATTGAGTTACCCCTCCCCGGTATGAATATGA